>CM024582.1:23977315-24577315 GCA_014182395.1 Eucalyptus sp. ANBG9806169
TAACCTTGGCAAGCCTCGTCTAACAAACGAGTTGCCTCTAACAAGATCAAGATAATTGAGGGTCCTCCTCGATTCCCGACAAACTCGAAGCTCTCACCCTCTAACGGGTCAAACTGAATCGCCTTGCGATAGCAATCCATTTTAGCTCATTGCTTGGTGAGCCAGTCCATGCCAATTATTAAATCAAAGTCATACATAGCTAGGACTAACAAGTCTATTTTCCCCACTCGCTCACCAATCGCTAACTTGCAACCAAAACAACTCAAAGTAGCTATCACCTTATCCTTCAATGATGTAGATCTACTAACTGTCGACTCTAATAACATAAGACTTACTCCTATCAACTTAACATACTGCCTAGCAATAAAGGAATGGGTTGCTCCTGGTAAAATAAAGCGTAAGTAGGATGATCGTTCAGCGAAACCATACTTGTGATCATGTCAAGCGCAGCCTCTGCCTGACCTTGTGTGATGGCATACACCGTGCCTTGCACTAGGGGTCTTAGCTGTCCTTCCTACAACGCATTCTAAGGTGCATACCCTCTTATCTAACCCATAGGTGACGGTGGCGGCAACTGCGGTTATCCTCTCAGTCTCCTAGGACAATTCGTGGCGATGTGGCCTTGCTGGCCACATTCAAAACACGCACCCAGCCTAAATTGGCACGAGGCTGACCCGTGTCGCCTTCCACATAAGCGACATACGCCATTATGACTAGGTCCGGACTTTCCAACTACACCCTTCCTATTGAGCAGAACTTGAAATCTACCTCTAGTCATAGGCCTCTTCCCGTGGCGAGTTCCTTCTCGATGTGAAGTAAACCTCGATCCAAATAATGTGACTTGTTCATTCAGGCTCCTCTCAAGCAGCTATGCTTGACGATAAATCTTTCGATAATCAATCAGATAGAATGGTACCATCGGCTATTTCAACTCTTGTTGAAGGTCATTCTTGAACCTCTGAGCCTTCTCTTTAGGATCTTCAACTAGCCTCGGAGCGTACTGGGAAAGCTCCGCAAATTTGACCCCATACTGGTCAATAGTCATTGTTCCTTGGCAAAGTAGCTAGAACTCATCCATTTTCTGTTCTCTGGCACTCCTCGAGAAATATTGTTCATTGAACGCCCTAAGGAATGCGTCCCATAGCGAGATCACTCTTCCCAGAAATATAGTCTCTCTGGCTGCTCTCCACCAGGTATTGACATTACCACAATTGGTAGACTCACTAGGGTTACCTTCTCTTCTTCAGTGCACATTAAAAGTGCAAATGCCTTCTCCAGATCTTGGATCCAAAGAGACGTGGCCTCCGAATCTCCTGTACCCGTGAACCTTGGCGGGTTCAGCTTCAAGAATTGCTCCACCAACTTATGTATTGGCCTCTCTCTGCACCACTATATTATCAGGTTGAGCTTCGACGGGTGCAACAACAGGTGCAGCAGCGGGTATGGCCTCAACAACGGCGCAACGGCAACAGTAGCAGTGATGGTAGCAACAACAGCTTGATTATGTGCCTGCTGTCCTATCACGTCTCTCATGGCCTCAAGCACCTACATGATCTCTTCTATTTTGACATCACTAGGGGCTGCTACCCCGACACCAATGGGAGGTGGTGCCACTCCATTAGCGCTAGCCTGCGCTGGTGCTTTACCTCTACCGCCTCAGGTACCGACCCTGGTTGGCGTCCTACCCCGAGTCACGACCCTAACGGTCCTTTTACTAGGAGTCCTTTGCTCCTAATCACTCATCTTGCAAGCTTTCTACAAAGACCTGCTTTCCTATTTACACTGAATTAAAATTCAAACAATCCAAACAACAAGCGGTTCTAACAATCAGCTATCACGTACATGCACTATCATGAATTTAAAGGTCTTTCCTACTACTATCCCATAAACCATCGCACCTTATCACTTCAATCATTAACCATTGCTCTGATATCACTTAAACAAGGATGTCACGCCCCAATCCTCGAAAGCGCGTCCATCCCTCCTTGGTCGATTAAAAGCGACGTCCCTGGATGCATCGCCAACCCATTCATTTTAATACGCATGCAGAAGCAATTAATAAATCCCTAGACAACAACAAGATGGGATAGAAAAGTAGGGCCGATTTTTCACAAAATACCTTTTTATAAACACATAGGTTAAAACACAGAAGCCTACAAAATTGGATCAGCTTTCAACAAAAGAGAATTGTCCTATGACTAACTAGTCGGACAAGTTCGCCGGGTCTTCGGGCTTCACCTCCTAAACTCCGGGCGTCAAGTCCTCTACTGTTGTCAACTAGGGACCTGTAAATGTTATCCCACAACGGGGTGAGACCACGTCTCAACAGGTTCAACTCCCTAAGCCCCAACTAGGAAGCAAATATGCCTTGAGGGCTACTGTCACGCCCCGATCCTCCGAGCGCGCGCCCATCCCTCCTTGGTCGATTAACAGCGATGTCTTAGGACGCGTCGCCGACCCATTCATTTTAAAGCGCATGCGGAAACAAATAATAATCCCCAAACAACAATCAATGGGATAGAAAAGTAGAGCCTCAAATTTTTCAAACCAAAACAAACCCTCTTATAAACAAACGGGTTCATATACAAGATCAGGCTGTTTACAAAAATGTCAGCTTAACAAAAAAGGGATTGTCCTAACACCCACTAGTCAGACCCGTTTGCCGATTCTTCAACCTCCACCTTCCAAACCCCAAGCTTCCGATCCTTCACGACCGCCATCTAAGGACCTGAAATTGTTATCCCACAACGAGGTGAGACGACGTCTCAGCGAATTCTACCCCTTAAGACTCAATTAGGAAGAAAATACGCCCAAAGGGCTACATAAGCACAATCACGAGTCGAGGGCTTACCTTGGCCTCGCCTCCCTCTTGCAAGTCAGTTTAATTCATAATTACCGACAAACCACATCATCCAATCAATTTCGATCGACTTAGCGATCAATCGACTCGATCAATTACATGTCATCGAGACCATCACACGGTCATTCGACTATTCATTCTCGACTCTTGATCACGGCCCTACGGACATAATTTGGGCTAAGTGGTCATCACAGCCCCACCGGCATAATTTATACTTAGTGGAATCACGGCCCCACTTAGCGTAACCATACTTTGGTGGTTCTCTTGATTCATTCACGCCTCAAATGGCAATTTTCCAATCAATTGGACAATCCAGCATTTAGTTGTATAATCCATCTAATTCACAACTACGATGCAATTACACAAATCATCACTCAGCTTCACAAAACAACATTCAATTACAAAAACTAAACACGTCACTGCAATCAGCTCAAAATTCTATCAAGTGGCTCTCCCGGTATAATTTTCGGAAAATATTAATTAATTAATAATTAAATCAATTTCGAAAATTATTTTAATTTTAATAATATTTAATATTTAATAGTATTTAATTTAAATAGATAATTAAGTATATAAAAATAATTAATTAAAGTTTAAGCATGATTAACATTAATTTAATTACATAATTAGAATAATTAGTCCAACCCTTAATCTAATCATGCACATAATCTAATTAACATTTAACTAAGCTAATCTAACCACCTAAACATACTTAGACTAATCTAAACACCTCTTAAACGGCATTAACCTACTAAGTAAGGATTAGGAAGCTAAACTCACCGATTTAGCGTTTCGGTGAGTCCACAGCGACGGTGACACCAAGGCGAGCGACAAACCTCCAAGCGGCGACACCAACCAAGGCTAGGAAGGGCTTGAAAACAGGCCACGAAGTCCTAGACTCCTTGCTGGTTCAATTTCTGCTTATGCTCTTGTTGGACAGAGGAGAACCAAGGCTGAACGGCGAAGAAACGGGCCGATTGAAGCTTCGACGAACAGGTGGTCGACAACTGGTGGCTCTCAGGGGTCAATGGGATCTTGTAGGTGGATGGAATGGGCAAAGAAATGGTCGGAATGGGAGAAAAATGAAGAAAGACACAAAATAGTGCAGGCGGGCAGCAGACCGACGGACCGGCGACCGATTTCTTCTCACCGACGTACTAGACTGCTGGCGGCTCCGTTCGAGGTGAGGCCGGGCTCTTTGGAACGATCTGAATGTGTTGTCACGGCGATGAGTGGACCGTTGGCTAATTTGTCTGGGAAGACCACTTTCAACTCAGGTCTTTAGCGAAAGGTCAACTGGAGCAGAAACTGGAAGAGAGGAAAACAGAGGGGAAAATGGGGTCCGACGGTGGCTTTGCGTGCGTGTGACGAAGGAGGGGGATGGAGCTGCAGTTTCTCTGGCTTCTCTAAGGTCTCTCAAGCCTCAACAATGGAGAAAGCAAGGGGATAGAGGAGGAAGAAGCTTTAGCTAAAGAGGGGGACCCCAAAGACCTTCCTAGGCTTCCAACACTTGCCCAATGCACTTGAGAGCTGCCCCCACCACTTCAGCCCTATCCTCAGCCCTTTCTCTCTCCTCAAAGCTTCCTCAACACATTATTGAAGTAGTCCAAATGTTCCTCCCCCCATGACATACGAATTTGTGACTTTTGTTTCTCAAATTCCATCAAATCTCTTCAATCCTCCCTCAATTGAGTCCAATTGAGCTCCATTTGATTTCCATAAATCCAACCAAGGTGCCATCATCCCAATCCACATTTTTCCTCACCATATAGTCCAACTTGAATCCCAAAAGCGCGACCGAAAATGGGCCTACAAACTTCCCGATCCAAAATACCCTTACTTTGGATTTTTCGCCAAAAATCTCGGTATGTAGAAAAATCTTCTAAGGATGAGTTGACGTTCCTAAAATAAATTGTGACATGACAGAACTTTCAATTTCTGAAATCGGGTTGAAATTCACAGTTAATTTCAATTTGGCGCGATTTGAGCACATCCTAACCTACTAGTTAGCTTTTAGCAACTTTTCGTGCAATTGACCTATGGTTGATTATTTTTAAGCCACAAAGTACATCTTCGACACATTGGTGACTCTCGGTTGTCGTGGAAATCTCGAGATTTCAAATACGGACACAGGGTACTAAAACGACAGAGAAATCGATCTAATGCCGATCGACAAGAATTTTACAATTAGGTGGAATAACCCAGACTTAATCACATGGTTCTATCGAATCAACCTATCTCTAGTCTCTAATCGGTCTGTGCTGTAATGACCCTTGCAGATTAGCACGGTCGAGCAGTCAATTCCTAGTCGAATTCTCAAGTCTATTGCGTTTAGATTCCTTAACGACTTCACCTGATAAGCTAGTTATCTCGTGGGTGGCCAACTCAGAGAAAAGAGCTATAGGCACGAAGATGAAATGCCTGACTTATTCAATTGAAAATGGAATTGGCAAATTCAGGATGTCACAGCTGCCTATGCACAACACGGGTCAGAGGACTTACCTTGGCCTCAGTTCCTTCCTGTCAAACAATACAATTCAAACAATTAATCACGTATACTGAATCAACGATCAATTGACCCAATCAATTACATGTCATCATGACCTTCACATGGTCAATTCCATTACTCACTTCAATTATAAATCTCAACCTCACTCGAGCACAGCCTACTAAGTCTTCGGCAGTGAATCATGGCCCAATGGGCATGACTTTTGTCAGGTGGTAATCATGGCCCAATGGGCATAACCGATCCAAGTTCGGTGGTAAATCATGGCCCAATGGGCACGACCTCTATCAGGTGGTAATCACAGCCCAATGAGCACAACCGATCTTGGTTCTGTGGTAAATCACGGCCCAATGGGCATGACCTCTATTAGGTGGTAATCACAACCTAATGGGCACAACCATACTTCAGCGGTTTAATTAACTCAACCCATAACCTCTCACGACTATTCAACCACGGCCAACGATATTGTACTTTGCAATTAAATTCATCAATTACATAATATCTTGGCCTAATTTCCTTGTATCAAATATACCCAATAAAATATCGTGTGTGGGGACACGGTTGGCCTTAGCCAAAATACAATAATTTCTTTTTCCATAAATCTCACAATTTTATATAGTCCACCAAAATATTTTTGGCACTGTCAACCGACACTCAGTTATTTTCCAATCCATTATTGAAATTAAATCAATTTATGAATAAAATCTAAAATCACAATCACACCAATTGAACACAAAATTGGGCTCAATTAAATAAACGGACCACACCACAGCAATCGGCGTAAAATTCTGGTCATCGACTATCCTAGTCTAATTTCCGGAAAATAATTAATTAATTAATTACAGAAAATAATAAATAAATGCCAATAAATCAAACGTAGGCCCATAAAGCCTAATCAAAAGCCGAGACGGACCCGAAATTTTTTTAAATCACTCTAGATAAATACTAGAGCTGGTCTAGGCCCTAATTGCACTAAACTATCCACCTAACATGCATCGATAAATAATTAAATTGCTAACCTAAACTAACTATCCACCTAAACAATGCTTAACTTAAACAAATTAACCCTTAAGCGTCATTAACCTACTAAGCGAGAATTAGTGAGTTAAACTCACTTGTTCGGCAACCTAGTCGGTTCAAATCAACAGGGATGCAACGGGGCTTGATTCTCTCCAAAGCGGGCCTAGCTTTCAAGGTCGGGAACGACCTCAAAACGGGCTAAAGGTGCTGCTAGAAACCCACACTTTCAGCTGCTGGTTCATGGCTGAAAAGGCTTAAACATAAGCAGGTTGAGACGACAACGGGTCAAGAAAGGTTGAGGAGACCAAACCGGGTTCAAGCGGTGGCCGTGGAAGCTCCGACAGCGGCTCACGGCGAAGGAGGCAAGCTGGACAGCTCTGGCATGGCCTGAGGTAGGAAGGACGGGTAGCTGGGCGTCGGAGTCACATGGTGAGGCGCGACGGTGCACGCGTGAGGCGGGGCGAAGAACGGCGATGGGCGTTGGGCGTGTGACAGCACGAGGGCTTCGGCTGGCTTCTCTACGGTTGCTGACATTTGAAATGGCACAATGAAGAGGGAAATGGAGGCTTCTGACGGTAGATGAGGGAGAGAGGGAGAGATGAGGGGACAAGGGACCTACTTAGTCTTATTTTCTCCTCATTTGTCCCCTTAACCTTATCACTCTACCAGCTGGCTTCCATCGCCACAAATTAGCCACCAATGCTCACTTCTAGAAGTCCAAGATGGTCTAAATGTCGTGGGTGGTGGGGGCACACGAATTTGGCTCGATTTTCTCTTCAATTTGACCTTAATCCCTCTTTGAATCAATCCAATTTGGCTTCTATAAATTAAACCAGCACCTCATTGACCCAATTGGTATTTTTCCTCACCAATTGATCCTTGTCGCGACCCAATTTTTCGGGTTTGTCACCTAAAACTAGGTTGATGGACTACTAAGCCTTTAAGCTTAGCTCGGGCTCTCCCAAGCCCATATCAAATCGCGACTTAAGGATTTAACATGCAAAAGATCATTATCTAGGAGTCGCCACTAATCAGTTTAGGGTAGGTCGATTAGACACCTAAGTAAAATAATGAGAGAATTATCTTACTTCTACGAACCAGAGATTTTGGGTACGGGGACTTGATTACACTAGACTATCCTAGTGCCCTTTCGGTACCATTTCTAAAAAATGTTTTGCGGCAGCTTGATTTAATTTTAATTAAGCTTCCTAACATGTGAGGTGATTATACATGTGCGCATACCACCAATTTAACACATCAAGAAAGCAATTTAAATAATGCAAAAGCATACCTTAAAGCAACGAAAGCATCTGCAATGTTAAATTAGAATTCATATAGATAATCCTAGATATGATTTCTAATTAACACGCAATTTCAATTTTTTTGTTTTCTCTTTGTTTAATGAAAATCATGACTTATGCAAATAATCTAAAATGACATGACGACATGACCTAAACTATATGACATGAGGAAATGCAATAATTAAATGCAATCTAAATGATCTAATTATAATGACATTCAATGCGATGCAATGACATACCAAATTATTTAAAATAAAATGACATGCTTCATGCAATTTAATATGCAAGCTATATGTTACGTGACATTTATTAAATGGCTTAATCTAATGACATGAAAGTTCTAATTAGATGAACTTAAATAAAATAAATGACATGCATTTGATGTTCCTATTTTTTAAAAATGCAATCTATCCTAAAAATTGAATGAATCTATCCTAAGACAATTTTTTATATTTTTCATGAAATTCGAAATTAAGAAAAATTTAACCAGATTAAAATTCTATCTAATTTAAACTAAGGATTAGATCATATTAAATCCTAATTTAAATTGAGACATTATCTTAATCTAAAATGCAACTTATCTAAAAATGATTTAAATTAAAGATGAAACATGCAATTCTAACCTAATATGCACAATGATCGATTTTTTTTGCTTTTCTTTATGAAATTCGAAATTAACACATAATTAAACGTGCAATTCGAATAAAAACTAACAACCTAAATGAATGCATTTTTTTGTGTTTTCTAAATTCGAAATAAAATCCCTATTCTAGATATGCAAAATAACTAGAAATATTCTAGAATCAATTGAAATCCTAATCCAAATGTCTTTTTGATTTTTCTTAGTGATTTTTCTAAAAACAAATATTAAATCTAACAAGCAAGATATTCAAACAGATAAAGGATTAAAATAAACGAAAAAATAACCCGTTGTCTCACGGGTCAAATTAACGATTATTTTTAACCCTAAACATCGACAATAAATCAAAATAATTAAAAATCTAATCCGAAATCTTACGGATCAAATTAATAACTATAATGATTTAGCAATTTAAATATCATCAAAATGCCCAAAAATTAGTATAATCAAAAAAAAAATGATCCGACGTCTTACGGACCAAATTAATAATTACATAATTTTGGGCAATTCCTTAAAGATAATGCCTACAAGATTTTGCAAATATCGCACCCATTATCACAATTTAAATTCCTAGACTAAAGAAAACTATCAAATAATATAACTAAAAAACGTAACCTAACAAATAAAAAGAATAAAATAGACCAAAACGATAAAGAAAGTAAAAAATAAAAGTAAAAGTAAAAGGAAAAGAGATAATTAGATAAACTACCTAATTCCCTTTTTTTTTTTCCTTTTTTTGTTTTTTTTTCTTTCCTGTTTTTCTTCTTTTCCGGCACGGCTCGTGGGTCTCCAAGGCGGGGCGTCAATCGGTCCGGCGGGTCACCGGAGCTCCGGCAGCAGGCGCGGGTGCTTGCGAGATGGGCTCGCGGTGTCGGGCGGAGCGGCAGGAGGCTCCTAGGCCGGTGGGTCACCTGGCGTGTTGGTGATCGGAGCTGAGGCGCGGCGGTGTGAGGAGCAGCGGTGTCGGGCGGATCTGCGAGGAATGCGGGGGCGAAATCGATCGATCGGACCTCAATCGGGTCCGATTTCAGCAGCGGGGCGGCTCATGGGCCTGGAGCGGTGGCGGGCGGCGCTCGGAGCTCGGACGTCGGGCAGCTGCGGGAGCCGCTCGGAAGTGCTGGAGCTCGGACAAAACAGGGGGTGATGTGCGGCGGTCGGACGCGAGCACGGCGCGGGTGGTGAGCAGCTCAAAGGGACAGGCGCGGAGCGGCTCGTTGCGGGGCGGGACTCGGCGGTGGCTGCACGAAGGAGACGATGAACAGTGACGCCCCCTCCTTCTCTCTTTGCTGCTACCTTTTCACTTTTACTTTTTACTTTTCTTCCACCCCTTCACGTACGGATGACTTCCTTGCTTTTCCTCTTTTGTGTTTTTTTCTCTTTGATTCCAAAGAAAAACCAACCCCCCTAAACCTCTCGCACACATGGCCTTTTATAGGGAGAGGAATTAGATTTTCAAAATTCATCGAGTCAATCTTCGCAAATCTTTTTACAAAATTTTCACCTATTGATAATGATCCAAGATTTCGATAAGATTACTCTTTTAATTCCAAATCCTAAAAAGCCAAATCGCAATATTTCGTAACATTCGTTTTTTCCACTTGCCCTATCCCGGAAAATTTCAAATTTTTATTTTCTCACAAGATAATTCCTGATCATTTAAAAATAGGCTTGGCCAACTAATTTGAATTTATCCGCCACCGATTCCATAAAAAGTAAAAAAAACAAATAAATCCAACCTAAATCTATGCGCTATGCAATTAATAAAATTAATCCCTAATTTTCTAAAATGGACCATCAAAATTTAGGTGTCAACAGCTGCCCCTCTTTGGAGGTGAGCTCGAAGAGGTTGCCTTCAAAGATAAATTGAGACCTAAATTTGACTAGGCATATGCATTGAATGATTTTTTTTGTTGATTTTTTTCTGATTTTTGATTTTTTGTTGGAAATTGAATCCCATTTTAAAATGCAAGTTATATGATGCATGGAAATGCTAATGCAAATGCATGATGCAAAAGGAAAGAACATACCTGCAATTACTTACCAGTTAGTGCGGTAAAGCATCTTGAGGTACATGATAAATTCCTATTTACTTCACAGATACCCAACTCTCACTCAGGCTCCTTGAGGAGTCAAACAGGTAATGAATCGAAACATTGAGCTCGAGAAGAACATTCACATCCAAGTGAAATGTTCAACGACAAGAATTAAGACATCCAGATCCAGACTGAGATGTCAAAAGAACCTACCCGAAATATCTTACCTTCAAGGAGGGTAAAATGATTCAAGATAGATTGGTGTTACATGTCTAGGACCCGTACCATTCTACGGTCGCCCAAAATAGTAACATGACTTTATAAAGAAATCTGCTTTCCTAGGACTCGTACCATTCTACGGTTGCCTAGAATAGTAACATGACTTTATAAAGAAATCTGCTTTCCTAGGACCCGTACCATTCTACGGTCGCCTAGAATAGTAACATGACTTTATAAAGAAATCTGCTTTCCTAGGACCCGTACCATTCTACGGTCGCCTAGTATAACAGAATTTTGTTGTGTCTAGGACCCGTACCATTCTACGGTCGCCTAAACGGGGATTTACCTTCCAAGACCCGTACCATTACTCTACGGTCGCTTGAATAGGGAAATAAAGTTTTGTCTAGGACCCGTACCATTCTACGGTCGCCTAAACGGGGGTTTTGCTTGGCTAGGACCCGAACCATTCTTCGGTCGCCCAGCCTCGCGATCTGGAGAAAAATCTTTAGGGACAACTCTATCGAGTGTCAAATTACTTTAAAAGCAAAAATACCTGTATAATGACAAGTATTTAAGGTATAGATAGAGATACACTTACCTGGTGACATCTCTGGTTATTAGGGATATGTCTCCTATAAAACATGATTGTAGGAGATGCAACATGTATTTGTGTTTACAAATAAACACGCATTAATTTAAGCAAGGTTTATGCATAATGATTTCTATCAACCATGCATCACCTAATTCCAATGGAAAGGATTTCAAGAGAAAATTCCAATCCGAACACATAAGTGTCATGCATGTGTCAAATGAGGGATCATTTAGTCTGAAAGGACTTTCCACTCATCCTCATTAAAATGGGCTGTTTTATCCTGACCTTTGATGCAAGATTTTGACAATCACTTTATCTTACTGTCATCATGCCAAACAAAAGTCTGGGCAATCTCGCAAGTGGTACGGCTTTACCAAACTGAGAGGTCTTTAACAGGGACTATATTGTGGGCTTGGTCAATGACTTAACAAAGACGACTCTTTGAGTCGAGGCCATTTAAAAATGACATTTCGCAATTGACTTTGGATTTACAAATCAAGAAACACGCGAAATGAGGCAGAAGTTATCTTACTCGCACTTCTTTAAGCGATGCTTTCAAACATATGAACTCTTATGTTAATTCAAGTGCCCTAATCTGAAGAGACTTTGTAAGGGACGTAACGTAGGCTTGGTTCATGGGTTGAGAAACGAATGGATCATTAGGCTCAAAAAAGTGTTTAAGGGATTAAAGTTGGTGATCATCTTGACATTTCCAACATTTTTCTTTCCACTGTCGAAGATTTTTCTTCATCAAATCTCCATTGATTGCAACAGCATTTGAGTTTAGTACCGCCTTTTGGGGATACGACTCATTTCATCAAGAGTTTGATTTTTCTTCTAATTAATTTTTTTTTGGCATTGGCCTTGCTTTTACCAGGCACACTGCTTTTTTTTATGCCCCATCTTTAGCACTTATTTTCTTTAAACAGAAGCTCCATTTGGTCAGCATTCTAGTTCATGCTACTTGAATGTTTTGTGTCTTGCCCCAGCACGGGGATGATCACCAACTGGGTTTAATATGAAATGAATTTATAAGCTCAAGTGGGCTATGCAATGGATAAAAGTGTATAGGATAGAGAAATAACTGCTCTTCATCATCCTAGGGCACTTTAAATTATCATACGAGTTACGATGCGAAAGCAATACTCGAAGATTGATGCAAGTGTGAGTAAGAAAATTCCTATCACTTATCTCAAATTTTGTCCCAATGTGGGATGATTCTTGACAGGGGTGATTTAAAAACTCTTCACGTGTATGGGTTCAAAGGGCTGAACAATTGGTGTACCTGTAATGTTTTGGGTAGAGGAAAGAACTTCCTCTCATCACTTTGGTTACCGTACCCTTTGCGAGATCACCTTTTCCCTTGCAGGCATGGAAATTTTCATACAACTCACTGAAGATTAGTGTATGGGACAGTGTATGTAGTAAGGTTGCCTTTCATCATTCCAAAATATCCCATTTGACACATTCAATCTATCTTACGCAATTCATCACGGAATAAAAATGCAAGTTTTGCAACAAATTCAAACAATTGAAGCAATTTATTTAACATAGAAATGCTTGCAATTCAAAACATGACAGGTCAAATTCTATCACGGGTAATACTTCTTGACAGCATCGGAATTAACTGGATTGGAAAACTCACGACCATCCATTTCCGCCAGGATCAAGGCACCTCCAGGAAGCACTTTCTTCACCACATAAGGGCCACCGTAATTTGGAGCAAACTTGCCTCCAGGATCTGGAAATATTGGTAACAGCTTTCTTAGAACAAGATCATCTACTTCGAAATGTCTCGGCCGCACCTTCCGATTGAAAGATCTAGCTACTCTCTGCTGATATGTTTGGCCATGGCAGAGAGCCTTCAGTCTTCTTTCATCAATCAAATTCAACTGTTCAAATCTTTGTTGGGACCATTCAGCCTCAGACAACTCCACTTGGGATAAAACTCTCAGAGAAGGAATTTCTACTTCGACAGGCAGAACTGCCTCCATACCATACACCAAAGCAAAAGGTGTTGCCCCGGTAGAAGTACGGATCGATGTACGGTATGCCATTAATGCAAAGGGCAACCTATCGTGCCAATCTCGATAATTCTCGGCTGTCTTAGCCAAGATCTTCTTAATGTTCTTATTGGCAGCCTCAACAGCCCCGTTCATTTGAGGGCGATAAGGAGACGAATTTAGATGTTTAATCTTGAACCTGCTGAACAATCCATCAACAAGTTTGTTGTTCAAATTTGTCCCGTTATCAGTGATAATCGCTTCAGGGACGCCATAACGAGCAATTATGTCACGTTTAACGAATTTCACAACATTGCGAGCAGTGACATTTGCAAAAGATGTAGCTTCGATCCATTTGGAGAAATAGTCTATTGCTACCAAGATGAATCGATGCCCATTTGAAGCTTTAGGGTTGATCGGGCCAATCACATCGATACCCCACATCGAGAAAGGCCATGGCTCGGAAAACTGATGTAGCTCGATTGGAGGAACATTTATCTTATTTCCATGAATCTGGCAGCGGTGACAACTCCGAACATGCTGGATGCAATCACTTTCCAGTGTGAGCCAGTAGTAGCCTAATCTCATGATCTTTTTGGCTAACATATGTCCGTTCATATGAGGCCCACATACTCCTTCGTGCACTTCCTGCATGATTTGAGTGGCCTCGACTGCATCTATACACCGCAACAAGACCGAATCGTAAGATCTCTTGTATAAATTCTCACCACTGACGAAAAAATTCGAAGCCATCTTCGTGATGTACTTCCTATCAGCCTGAGTGCTTCCCTGGGGGAATTCCTGTTTTTTAATGTAATTCATGATATCGTAATACCATGATTTTCCATCGGGTTCTTCAACCACAATCATACAATAAGCTGGTTTAGGCAAAATCTCTATTTTTAGTGGCTCGACCTCTAAACCATCAGTGACTCTCAGCATAGAAGACAATGTGGCAAGTGCATCTGCAAATTGATTATGAGACCTCGGCAAGTATTCAAATGAAACTTCCTCGAACTCCTTTATCAGATCTTCTAAATACTTATGATACGGGAGCAATTTGGCATCCTTAGTCTTCCATTCACCTACAATCACCGTAGTATGATCAACGCCGAATCTCCAAACACTCTTAATTTGGCCACACTCATCTCAATTGCGGCCCGAAGCCCGAGAATGCAAGCTTCATATTCAGCCACATTGCTAGTGCATGGGAATATCAATTTTGCAGCTACCGGATGGTGTTGTCCATCCGGGATATCGAACTACCCCCGGTACCGGAACCGCAAGTTCACGGCTCCATCAAAAACATAGTCCATGAATCTTCACTTATATTCAAGACACGGTCATCTAGGAAACCATCATCATTATTTGAGACTCTTGGATTCTCAGCTAATAGGTCAGCAATCACTCGACCTTTAACCAACTTTTGTGGCATGAATTGCACATCAAATTCTGAGATTAAAATCTGCCATTTAGCCAACTTACCCACCAAAGCTGGCCGTTCAAGTAAGTACTTGATAGGATTATTCTCAGTCACGAGGAACGTTCGGTAATGCAGCGTATACTGTCGCAATCTATGCAATACCCACACTAATGCAGCGCAAGTCTTTTCCACATCAGGATATTTCAGCTCTGATACTGTGAATTTTTTACTTAGATAATAAATGGCCCATTCCTTTTTATCAAGAGGACTCTCCTGAGCCAACATTGCACCCAGTGACTCACTATGAATAGTGAGGTAGAGAATCAAAGGATGCCCCGGCGAAGGCGGGACAAGCATTGGTGGATTCATCAGGTAATACTTCAATTTGTCGAACGCGTCTCGACACTCATTATCCCAGTTGACCCGTGCATTCTTCTTTAGAAGTTTGAAGAATGGCTTGGCGGTTTCGAAAAGTTGGGAAATGAATCGAGCAATGTAATTCAACCTCCCCAAAAGGCTCCGGACTTCCTTCACCGTTGACGGAGGTCGTAGCTCACAAATGGCCTTAGCTTTAGCCGGGTCGATTTCAATCCCTTTACTGCTCACAATGAATCCAAGTAATTTACCGATGTTGCTCCGAACACGCACTTAGCGGGATTTAGCCGAAGCTTGAACTTGCGGAGTCGATCAAACAACTTCTTCAAGGTATCGACGTGGCTTTTTCCAGGTCGAGTCTTTGCAATCATGTCATCGACGTAGACTTCAATCTCTTGATGCATCATGTCATGAAACAGGGCTATCATGGCTCGCTGGTAAGTTGCCCCTGCATTTTTGAGTCCGAAAGGCATAACCTTATAATGAAAGGTCCCCCATGGTGTGATAAATGCCGTCTTCTCTTTATCTTCCTCCTTCATCCTTATCTGATTGTACCCAGAAAAACCATCCATAAATGAGAATAGTTCAAATCCGGCAGTACTATCGACAAGAACATCTATGTGTGGTAACGGGAAATCATCCTTCGGGCTAGCCTTGTTCAGATCCCGATAATCAACACAAACTCGGACTCGACCGTCTTTCTTCATCACCGGTACAATGTTAGCTACCCATTCTGGGTATTGTGAGACTTCAATGAATCCCACCTTCAGAAGTTTCATCACTTCCTCCTCTATTTTCTTTGAGAGTTCGGGCTTAGTTCTCCGAAGCCTCTGCTTCTTAGGTGGCACATCTGGATTAGTAGGTAGGCAATGCTCCACAATTGACGGGTCTAAACCGGGCATGTCAGCGTAGGTCCATGCAAAGATATCTCGATACTCCTTCAATAGCTGAATCAAGCGTTTGGCCTCATCTTTGGGGAGACTTGCCCCAATTTTCACCTCTTTGGCTTCTTCAGCGTCACTTAAGTTAATAGTGACGGTTTGCTCGGATGTGGGAGCTCTAACCCTTTCATGTTGTTCCCAGCTACGTTGAACCTCACTGGAGTCTTCGATTGGATCTTCGGAATCATCATTATTTGCACTTGCTATATTATATTGGATCATTCTCACGTCCTTGCAAGTCAGAATATCATCCCTGAAACAAAAAGTAAATGAATTAGAAAGACAAACAAAAAGGGTAACCTAGATTTCCTTTGTTTGTTGTTTTTGTTTTGTTGTTTTTTTTTTTAAAATAAAATAATAATAATAATAATAATAATAATAATAATAATAATAATAATAATAATAAAAAGCAATAAAAATAAAAATAAAATAACATAAAATAAAAATAAAAATAAAATCCTTTGATAAAAAATCATTTTTTTAAAAAAAAAAAACTTTTGTCGCGAGGAAACATGATGAAACCTAGGTCTCGAGAATTCTCCTTGGATTTTTCTTTTCTTTTATCGGCTGGATATCATCACCGAGCTGGTTTGGTGTGCCTCATCATGCTCTCAAAATAAAGGTTGTAATTTCATTGAAATTCATCAAACAATTACAATTTATTGAAGGGAAAATGCAATTCAAGTCCTAAAAAAAATGAAAAAGAAGAAATTGAAAACAATCCCTAGAAAGCAATAAAAATTCCCACGCGGGGAATGTGTGAAAGCAGTAAAAAGTTACTCTTGTGGGCCAAGGCCCATCTATTCAGGGCATTCTTCATCAATAGCTCCTATGATGAGATTGTCGAATAAGTCAACAACTCCTTCCAGCTTATCATCAAGGTTTTCGGTCTTCAGGGGTGTTGGATCATCCATGCTATTCCATCCATCTGGGATTATCTCGCAAGGATCAACGCAATAGCTGGGAGGGGCCGAATACTTCATCAGGTAATCAAATTTGCCATTAGGCTGCCCTAGGGTATCTGCTTCATCCTGCATCATTATGGGAGGACCGGGAATGTCTCATGAATACTCGGAGGTAGCGGGTTTTGCCTACCTTGCCCCCGTCCTGTCCTCTTGAACTTCCCCACCTCTTCCATGGTACCCTAAACCAGCAGCACGGGACCTCTGAGGGGCTTCAATGGGGTTTCGAATGCCTCGACCATTTCTACCGAGACCATTACCAGGAACAAAACCGTTTCCGACCATTACTCTTCCCACCATAAGAGCAGCATCTGAAACTTCAGGAGTGGACGGTGATGAACCTCGAGAAGCATGTATGGTGGATACCAACTCAAATGAGTGGTAACTTGATTCGATCTCAGAATCCGGCTCTATATAGGGGATAGATGTCTCATGATGGATCCGGTGGTCTTCCTCACCATACACGGTGACCAGCTTCATTTTGATTACAAATTTCACAGCTTGATGTAGACTTGAAGGCATTGCTCCAGCAGTGTGTATCCAGGGACGACCCAACAGGAAATTGAATGCGGTAAGGATGTCCATCACTTGAAAGGGAATGTTGAAGAAAACTGGCCCTATCTGTATGTCGAGATAGATTTCTCCGAGTACTTCCTTCTTTGTGCCATCAAAAGCTCGTACCGAGGTCATCGCAGCATGTATCTTAGACAGATCTACTTTGAGGCGGCGCAGAGTGGCTAATGGACATATGTTGAGAGCGGACCCATTATCAAGGAGCACTCGAGACACATGAGAAGATTTGTGTTTAACGGATATGTAGAGTGCTTTGTTATGTCCCCGGCCTTCGAGAGGGAATTCTTCATCAGAAAAGGCAATTAAATCCTTGAGAAGGATCGATCCCACAAATTCTTCCAGCTTGTCCACCTCAACTGTTTCTGGCACATGAATTTCACTCAACACCTTCATTAGTGACTTTTGATGCACAGAGGATGTTTGGAGAAGCTCGAGTAGAGAAATCTGAGCTGGCATCTTTCACAATTGATCAACCACATTATACTCACTTGCTTTAATCACAGCCAGAAATTCCTTAGCTTCTTCATCGGTGACTGGCTTTGCAGGTTGAGCATTGGCTTGACCATAGGTGCGACCAGATCTTGTAACAAGGTCAACATTTAAATCATAAGACCAAGGCACCGCCTTATCATTAACATACTCGTACGGCTGAGGTATTTCAATCACTATCTCTTCATCAGATGCATCCTCTAACGGAGGCATGTCCGCGAGCGAAGGATCAACTTCTTCCTTACTAGCATTAAGCGCAGCTTTTTCTTGCTCCCAATCAATGATGATATGGGAAATAGTGGAAACTATGCAGTTACGGTCAGCATATACAATAATGCCGTCATCCACCATTTGGGCAATTCTTTCTTTCATCAATGACAGGGGAACATTTTCTTGACCCGGATAATATCCAGCTCTCACCAATCCACTGTAAGCATCTGCCACGTGCACCTTCGAGTCTTTGATTCGGCCAACTTCATATTCCAAGATGGCATTCACCGTGCTTTCATGCTCGGGTAGCGGAATCTTTTGGACATTTGGCCTAGCAGTTTGAAATGAAAAGACTTTCGTGTCTAAGAGGTTTTGGATCTTGTGCTTGAGGGTGAAACATTCATCGCCTGAATGCCCTGGTTCACCGCTATGGTAGTCGCACTTCTTTGCCGGGTCATAACTGCGATTTCTTTCAACATTAGGACGCTTTGGTTCGCTAGTAAGCAAACCGTTCTTTCGGAGGATAATCAGCACTTGGGATGGAGACCCAGGGAGAGGAGAGAATTCCCTTCTAGTATTTGCTCGGACAAATGGTTGACGGCCAGTGGTTTGTGGCTGTCTTGAATTCATTTGGATAACCGGAGCATGCTTGACATTTTCTTGGCCATAAGCCAGATTCACATCTACAACCGCTTCCTTCTCCTTCTTGGCAATGAATCTCTTGCTAGATGATTCAGTAAACCATCCTTCCCTTATCCCTACCTCGATTTGTTCTCCTACAGGAATAAGCTGATTGAAACTTTCGACGTATGTACTAGCTATTCGGTTACGGAACTCAGCAGGGAGAGTCCTCACGAACAATTTCATCAGCTCCTTGCTAGCAGGCTCCGGAGTGACTTGAGCGGCTAGATTTCGCCACCTCACAAAGATACTCCTTGAATGACTCACTCCTCTTCTTCTCCATCCGCTCCCGAGATCCTCTCGGGAAGGTGCAATGTCCATGTTGAACTTATATTGCTTGAGGAATGCGTCGCACCTCGTTCTAGTGTCAAGGAGGTTTACATTCTTCATTATGTACCAGCTCGGTGCAGCCCAAATCAAGCTCGCATGGAATGATTGAATCATAAGGGGCTCATTCTTGACATATTGGGCCATGCGTACGTGGTACATCTGTAAATGGGCTTTTGGGCAGGAAGTACCATCGTACTTTTCGAACTCCGGCATCTTGAACTTCTTCGGCATCTTGACCTTTTCATACACGGACAAGTCGAATGGCAGTGAATTTTGTAACTCTTGCAATTGCTTCACTTTCTCCTCGAGTTTTGCAACGCGTTCATCTTGCTCCACCTTAGGCACATTGTCAATCTTAGCCTTTTCAGTGGTGATCAACGGTGGGTCATCCTCCAGCTCAGGCATGTCATCATCAATCATTTGGCCCTTTTTTGTCGACTTCGAAATTATTATCTCGGGGAGAGCAGGTGGAGGAGTCGGATTCGCTTGGAGGGATTTGAATTGATCCGTCATAAGCTGTATAGAAGTAAGCACTTGTTGGAGTTGAGTCTCCACAGCGGATATACGATCACGCATTTCAGTTTGGTCGGCCATTCTAGCTCTCAATCGCGTGATTATGGGCGAACGTGAGGGATCCGTTGTCCTAATTAAGAAATGAACAAAAGTAAGTAACCCATATGAAATACGCCGGTCCATGACAAAGGTCTAACACTTTTATTCATTAATGAGATTTTTCTGAAATTGACAATGTAAAAACTTTAAAGTATCCTAAACAAATGAACTAGGAAAATAAATGACTCAACTTCCTAAACATAGAACTAAGCATTGAATTGAAAATTGAAATCAAAACCCCTAAACATCGAAAAAATGAAAACATTTTATTTTATATGCTTTCGGGATCCCAACGTCTTGCGAAACTTCTTATTTTCAGCTTCAAGCATTTCCACTTTCCGCTTAAGATGCTCAATTTGTGCTCATTGAGTAGGCTTCTCGGTCACATCAGGGACCATCGAGCGTAAGGCATCGGGAATCCGGTGTTGTTGGATGTAGAATGTCGACGCATGGTGGATTTCCTCCTTGCCTTTCAGTCTCTTGGGCACCAGAATCTTTTCTAGATGGCATTCATTCCATGCAGCAATGATCATCTGGACCTCTTTGAAATAACCATAGTCCGTACGAACAAAACGGACTTGGAATAACTCTGTCTTGAGGGGTGGAGGAACTTCTTGAAGAGCTCAGATCGACGGGCCACCCGATATGGGTAATAGGAGGTAGCACCGTAAAGGCCCAGAACGGAATTGGACCATCATACTTGTGAGAGAAACGGGCCTCCTCAACATGAAGCCATTTAGTATACCATAAGAATGCCTTGGACCTAGGATTTCTCAAAAAATTAACCCAACGGGCATATTGTTTATTCGGAGAAAAACGTTCCAAAACCGCAAATTTTTGTATGGGGTGCCTTAAATCATCAATTCTAAATTGTTTCATAAGGTGCCCAAAACCTTTTATATGTGAGAAAAACCATATTTGCAAAAGTTCAGGAAGGGCACGCATGGTCTTTTCTTCATTTTGCTTGAAACGGTTCAATGACAAGAATGTTTCAGCTAAAACCATATTAACATAATTTAAACCATTGCAAACACGATTAACCACATATGAAATTGAAGGATTAATAGCATTTTTTCGATAAGGAAAGACGATTAGTCCGAAAAATGCTAATATGAAGATCCTAGCTTTCGAAATCATTGATTGATTTGCAAAACACTCTTCCAAAAATGAAAATGGGCATGCAAAACAATTAGCTTTAACAACCTTCCTTACTCTTTCGGTTTCGATTTCTAAAACTGTGATAATTCAGAAATAGAATCTATACCAATAGGCGGTCTAACAAGTTCCTTTTCCAAAGGCATTCCAATGGCAACACTATATTCTTCAAGCGTTGGAGTCAGCTCGAACTCACCAAATATGAAAGTGGAAGTTTGTGGACACCAAAAATGAGGGAGTGCTTGGATCACACCGAGTGAACGTTGATCTCTAACAGTGGGAGAAGTCGGGGATCCTAGTTTTCACATATCTTTGGCCATCTTGATCTAACTGGTCCAACCACATCTTGAGCTCTTTTTGGGAGTGGAAATGAATTGTACGTCGGTTTTCCCCATTGCATATAAAACAAAACTGACGACGAAACCTATTGTCATGGACCAACAAAAATTACAATAAGGTAAATAAATTGCAATAATTTAGACAACTTACTTTCACCGGAAATAAATGACAATCACATAGACACATCGCATGAGACGTGAGGCTCAATTTCTATCTAGAAGGCTTAACAAAGTGGAGCTAAGAGGGTGATCCGAGCGTTGCGTCTCGCATTAACTTCAGGTCCCCTTAACTCCGGCCTGATCCAAATGGAATGTCCAATAGTCACGCAGTCTCGCGGATATGGACAAAACACATTTCGACACCATGAAAAACTTTCGGGGAAGAGAAGGTCAACCTCTACATAGCAGTCTCGCTTTAGAGGAAGAATACTTCTCAACACCATCCTAGAGATCCTGTCGCAGCCCAGTCGGACCGCGAGTTGTGTGTGTGCAAATAGTGTAGTGCTAAAGCAATAAAGCATGCACAACAGTTTAAATGCAAACAACACTTCTAATTTGGAAAAATAAATCATTCATCCCACACTCCAACCTACATGGCAAAGGTTAGCAAAGACAACTCCCCTTATACCTCCCAATCTGCAAAAAACATTTAACACCTTAAATGTTAGGGACGTACCTGGGATCCTTGCTGCCAAACAAAAACATTTTTAAAAGAAAAATTGGCCTAAGTCCACTAAGAATTTCAAACTCATCTTCCCCAGTGGAGTCGCCAAGCTGTCACGACCCAATTTTTCGGGTTTGTCACCTAAAACTAGGTTGATGGACTACTAAGCCTTTAAGCTTAGCTCGGGCTCTCCCAAGCCCATATCAAATCGCGACTTAAGGATTTAACATGCAAAAGATCATTATCTAGGAGTCGCCACTAATCAGTTTAGGGTAGGTCGATTAGACACCTAAGTAAAATAATGAGAGAATTATCTTACTTCTACGAACCAGAGATTTTGGGTACGGGGACTTGATTACACTAGACTATCCTAGTGCCCTTTCGGTACCATTTCTAAAAAATGTTTTGCAGGCAGCTTGATTTAATTTTAATTAAGCTTCCTAACATGTGAGGTGATTATACATGTGCGCATACCACCAATTTAACACATCAAGAAAGCAATTTAAATAATGCAAAAAGCATACCTTAAAGCAACGAAAGCATCTGCAATGTTAAATCGAATTCATATAGATAATCCTAGATATGATTTCTAATTAACACGCAATTTCAATTTTTTTGTTTTCTCTTTGTTTAATGAAAATCATGACTTATGCAAATAATCTAAAATGACATGACGACATGACCTAAACTATATGACATGAGGAAATGCAATAATTAAATGCAATCTAAATGATCTAATTATAATGACATTCAATGCGATGCAATGACATACCAAATTATTTAAAATAAAATGACATGCTTCATGCAATTTAATATGCAAGCTATATGTTACGTGACATTTATTAAATGGCTTAATCTAATGACATGAAAGTTCTAATTAGATGAACTTAAATAAAATAAATGACATGCATTTGATGTTCCTATTTTTAAAAATGCAATCTATCCTAAAAATTGAATGAATCTATCCTAAGACAATTTTTTATATTTTTCATGAAATTCGAAATTAAGAAAAATTTAACCAGATTAAAATTCTATCTAATTTAAACTAAGGATTAGATCATATTAAATCCTAATTTAAATTGAGACATTATCTTAATCTAAAATGCAACTTATCTAAAAATGATTTAAATTAAAGATGAAACATGCAATTCTAACCTAATATGCACAATGATCGATTTTTTTTTGCTTTTCTTTATGAAATTCGAAATTAACACATAATTAAACGTGCAATTCGAATAAAAACTAACAACCTAAATGAATGCATTTTTTGTGTTTTCTAAATTCGAAATAAAATCCCTATTCTAGATATGCAAAATAACTAGAAATATTCTAGAATCAATTGAAATCCTAATCCAAATGTCTTTTTGATTTTTCTTAGTGATTTTTCTAAAAACAAATATTAAATCTAACAAGCAAGATATTCAAACAGATAAAGGATTAAAATAAACGAAAAATAACCCGTTGTCTCACGGGTCAAATTAACGATTATTTTTAACCCTAAACATCAGACAATAAATCAAAATAATTAAAAATCTAATCCGAAATCTTACGGATCAAATTAATAACTATAATGATTTAGCAATTTAAATATCATCAAAATGCCCAAAAATTAGTATAATCAAAAAAATGATCCGACGTCTTACGGACCAAATTAATAATTACATAATTTTGGGCAATTCCTTAAAGATAATGCCTACAAGATTTTGCAAATATCGCACCCATTATCACAATTTAAATTCCTAGACTAAAGAAAACTATCAAATAATATAACTAAAAACGTAACCTAACAAATAAAAAGAATAAAATAGACCAAAACGATAAAGAAAGTAAAAAATAAAAGTAAAAGTAAAAGGAAAAGAGATAATTAGATAAACTACCTAATTCCCTTTTTTTTTTTTTCCTTTTTTTTTTTTTTTCTTCTTTCCCCGTTTTTCTTCTTTTCCGTGCACGGCTCGTGGGTCTCAAGGCGGGCGTCAATCGAGTCCGGCGGGTCACCGAGCTCCGGCAGCGGGCGCGGTGCTTGCGAGATGGGCTCGCGGTGTCGGGCGGAGCGGCGGGAGGCTCCTAGGCCGGTGGGTCACCCGCGTGTTGGTGATCGGAGCCGAGGCGCGGCGGTGTGAGGAGCAGCGGTGTCGGGCGGATCTGCGAGGAATGCGGGGGGCGAAATCGATCGATCGGACCTCAATCGGGTCCGATTTCAGCAGCCAGGCGGCTCATGGGCCTGAGCGGTGGCGGGCGGCGCTCGGAGCTCGGACGTCGGGCAGCTGCAGGAGCCGCTCGGAAGTGCTGGAGCTCGGACAAAACAGGGGTGATGTGCGGCGGTCGGACGTAGGCACGGCAGCGGTGGTGAGCAGCTCAGGCGGGACAGCGCGGAGCGGCTCGTTGCAGGCGGGACTCGGCGGTGGCTGCACGAAGGAGACGATGAACAGTGACGCCCCCTCCTTCTCTCTTTGCTGCTACCTTTTCACTTTTACTTTTTACTTTTCTTCCACCCCTTCACGTACGGATGACTTCCTTGCTTTTCCTCTTTTGTGTTTTTTTCTTTGATTCCAAAGAAAAACCAACCCCTAAACCTCTCGCACACATGGCCTTTTATAGGGAGAGGAATTAGATTTTCAAAATTCATCGAGTCAATCTTCGCAAATCTTTTTACAAAATTTTCACCTATTGATAATGATCCAAGATTTCGATAAGATTACTCTTTAATTCCAAATCCTAAAAAGCCAAATCGCAATATTTCCTAACATTCGTTTTTTTCCACTTGCCCTATCCCGGAAAATTTCAAATTTTTATTTTCTCACAAGATAATTCCTGATCATTTAAAAATAGGCTTGGCCAACTAATTTGAATTTATCCGCCACCGATTCCATAAAAAAGTAAAAAAAAAAAAAACAAATAAATCCAACCTAAATCTATGCGCTATGCAATTAATAAAATTAATCCTAATTTTCTAAAATGGACCGTCAAAATTTAGGTGTCAACAATCCTACTTGCATCCCAATTTCGCGATCAAAAACGATCTCGACACTTTCTGAACAAAACGGCCCTACCTCGATTTTTTTCCCAAAAAGTCTCGGTTTGTATAAAAATCTTCTGAGACTAAGTCGACGTTCCTAAAATGATTTTTGACGTGACAGAACTTTCAATTTCTGAAATCGGATTCAATTTCGTGATTAATTTTAATTCGGCGCGATTTTAGCGTGACCTAGGCTATCGGGTAGCTTTTCGAATTTTTTTTGTGCAAATGACCGGTGGTTGATTTTCTTCGAGCCACAATGAACCCCCTCGACACATTGGCGACTCTCAATTGTCGTGAAAATCTCGAGGATTCAAATACAAACACAGGATACCAAAACGATAGAAAAATCAATCTAGTGCCGACCGACGAGAATTTTCCAATTTAATGGAGTCACCCATGATTAGCCACACATCTTAGTCGAATCGACCTATCTTTGATCTCTAATCGATTTTTAACTATGCCATAATGACCTCTAAAGATGAGCACGGTCGAGTAGCCGAAACCTGGTCGAATTCTCAAGTATATTGCATTAAAATTCCTTAATAGTTTCAACATATAGTCTAGTTATTTCAAGAGTAATCAGCTCTAAGAATAGCCTTATAGGCGTGTCGAAGAAATGCCCAATTTATTCAATTGAAAGTAGAAGTGAAAATTTGGGGTGTCACAGGAAGGGGCTTCATGGGCATGGCTATCCATAGGGACAATGGCTAAAAGGAAGGAAGGAAGGAAGGAAGAAGAAGACGAGAAATGCAAAGCGTAGAAGAGAGAGAGAAGTGATGGACAGTGGGCCACCATCTAGGCACGTGACGATCAATAAATGGAGTAGATCGTGACTGATGTGAAGATTCAACATCATCTACTTTTCTCTCCGACTAGATAAAGGATTCATGTCATTTTAAAAGAACTCAACAAACCTATCTAAATATGCTTTTAATTACCTCAACCACCCTAGCTACCTTTTATTAAATCTCAAATTGGGTTGAGTCACCTTTTGCTTCATCACCAGATTCTCTTCGACATGGTATCTAAATTTTGAAATTAATTAGACATATTCGAAGATAATGAAGTATAACAACTTTTAAATATTTCTCAAAACAACTTTTTTCTCCATTTTCTTTTCTTCTTTTAATTTTTCATTTTCTGTCAACCCCTCCTCTTTTAATTTTTCATTTTCTCTGTGTGTAGAATATCTGAATTTGTGTAGAATATCTGAATTTGAATTAGAATGATACGTCTCTTATTCATATTTTACATTACAATGGCCTCTATTTATTATATTGACAAAATAGACTTATGCAACACTTTCATTGAAATGAGAAAAATCAACTTTTAAAGTGTCCCTATTTACGAAGAAAAAAAAACACATAGCAAATATTATAAATTCCCTTAATTTCATTCGAGAAGATATTATTTCGCAAGCGATAGTTAGACCAAATCAACAAAAACATCATAATCGCTCCTGTAGGAAAGCTATGGTGTCTCTCACCATATGAGGGGCAGTTCATTCGCAATCATACGGGAGACACCGTCACCTTCTATATCTGGCACATTATGAAGTCCTTAATTCCAACCGCTGAAAATTGACTTGCTTGTCATTTCAATAACGAGCGCGTGGTGAGTCCTTGTCTACTAATTGTTGTCACATATCATGCTTCCATTTTCTTGGAGCATATGATAGTTGGATTATGTTGCTAGTAATGAAAACTGAGGACAATTTTGGGTTTAGAGAAAATGACCATCAGACAATTTTTTAAAGACATTCCCCGCAAGTGTTAAAAATCCGACGTGGCATCACACTTGCGGTGAAAGTTTTTAAAAATATTTATAACACTCAAGTGATCGATTGAAGGTAATAATGCTCAGGTTCATATTATCTAAAAGTCATGGCACTAAAGTGATTGACAAAACAAGTTATGGTAATCAAGTGATTGTCATACGAAAATTATAAGAGGCATCGAATCCTTGTCCCAAAAATGAGTAATCAAGTTGCAATCAGTAAGACTTGGAAAAGCCCATTATGTAGTGTAAGAGCCATCTCATAAGAGAGTTATATGTGCCCGCCTAACAATTAGTTAAATCCCTTGGGATTCATTTGGGGTGAGTCGCGATAAAGTTTTCACAATTTCAAATGGATCAAAGAATTTCAAAAGAGATAAAATATTTTATTCATACAGTGTTTCTCTTGGCACTCCAACACTGCTATGATTAATATGCTCTTAAATGGTAAACACAAAAATCTCATAAAAGATGTTGACATATTCCAAAAGTGACTAATTCAAACCTATCAAATTAATCTGGGAAGAGTGTTTGGGGGTGCCCAAGTGAGGAATTGCTCACTTTTTTGCATTAGGTAAGACAAAAATTGTTTAGGTAATGTCCTATGAAAAACGTGGGAATCGGATTACATGCATGCTATCCACATAATCTTACGACCGCGTACGTGCCTTGGGATACAACAAATCCTCTCTCAAGTGGCTCCCTAAGCTAAATGCTCATATTGAATTTAGTGTATGTGATGTGATTTGGGTGTGAACTTCACATGATTCGCGTCACATTAGATTTATAATTTGTTCATTTGGGATGATCTAAATTTCTTACTTGGGATATTGCCCTTCCTCCGTGTATACATCTCATGTAGCCAAGTTGAGAAAAATAATTCACAAAGAGATTTTCCACTAATATATATGGTCGGTTATCTCATGGCAATCATAAATTCTCCTAAATCAATTTCAAGTGGCGAATCAGATAAGTTATAATCATCTTGTGTCAAATTCAAAACTTTACTCGCTTCATATGGAGAAAAACTGATTCTAGCTAAAAGATAAATTAAATATCAAATCAAGGTAAAACTAGTATTGCAAAGTCCATTTTATAAGTTAAACTAAATATTTGTGTTGCTAGGAAGGGAGTTGCCATCCAATGAAGAAATCAAAATGCACATCAAAACCTCCCTTTTTAATCCTACAACCATCTAAGATGCCTAAGAAAAGTCATATTTTTTTCACCAATTTAAAACCGTAACAAGCAAAACTCCAATTGGAAGAAACTCAAAATGACCCCACCCATAATTCCACAAATGGAAAAAGAAAACAAACCCAATTCACAGCAAGGCCTAACATGAGGTCACGGTGGTTGGTGGTGGAGGCTCCATGGGGATGGCTATTGACAGTGGCAATGGCTAAAAAAAAAAGAAAGGAAGAAGAAGAAGAGGAAAAATGCGAGGCGTAGAAGAGAGAGACAAGTTGGAAAGTGGGCCACTATCTAGGCACGTGATGATAAATAAATGAAGTAGATCATGACTGACGTGAAGATTCAACGCCATCTAATTTTCTCTCGGACTAAATAAGGGATTCATGTCATTTTGAAAGAACTCAACAAACCTATCTAAATATGCTCTTAATTACCTCAACCACCCTAACTACCTTTTGTTAAATCTAAAATTGGGTTGAGTCACATTTCGCTTCATTACTGGATTCTCTTCGACATGTTATCGGAATTTCAAAATTAATTAGACATATTCGAAGATAACGAAGTATAACAACTTTTAAATTTTTCTCAAAACAACTTTTCCTCCATTTTATTTTCTTCCTCTCTCTCTCTCTCTCTCTCTCTCTCTCTCTCTCTCTCTCTCTCTCTCTCTCTCTCTCTCTCTCTCTCTCTTAATGTTCTTTCCCCCTAACCCCATATATAAAAGGTAAAAGAAAGTGCAAACTCAAAAGATCATACCTATCTAAATATGCTCTTAATTACCTCTTAATTACCTCAACTACCCTAACTACCTTTTATTAAATCTCAAATTGGGTTGAGTCACCTTTCACTTCATTATTAGATTCTCTTCGACTGCTATCTAAATTTTGAAATTAATTAGACATATTCAAGGATAACGAAGTACAACTACTTTTAAATTTTTCTCAAAACAAATTTTCCTCCATTTTATTTTCTTCTTTTAATTTGTTCTTTTCTTTCAACAACCTCTCTCTCTCTCTCTCTCCCCAATACTTCTTTATGCTCTTTCCCCTAACTTTTATTCCCATATATAAAAAGGTAAAAGAAAGTGCAGACTCAAAAGATCAGACCTATCTAAATATGCTCTTAATTACCTCAACTACCCTAACTACCTTTTATTAAATCTCAAATTGGGTTGAGTCAACTTTCCTCCATTTTCTTTTCTTCTTTTAATCTCTCTCTCTCTCTCTCTCTCTCTCTCTCTCTCTCTCTCTCTCTCTCTCTCTCTCTCTCTCTCTCCCCCTAACTTTTTTATTCCCATATCTCTCTCTCTCTCTCTCTCTCTCTCTCTCTCTCTCTCTCTCTCTCTCTCTCTCTATGTTCTTTCCCCTAACTTTTTTATTCCCATATATAAAAAGGTAAAAGAAAGTGCAAACTCAAAAGATCACATCTAAATCGTGCACAATTCGAAGTATGATAGAATATTTGAATTCGACTTAGAATGATATGTCTCTCATTCATATTTTAAATTACAATGGCCTCTATTTATTATATCAACGAAATAGAGCTTGTGCAACACTTTCATTGAAATGAGAAAAACTAATTTTTAAAGTGTCCCTATTTACGAACAAAATTTTCACATATGAAACTTTATAAGTTCTCTTGAATTCATTCAAAAAGATTATTTCGCAAGCGATAGTTAGATTGGATGAGCAAAAACATCATAATCACTCCTGTAGGAAAGCTCTAGTGTGTCTCAGCATATGAGGGGCAATTCATTCGCGATCATATGGGAGACACCGTCCCCTTCTATATCTGGTAGATTACGAAGTCCTTAATTCCAACCGTTGAAAATTGACTTGCCTGTCATTTCAATATTGAGCGCGTGGTTAGCCCTTGTCTACTAATTATTGCACATATCATGCTTCCATTTTCTTGGGGCATATAACAGCTGGATTACGTTGCCAATAATGAAATCTGAGGACAATTTAGGGTTTAGAGGGGAAAAGTACCAAAAAAGTCCTAAACATTTTGCATTGGTACCAATTCAGTCCTAAACTTTTCAATTTGACCAATTTAGTCCTAAACCTTTTGCGTTTTGTACCGATTTAGTTAATCTGGCCATTCTTTACCGGAAAAGGCTAATGTGGACTCCAAGTCAGCACCGGCCGGCGTTGCCGGCGCTGACATGGACGCCGGAGTGCGAAACTACGTCATTTTTCTTAAATTTAAAAAAAAAAAATTTAAAATAAAAACTTTTAAACGCCCAAAATGTAGCACAGCATTTCGTTTACCCTAAAAGTGAAGACGTCTGCTCACGATCTTCGCCCAAAATACGCCGAAGCCCTATCTGATCTCCCCTCCGAAATTCTTAGCAACTTGCTCTAGATTTAATCTCGTTGTTCCGATTTCTTGAAGCCAAGTCGTTCTTCCACCAATCGCCTTCATTAATCGAGCCCCTTTCGACTGAGGGCTTGATCCATCACAACCCTAGACTCGCCCATCTTTATGGGCGAAGACCCGATTCGCCCACAAATCCAGTTGAGACCCGACTCATCAGTCACAATCCGAAGCGAACACGAGTAGGCGTTGTGGTCTCGATTTGATTGTTTTGTCGGCAGCGTTGAGCAACAACTTGGCGTGGCATCCTGAAGTTAGCGGAAAACGTGAAAAGTATGTTGTCGTGCTCCCAAATTGAGTGCGTTGTCCTCTTTTTATTTTATATAATCAATTTGCCTTGATTTCTCCATGTGTGTCGTTGTTGGTTGGAAGAGAGAAAGTCTTCGCATTTACTGTCAAGTACCTGTGTGTAGTAGGGAATATAACACTCAAGTCTGGCCAAATCAATTTCTAATAAAGCACGATATGAAGAGAAAGCTTCTGTATGCTCGCATCTTGCCAAATTCTTCACGTGTACAATCACATGGTTGCTGGATTCCTGTGTTTTTATGCACAATATGAAGAGAAAGCCTTTGTTTCCGTGCACTTTTTCCTATTCTTGTACAAGCTTTTTATTACTTGAGGCATGCACAATCACAATTAAGTAATTGACTTGAGCGCACATGTATTCGGTTTCTCGATTCATTGAGGATCTCTTTTGTGGAGTAGCCATAGAAATATCACTGGGGCACTTGCAAACCCCACTCGTCGTTGTGTCCAAATGATTATTATTTTACCAAACAAGTAAAGGTTCGGGGTGGTTTTGTCAACAAAAGAAAAATAAATAAATAGGGGTTCATAGTTTGGCTTTGAGTTCTAATGTTTGATAATAAAGAGAGAGACTGCAATTCCACATATTGTAAAAGTTAGTTTTATTGATCAAGTCCACATTGTTGACTGTACTCTAATTTTTTGAAATCCATTAACACTTTTGCTTTGGAAGTTTTGGTTTTGAATCTTTGGATGTTTTTTATTTTGAATTTTTAGATGTTGATCACCTCTGAATTTGAGTAGATGATCACTAATTTTTCTTCTAGAAACATGATGTATAGAGTGCTACATAATATGGGACTTACAGGTTCTATGTGTTGCCTTGCTTATAACATACATTACTTTTTCTCTTTTCTTTTTTCGTGTAGGGTCAAGATGAGCGAAAAATCAGCATGGATCTGCCTTTTCCATGGTGAAACTTTATCTCGTCGCCCAATGCTTGAATACGTTGGAGGCAAGTTTGACTTGGTAAAAGTTGATATTAGTTCAACGAGCTACGAAAGCTTCATTAGAGACATCGAGAATGGGGTAAATAGTACATTTGAAAAGCTTTATTTTAAGATTCCTGGAAAGTCATTAGAAGAGGGGTTGACATACATATGGAATGAAAATAAAGTAGTCGATTTAATTTTTAGTTATTTGCATCGTGGGTTAATTGAGGTATATAAAGAAAATTTTATGACCAATGAGGCGGCTGAGGGTGATGGTCAAGGTACTAATGTGGGTGTGGATGCGGGTATTGGTCAAAGGGTCGGTGAGGATGCTGGTCAAAGGGTCGGTGAGGGCGCTGGCACTAGTGTTGGTTTAAGTAATGAGACCATGATTGAGCACGAGAGTGATTTAGATCCTGACGATTTAGTTGATGAAGATGATTATATCATGGATGATGACAATGACGATGAGGCAGACTTCCTTGTCGATGTAAGATTCTTGACTGATAATGATGATTATGATAATGAGGAGCTTCTAGAAGCAAGGAGGAACATGACAAAGTTCCATGGGAGGGCCATAAATGATTTCATTACAGGGGAATCATCCACGGGGTTGGTGTCATCCCAAGGATTGGATGTGAATAATGTTATTAATGTTGAAACTGGTTATGAAACAGAGTACTATGAAACGGATGGAAATGAGAGTTTGGAGTCTAATGAAGGAGAAGAAGATGATGATTTGACTAGAAGGAGAAGTAGGTTTCCAAAGCATGATCCTAATTGTGTTGTGCCTATGTTTATTGTGTCTATGGCATTTGAAAGTAGTAGGCAATTCAAAGATGCTCTAATAAAGTATTTAATGGCGGAGCGTAGAGAGATAAAATTTGTAAAGAATGACAAAAAATTTGTTAGAGCAAAATGTGCACATGAAAATTGTCCTTGGAAGATTTCTGGATCTATCGATAGTCATACCGGATCATTTCATGTGAAGACTTATCATTCAGAACATACCTGTAGCATAAGTTTCAAGAATCGGAGGGTGACAGGTTCTTGGTTGGCCAAATACTATCTTCCTACAATAAGAGCAATGCCAACTATCAAGACTATTGCTTTCAAGGAGCTTATCAAGGAGCAACTGGGCATAGATGTGAGTATAATACAATGCAAGAAGGCTAAGTTGTTGGCTTATCAAGTATTGATGGGAAACTATAAGGAGGAATATGCAAAGTTGTGGGATTATGTAGAGGAGCTTAGGGAGAAAAATGCTGGGAGTACTATTATATTGAAGGTTGAAAAGTCTGATATGCAATCTAAGGCGTTATTTGAGAAAATGTACATATGTTTTGCTGCTTGTAAGAAAGGATTCATTGATGGATGTAGGAAAGTTGTGGGATTAGATGGTTGCTTCTTAAAAGGAATTTATCAAGGCCAAATCTTATGCGCTGTTGGAAGAGATGCAAATGATCAGATGTTCCCAATTGCCTGGGCGATTGTCCAAGTCGAGAGTAGTGACACCTGGACGTGGTTCTTGACAAATTTGATGTATGACCTCAACATTTCATCCTCATATGGACAAGGTTGGGTCATAATCAGTGATAAACAAAAAGTAAGTTCCTTATTTATTTTTTATTTTGTTTGTTATGCTACTATAGTCACGCTTGTACTATATGTTTCACATTATGATCATCTTTTGCAGTGCCTTGTACAAGTTGTGGCTCATTTGTTGCCTGCAGCTGAGCATAGAATGTGTGCGAGACACATTTATGCCAATTGGGGCAAGAAGTATAATGGGATACAAATGCAAAGATTATTTTGGAAGTGTGCGAAAAGTAGTTCGATGATAGAGTTTGATGAACACTCTCAAGCATTGAAGAAAATTAGTCCTACCGCATATCATGACTTAGTTCAAACAGAGCCAAAGCACTGGTCCAAAGCCTTTTTTACCACTTATGTAAAATGTGACATCGTTGACAACAATTTATGTGAGGCATTCAATGGAAGAATTATACATGCTAGGTGTAAGTCCATTTACAGTATGTTGGAGGAAATTCGGATAATAATAATGACAAGGATGCTTACACAGAGGAATGTATGTGCTAGATGGAGAAATGACTGTGGTCCAAGAATTGTAAGAAAGTTAGAAAAAAATAGAGCTGGTGCGACATATTGCCAAGTGATCTGGAATGGTGAGACCGAATATGAGGTAATGGATAAGGGTGAGAAATATGTGGTGGATGTGTTTAAGAGAGATTGTTCTTGTCGAAGATGGCTGCTTACTGACATCCCTTGTCCTCATGCCATTTCTGCTTTAAATCATAGGCAAGATGATGCATATGATTATCTTGATGAATGTTACAGGAAGGCTAAGTTTTTAGATGCATATAAAAATATGATGATGCCAATTCGAGGGCAGAAATTTTGGAAACAAACTCATAGAGAGCCACCTGAACCACTTCCAGCCAAGGTCAAACTCGGTAGACGTGAACTGAAAATATCGAGGGAGGAAGGTGAGGTGGCAATTGGAACTAGGATGTCAAGGATCGGAATGAAAATGACATGTCAAACTTGCTTGAAGACAGGACACAACCGTTTGACATGTCCAGCTAAGAAGACTGGGTCTACATCATCACAAACACGATTTTCAAGGCAAAACATTTTGGTTAGTATCTCCATTTTCATTGTGTTATGCTTGTTTTGTCAATAAAACTTTAAGCGAATACACTTTTTTTAGGTACAGAGATGTACAGGTACAATGACAAGTGGTAGTGGTGGCGACCCTACCGGTGTGAATCCTACAGTCAAAGGCGTAAAAGCCAAAAGTCGCTCAAAGAGGCAGAAGTGACAAGATGTGGGGGTGGATTTAGTAGTGATATGTTTTAGCTATAACTTTTTGTGAAGATATGTCAAGTGAAGATTTTATTTTAATGTAACTTTTTGATCGGCACACTCTCGGTTCTTGCCTTTTGAAGACAAAAGACGCCCATGTTGCACTATCTTCTAGACTTGATTGAGTTCAACTAAGATAGTAATATTTAAAGCAGAAGCAAATATTCACATTTTGATGCCATGAACTGTTAATGAATATCATCTTTTGTTTCAATATACTTGTTGTAAGTTCTAGGCATGAGTTTTGCATTGGTGTTTTTTTTTTCCTTTGTACTTCCTTAATAACTACATAGCAACTTGGATAATGATGTCCCACATGTAACAGGTTGTTTGAACCTTCTTTTACTTTTTGGTAGCTATTTGGACATAAGATTGTGTGAATGTTGTTTGCTTGTTTGGTAGCCATTTGGACGTAAGATTGTGTGTATGTTGTTTGCTTGTTTATTATGTTTTGGTTATTTGTTCATGAAGTAGTGAGATTCATTAATCATAATAGCAGGTCGTGACATCAAGAACGATATGTCTTTGGTGTTGAGATTGAGAAACAAATTATGACACAAGAGGGTGCAAACAACTTTACTTTGTTTATGTTCATATTCCAACACGTGGACAAATACAAAATACATTGCAAAAATGTACAAAAATAGATTATATAACAAGATCAGTACATCATTCATCTTCGAATTTCCAAATAACATGTTTCCTAGAATTACTATAAAGACCCACAACACAATCAACATGGCCTTCAATGTCGACACTTGTTTTTCTTCAACATTGCTCCGGTGAAATTTTGTTGACACACTTCTTGTTGATGGACACGTTTCTGCATCAATCCAAATTAAAAAAAAAAACCGCAACTTTCTCCGATTTTATATTTTGGACAGCCGTGATATCTTCTTCCTCGATTCTCCTTTGTCTTTGCTGTTTGTAAAGAACATTTGAGGCCACAGTAGCAAAACATAAATGTATCGTTGTTGATTAGAGAAATCGATGTCCTCGATTGTGATGAATTCATCAATATCTTCATCAATTGTAATGATTGTAGAGTAATTGTTATGTATGCTTTTAGAATCAACACGAGCATTTTCAACCTGTAAAAAAGTTGAACAACAGCACCTTAGCATATGTCTACATGGCTTAACCTCAATAGCAACAACATAACTCATTCCATCTTGAAATCAGTCTCAACAGCAAGAAATCAGGTCCTAAATGCAGCTCATAACGCTGACCTAAAATTCCTGTCCCCATTAGGATGCAACAAGCTTACCAAAAGAAAATGCAAATAAGAACTTCAAAAATTTGTTTCATGCTTCTAAGACAAATGCTGAACAGACTACATCAGAGCATATATATTCATGCTTGGCCAAAGCCAACATCAGAGTAATTTTCCTCCCAAATTGTATGCATGATATGGATCTCGATTTCCCATAAACTAAGCAAATGTCAGCATCGACTACAAAGTTTAGGCAAATGGGATTTCAACTCCAATCAAGCCAACAGTTCTTGGGGAGATCAGAATCCGCAAACGCAGCATGCAAGCAACGTCGCCATTTCAGCCATCCACAAACTATGGTACCATAATTGGAACATGAAGATCCCCCCTGTAAAATTAGGATTTTTCTCTCGAGTATATGTCAAAATCCTCTTCCCACAACAGAAAATCTCTATTGGCAGAAAATCTTACCTTGGCCAGCATGCCCAATCTGAGATCAAGAAGCAGAATCGGTGGAACATCTATTCTTGCTTTGTCCATGGACGAACTCAATTTGGTCGGATCCTGAAGTAAAAATCCAAATTTCGCATCAAAACCTTTCGCGAATTGAGGTTTGGCTCCAACGCATAATTGAACAGCCAGGAAATTCATTAACTTTCGAAGAAATTGCCTCACCAATTTCAGCAAGTGGAACTAAGCAAAGTTCGAAACTTTACATGGAAATGACTCAATTGACTCAAAGATTGGATCCCACCGAAGTCTCTTACCTTTAAAAAAATCAACATCGACGGAGCGTTTATGGAAAGAGCAACACTAGGGGCCATCTCAGGAGTTCTTCAAGACGCGTCGGGAACCCTTCTCGACGGTTTCGCAAAGACGATTCCAGCTTCAACGGCGATCCAGACGGAGTACTTGGCCTTGATCGAAGCTCTGAAATTTTTGGGGGGAGATCAGAATAGGGCTTCGGCGTATTTTGGGTGGATGGAGATCAGAATAGGGCTTCGGCATATTTTGGGCGAAGATCGTGGGCAGACATCTTCACTTTTAGGTAAACGAAATGTTGTTTAGTGTTTTGGGCGTTAAAAAGGTTTTTTTTTTTTTTTTTTTTAGCGATTTTTTTAAAAAAAAAAATTAAGCAAAATGATGTAGTTTCGCACTCCGGCGCTGACTTGGAGTCCACATCAGCCTTTTCCGGTAGAGAATGGCCGGATGAACTAAATCGGTACCAAACGCAAAAGGTTTAGGACTAAATTGGTCCAATTGAAAAGTTTAGGATTGAATTGGTACCGATGCAAAAGGTTTAAGACTTTTTTGGTACTTTTCCCGGGTTTAGAGAAGATGATCATCACATAATTTTTTAAAGACGTTCCCCCGTAAGTGTTAAAAATCCGACGTGGCATCACACTTATGGTGAAAGTTTTTAAAAATTTATAACACTCAAGTGGCCGATTGAAAGTGATAATACTAAAGTTTATCTTATTTAAAAGTCATGGCACTAAAGTGATTGTCAAAACAAGTTTTGGTACTCAAATGATTGTTGTATGAAAATTATAACACGAGTCAAATCTTCATCCCAAAATGAGAAATCAAGTTGCAATTGCTAAGACTTGGGAAAGCCCGTTATGCAGTGTAAGAGCCATCTCATAGGAGAGTTATACGCACCCACCTAACAATTAGTTAAATCCCTTGGGATTCATTTTGGGCGAGTCTCGATAGAGAGTTTTCACAGTTTTAGACGAGCCAAAGAATTTCAAAAGAGATAAAATATTTTATTTGTTCGGTGTTTCTCTTGGCATTCTAGCACTGCTATGATTAATAAACACTTAAAAGTAAACACAAAAATCTCATAAAAGATGTTGACATATTCCAAAAGCGACTAATTCAAACCAATCAAATTAATGTGGGAAGAGTGCTTGGGGATGCCCAAGTGAGGAATTGCTCACTTTTTTTTGCACTAGGTAAGTCAAAAATTGTTTAGGTAATGCCCTATGAAAATGTGGGAATCGAATTACATGCATGCCATCTGCATAATCTCACGACCATGTACGTGCCTTGGGATATAACGAATCCTCTCTCAAGTGGCTCCCTAAGCTAAATGCTCGTATTGAATTTAGTGCATGTGACGTGATTTGGGTGCGGACTTCACATGTTTGGCATCACATTAGATTTATAATTTGTACCTTTGGGATGATCTAAATTTCTTACTTGGGATCTCCATTTTAGTACTTAGTGCCCTTCCTCCGTTTATACATCTCATGTAGCAAAAAAGAGAACTATAATTCACAAAGAGATTTTCCATCAATATATATGGTCAATTAGCTCATGGCAATTATATATTCTCATAAATCAATTTTAGGTGGCGAATCAAACAAGTTATAATCATCTTGTTTCAATTTCAAAACTTTACTCGTTCCATATGGAGAAAAACTGATTCTAGCTAAAAGATAAATTAAATATCAAATCAAGGTTAAACTAGTATTGCAAATTCCATTTCATAAGTTGAACTAAATATTGGTGCTGCTAGGAAGGGAATCGCTATCCAATGAAGAAATCGATGCACATCAAAACCTCTTTTTAATTCTACAATCATCTAAGATGCCTAAGAAAAGTCATATCTTTTTGACTGATTCAAAACCGTAACAAGCAAAACTCCAATTGGAAGAAACTCAAGATGACCTCTCCCATAACTCCACAAATGGAAAAAGAAAACAAATTCACAATCAACGTGTTACCCACTTAATGAGATGGAAGTGGCTCTAGTCCAACTTTCAAAGTTAATTATACATATTCGAGGATAACGAAGTATGACAACTTTCAAATTTTTCTCAAAACAACTTTTTCTCCATTTTCTTTTCTTCTTTTAATTTTCCTTTTGTTCTTTTCAACATCTCTCTCTCTACTTCTTTATGTTCTTTCCCCTAACCTTTTATTCCCATATATAAAAAAGTAAAAGAGAGTGCAAACTCAAAAGATCACATCAAAATCGTTCACGATTCAAAGTATAATAGAATATATAAATTCGAGCAAGAATGACATGTCTCTCATTCATATTTTACATTACAATGGCTCTATTCATTATATCGACGAAATAGACGAAATAGAGCTTATGCAGCACTTTTATTGAAATGGGAAAAACCAAATTTTAAAGTGTCCCTATCTACGAACAAAATTTTTACATATCAAACATTATATATTCTCTTAATTTTATTCAAAATTATTTTATTTCCCTAGCAATAGTTAGTTGGATCAGCGAAAACATCATAATTGCTCTTATAGGAAGGCTCTGATGTGTCTCACCATATGAGGGGTCGTTAGTCGTAGTCACATGGGAGATACTGCCCCCACCTGTAGCTAGCAGATTACGAAATCCTTAATTCCAACCGCTGAAAATTGACCTGTGGGTCATTTCAACACCGAGTGCGTGATGAGCCATTGTCTACTAATTGTTGTCATATATCATGCTTCCATTTTCTTGGGGTTTATGATAATTGGATTATGTTCCCAATGAGGACAATTTTGGGTTTAGAGAAGATGATAATCCCATAATGTTTTAAAGACGTTCCCCACAAGTGTTGAAAATTCAATGTGACATTATACTTGTGATGAAATTTTTTTTTTAAATTATAATACTCAAGTGATTGATTGAATGTTATATCACTCAAGTGAATGTTATCTAAAAATCATGACATTCAAGTGATGGAAAAACAAGTTATAGTATTCTAGTGATTGTTGTACGAAAATTATGACACTCGTTGAATCCTTATCCCAAAAATGAAAAATCAAGTTGCAGTTGATAAGACTTGGGAGAGGTTGTTAAGCAGTGTAAGAGCCACCTCATAAGAGAGTTACATGGGCCGGTCTAGCAATTAGTTAAATCCCCTGGGTGTAGGTATTGATATTCAAATTAAACCATGTAAATATTTGGTATACTCTATCGCTCATCGTATATTTCTCTTACGATTTCATGTTAATTTAATTGGAAGATCTGGTGAGTTTCTACATTTATTTCATAAGAAGCTCCAATTGAAGAGTTCTTGAATTTGTTGTGATTGCTATAATTAATACATAGTAAACACAAAAATCTCATAAAAGATGTTGACTTAACCCGAAAGTGACTAAGTCCATCAACCGATTAAATTAATATATTATTTTCTCGATCAATTTTCCATAAACCGATCAAGCTGAAAGATGTGACTGGTGGTGAATTTAGAGAGAGAGAGAGAGAGAGAAATGGGAATAGTGTGTGGTATTGCCCAAGTGAGGATGTGTCACTTCCTTATGACTTAGGTGAAGATAAAAATTGTTTAGGTAATGTCCCATGAATAACGTGGGAATCAAATTGCATTGCCTGCCATCCACATATTTGGGGAGAAGTACACTATTGGTGCCATAAGTTGTGTATGGCGCTCACTTTGGTGCCAAAAGTTTCTATTGGATCACTTAGGTGCCAAAATTTTTGAAAATCAATCACTTTGGTGCCATCGCCAATTTGGTTGGCCGGAAATCCGACATGGCATCTTTTTATTAATTTTTTACGCCGACGTGGATTGCAGGAGAATACAATCAGCATACAAAGAACAAAATGACGCCGTTTACTATTTTCCCCAAAATAAGAAACCCTAAATCCCCAATTTTGATTACAACCAGAAGTTGAAAACCCTAAATCCCCAATTCGACCATTTCGAGGGCATACTTCGATTTTCTCCCAAAGTTATCAGCTCGCTCTTGCAAATGGAGGACAAAAGCTTCAACAGCGGCTCACATTCCTATAAGAAAAGCGAATTAGATGGTGAATGTTACTGTTATTGTGGGTTACCGAGTCCGAAAAGAACATCTTGGACTCGGTTGAATCCCGAGAGAAGATTCCATGGGTGTGGCAAATATAGAGAAGGCTCGAAGTGCCAATATTTCAAATGGGTTGATAGGAAATTCTCTGATCGAGCGACAGAGGTGATATTGAAGTTACTTGAAGGCCGAAATCAACCTCCACCTATGTTAATGGACGAGTTGGAGGATGTCGACTCAATGCAAGCTCAAATGAAGGGTTTAACATCTCTCGGTGGACCATTTGAAGAGGGAGGTTTCAAGGCTGAAAATTGAAAGAAACTTTTATCGAGCGTTGATTGTGTTCTTATTCTCTTGGGTAGTTTATTCAAATGTAAAGTGAGTAATGAGAAGAAATTTGTATATCTACCATAGTCGAAGACGTGGAATATGCACTTGTATTGGATTATTTATAAGTAAAATTTGTTTTTGGTTTGCTGCAATTTTTGTATGGAGCAGAAGGTTTTGTTGTTGTAATTTATGGGTAGAAATGCAAGGTTGGACTTTGAAAGCATTACTTGTGAGCACTTAAAAGTTTTGTTGTTTAGTTGTGTATTGTAAATATTTGTTTTGGTTAGTTTTTGCTTCAAATATAATGGTTTGCTGCATTTTTTATTTGGTAATGGTTTGCTACATTTTTTTATTTGGTAATGGTTTGCTACATTTTTTATTTGGTAATGATTTGCTGCATTTGTTATTTGGTAATGGTTTGCTGCATTTGTTATTTGGTAATGGTTTGCTGCATTTGTTATTTGGTAATGGTTTGTTGCATTTTTTATTTGGTAATGGTTTGCTGGTTTGCCGGTTTGCTGCAACTGCAAACCATGGTGAAATTAAAGGATTGTGGCAAATTCATAATTGACTATTTCAGTGCCATAAGTTGTAAATAGTAATCGCTTGAGTGCCAAAATTTTATAAAAGTGATCATTTAAGTGCCAACGGATTACAAAGTGATCATTTAAGTGCCAGTCCCGATTACAAAGTGATCACTTATGTTGCACAAGTTTTTTAAAAAAGAACATGTTAGTGCCAAACGTCACTTGACTTGCACCTTGTTCTTGCACCAGTTGGGTTACTGGTGCATCTTCTTGCACCAGCCCATACAAGTGTTGATACAACAAGATGTACCAGCACCCAAAATGTTCTTGCAGCAGCACATATAACTAGAACCCCACAAATTCATTATAATCCACAACTTTAACCAGCAACAACAACATTGTAGCAATAGCAAAAATAAAATATATAGCATAACTGACTTGTTAGCACTCTAGTCGAAACCAACACAAGAGAAAATAGTCAATCCAGTACTTGCCATTAACATTGATTGATTATTTACAAAAGAAAAGAAACACGTGTCTAACTTCACTCCCCAATCACCGAAAGTTCAACACTCTCTTAAAAAAAAAAAAAAAAAACAATGGCAATATGCAAGCAGCAATTACCATCAATGATATAATATCCAGCACCCTCCCATCACCAATATTGACAACACCCTGATCTCCTTTTCCTCTTGGAGCTTTGAATTGATTCATAATCCAAGCACTCTTTCGAACTGGATGTGCAGGTTCTTTAACTAGGCTTTTTGTCACCTCATTTTCCTTTTCCTTGTTTTGACGGCGGCTATTTTTGTTCTAGCACGTGTCATGTGTTGGTCTATATCATCATTACTGCTCCTAATTATTGGTTGAGATGGAACTGGTGCTGGGTTCTTTTTGGATGGCTGTTCGCAGCTATACCCGCTGTCTTCTTCTTCTTTGGAGCACTCTTATTTGGCTGCGCCCTTGATTCTTGAGTTGGCCCACCTTGAGAGAGAAGTACCTCTGAAGTTCTCCCAGGTTACAAGAACATAATGATATTGTCAACCAAATGAATTGAAGTACAACAAATTAAATGCATGAGGCCTACAAATCTTACATTTAAAATAGTCATTCTAGTACATTCATCTGTGTAAATCCTTGAAGCAACCTCTGCAATTTGTGCAGTTGCTCATCTTCTCAGCTGAGAAACACATAACAAATGTAAATTTCAACCCATAAAAGACCAAACATAGTGATGTACAACTTACAGGATATTTTTTTCTTGTTTGCTTAACAGTGGACTCAGTTGTTGTTGTTGCTGTCCTGCCCATTCTAGTCCCTGTCCCTGCACTTGAGTCTACAACAGGGCCTTTTTATGGCCCTTTAGTAGGCCTTACAACAATGTACTTGTATTAGGATTATGACCAACTACAACGAATAATTAGACATCTACTCATTTTTATGATGGAAACAAATGGAGAAAGCTTCTCAAATTACAAGTGCATGACAGAGGAAAAGCACAAGAGAAGCCATTACACATGATCAACCATCAAACTCTATCGAATAAGAACTGTAAAGCTACTGAGGCAAAGAGGATACTTACCTTACAACATGGCTTTCTGTTTGCCCTTCAGTAGGCATTACAATAGGGCCTTATGTCCTCCCTTCAATAGGCCCAACAAGAAGCTCTTCAGTAGGTCCTGTCCCTAGCACTGAATCAGCCATTACATCTCGTTGTTGATGCTGCCTTTTCAGCTCACAACCTTTCTTATTGTGCCCTTTCTTGCGGCAATAAGAGCATTTCATTTTTGACCCAGTTTTACTCAGCTTCTGACTTGATGCCTCTTCCTGCTGCATTCTTCATCTCTTTTTAGGCCTTCCTATTTGCTTCTTCAGCGGTAAAGGTAAAGGGCTTTCATGATTTGTTGGCTCCCAAAATTTGCTGCTTCTAATAGGCTACATCATGAATTGGTATGAAGCAAGGTATGAGCTTTCTTTGTACCAATCATGTAGGTAATCATCTGGGTTTTCTTGCTTAATCTGAATAGCACTAATGGTATGGGCACAGTTGCCAAGCTCGGCATGAACACTTTCTTCTATCCAGGTTGACAACATATTTATCTTGATTTTGAATAATCTCATATTCATTATCTCTATTCCAAACTGGATGGCAGAACCTACTAGCAGCAATGTTTGCATCCAATCTCTTCACAATCCTAAGGCCACAGTCTCTACTCCATTTCGTAGACTCATCTCTTTGCCTATGCAATCTAGTCATAACCATAACTCGAATATCATCAAGCATGCTGATGATTGGTTTGCACCTAGCCTCTAAAATTCTGCCATTGAAAACTTCACCGAGGTTGTTCTCAATGATATCGCATTTGAACTCTTCGCCGAAGAAGGCCCAACACCAAGGCTTAGCTTCGTCTGGAAGAGTGCATCAAAACCTTCATTTGTCGGTTGCAACAATCCTTGTTTGGCTAATTTGAAATCAGCCATGTTCGTACTCTTTGCTATCTGCTAGAACTGCTTATGCAACCTATCTCCTTTGAGGTTCCTTGATCAGTTTGCATATATATGCCTCGCGCACATTCTATGCTCAGCATGTGGCATCAATTCAGCCAATGCAAGAATAAGTCCCTACAAAAATTCAAACCAATAAATATAAGTCAGGAAAAATATGCAAGTGATTAGTATTTAAAAGGGAGTAAATTAATATACAATGAAATTACCTTCTGTTGGTCGCTCATGAATGCCCATCCTCCCATATCGGTTATCTCAATGTCAACCATTAAATGTTTTAGGAACCAAGACCAAATATCCTTGTTTTCTATCTTCACCACCGCCCAAGCTATCAGGAGCATTTGATTATTGGCATCTCTCCCCACAGCAGCCAACAACTCCCCCTTGCATAAACCCTTTAGAAAGCATCCATCCAATCCTAACACTCTTCTACAACCAGCCAAGAAGCCCCGTTTGCATGCATCAAAACAGATATAAAATCTATCAAATCTAAGCCCAAGATCAGGGAGTGGGCTCTCCACAACCTCTACATATACCCTACTAGATGGGTTTTGAAACATGCATTCGCCAAAGATAATCCCATACCTGCGCATATTCTTCCTTATACCCACCCATCAATATCTTCATCACCCTTATCTTAGCTCTCTTACATTGATTCCTCGACACATTAACCCCCACTTGCTCCTTCACTAAATGTTGAAATTGAGGACTCTTGATCTCGGGCATTGCTTTGATAGTATTGAAAAATGCTTTGATAACCACACACTTGTTATCCTTTTATTGTTGAAGATAATTGAACAAGTCTGCTCCTCTTGGAATGACCTAATCTAGAATGACCCATTCTTACTCAGCACGCCATAGAGCTTCCATGAACAATTGGGTTATGAGCACTTAGCTCTCACAAATTCCTTCGTGTTTCTAATGAATTGAACTTTCCTCTGTTCACCAATGGAGTTCTTCACAACAGCTTCCTTGAACTGTTTGGCATTGTCAAATCTCATGCCCACCGACAAAATAGGTTTATCAACAGTCAGATTATAGCAAGTGTACTTACTTTTTCTTCGACGATCAGGTTCTTCATCATCGTTGTCAAGCTCATTTTCTGAACCAGCAACTTCATCGCCGTAGCTTTCTTCATCTTCACTTCTATTACCTTCAGCTGGATCTCCATCCCTATTTACTGGCTCGGGCCTCTTTGTTAAAGCTGCAAGTTTTTTTCTCAGAAATTCCCTTTGCTTTTGTCTTGAATGTGCGAGTTCATCATCATCTTCATCATTTGGCAAATTTACTAAAGCTGAACATTCATCTTCCGATTCATTGGATAAAGCAATTTCCCATTCTAATCCAATGAAGTCTTCATCGCCCACATCTTCACCCAAATCTTCACCCAAGATTTCAGGACATCTCCCTATTTGTTCATCTCTATCAATATGACCTCTCTCCCTCTCATTTTACTCTTCATCTAACCTAAACTCATCCCCAACTTGATTACTCGCTTGAATAGGATCCCTCACTTCTCCTCCTTCAGTGGTGGTCTGCTCATCCCCATCCTCATCCTCATCCCCACCATCCTCATCCTCATCCTCATCATCATCCTCACTATAATACTCAACATATAGACCTTAGCTTTGTCGCTATGAAGATAATGGTAAATAATATCCTTAATACCATTATCGTCACTAAAAATCTCAAACCATCCTTCAATTTCTTCCTAAAAACACAATAATGCAATTTTTGCACCGTGCATTGTAAAAAATACACCAAACACCTCACAAAATCAATATATGATGGCTTCTCAACATTGACATAGATAATACTTTCATTTCCACCACTATATTCCCAATCTTCAGTGCCAATAACAAACTCTCCACCATAGTAAACAATGACGCATACCTGATTCGCGTCCATGTCGATGCTGCACCCAATGAAAAAAAAGAAAGAGAGTCATTGTCGTTTTGTTGGGATCACATGACAGAATCAACAACTTCACATGCATGTCCTTGTCATTTTGTTGTCAAAAAACAAATGCGACTAATATCTCCCCAATTCGGTGCATTTACAGAAACAAATGAAACTGAATTAAATAAACAAAGTGAGGTCCCCACCACCCATTTTTCAATTCAATCACATTCACATTCGGTCCCCCACATAAGCAGTCCAATTAATTAAACAAACAAATTCGGTCCCACCACCGTTTCCCTCCAAGTCAAGTCCTTCTGCGCCCTATTTTTCTATTTGGTCCCCACAACAGAAAGCAAACGAACGATTGAAGAATCAAATTTTCTATTCCGTCCCCATAAAAGTGACATCCCCACCACTTTCCCCACTACTTTCCCCCTGATCCGAGCTCTCAATTTGCCCTCTGCGCCCTAACTTGCCCGTCGGAACCCTAAATTTTTCACTAAATTGACCCACGTAGAGAACATGACAAACCTGAGTGAGTGAGAGTTGGGGACGTAGCCAGCCAATGATCGTGAACGATGGCGCAACTACAGCGGTGGGCGAGCGACGGCGGGTGAGCGAACGATGGTGGGTGAACGACGGTGGGTGAGCAAGCTACGGCCGGTGTCGAGAACCATATACGAACCCTATTGTACTCCCTCTTCAGTGACATCGTTTTTTACTATGGAGCAATGCATCGTCGTTTCTTATGTGAATCCAATGTGGATGGCAAGAAACATCGTCGTTTCTTACGAAGAAAGGAAAATAGTGTCATTTTATGCCATCCACTGTGGACAATCTTCAGCCACGTAATCATTTTGGTTGGAATTTCTCGCCGGTGGCACCAAAGTGATTGTTTTTCCTCTGATTTGATACTTAAGTGATCCGACATAAACTTTTGGCACCAAAGTGAGCACCGTACACAACTTATGGCACCAATAGTGTACTTCTCCCACATATTTGAGTACATGTAATGTGATTTTGGCCAAGACTTTCCATATTTAACGTGACATTAGATATAGAGAAAATTTCAAAAAGGACCCGAAGTGCCGTTATTTTCTCAAATAAGGACTCAAGTAGACTTTGTTTCAAATAAGGACTTGAAGTGGCCTTGGTTGTTTCAAATAAAAGCCCGAAGTGGCTTTGGTTGTTTCAAATAAGGACCTGACCTTGTTGGTTGCTGGTCGATTAAATTTTCTGACTGGTTAAGGGTATTTTCATTATTTGCCATTTTCCCTTATTTTCTTCCTTTTTTTTCTTTCATTTTTTTTTCTAGTTCTTCTTCTTCTTCCTATTTGTTGATGGCCAACTGGCCATCGGCGATGCCACACACGGCTGGGCGAGGGTCGCGCTCGGCCACCCACACTGACCATAAGTGAGGCAACCCTCGCCTAGGGTCATCCGCAAGGTTTGCCCTCGCCGACCCTAGGTGAGGCCGACCCTCGCTAGATTTGGTGAAGGTAGCCCCTCTTGCAGCTAGGCGACCTCACCGATCATGGGTGAGGCCACCCTCGCTAGATCTTGTGAGGGTCATCCTTGCCTGCCCCAAACGAGGGCTCGACCACCCTCGCTAGTAGCAGGCAAGGTCGCCCAACCCCCACTGGCCATGGGCGAGGCCTAGGCAAGGAATCGACCACCCTTGCCAACTAGTGACGACCTTTATTAGCAACCGGTTTAGCGAGGGTCGGCCTCGCCGGGGCCGGTGAGGACCGACATCGTGGATAGCCCCTAGGCGAGGCCGTCCCTCACCTTTTGCCAATGTGGGCGACCCTCACCGGCAAGGGCGACCCTTGCCCAGCCTTACAGGGCATCGTCGGTGACCGGCCGACCGCCAATGAAGAGGAAGAAGAAGAACCAGAAAAAATGGGGAAAATGGCAAATGACAAAAATACCCTTGATCGTCGAAAGTTAGGTCCTTTTTGAAACAGACATTGTCACTTCAGGTCGTCATTTGAAAACAACATCCACTTCAGCCCTTATTTGAGAAAGTGATGTCACTTGTCCTTATTTGAAACAGTCCACTTCGAGTCCTTATTTGAGAAAATAAGGGCACTTCGGGTCCCTATTTTGAATTTTCCCTTAGATATATAACTTTTACCTTTAAGATAATCTAAATTTCTTACTTGAGGTCTCCCTTTTAGTACTCGAGACCCTTCTTTCGAATATACATATCATGTAGCAAAAAAATATACATTTCATAAAGAGTGATTTTCTGATAATATATATGCTCGGTTAGCTCATGGAAATCATATAATTTCTCATAAATCAATTTCAGGTGGTGAACAAGACAAATTATAATCATCTTATGTCAAATTCCATAACTTTTACTAGTTTCATATGGAGAAAAAAATGATTCTAGCAAAAAGATAACTTAAGACTTAAATGAAAGTCAAACTAGTATGGCAAAGTCAATTTTATAAGTTAAACTATATATTGGTGCTGGTGCGAAGGGAATCGTCATCCAATGAAAAATCAAAATGCGCATCAAAACCTCCCTTATTAATTCCACAACCATTTAAAATGCCTAAGAAAGTCAGATTTTTCTCATCAATTCATAATTTGAACAAGCAAAACTCCAATAGGAAGAAACTATGACCCCTCCCCTAAATTGTGGTGGAAAATCGAAAACAAATCCAATTCACAATTGCGCAAGGCCAACATGAGGCTACGGTGGTTGGTGGTGGGGGCTCCATGGGCATGGCTATTAATGCTAAAAAGAAGAAAGGAAGAAGAAGAAGAAGAGAAATGCAAGGCACCAAAGAAAGAGACAAGAGACAAAAAGTGGACCACCATCTAGGCACATGGCAATCAATGAGCAGGGTAGAGCATGACTCACATGAGGATTCAACACCACCTAATATTTTCTCGTACTAGATAAAGGATTCATGTCATTTTGAAAGCACTCAAAAGTTTGTCTAAATTTGCTCTTAAATATCTCAATTGAGAACTCAAATTACGAATTTATTAGGAGAAAGTAAATTAAAGTCGATATTCGACTTAGTTAACTTGTAAAAAATTAATTTTTACTGAAGTGATGGCCACTGTTATGGAGAAAGCACCATCGGTTTATACATATATACATATATATACATACATACATACATACAAACATATCTCTCTCTCTCTCTCTCTCTATATATATATAATGAGGAGAAGGCCATTCTTGCAATATAGGATCTTAATAGGCGTACTTAGAGAACAACTTAAATAAATTCTCTTATCGTATTTTTATATAGCTATGGATTCTTCATCTACTTAATTTCTGCTCAGTAAAGAAAATCCTCCCTCAACGGCATTAGAGTTCACCATGGCATTGTAGTTCTCTCCCTTTCAAGTTTCTGCCATGGCTATATACTCTAAAATATCATTTACCATCTAACGTTTATGCGCCCAACATTGTTCCATTAAGACCTAATGATACAGAATGTGTTGGATAAATTCTCTTCAGATATTTTGAAGTTGACAAAATATTTTTCTCAGTCTAGTCTGAAGACTTGTAGACTCTACTGGTAAAGTCTGAAGATCAAAGTCTAACGCTAGCAAGACTCAAGTTTCAAAGTCTACTCTCATGGACAGTTTCCAGACCAACAAGATAAAAACTTCTATTCTGATCTAATTTGGTTTTTACTCCAACGGCTAGGGAATATCTTTCTACTGGATTCAGCACAACAAGATCTTATATTCGTATTTGAATAAATATAGATTCTCTAAGATTCGCAACTTATATTTGGAAGGTTCTACTTACGGAAACCATGATCCTGATTGTATGGGCGAGCAGGATTGATGGGCTATCAACACTTACCTTAAAGAGCTCGAGATCTCTCTAATTGATTCTGTCCAACGGGTTGATTGGAAGAACTTCTTTGGAAGGTGCCAACGGTAATGAAGGCATGAAGAAGTATATAAGAGAGACACTCAAGTTGTTGAAGTGTGCCGGATAGAAGAATTCCAAAGTCCGAATCTCCTTTAAAATTTTGTGATCTTATTCTTCGAGCATTATATGTAATCAAAAGAGAGATCATATTGTGGTGAGACCTTGAGAAAGTGTAGTAGAGCTTCTACACTGTGGACTCAAGAGCGTGAGACTCGTAAACACTCTTTTGATTCTTAATGAAATCCAGCCGAAAGGCCGTCCGTGCGGGAGAGTGGACGTAGGCTTGGTCTAAGCCGAACCACTATAAATCTGGAGTCTTGATTCTCTATCCCTAATCCTTTTATCTTTCATTACTTTCATTTGCAGCGATTGTTGTTTTTAATGTATTAATCTCTTATTCGAATTAAATTGTTAAAATCGCTTTAGTCACCTATTCACCCCCTCTAGGTGCTAATTCTAGTCCTATCAATTAGTATCGAGCCTCGAGTACTCGTTTATAAGAAGTATCTTTACTTCGAGTAAAAGATCTATGGCTAGTATGTTGCCTACGGGGTTGGTTGAAGGTCAAAGCAATACCGCACCTCCATACTTTGATGGAAAAGACTACAGCATATGGAAAAACAAGATGAAAGCATTCCTAAGATTGAAAGATCCTTTGGAATGGGAAGTGGTAGATAAAAGAATCATTCATGCTGCTGCATCAGAATCTGAGAGAGGAAAAGAAGTTGTTGATCCCACTCTAATGACTCAAGAAGAATTCACCAAGAGACAGACTCTTGATGCTAAAGCCATTTACTCCTTATATTGTGCTTTATCCCCTACTAAGTATAACAGAATATCTTCTTGTGATACATCAAAAGAAGTTTGGGATAGGCTTCACATTACCTATGAAGGGACTGATCGAGTGAAAGAAACAAGGATCAATATTCTTTTGGGACATGTTTAGTCGCTTTACTGAAATTGTGAATGGTCTTGAATATCAGGGACATCCAATCTCAGGACATATGAAGGTCAACAAACTCCTACGAGGACTCTCTAAAGACTGGAATTACATAAAAACCTCAATAAGAGAGACACAGAGGATTGCTTCACTCTCTGTAGACGAACTGGTTGGGACTCTTCAATCTTATGAAGTAGAGCACACCAACGAAAAGGAAGATTCAAAAGGTAAGAAATCTATTGCCTTAAAGTCTAATGACTATTCTGATGCTACAGACTCTGAAGAAGAACTAGATGATGAAGAACTAACACTCATGATAAAGAGATTCAGAAAGTTGAACAAAAAAGGAAGGAAATTCAATTGGAAGAAACAAAGCTCACAAAGGTATCGAAACAAATCAACAGAGGAAGATGATTCTAACAAAGAAGTGACTTGCTTTGAATGCAAGAAAAAGGGACACATCAGACCCAACTATCCTCTGTTAAAGAAGAAAAAAGGGAAGACTGATAAATACAGGAAGGCACTCAAAGCAGAGACCTGGAGTGATACTGAATGTGAAGAAAGTGATGACGATTATGCCAATATCTGTTTAATGGCAAAATCTGATTCAGACTAAGACCTTGATTCAGACACAGACTCAGACAGTGAACTCGAGGTTAGTAACCTAAAAATTCCTGTCAAGGTTTCTAAATATATTGAGGAACTTTGTCTTAGTCTAAAAACTTCTCTTAAGAGGATCTCCGAATTAAAAAAAAAAGAGAATTCTACATTGAAGCAATAGGAAAATTTTTTGAAAGAAAAGTTTGAAAAGTTGGAAAAAGACTTTGCTATTGAGAAAGAAAACTCGAGACTCTATTTCAAAAGAAAATAATCTTTTGAAAAATGATATTACTAACATATCAAAAAGATTTTCAAATGGTTCTGAAAAGTTGGATAAGATTCTTTCGATACAAAGACCATACTTTGATAAGTCGATCTTGGTATGACTTCAAACTATTCCACCGATTGATTTCCCAAAGGTGAATGAAAGAATCAAACAGAGACCAGCCAATTGTTTATAAAAATCATTTCCGAAAGTCTTTGTAAAACCTGTTGGCGAAATGCTTTGAAATGTTCCAAGTGTAAAAGCTCATAACATTTTGAGAAACAATGTCCTTTGGTTTGGAGACCTATTAAAAGGAACTGGGCAAAGACTATTTATTGCTCTAACGCTTCGACCCAAGATGATATGGGTACCAAAAAAAAAAAGCTTGAATTTGTTTTAATTGCGGGTTACTATCAAAAGGAAGATTAAATGGTATCTTGATAGTGGCTGCTCAAGACATATGATGGGAGACTCAAGTTGCTTCATAAAACTTGTCCGGATAGACGGAGGAAAAGTTTCTTTTGGTGGTAACAACAAAGGAAGAATTACTGGTCGAGGAACAAAGAAAGATTGGAAATTTGTCAATCAAGAATGTCTCCTTAGTTGAAAGATTAAATTACAACTTGCTTAGCATAAGCTAGTTGTGTGATACTGGTTTCAAGATCAAGTTCCAGGAAGAAACATGCTCTGGAATCAGTAAAGACTTTACTCAATCTTTTACTAGACGAAGACATGGAAATATCTATCTTCTGGATGTGAATCATGAAAGATCACAATGCTTAATATCGTACAAGATGAAGCTAATCTATGGCACGAAAGCTAGGCCATACCAATATGAAGCAAATCACCAAGATCTCTTCCAAGAAACTTGTTCGAGGATTGCCTATTCTCAATTACTCAAAGTCTGATCTATGCACACCATGCGTACTGGGTAAACAAGTTAGAAACTCTTACAAACCAATAAGTAAAGTTTCCATTAATCGTGTACTGCAGCTTCTGCATATGGATTTATTTGGACCTACCAGAACGCAAAGCATTGGTGGAAAAAGATACTGTCTAGTAATAGTGAATGATTATTCACGATTTACTTGGGTCTACTTTCTTTCAAGTAAGTCTCGAGACTTTCTCTCTTTTTCAAAGTTTGCTAAGAAAGTGCAGAATGAGAAAGGTCACACTATCTCAAGCATTCGTACAGACCATGGAGGTGAGTTTGAAAATCAAGACTTTGCTAAATTTTGTGATGAATCTGGTTTTCAGCACAAATTCTCCTCTCCATACACACCAGAACATAATGGGGTTGTGGAAAGGAAGAATAGGTCTTTACAAGAAATGGCAAGAACTCTTTTAATTGGAAGTAATATTTCTTCGAGGTTTTGGGCTGAAGCTATTTCAACTGCTTGCTATATTATAAACAAAGTGTTTTTAAGGCCAATTCTTGAGAAAACTCCTTATGAAATTTTTAAAGAAAAGAAACCAGTAGTTTCTTATTTTCAAGTATTTGCTTGTAAATGTTTTATTCTAAAGAATGCAAATGATAGTGTTGGTAAGTTTGAAGAAAAATCAGATGAAGGATTCTTTCTTGGTTACTCAACTGCAAGCAAAGCCTATAGAATATTCAACAAGAAGACTCAGACTGTGGAAGAATCAATGAACGTCAAATTTCAAGACTCCACAAATTCAGCCAACTCAGACTGAAGATTCAGAATCTGTTCCAGACTCTGATAGATCTACCTCCAATGAAGCAGTTAAAAATTCAGAATCAGTACAACAAGTTACTGATGAAGAATCAACTAAAGAAAAAGATCAACATTCTATCAGACTGTCTAGTAACTGGAAGCACAAGTCTAGTCATCCTGAAGAACTCATTATTGGAAACATTAATGAGGGAATTCGAACAAGATCCAAAAGACGAGAAGAGTCTAGCGCTGTTGCACTTATTTCTGAAATAGAACCCAAAAATATTGAAGAAGCTTTAGCTGATGAAAGCTAGATTGAAGCAATGCAAGAAGAGCTCAGACAATTCAGTATTAACGACGTATGGGAATTGACTCCTAAACCAAAAGGTAAATCTGTTGTTGGAGCTAAATGGGTTTTCGGAACAAAGTCGATGAAAAGGCAAAGTAACAAGAAACAAAGCAAGACTCGTGGCTAAAGGATACACGCAAGAAGAAGGGATAGACTATGATGAGACTTATGCTCCAGTAGCAAGGTTAGAAGCAATTAGATTACTACTTGCTTTTGCTTGTTATAAGAATTTCATGTTATTTCAAATGGATGTCAAAAGCAATTAGAATGGATAGACTATGATGAGACTTATGCTCCAGTAGCAAGGATTACTACTTGTTTTTGCTTGTTATAAGAATTTCATGTTATTTCAAATGGATGTCAAAAGCGCATTCCTGAATGGATTTATTCAAGAAGAAGTCTATGTGGAACAACCTCCTAGATTTGAAGACTCAAAGAAACCAGACTTAGTGTTCAGACTGAAGAAAGCTTTATATGGATTAAAACAAGCTCCTCGAGCTTAGTATGAAAGGTTAAGTAATTTCTTAATTCAAAATGGCTTCTCTAAAGGAAAGGTAGACACTACTTTGTTTATTAAAAAAGAAGGTAAAAGTTTTCTACTTGTTCAGATTTATGTTGATGACATTATATTCGGATCATCCAATGAGACTTTGTGCAAGAAATTTTCTAAGTCTATGCAGGATGAATTTGAGATGAGCATGATGGGTGAACTATCCTTTTTCCTTGGTCTACAAGTGAAACAACTAAAGGAAGGAATCTTTATTCATCAAGAAAAATATGCAAAAGAACTTGTTAAAAAGTTCGGTCTGGAGAATTGCAAAAAGACTAACATACCTATGTCAAGTTCCTTGAAGATAGACAAAGATGAAGCAGGGAAGAAAATCGACCAAAAGTTATACAGGAGTATCATTGGTTCACTTCTTTATCTTACTGCATCTAGACCTGACATATTATTTAGTGTTTGCATATGTGCTAGGTTTCAATCAGATCCTAAGGAATCTCATTTAAGTATTGTCAAACGTATCATTAAATATGTTGCTACTACTGCTAAGATTGGTCTATGGTATCCCAAAGAAGGAGACTTTACTCTTCTTGGTTATTCAGACGCAGATCTTGCAGGTTGTAGAGTTAAAAGAAAAAGCACTTCAGGTACTTGTCAATTGCTTGGAAACAGGGCAGTATCTTGGTTTTCAAGAAAGCAAAGTACTGTGGCTCTTTCAACAGCTGAAGCAGAATACGTAGCCCTTGGGAGTTGCTGTTCTCAAATACTGTGGATAAAACAACAACTACAAGACTTTGATATTGAAGACTCTTGCACAGAGATCAAATGTGACAATACCAGCTCAATCAATCTTACAAAGAATCATATCCTACATTCAGGAGCAAAACATATTGAGATTCAACATCATTTTATAAGAGATCATGTTCAGAACAAAGAAGTCTTGATACAATTCATTTACTCAAAGAATCAACTGGCAGGCATCTTCACAAAGCCACTTGAGAAAAGCTTATTTGAGTCTATTCGCTTAAGACTCAATATTTTATCTCTTGAAGAATGTTGAAGCTCAGACTTAGAATCTAAAGTCTGACAGAGTATCAGACTCAAAAGTTGTAGACTTGGAATACCAATCGACACGACTGTAAGTTCATTTATTTACTTAAACTGATATTTCGAAAAGGTAAGATTGTCTGTTTATCTCTAATTGAGTTTATTAAGGTAGTTAATTTCAAAAAGGGGTGGTTATTAATTTGTTTAAGGCAGTTATTTTTTTAAGGAATTTCTTAATATTTCCAAATTGCGACGCTTGAGTTACCTCGTATTGATTACCTTTTATACTCCTTCTCCTTCTTCGTTTTACTTTAGCCAGAAACCCTAGTTCAAAAGCTTTTCACTCGTTTGGAATTTCTCTCCTAAATTTCTACTTCTCAAGTTTTTGACTTTCTTGCGACACAAGTGTGAAAGTTCCATCCAAGAAAGCGACAATGTCTTTCCAAAGGAAATCCTCAAGGATAGCAAATAGGGGACTACAAGGGCTCGTGAGGGGCCTACGCACTTTGATCTCACGGAAGAAAGTGACTTTCCAATAGAACAGATTCACCAACAATCCCAACAACGCACCTCCTCAACTAGATCTCATGTTCGTCATCCTCAACATGCAGAAGAAATTCTTGAAGATGTTGAACCTGTAAGATCCCTTAAGCCTGCATTTGTTTATAGGCTATACTCTGCGTTGAAGGAAGGAGGTTCTGCAATGACCTTCATTGATGAATTTTTGAAAGAAAAAGGTTATAAAAATGAGACACACTTTCTCACTGTGATGGAGTGATCGGGCGTTGTTCCTGTTGGAATGGTAGCAAAAGTCTTTGCGAACTTTCCCAGTGACCCTCGATTTAGTGCTGTAAATCAACCTGAGGGAAAGGATGATGATGAGAAAATGTTTGTACATTTTAAACCTTGGATGGGTGTAGCTGTAAATCTTCGAGGAAAGAAGGATGAATTGTTTCGATCAGAAGGACACAGGAAGGTGTATGAGAAACTGCTGAAGCGTGGCGTGATGAATCCACGAACGGTGGATTTTGATTTTCTGGATCTATTAAGCATCAATCTGAGAGAGAAGTTTGAGAAACTTCAACTTCATAAGTTCTGATCGAGTGTGATGTGGCTTACTCGAATTAACAAAGCATACTTTTATTCCAATCTCAGTTTTCTTGATGCCAATAGCTTTTCCTTCAGTGTGAGAGATAGAGAATATGTGGTTGATACGGACACACTGGCGGATGTAATTGGTGTGGAAAGAGGTGCTTTCCAATCAATTTTTGTGTCTGTGAGTCATGCAACTCTAGAACTTGCGAGAGACAGAATTGGTGAAGGTCGTCTCTCCTACTCCAGGATGAATGCTACAAACACTTTACTTCACAAGATAGTGATCAACTGACTTAGACCGAAATCAACTTCGAAGACAAATGTGTCCATCTCAGAGGCCAAATTGATGTATGCAATCAAGATCGGTCTTAACTTCTCTCTGCCACACACTATCATGTTTCACATGTACAGGTTTATGGCAAAGGACAAGGGAAAACTCCCTTATGCTGCTCTTATCACTCGTCTTTTCAGACATCTGAACATCCAGCCTCCTCACATTCTCTCTGTGAAGACTATTGATCAAATGGTCATCAGACTGAGGATGATTACAAAGATGCGTCTGAAAGAACTCAGCAAGAAGCTGGAGCAGTTCAAGGAGAAGACTCCTGTTAAGTCTAGACCAGACTCTTCTGCTGCCAAGAGGAAAGGAAAGGAACCTGTGACTGGTCCTATCAAAAAGAGGCGGGCAATCATCTTGGAGGATGAAGATGATGAGGATGGTTTGCCTATTTATGCCCTTGTTTCTCAGTATCCTACACCTGTTTCAGCTGTTCCAGAACAACAATTTGCAGAGGAAACTGAGAAAGGAAACCAGGAAAAGGAATCCTTACAAGAAGAAGAAAAAAAATAAGAGAAAGAAGAGAGAGAGAAAGAAGAAGAGAAAGAAAAAGAGGAAGAAGAAAAAGAAGAAAAAGATGAAGAGGAAGAACCAGCAAAGACAACCTCAAAGATCAACCAGCAGACTCACTAGCCAAAGCAGATTCTCCAGCAGAAAAGGAGGATCAACAACATTTTGTCATTGAGGAAACTCCTCAGAAAGAAGAGTACTTCTCCCCTCTAGAAGACATTGAAACAGGGGGAGATGTCCAAAGAGAAAGTACTCCTCTTCTACTGACATTTACCAGTGCAAGTGCTAGTAGATCGCCTCTTGATGCAGAAGATGTTCATGCTGCTCATTTTCCTGAGGGAGAGGCATCATCTCCAAACATTGATCTCCCCGCTGATATTCACACTTTGGTTTAACTCCACCATCGGACCGAGTTGACGCAAGCACACGGCCCGACAATTCGGAGATTTCGAAGGTTGCTTGACATCATTTTGGAGCTCAAAGGCCAAATCTATGCTATGGGGTGTGAATTTCAGACTCTTCAGAATGAGAATCATGCCATGTTCATCTCCTTGCATGATTAGCTTAAAGATGTTCAACATCAGGTTCAAGCCACTGCAAAAGGCACTACTCTTGCTCAATTACAGGAAGATTTGAGGAAGCTGGAAGGAACTGTCAAGTCTATTAAGGACTTTCAACTTGTTCGCATTCCTCGTGCTCCTTGATTTTCTTACTTTTTAATGCTGACAAAAAGGGGGAGAAGACTTTGCAAACGACAGATTTTCACTCTATCCTCATTCCAAACCCAAACCTTCACTTTTAAACATCTTTTTGGTTTTAATAGTTTGTTATGATGGTGATTGATACTTTGACTTTATCTTGAGTTTTTGAATGAGTGCTTATTATTGCATTACCTTAAACTATTAAATTAGATAAAGATAGTAATGTCTGCACATGACTAATGAGGTTTCTGTGGATGCAAATCTGTGTACAGGATAAGTCTGTCTACAAGACATATGTGTACTGGACATCTTCTACTATTTTTATTCTAATCTTTTATGAGATATCATTGCTTGCTTAAAAGTTGTATTGCAGGGAATAATATTCGAATCTGCAGGAAAGTTTTGTCACCATAAAAAAGGGGGAGATTGTTGGATAAATTCTCTTCAGATATTTTGAAGTTGACAAAACATTTTTCTCAGTCTAGTCTGAAGACTTGCAGACTCTACTGGCAAAGTCTGAAGATCAAAGTCTGACGCTAGCAAGACTCAAGTTTCAAAGTCTACTCTCATGGACAGTTTCCAGACCAACAAGATAAAAACTTCTATTCTGATATAATTTGGTTTTTACTCCAACGGCTAGGGGATATCTTTCTACTGGATTCAGCACAACAAGATCTTATATTCGTATTCGAATAAATATAGATTCTCTAAGATTCGCAACTTATATTTGGAAGGTTCTACTTATGGAAACCAAGATCCTGATTGTATGGGCGAGCAGCATTGATGGGCTATCAACACTTACCTTAAAGAGCTCGAGATCTCTCTAATTGATTCTGTCCAATGGGTTGATTGGAAGAACTTCTTTGGAAGGTGCCAACGGTAATGAAGGCATGAAGAAGTATATAAGAGAGACACTCAAGTTGTTGAAATGTGCCGGATAGAATAATTCCAAAGTCTGAATCTCATTTAAAATTTTGTGATCTTATTCTTCGAGCATTATATGTAATCAAAAGAGAGATCATATTGTGGTGAGACCTTAAGGAAGTGTAGTAGAGCTTCTACACTGTGGACTCAAGAGCGTGAGACTGTAAACACTCTTTTTGATTCTTAGTGAAATTCAGCCAAAAGGGCTGTCCGTGCGGGAGAGTGGACGTAGGCTTGGTCTAAGCCGAACCACTATAAAACTGGAGTCTTGATTCTCTATCCCTAATCCTTTTATCTTTCATTACTTTCATTTGCAGCGATTGTTGTTTTTAATGCATTAATCTCTTATTCGAATTAAATTGTTAAAATCGCTTTAGTCACCTATTCACCCCCCTCTAGGTGCTAATTCTAGTCCTATCAGAATGTACCCTTTGGGAAACTCGAGTACTTTTACTAATTGAAAGTTGAGATTCGTCGGGATTTTCCACGGGATGCTGCTGTTGCCCCGCTAGAAATGGTAGATCGAGATTGTAGGACATAGTTCATTGCGCATCTATGATTACTACATCACTATCAATAAACATGTATAATTTTTTTCGACATTTGCCACTTGGCTTGCATTGAACATATTGTCTGTATTTTCTTTTTCTTCAACATAATTATCTCGATAATTTGTCTTCAACTAACAATTTTTTTCTATGTGGCTACATCATTTACACGAGGGATATTGTGATTTATTTAGGAAACCAACAATCTTTTTCTAATTGATATATTTTATTGCAAATACTACAGGTTAGTTTTTTCCCCTTTGAAGAGGTTTCTTCTCCTCTTTTATTTTTCCACAAGCTCCTTGTTCCCTTTTTAGATTTATGAGACTCCACATTTATTTTAGACTAAAAGTCACTTTCAACGGAATCTTCATTATATAGCATTAGTCTTTTTTCGTACACCTGAGCTAATTAATTCACTCACTAGCATGATTTTTAAATCCTTAACTTCTTCTAGAGGGCTGACAATAGGATTGTGTTCCTTAATAAGCATCACATATAAAATTTCTACTCTCCTGATATCATCTCCATAAGCCCCCATTTGTTTACTTGTCATTCTAATCTTCCACATTATTGTTTGAGGGTCTCCTAATTGTTTATTTTAGCATTTTGAAGAGACAAAAATCATGGTTTGTGCCTTTGTTGGCTTGTGAAACTCTTCTTTTAATATGTTTTTAAATTATATTATGAGTTTGAGCCGAAATCCAATTTGATTGGAAGATGCTTGTTGGATTAAAACCCAGCACACTTATATTATCTAGATTAGAACGCAGAGAGTTTTTTGTTGTAATCTTATCCAAGCCGTCCATTAATTGGAACTCCTTATAGCAAAAAAAAAACAAAGTTCGAATGTTGGTGCTTGTCAGAAGAGGAGAGAAACATGGGTTTGAGTGGGGTGTGTGTGTTGGATGTATGCCCTAAAGCTACCATGTAGTAGTTATGTATTAGGGATTTTAGTCGTACTATCATTATTATTATTTAATTAATGGCAGTGACGTATTCATTCATTTGTCCAATTATTTCATATTTATGAATGATTCAATAAGATCAATTGCAACTAGACCTATACTTGAGACGTTAAGAATATATGTGACGGGTTCATAGTTAGATTGAATTTTTAAATCGTTCTTGGTCGATGGATTATTGAGTGGATATTAATAATCATGTTGAGATCATTGTGTTCATAAATTTACCATTAAGTATTGGATACTTAAGGGAATGATGAATCACAAGTCATTGGATATTGTGATGCCTGAGTTAAGAACATGAGTGTTTGTATTAGACAAGTTCACTGAACATGACGCATATGGAACGATTAACGACATGGAAGCTTTTAACGTGGTCAATGTCTAATTATTCATGATTTGGTCTTGTGTAAATAATCCTTAAACCTAAGGCACAGTGTTAACTTTTGTCTCGAACAACTATGGTTCACAGGTGCACGTAATGCCGGGTCGTTGATCCGTCTTTATATCTGATCGTCATAGTTTGTTCATATACGAAGTTGCACGTGTGCGCAATATGGAATCTGTCTTCTTGTTACATGCAAGGTATAATAATGATGTCCTATGTGATCTAATTATGACACTGCATTGAAATCCTTGGCCAGGGTTGTAACCGAGAATAAATTGTTTATATCTCGAATAAAATGCATGTCAATTAGATTTGTGCATATGATCGAATTGGTGACTTGACAAATATTCCATGGTTTTTGTTCAATCGGGACATAGTAAGATAGAAGAATTGAATTATACTATAACTAAAGCTAATGGGTTCATTGTGTTCTTAAAACATTCACACTATCTGGGTAGCCATGACATATTGCTAGATGTCAATGATGGCTTGTAGGACTCAAAGATTAATCGGGACAATTAATTTTTTTGGGAGTACTAATGTGTTAGAACAAGTCTTACTACCAGCTTAGTGATGAACTTAGGGATGTCACACACCATAAACAATTATGATAACGTGGAACAAGTCATTTAATTAATTAATCAATGTGAAAATGGTCAGCAATTGTTGCTGACCATTTGCAACGCACATGATATGTGCGTATTTTAATAATGATAATTATAAAAAACAAAATTAAAAGGGAAGCTTCATGCATGAACAATCAGCAACCATTGCTGACCGTTCATGCACATGCATAAAGTATCGTGTATGATTGTGCATGATCAGCAAGGGTTGCTGATCGTCCCACGATCAGCAACCGTTGCTGATTCGTGAAAGTTTTTTAAAAAATTGCCACTAAAAGGGTTGCAAAATATAGTGAGAAAAAAAGGCGTGCATGTTCTTGTGTGTTGGTACATGAGAAAGAAAAGGGATTCTCTCATTTGGGCCATGGCTAAAAACATCAAGGATACAGGGATTGTCTCCACGAGATTGCTAGCACGATCATAGTAGCAATTATCCGAAAGTTCTCTCTTTCATTCGACATCTATTGGTGGTGTGTCTGAACTAGAGGTCTGACGTTTATAGGGCTCGAACTGAAAAAAATTCAAACCAATTCGTTTAAAGCGCGTTTCGAGAGGTAATTCGTTAAACTCCCTTTTATATTCAGATTTTTGATTAAAACGCATGAACAACGTCTTTAGAGAATCATGTATAAAATATATCATCTTTGTTTCCGTTGCGTTTTTGTTAATTTTACCTAAAATGATTCATGAAACCACAATAGTGGTATCAGAGCCAACCTTAGGCGTTTTTTGTGTGTTTAATTTATTTATAGTTCAAAGATATTTTTGCATTCTAATGGCCAATTTATATTTGTTAAGAGAATCTCTTGCTCTTATGTGGCCTATAGAAGTTGATTAATTTATGTGATAAATTTAATCAACTAAGCAAAAATTGGAACTAAATCAATTTTGAATAAAATATCCGTAAATTGTTATACTTTGTGTTTATATTCTACGAATGATTTGCGTTTGTGAATTTAAAGATGACAACGCAACTTCCATTCGGAATCGCGCTCGTGAAATTTTTTTCATCGATTTTGATTTCTTGACGTGGTTTGCGTTGTTCGGTTTTAAATTTAATTAAATGCAGAATTTTATTTATGCCTTCCGGAGCTTTAAATTTTGAATTTATGGCTCGCAAGAAAGGGTGGTGATCATGGAAAAATCCCTAATCATTATGATTGTTGTATGGATGAATGTATGATGATTACATGTATTCTTTTTGGGGTTGTAATTATTAAATAGAGGATGTGTCCTTCCTTTTATATTTATTTTTATGAAATGTAATTTTATCATAGTTTAGTATATCAATTGTTGATGTGAATACTACGAGAGAGGAAGAGCCATTGGAGGAGCCATTAAGCCTATGAACTCTATGGGCCCGGTCTTTGAAGAGTTCAAAAATTCAAGAAGAAATGAAGGGCAGGTCTCTATTATTAAAACATTAAAATGGCTAAATGGGTCTCTTTGGCTTGAGACCCATTGAACCATAATTCCATGATAACCATGTAGGATAGATGTTTATGTGATATCTATTTATTTATTGTGTTTATGTTATCATGCATGTTAAACTGATTAATGTGCAAAGTGAGACTGTTAATAACGATCCAAATCTCCTTATTAATAATATTAAGTCGAAATGGGTTTCGGATTCGTGGCATTCCATCGTCGTGGTTTGATCCAATTTTATAGTGGTTGATTGATCATCTATGGATACATAGGGATTAATTACCATTCATAATATTGGGCCACTCCAGTATGCATGTGATGCTATGGGGTTAGAGCCAAATGATTTCTAATAACTGTTAGGTGAGGGAATCGTTCGTGCTTTCAATACTTGCATGAGACAATGGGCTAGACTTAACTATGATCATGATGCCAATAACTGTTAGGTGAGGCTTTCATGGTCTAAAGGCCGAAGTTATGATTGGGACTCGCATATGATGTGTTGAACAAGTTGGTTCACTCACTAAGTTCATAGGACACCAATAACTATTAGATGGGGTGGGCTTTGAGCTAGTGGGACTCCAATCCCCACTAGTAATCTTTACCCAACAAAGATTACCGCTTCCCATCTTAAGGAGTATGGGATTCGAATATACATTTAGTGGGAGGATCTATTTCATTTAAATGCCAAAATGAAATAGTTATTTTGAAAGATACAACGGCCAACAATTTATTTTCTGCAACAGATATATTATTACTCTGAAAATGGTGACCACAAACCCACTCACTTCTATACTAGACAAGAATTGTTTGATTGGACCTAATTTCACTGACTAGGTGAGGAATTTGAGAATTGTTCTCAATTTAGAAAAAATTGGGTATGTGCTTGATGAAAAGATGCCAAATTCCTTTCCTAAGGGTGGGACCCAAGAGGAGCGTGTCACTTGTGATAAGTGGTGTGACGATGACTTAAAAGTTAGGTCATATATGCTTGCTTCGATGAATAATGAATTACAGAAGAAGTATGAATCTATGGAAGATGCTAGCTCGATCATTTTGCACTTAAAGGAATACTTTGATGAGAATGGTTGAACCTCTAGATTTGAGATATCTAAGGCATTGTACCGTATGAGGATGGCTGAAGGATCATCACTTAATGATCATGCTTTGAAAATGATCTGGCACATTGAAGAATTGGCTAGGCTAAATCTCGTTATGCACAACGAGTTAGCTGTGGATTTGATCCTCCAATCTTTACCTGATTCATTCTCTTGTTTTGTCCAAAACTTTCACATGCATAAGATGGAGAAAACTCTTGCTAAGTTACATAGCATGGTGGTAGTTTAAGAGAAGGAAATACACAACACGAGACCAAATGTAGTGGCTATGGCTAAGGCTTCTTCTTCAAGGAGAAAGATTGTTTTAAAGAAAAATAAATGGAAGAGGCTTGTCAAACCTGTTGTGCAACCAAAACCCAAGATTGAAAAAGGGAAATGTCATTACTGTGGTGTCAAGGGGCACTGGAGGAGGAACTATAAGAAGTGCCTCGTGAGCTTGAAGGTCAAGCCTAAGGACCAACCTTATGAAGGTATGGTATCTATGCTTATTAAAAGTAATCTTATGGTTAGTGCTGAATCCAGCTCATGGGTTCTAGATTCTGCTGCAACTTCACATATTTATATGTCTGCAAAATCTGGAAACAACCAGTATGCTAGGGCGAAATGAGATTGTCCTGACATTTGCCAATGGAGCAAGAGTTGTTGCGTTAGCTATAGGAACTTTTCATTTATGTTTGCCTTCTGGACATGTATTGGTTTTAAAGAACTATTTGCATTATAAGAATGATGTTAGGAACATCATCTCTATACCTCGTTTGGGTAAAGAGAATTATGAATTTTTTGTTGTTGATGATGTATGTTCTATTTATCATAATAGAAGATGCGTTGGTTCTAGCTTATTAACCAATAATATTTATACCATTACAATGTCCAGTAATGCGATTACTGATGTCAATAAGCAAAATAGAATTGATATCAATGCCATAACTAATAAACGTCCCAGAGACAATCCAAATAAAAAGTATGTTTGGCATCTCTGATTAGGTCATATTGGAGAAGACAAAATTAACAAGTTGAGTAATGATGGGTACATTGATCCATCAAATTTTGAGTCATACTCGACTTGTGAGGCATGTCTTCTAGGACAAATGACCAAAGCACCCTTTGTGGGACATAGTGCGCGAGCTGCTGACATATTAGGATTAATACATACAGATGTATGTGGACCAATTAATGAAACCGCTAGAGGTGGTTATAATTACTTCATTACCTTCACCGATGATTAGTCACGATATGGTTATTTATACTTGATGAAGTATAAATCTGAATCCTTTGAAAAGTTCAAGGAATTCAAGGCCGAAGTTGAGAAACAAACATGCAAATGTATTAAGGCTCTTCGATCAAATCGAGGAGGTGAATACCTTAGTACTAAATTCCTAAACTATCTTAAAGAGAATGACATTTTATCACAATGAACACCTCCTGGAACTCTAGAACATAACGGTGTATCTGAATGAAGAAATAGTACTTTATTAGATATGGTGCGATCCATGATGAGTTACACCGATTTGCCAATATCCCTTTGGGGATATGCCCTTGAGACAGCTGTATATATATTGAACAGAGTACCATCCAAATCTGTTCCAACTACGCCCTATGAGATATGACATAGTAGGAAACCTAGTCTTAATCATATTAAGATTTGGGGTTGTCCAACTTTCGTAAAAAAGCTGAAAATGGAAAAATTGGAGGAAGGATCTGAACAAGGTCGCTTCATTGGATATCCAAAGGAAACTCTTGGATATTATTTCTATTTTCATTTAGACCAAAGAATTTTGGTAAGCAAGCACGCTTATTTTCTAGAGAATCAGTTCGTCCAAGAAGGTGGTGCTGGGCAGAAAATAGTTTTACAAGATGAAAATAATGAAGTACCAAACAACCGAGTTCAGATACCAATCTCTAATTCAGTGAGAGCTTCTGATACACAACCTCTTAGGAGAAGTGCAAGAACGTCTTGCCCACCTTCTCGTTATAGACACTCGGTTGAACATATTAACCCATTATTCATTGTGAATGATAATGATCAACCTGGTAATCCTAAAACCTATGAAAAGGTGATGTCGGACATTGATTCTGGTAAATGGCTAGCAGCCATGAAATCCGAAATGGATTCAATGTATTCTAATGAAGTTTGGACCTTAATTGACTTGCTTGATGGTATTATACCAATTGACTGTAAATGGATCTTCAAGAGGAAGACGAATGTTGAAGGTCAAATTGGAACTTACAAAGCACGGCTGGTGGTGAAAGGATATCGTCAGAAAGAATGAATTGATTATGACGAAACTTACCTGTTGTCACGCCTTGAACCTCAAGTGTGTGCCCATCCCTTGGTGGTCGATAAAATTTGCGACATCCCAGGTCGTGTTGTCGACCCATTCATTTTAATGCGCATGCGAAAGCGAACTATTACCCTTGATAACAACCAACACGGGATAAAAAAGCAAAAAAAAATTTCACAACCAAAACACTTTTATAAACAATTAGGTTTAGGTACAAAAAGATTGGTCCCAAAAGATGCTATCCTACGACCTACTCATCGGACACAATCGCCAATCCTTCGGACTCCACTTCAACAGCTCGGGGTTTCAGGTCCTCCATCTAAGGACCTGAAAAGTTAAGCCTATGACGGGGTGAGACAATGTCTCAGTAAGTTCACCCCTTAAACCCCGACTAGGAATGAAATGTTAGGACTAGAATTAGCACCTAGAGGGGGGTGAATAGGAGATTAAAGCAATTTTAACTATTTAATCCGAATGAGAGATTAATGAATGAAAATCAACAATTGCAGCAAATACAAGTGATGAAAGATTAAAAAGGTTAGGGATAGAGAATCAAGACTCCAGATTTATAGTGGTTCGGCTTAGACCAAGCCTACGTCCACTCTCCCGCACGGACAACCCTTCTGGCTGGATTTCACTAAGAATCAAATGAGTGATTACAGTCTCACGCTCTTGAGTCCACAGTGTAGAAGCTCTACTACACTTCCTCAAGGTCTCACCACAGTATGATCTCTCTTTTGATTACATATAACACTTGAAGAATAAGATCACAAAATATAAACAAAGATTCAGACTTTGGAATTCTTCTATCCAGCACACTTCAACAACTGGAGCATCTCTCTTATATATTTCTTTATGCCTTCATTACCGTTGGCACCTTCCAAAGAAGTTCTTCCAATCAACCCGTTGGACAGAATCAATTAGAGAGATCTCGAGCTCTTTAAGGTAAATGTTGATAGCCCATCAATCCTGTTCGCCCATACAATCAGGATCTTGGTTTTCATAAGTATATCCTTCCAAATATAAGTTGCGAATCTTTAGAGAATCTATATATATTTGAATATGAAAATAAGATCTTCTAGTGTTGAATCCAGTAGAAATATATTCCCTAGCCGTTGGAATAAAAATCATATAAGATCAGAATAGAAGTTTTGATCTTGTCGGTCTGGAAACTGTCCATGGGGATAGACATTGAAACTTGAGTCTTGCTATCGTCAGACTTTGCCAGTAGAGTCTGTAAGTCTTCAGACTTTGATTCTTCAAACTTTGCCAGTAGAGTTTGTAAGTCATCAGACTAGACTGAGGAAAATGTTTTGTCAACTTCAAAATACCTGAAGAGAATTTATCCAACATGAAATACTCCTAAAGGCAGTCTATACACACAAAACAGAGGACTTACCTTGTCTCAGTTCCCTCTTACATGTCAGTACAATTCATATCACATATGCATATAATAAATGCACACATCAATTGGAACATCTCACACAATCTCAATCAAACACGCATTCCAATTTTAATCACGGCTTGCTTGATATTCGGCGGTCTTTTGGCGTAGCCAATCGTCATATTTAAATCACGGCCCAATGGGCATAGCCTACTAGAAATTTGGCGGTTAATCACGGCCCAATGGGCACAGCCTACTAGAAGTTCGGCGGTTAATCACTCAATTGCACTCAATTGCATAAATTATCAACCAATTGCACAGTTAAGCAATCAATATCACATATGATCAAGCGTAAGCTCTAAGCATGCCAAACTTCGGCCACATCACCAAGGACAACTACAAAACCACTACCGGTTCTAACCGGCAGAAACAGCCCACTCGCACATATCCGAGTATAAATCCAGAAATCTAATTAAACAAGTTCGGAAAATTTCAAAGATTGAATATGTTGTAAAGGATACATAAATGAACATTTTTCATGAAGACACTTTAACTCAAATCCTTCTATATTAAGCCCAGTAAATCGCTCAATCCAGTACAAAATTTGGTTTCCGAAATTAGTTTGGTTTGAGAAAGTCTGTTTTCCAAAATCAGTTTGGTTTGAGACGCAAAATATGTCTGTTTGATCTGAAATTTGAGTATGTTAAACTAAAATATGTGACAAACAACTTTCATGAAAAAACCATTTCAAAATTCGAACCATAAGAGTTGATAGAAATCCCTTGAATCCCAAAAGGTCACAAATTCCAGCACAGTCCAAGATTCTATTTACAAATGACGGAGCTGAAATCTCATACTTTAAAATCTCTAAAAATCGTGAGTAAAATATATGTTATAGCTGAAGATGTCTAAAACATTTCTCAAGAAGGAATCAACCTCAAATTCGCAACCCATTTCGATCTAAAAAAACAGCAAATGGCGAGGGTTCAGAGATCAAAACTGCAGAAAGTCCATTGAATTGGACTAATCCATCCTCAATGATGCTAATATTAGTAATTAGATTAACATTAATCCATTCTAAGGCTAATCTAACCATTCTAGATTAGCACTAATCTATCTTAAGGCTAATCTAATCAACCATTAAGCATAATTAACATCATAAGTAAGGTTTAGTGAGTAAACTCACCGGTTTAGCGGGCCGGTGAGTCCACGGCGATGGCAATGCAGAGGCTATGCACGGGGACCTCAACCATGATGATCCAAGGTGGTCCCAAGGCTGAAACATCAGCCACAAACTCGAACTTCCTCTGCAACTTTAGAAAACTAGACTGCCGGAGGAGAAACAGAGTTGAACGGGTTGATCGGAGCTTCTGTGAGGAGTTGGTCGGCGACCGGCAGCACCTGGGGGTCAAGGGGGACCTGCTAGTGGTTGGGATGGGTGGAGATAAGGTCAGAATGGAAGAAAAACGGCTGAAACGGGCGAAACAAATAGAGTAGTGCAGGCGGGCGGGCGGACCGACGGACCGGCAAGCAGTTTCTTCCGGCCAACCGGCGAGTCAGCCAGCGGCTCCGTTCGGCAAGCGACCTAGTCCTCCCATATGGTTTAGGCCTTCTAAAGACGATGGTGGATGGCACGAGAGCTGATTCGCACGAGAAGGCAACAATTAACTCAGGTTTTTGGAGGAAGGTCAGCTGGAGCAGAAGTAGGAAGAAAGGAAAACAGGGGAGAGAGGGATGCAAGTTTGCTTGGGCAAAAGGAGAGGGGAGAGGGATGGGAGAGCTAGCTATCCTCTGGTTCTTTGAGCTCACAAAAGGCTTCAACAATGAATAAAGCAAGGGGGAGAGGAAGAAGATGGCTACTCAGCTGAAGGGGGACCACCATTTGGCCTCCAAAGTCCACAATTCTATCCTTATTCACTCATCACATGCTCCCACCAACCATCAACCCTATCCTCTGCCATTTTCCTCCCTCAAGCTTCCCCAACAAGCTTCCCAAATGGTCCAAAAGGTTGCTCCCCTCCAAGGCAACGAATTTGAACATTTGCCCCTCCAATTTCAATCCAATTCTCCTCCAATTTGATCTAATTGAAGCCCAAAAAATTCAGCCAAGGTGTCCTCGTCCATCTCATGATTTTTCCTTGTGCAAAGATCCAACTTGATGGCAAAAAATGTGACCAAAAATAGTCTTATAATTTTCCCGATCTAAAATAACCTTACTTTGAATTTTCGCCGAAAATCTCGGTTTGTAGAAAATTCTTTGGAGGATAAGTTGACGTTCCTAAAATGAATCTTGACATGACAAAACTTTCAATTTCTGAAATCGGGTTTAAATTCGCGGTTAATTTCAATCTGGTGCGATTTTAGCATGACCTAGCATACCGGGTAGCTTTTAGGAATTCTTAGTGCAATTGAACCATGGTCGATTATTTTCGAGCCACACTGTACATCTTTGACACATTGGCGACTCTCGGTTGTCGTAAAAATTTCGAGGTTTCAAATATGGACACAGGGTACCAAAATGACAGAAAAATCTGTCTAGTGCCGATCAACGAGAATTTTGCAATTAGGTGGAATCGCCCACACTAAATCACATGACTTAGTCGAACTGACCTATCTCTGATCTCTTATCGATTTTGATAGTGCCGTATTGACCCTTGTAGATTAGCACGATCGAGCAGTCGATTCCTAATCAAATTCTCAAGTCTATTGAGTTAAAATCCCTTAATGACTTTACTTGATAGACTAGTTATCTTATGAGTGATCAGCTCAGAGAATAGAACTATAGGTGCGTCGATGAAAAGCCCAACTTATTCAATTGAAAACAGAACCCAAAAATCAGGATGTCACACTTGTGGCTATGTTAAAATCCATTCAGATTATGTTGGCTATAGCTGTAGACCTTGCTTATGAGATATTCCAGATGGATTTCAAAATGGCTTTTCTAAATGGTTATCTCGAGGAGGACATCTATATGGAACAGCCACGTGGTTTTGAATCCAATAGTGAAAAACGGAAGGTGTGTAAGCTTAAGAGATCCATTTATGGACTCAAACAAGCCTCCGGAAGTTGGAATATCTATTTTGATGAGGTAGTCAACTCATTTGGCTTCATAAAAAATCCGGATGAACCTTATGTATACAAGAAGATCAGTGGGAGTGCAATTGCATTTCTAGTTTTGTATGTCGATAATATACTTTTGATTGGAAATGATATACCGATGATATCATTGATAAAACTATTCTTGTAACAGAAAATCTCCATGAAAGATTTTGGAGAGGCAACCTATATTTTAGGTATCAAGATCTATAGAGATAGATCAAGACGATTGATTGGCCTTTCACAATCTACGTATATAGACAAAGTGTTAACGCATTTTAACATGCAATGTTCTAAAAGAGGATTATTGCCTTTTAGACAAGGGATCCGTCTTTCTAAAGAGACGTGTCCCAACAGTCTTGAAGAAAGAGAGTAGATGGCAAAGATACCATATGTATCTGCTAGTAGAAGCATAATGTATGCTATGTTATGTACTAGACCTGATATTGCACATGCTGTAAGTATTACTAGCAGATATCAGTCTGACCCAGGAGAAGAGCACTAGATAGCAATCAAGAATATTCTTAAGTACTTGCGAAAGACTAAAGATCTATTCTTGATATATGGAGAAGGAGAATTAAAGTTGTAGCTTATATTGATTCCGATTTTCAATCGAATCCTAATGATTATAAGTCTATGCTTGGGTTTGTCTTTATATTCAATGGTGGTGCAGTTAGTTGGAAGAGTTCTAAACAAAGCATAACTGCCAATTCCACCACTGAGGCAGAGTATGTAGCCGCTTCTGAAGCAGCAAAGGAAGCCGCTTGGATGAAGAAGTTTATTTCTGAACTTGGAGTCGTTCCCTCAATTGAGCAACTTATTACATTGTTTTGTGACAACAATGGGGCGATAGCTCAAGCCAAGGAACTAAGGTCTCACCAAAAGTCCAAGCACATTGAGAGACGCTTCCATCTCCTTAGAGAAATTGTTGAGAGAGGTGATATCACATTGCAGAAAATTGCCTCAGTGGAAAACGTGGCAGATCCCTTCACTAAGGCCTCACCCCAGTCTTCTTTTGAAAGGCATATTGACAAGATGGGTTTGAGGTACCAGACAAGTTGCCTTTAGTGCAAGTGGGAGATTGTTGGATGTATGCTCTAAAGCTACTGTGTAATAGTTACATATTAGGGATTTCAGTTGTACTATCATTATTATTATTTAATTAATGGCAGTGACGTATTCATTCAATTGTCCATTTATTTTATATTTACGAATGATTCCATAAGATCAGTTGCAACTAGACCTATTCTTGAGACGTTAAGAATATATGTGACGGGTTCATAGTTAGACTGAATCTTTAAATCATTCCCGGTCGATGGATTATTGAGTGGATATTAATAATCCTGTTGAGATCGGTGTGTTCATAACTTCACCATTAAGTATTGGGTACTTAAGGGAATGATGAGTCACAAGTCATTGGGTATTGTGATGCCTGAGTTAAGAACATGAGTGTTTGTATTAGACAAGTTCACTAAACGTGACGCATATGGAACAATTAGTGATATGGAAGCTTTTAGCGTGGTCAATGTCTAATTGTTCATGCTTTGGTCTTGTGTAAATAATCATTAGACCTGAGGCACAATGTTAACTTGTGTCTCGAACAACTATAGTTCACAGGTGCACGTAATGCCGGGTCATTAATCCATCTTTATACTTGATGGTCGTAGTTTGTTCATATACAAAGTTACACATGTGTGCAATATGGAATCTGTCTCCTTGTTACATGCAATGTATAATAATGATGTCCTAAGTGATCTAATTATGACACTGCATTGAAATCCTCGGCCAGGGTTGTAACCGAGAATAAATTGTTTCTGTCTCGAAGAAAATACATGTCAATTAGATTTGTGCATATGATCGAATTGGTGACTTGACAAATATTCCATGGTTTTTGTTCGATCGGGACATAGTAAGACAGAAGGATTAAATTATACTATTGCTAAGGCTGACTGGTTCATTATGTTCTTAAAACATTCATACTATCTGGGTAGTCATGACATATTGCTAGATGTCAATCATGGCTTGTAGGACCCAAAGATTAATCAGGACAATTAATTCTTTTGGGAGTACTAATATGTTAGTACAAGTCTTACTACCAACTTAGTGATGAACCTAGGGATGTCACACACCATAAACAATTAGGATAATGTGGAATAAGAGAGAAATAATGTTGCATATGTGTTTGCAATTACTACAATCGAATTGAGTCGACTTGAAACTAAATTAAATGAGATTTAATTTAATTTGTATTATAGTCACGAGCCTACTTGCATATGATGCACATGCATGCCCAAAGTGAATATATGTTAATGTATTCCAAATGTACATATAAAGATTATGTCCTTTTTATTTTTTTTTTTTTTTAAGGGGATTGATTAATTATTAATTTATTCATTTAATTAAATAATTAGTCGATGTGCAAAGGGTCAGCAATTGTTGCTGACCATTTGCAACGCACATGATATGTGCATATTTTAATAATGATAATTAAAAAAAAATTAAAAGGGAAGCTTCATGCATGATGGTCAGCAACCGTTGCTAACCATTCATGCACATGCACGAAGCATCGTGCATGATCGTGCATGTTCAGCAACCGTTACTGATTTGTGAAAGTTTTTTAAAAAATTGATGCTAAAAGGGTTGCAAAAGATAGTGAGAAAAAAGGGTGTGTGTGTTCTTAAGTGTTGGTACACGAGAAAGAAAAGGGATTCTCTCATTTGGGCCGTGGCTGAAAACATCACGGATACGGGGATTGTCTCCACGAGATTGCTAGCACGATCGTAGTGGCGATTATCCGAAAGTTCTCTCTTCCATTCAACTTCCATTGGTGGTGTGTCTGAACTAGAGGTCCGATGTTTGTGGGGCTCAAATTGAAGAACATCCGAACCAATTTGTTTAAAGCACGCTTCGAGAGGTAATTCGTTAAACTCCATTTTCTTTGTGAAGAAACGAGTGTTTCAAGTTTTCGATGGTTTGTTTGTCAAGCAATTACATGAGGTGAAATACTATGGGTTTGGGTATAATCTTAAACAGGGAAACACTTGAGCGTTATGAGTGATTGTAGCTCTATAATTCTCCAATTGATAATTACCTGATTATTTACAGCTGATCCTTCCCATGAAATGGCTGCTGATGGTTGGACCGAATCGTGCAAATTTTTCCTTATTGTTGTTTGTGTTAGAGAAAACTCCTTTATTGTTTTGAAGTTGACAAAACCTTTCCAAGTCTATATTGGAAGACCTCAAGACTTTATTGTCAAAGTTTGAAGACCGACATACCATCATATTTTAGTCTCAAAGTCTATCCTCATTGATAGTTCCAGACTGAAGTATGAAGACTTATCCAAATGCAAGATTATCTTCAAAGTTTTGATTTGCATGATTATTGGAAGATCTTATAACTGGATTTCACTTGATTATTCTTATTGAAAATTACTTTGATATGAAGATTTTTGAAAGGCAAAAAAACTTGGAAGGTTCTACTTATGGAAACTCAAGATCCCGATTTGTATGGGCGAACAGGATTGACGGGCTTTCAACACAAATCTTCTAACGACTTGAGATCACCATAATTGATTCTGTCCAACGGGTAGATTGGAAAAATTCCTTTGGAAAGTGCCAACGGTCAAGAAGGCATGAAGGAGTATTTAAGGATTGACTCTTTAGTTGTTCGAAAATGTGCTTGAAAGAGAATTCCAAAGTCTAAAGCTTTCTAGTCTCTCGCTTTTTTATTCATCGAGCAAAACATTGTATACAAAAGAGAGAAACTCTTTGTGAGACTGTGTGAGAGTTCAGTAGAAGCTTATCATTGTAATAGTCGAGATCACAAGCTGTAACATCTCTTTTGATCCTTAGTGAAATCCAGCCTATAGGCTATCAACGAGGAGAGTGGATGTAGGCTTGACCTAAGCCGAACCACTATAAACTCTATATTCATATTCTCTTTTCCCTGAACTCCTTACTTTTATTTATTTAGTGTTTATTAGCTCAAGTTGAAATATGTTTAGTGTTTATCGTTTTCTAAAAGGGAAAATTACTTTTACCAAGTCTTGCGAAAATTTTTATATACACCTATTCACCCCCCTCTAGGTGTATTCACTAACCCTTTCAATTGGTATCAGAGCTTGCATGCTTATTCTGTTGAAGTGTTTTTACTTCTTAAGCTAAAGATTTATAGCTAGTATTTTGACTCCAGGACTGGTTGAAGGCCAAAGTAACACCAGACCTCCTTACTTTAATGGGAAGGAATACAACGTATGGAAGAACAAGATGAAAGCATTCCTAAGATCGAAAGATCCCTTGGAATGGGATATGGTAGAAAAAGGGATTATTCCTAAAGTCACATCAACTTCAGAAAGAGGAAAGGAAGTTGAGGATGCTGGTGAAATGACACAAGCAGAAATAACCAAGAGACAAGCTCTTGATGCTAAAGCAATTTATTCCTTATATTGTGCTTTATCTCCTACTGAATATAATAGAATTTCATCTTGTTAAATAGCAAAAGAAGTATGGGATAGGTTGCATGTTACTTACAAAGGAACTGATCGAGTTAAAGAAACAAAGATCAATATTCTACTTGGACAGTACGAAGCCTTCAAAATGAAGCTAGGAGAATCCATCACTGATATGTTCAGTCGTTTCACAGAGATTGTAAATAGTCTAGCTCATCATGGACATCCAATTTCTGGACAAATGAAAGTCAACAAATTGCTGCGAGAACTCTCCGAAGATTGGAATTACATAAAGTCTTCAATAAGAGAAATCCAAAGGATCATGCCTCTCTCAATGGACGAATTAGTGGGCACACTTCAATCTTATGAAGTGGAACAAATCAATGAGGAAGAAGATTCCAAAGGTAAGAAGTCAATAGTTTGGAGACCTGTTAAGAAAGATTGGGTAAAGACTGTTTTTGGTACTAACTCCCCTAGACCTAAGAAAATGTGGATACCAAAGACAACTTGAAATCTTCTTATAACTGCAGTCACTATCAAGAAAAAGATCAAATGGTATTTGGATAGTGACTGTTCGAGACATATGACATGAGATTCAAGCTGCTTTATAAAACTTATTCAAATAAATGATGGAAAAGTCTCTTTTGGTGGAAATACTAAAGGAAGAATCGTTGGATATGGAACTGTGAAGATTGGAAGTCTCACAATCAACAACGTTTCCTTGGTGGAAGGCTTGAACTACAATCTGCTCAGCATAAGTCAACTATGCGATACTATATTCAAAATCAATTTCCAAGAAGGCATTTGCTTAGGAACTAGTATAGTTCTATCTCAATCCTTTACTAGACGAAGACATGGAAACATCTACCTACTGGATATAAAACCAAAAAGTTCTCAGTATTTAATCTCTATTCAAGATGAAGAAAATCTTTGGCATCGAAAGCTTGGTCATGTCAATATGAAGCAGATAGCCAAAATTTTCTCAAAGAAACTTGTTCGTGGATTGCCCAATTTGAATTATCAAAAGTCTGAATTATGCACACCATGTGTTTTGGAAAACAAGTTAGAAGTTCTTTCAAACCTATAAATCAAGTTTCTACTAATCAAGTTTTGCAGCTTCTGCATATGGATCTTTTTGGACCAACCAGAACTCAAAGTATTGGTGGAAAGAATACTTCTTGGCAAGTAAGTCTGAAGCATTTTCTCATTTTTCAAAATTTTCTAAGAAAATTCAGAATGAAAAAGCATATGCGATTACAAGCATACGAACATACCATGGAGGTGAGCTTGAAAATCAAGACTTTACAAATTTCTATAATGAATTTGGTTTACAAAATGTTTTCTCTTCTCCATATATTCCAAACCAAAATGGGGTTGTGGAAAGAAAGAATAGATCTTTGCAAGAGATGACAAGAACCCTCTTAATTGAGAGTAACATATCCTTTTGATTTTGGGCTGAAGTAGTTTCTACAGCTTGTTATATTATTAATAGAGTATTTTTTAGGCCAATTCTAGAAAACTTCATGTGTTTGGCTGTGAATGTTTTGTTTTAAAAAATGCAAATGATCGAACTGGTAAATTTGAAGAAAAGTAAGACGAAGGTATTTTTCTCAACTACTCAACATCAAGAAAAGCTTACAGAGTATTCAACAAAAAGACCAAGTCTGTGGAAGAATCTATGAATGTCAAGTTTCAAGACTCTACACAAAATCAAGTGGTAGAGACTCAACTTGAAGAGACTGAACCTGCTAGAGATGCTACAAAGTCTATTTCCCCCGCAGAAGTTCAGACTTCTGAAATTCAACAATAGAAAGAACCAGAAGATTCAACTGAAGCAAAGGATGAGCAAACTCACATACCAACCAGCAATTGGAAGCATAAGTCTAGTCACCCCAAGGAACTCATCATTAGCAACATTGATGAAGGAATTCGTACTAGATCCAAAAGGCGAGAAGAGTCTAGTGCTTTGACACTTATTTCTGAAGTTTAACCCAAAAGCATAGAAGAAGCCTTGGCTGATGAAAGCTGGATTGAAGCTATGCAAGAAGAACTCAGACAGTTGAGCATCAACGATGTTTGGGAGCTAATTCCTAAACCAAAAGGTAAATATATTATTGGAATTAAATGTGTTTTCAGGAACAAAGTGGACGAGAAAGGAAAAGTGATCAGGAATAAAGCAAGACTCGTGGCCAAAGGATATATACAAGAAGAAGGGATAGACTATGACGAGACCTATGTACCAGTAGCAAGGTTAGAAGCAATTAGATTACTACTTGCTTTTGCTTGCTATAAAAGTTTCAGGTTATTCCAAATGGATGTAAAAAGCGCATTCCTAAATGGATTTATCCAAGAAGAAGTCTATGTGGAACAACCACCTAGTTTTGAAGATCCAAGAAAGCCAAACTCAGTCTACAAACTGAAAAAGGCTCTATATAGACTGAAGCAAGCTCCTCGAGTCTGGTATGAAAGATTAAGTAATTTCTTAACTCAAAATGGATTTGTTAAAGGAAAAGTAGATACTACCTTGTTTATTAAAAGAGAAGGTAAAGACCTTCTACTCGTTCAAATTTATGTTGATGATATTATCTTTGGATCACCTAATGAAAGTCTATGCAATAAGTTTTCTAGATGCATGCGGGATGAATTTGAAATGAGTATGATGGGTGAGCTAAATTTCTTTCTGGGAGTACAAGTAAAACAGTCAAAGGAAGGAATTTTCATTCACCAAGAGAAGTATGTGAAAGATCTCATCAAGAAGTTTGGATTGGAAAACTGCAAAGAGACAGAAACACCTATGTCAAGTTCTTGAAAGCTGGATAAATATGAAGAATGAAAGAATGTGGACCAGAAGCTATACAGGAGTATTATTGGATCACTTCTATACCTTATTGCATCTAGACCTGACATTTTGTTTAGTGTTTGTATATGTGCTAGATTCCAATCAAATCCCAAAGAATCTCATCTCGGTGCAGAATGAGACTTTACTCTTCTTAGATATTCAAGAAAAGCGAATCATCAAATACGTTGCAACTACTCCAAAGCTAGGACTTAATGAAAGCGTATCCCAAAGAATGATACTTTACTCTTCTTGGATATTCGGACATAGATCTTGTAGGATGCAAAGTGGATAGAAAATGGTAGGCCGTCAACTTTCCATTTAACATTACACATGTTTGCCAATTTAGGTCTCAATTCATCATGCACATGATGCAATGGCAAGACAAGATCATCTTTCTTATACATGTATCATCAAATAATTTCACATACATGTAATAGATGCATCCCCCATAGCAATTAGGTCCACATGCCACTCAAAACAATGTACTTGCCAAATGCATTTAGAATTTATTTAAATTCTAATTTAATTTATACCTTGCAATTAATTAATTAAATAATCAATTAATTAATTACAAAAATCACTAATTCATGAAATCAAACCCATAATATTGTAATGCCATAAAACAGTGATTTTACCACAGAAAAGCATAGCCAAACAAATTTCTGCACAAAAACAACATTTTCACAATTTCGCACACATTTTCGGACAAGGGCAGAACGCACAGTTTTCTTGGTAATTAAATTAAAATACCCAAATGACCTCATAAAATTATGAAATTTTACCAAGTTATATTTAAGACATTAAAATAGACTTTTTATGAAGGAACCTAAGCCAAAATCATTATAGATAAATTATTACAGACCCACGAAGCTTCTGGTTAAGTTACCGAAATTCACAGGGCACTATGTCCGAAATATGGAGGTTCGACCTACCTACACTTCTTCGTTTTCTCTGAAATTTGGATATGTTATAAAACTAAGGATCCTATACAACTTTCATGAAGGAACTTAGGCCAAAAAACCAAAGGAAAACCTCCAAAAGGTACCACGAAGTCTCGGGTGTCACACCCCACGACTCCAGTTTCATCTTCTTCAAAACCAGGTTGGTTTCCTAGCCTTAACTTGTTCATTTTACTTCAAATTTGAGTATGTTCATCCTTAAGATTTGATCTACAAGTTTCATTAAGAAGTCGAAGAGAGATTTTTAGTAAAAACCCAACATGCAACCACAAACTCACCTCAAGGGCAGAAAAACAGTTCTAGATCTAGGGTCTCCGAAATATGAAGCTTTGACCCCTTAAATCTCCAACTTCTCCCCCTCCTCTCACGGTACATGTCAATTGCTTGGCAACAAGCTAGTATCTTGGTTTTCAAGAAAAAGTCCATGCTAATTGGGCTTAGTTTTACCGTAGCTCTTTCAACCACAACTTCTGGTACATGTCAATTGCTTGGCAACAAGCTAGTATCTTGAAACAGCGGAATATGTAGCACTTGGAAGTTGCTGTTCTCAAATCTTATGGATGAGGCAATAGCTAAGAGACTTTGGAACTAAGGAATCATGCACTGAAATCAAATGCGACAACACAAGCGCTATCAATCTCATCAAGAATCCAATTCTTCATTCAAGGGCAAAGCATATAGAAATCATTTTATTAGAGATCATGTTCAAAATGGAGAAGTTCTGATTCAATTCATTGACTCGAAGAATCAATTGGCGGACATATTTATAAAGCCACTAGAGAAAAGCTTATTTGAGTCTATTCATGCAAGACTGAACATTCTATTTTTGCCAAGTAAAGTCTGAAGGTGTTTAGACTCAGAATTTCCAGATATTACAACTGTAAGTAAATTTCTTCTAAATGAATGTGAAGTTATATATGAATAAAAATTCAAAAAGGTACGTTATTCTTTTAACTGTGTTTTGCCTATTTCGTTTTTAGAAATTATCTTTATTGACGATTGTTCATTTTCAAAAAGGCAGTTGTCATTTTTGAAAAAGACAGTTATTATTGAAAAAGGTAGTTTTTCATTTTCAAAAAAGGCAATTTTTACTTTTTCCTTGCGACGTTTCATATACCTGCTTTATATACTGTTGAAACTCTTCTTCTCCATTTACGCCTTTCTTGAAACCCTAGAATACTGTGATCTTACTCTCTCTCATTTTTGCTTGAGTTTAATCCAAAAAGTTTTCACCTTTTCAATGAATGAGTTCGAGAAACTCCCCTCGACTGCTACAATGTCTTACCAAAGAAAGTCTTTGAGAAATGCAAGCCGAGGACCACAGCATATGCGTGAGGGGCCTACGCATTTTGATTTGACCGAGGAAGAAGATTCTCCTCAACGACAACAACAGCAATACCAAGACAACATTCTCAATAGCGTCAACAAGCAGTGCAAAATCCTCCTCCACAGCAAGTACAAGAAGAGATTATTGAAGACGTTGAACTTGTAAGGACTCAAAAACCCCAATTTATCAATTTGTATTCCAACTTGAAAGGGGTGGTACTGCTATGAATCTGATCGATGAGTTCTTAAAAACACACGGTTACAAAAATGAGACCTTTTTCTTAAACACTATGGAAAGATTAGGAATTGCACCTCAGGGTTTGGCAAAATGGATGTTTGAAAATTTTCCTAGTGATCTGAGATTTGGTCAGCCAGAGGAGAAGGATGACGATGAAAGGATGCTTGTTCACTTTCAGCCCAGGATGGGCGTTATTGCGAAGGTTCGTGGTGAAGGGACGAACTTATTTCGTTCCAAAGACCACAAAAAAGTGTTACTTGAGTTTGCTGAAAAGAGGGGTTATGAGCCCTAGAAGCGTGGATTTCAATTTTCTTAACCCCTTGAAGGTTAATTTGAGGGAGAAGCTTGGTTTGCTTCAACTTGAATGTTTTTGCATCGAGACAACCGTTGCATATCCCGAACTTACTGCCTACTTTTATTCAAATCTATCATTCATGGATGCGAATAAATTCAGTTTTATTGTGAGGGACAAAGAGTTCATAGTTGATGTAGACACTTTGGCTGACATAATTGGTGTGGAAAGATGAAGATTTTAACCAATTGGCATGTCTTATGCTCATGCTACCTTGTCCATTGTTAATGACAGAATGGTCGAAGGCAAGATTTCTTATTCAATAATGAATGCCTCTAATATTCTTCTTCACAAGGTGGTGATTAATTGCATTAGGCCAAAGTCTACTTCAAAAACGGATGTTTCTCGTTCCAAAGTGAAGCTAATGTACACAATCATCTATGGTTGTAAGTTCTCTTTGCCTCACACAATTCTTTTGCACATGTATAGAAATGTGGTGAAAGACAATGGACAACTCCCTTACTCTGCGCTTATCTCACAACTCTTCAAGTATTTCAAGATCAAATTCCTTGCTTCTCTTTGTGTTAGAACCATTCCTCCAATGGTTATTAGTCTCAAAATGGTTTCTAAGATGAGGCTGAAGGAATTGAGCAAGGAGCTGGAGCACTTCAAGGAGAAGTCCCCTATAAAGGCGAAGCAAGACTCAACGGCAAAGAAAAGGAAAGGCAAGGAGCCCATGACAGAACCAGTGAAGAAAAGGAGATCTCTTATCTTGGAAGACAAAGAAGAAGATGATGATGATCTCACTATCTCAGCTCTAGCCTTGTGAAATCTACAGAGTTTTATGAGCGATACAGAGAACAGAGATTAAGAAAGAACAGAGAGAAGAGACAAAGGAAGAGAAGAAAGAAGAAAAGAAGAACAAAAAGGAAGAAGAAGCGAAGAAGAAAGGAGTTGTGATGACTCTTTTGAACCAACACTAGTTACATCATTGTCCAATAATTGGGAGAAGACAAGGAGTGGAAAGACTAGAGAACAACATCGCTACAGTGCTAAAGCAGAGCATGAAGAAGAACATAACTCTCTACCTGAAGGCATGAAAAGAGGGGGAGATGGTGAAAAACGAGGTACTTCTTCACCAATCTTTGCTAGTGATGTTAGTAGATCTCCACTAGACCCAGAAGAGGTTTATGCCTCTCAATTCCCTGAAGTAGATTTTGAGGCATACACTCCTAGTCATGGTGATAGAACAACTGATGTTCCCCCTCATGTTCAAACTCCTGCAACTAATTCGGCTGGACCCAGCTCTACTACAGTTCACTCAACAAATTTTCAGAGAGTGATGGAGCTTCTTTTAGAATTAAAGGGATAGCAATATGCTTTCGAGTTTGATATGAAGCACATGATGACTATCTTTAAGACATCTACAGACTCTCTTCAAGAACAGATTCAAGCCTTAAAGCTTCAACTACAAGAACAAGCAAATGATGCGGATATTCAACAGCTTAAGGAGTCTTTGAAGAAGCTTGAAGACATTGTCAAGTCCATGGGGGATTTCCAGCTCGTTCGTATCCCCAAGCAGCCCTGATTCAAACCAACTCTTTTCAATCGTTTTTGTCTCCACTTTTTGCTGATGACAAAAAGGGGGAGAGTTTGAGTGCAGATTTGCATATTGGTTTTGATTTTATTGGTTTTGATTTGACTTTATTTTCTATGAACTTTTTTATTGCGGTTTGCTTTGACTTTGAACTTGCTTGCAGTGACTAATGTTTGCAATATTGATTATGTCTGGACTGTTTGATTGTTATGGATTAATTTATAAGATATTATGTATTGCATAAGTACTGTTTTGCAGGAGGAAAATTTTCCAAATCTGCAGGAAAGTTTTGTCACCATAAAAAATGGGGAGATTGTTAGAGAAAACTCCTTTATTATTTTGAAGTTGACAAAACCTTTCCAAGTCTATATCAGAAGATCTCAAGACTTTATTGTCAAAGTCTGAAGATTGACAGACCATCAGATTTTAGTCTCAAAGTCTATCCTTACTGACAGTTCCAGATTGAAGTATGAAGACTTATCCAAATGCAGGATTATTATCCAGATGCAAGATTATCTTCAAAGTTTCGATTCGTATGATTATTGGAAGATCTTATAACTGGATTTCACTTGATTATTCTTATTGAAAATTACTCCGATATGAAGATCTTTGAAAGGCGAACAAACTTGGAAGGTTCTACTTATGGAAACTCAAGATCCAAATTTGTATGGGCGAACAAGATCGACGGGCTTTCAACACAAATCATCTAACGACTCGAGATCACCTTAATTGATTTTGTCCAACGGGTAGATTGGAAGAATTCCTTTGGAAAGTGCCAATCGTCAAGAAGGCATGAATGGGTATTTAAGGATTGACTCTTTAATTGTTCGAAAATGTACTTGAAAGAGAATTCCAAAGTCTGAAGCTTTCTAGTCTCTCGCTTTTTTATTCATCGAGCAAAACATTGTATACAAAAGAGAGAAACTCTTTGTGAGACTATGTGAGAGTTCAGTAGAAGCTCATCACTGTGATAGTCGAGATCACAAGCTGTAACATCTCTTTTGATCCTTAGTGGAATCTAGCCAATAGGCTGTCAACGTGGAGAGTGGACGTAGGCTTGACCTAAGCCGAACTACTATAAACTCTATGTTCATATTCTCTTTTCCCTGAACTCCTTACTTTTATTTATTGAGTGTTTATTAGCTCAAGTTGAAATACGTTTAGTGTTTATCGTTTTCTAAAAGGGAAAATTACTTTTACGAAGTCTCGCGAAAATTTTTATACACATCTATTCACCCCCCTCTAGGTGTATTCACTAGCCCTTTCAGTTTGTTTTATTTCTCTGGTGATTTCGTTCTTTTGCATTATTTAATTGCATACATTCTTTGGGTACCATGTTACCTTTGAACATGTCTTTGCGGTTTTTGCTCCAATGGTTCGCAGAAATATTGTTTACAAGAGTGCTTGTTGGATGACGTACAAAGTCCTTGCAACTTTTTGTAGTTGCTCTGCCGGAAGCTTGCACCTTGCTACGGTGCCACATATCCGTTCTCCATGATGTTGCATAATTCTTGTGCCATCAAGAAGGTAATCATTTTAATGCTTCTGTAAATAATATAGTTGTTTTCATCGAAAGTAGCAATAGTGAGATAGAGTTGGCCATTGTTTTGGTTTCGGATATATAGATGGGCGATTTTAGTAGCGAGTGGATAGGACTCACGCTCAATGCCAACCGAATGAGGTGCTGATACCACTGTTAGCTTTTAGTGTTAATGTGGAAGTGTGTATGTTTGTGGGGATTTAGTCAGCAAAGGAACAAGGAAGGAGCTTCTGGAGCTTGTTTTATTATCAAAATGTTTTGTACAGGGGATATATGGAGTTGTAGTTGGTCTGAACATGAATGAACGAGTATGAAGCCATTTTATAGTTCTTCCTAATCGACTCGGCTGTTAAGAATCTCCGTCGCGAACAAAGAAATTTGCTTCATTTTATATGTTGGACAGGTTTTTTGCCTTTACTTCTAACCACCACCAAAACCACGAACTTTAACTACGTACTATAGGTCTACAAAGTTGTGGAGTATTGGCTTTTCTGGATAAATTGACCACAACTTCAACAAAATTTAATCAAAAAGAAAATGTTGGAATGGAAGACTTCATTTGCCTGGAACGTGATCGTCCTTCAGAATACCTATCCAAATTGGACAAAAATGAAGAAGACTGAAACAAGGGAATCATCATATGATAATGATATATAAACAGCCAAATGTCCACCGTTCATAACATTTAGAGAGGGAAATAAGCACGACTGAAAACAGGAGGAAAATCATGGATGACAACAATCAACAGCCAATCAACAGATAATTATCGAGCATCAGGCATTAGGAGAAACATCCAAAAATAGCAAAAAGAAATTATTACGCAGAGGCAACGGGAGGGTTCAATAGTAGCTGAGCAGGGTATATACGGTCTGAAGTATGGCGAGTGCAAAGAGGAAGATGGCAGCAATGAGAGACAACATAGTCCAAGGATTCTTGAAATAGTTGCGGTTGAGATTAGCCCTCCACTTGTTCCAGGGCTCCTTGCAGTACTTGCTGATGTTCTTTTGCACGTCATCGAGGCTGCTCTTATATGGGAGGATCACTTCTGTGCACAGAGAGTTGAATAGCTTGGCGACTGCCTTGTCGCTTCCGAAATCATTCTGGATGATGCCTTCCGTGTGGAGTAGGGCGACATCCTGCCTATTGTTGATGATTCTGTCCATGAAGATAACGTAGGATGTGACCTCGCTCCCAGCCTTGATGTGCAAGCGCTCGAACGTCATGACGTTGAGGAACATGGACTCGGTGGCGTCATCCACCGTGAAAAGTGGGAGCCTCAGGACCCCTCTAGCAAAGGAGATGTCCTTGAGGCTATTGGTATTGCTCTCCTTGAACTTGATCCCGGCCTCGCTAAGGTCAGTGGCCGACCGGATTATCGGCTTGGTCTTCATGTCCTCAGGCTCTGTAATTTCCTCTTCGTGCCGGACCTCCTCCGGGCCCATCAGCAGGCCTAACCTGTAGACGTCTATGACATGCAGGCGTCTGCCCAGCCCCTTGAAGCTTTTTTTTCATAGGGGAAGTAGAACTTTCGGAGGAGCTCGTTGACGTCATCCTGCGTTGTTGGAGTAAAGTCAGTGCATTGAATACGATAGTGGTGTTTCGTCGGTACCACCCGCATAAAAGGGAAAAGAAAGAAAGAAAGAAAAGGAGTCTCTTATTGAGGTGATAGATAGATTTAATAATTAAATTGTGAATTGATCTCAACCATGCATCCTAAATATTTGGAATATTAATTTAATGAATTTCACGTGAGATCTATATGAGATAATCAAGATAAATTGTTTGGTGAACATAGTACAGCCGTTTGCACTTGTGCAATAATCCCTCTAATGATATTATGAAGTGCAATCAAAGAAACTAACCTCCTCGCCATCGTAGGCGACGGCAAATAGCTGATACAACACTAGCATCGGCAATTGATTCTCGAGCAGCAGCATGTCCCTCCATATATACGGGACTATGCAATCCAGCCCGCGGATGCTGAAGATGGGGTCATTGGGCGCATAGTCATTTTCCCCCTCACATGTCGCGATCCTCATGATCTCGAGCATGAAGCAGCCGTCCGTCATCATCAGCTCCACGAACGGGCCTCTCCCCCCCACCTCGCCCTCCTTCCACTTCGAGTCCAGCTCGTTGTAGCTGTCCTCAAGCTCACACGCCACCTTCCTCAGGGAATCGAAGAAGGGCTCAACAGACTTTCCCGACCGCTTCAGGAAGTGGAGGAGCACGCGGTGCTTGTGCTCCTCCATTGGAAGGAGGTGGACCTCGTTGTAGTGATAGGGGCCGAAAGAGACAACTTGCGGCCGGTAGGCCTTAGGTTTGAGGTCGATGATGAAAGGGGGGACCTTGTAGATGGACGGAGACTTCCAGCACTGTTGCTCGTCTCTGGGCATGCAGTTGAGGTTCTCGTTGACATGAACGATCCAGTTAGTCTCGTTCGGGTCCAGTGGGGGCGGCGAGGGTAACATGGTTCGGGGAGTTTCAGAGGTTTCGCAAGTTTCTGTTCTGGGTGAGAGAGAGAGAGAGAGAGTGGGAAGAGTGGGAAGAGTGCGTGAAGTTTGGGGTTGTCCAAGCCCAATGCTGGTCACGTATGTATAAATAGAGGTGTGGAAACGGGTCTTTACCAATTTTGTAACCCATATAAAAATGAGTTGGATCATGCATGAGTTAATTAAATTTTAATAAGTTTTTTGTATGAATTTGAATTGTAAAGTTTAATTGAATATGGGTTTCAAATGGTCCAGGCTTTTTTATCCATATCCAAGCCATCTACGCACAGGACTATAATCCACCACAAGATGGGGCTCAATCTGACCCCCTCACTCCTGGCAATAAAATAGGGGCCGTCCTTTGGAGAACGTGACAAGTCTGAGTGGGCCCTCCTCCCACGTGCGAAGAGTCTTCGAATCTCCAGGGACAAAAATTGTCGTTCATTCTTATTTGCTATTAGAAAGAACCCCAGTATAGATTGTATCTCTTGAATTATCCATAAAAAAGTTCGAGCTCACAAAATCCACACAAACAACAATTTAAGGCGAAAAAATTGCTAAAATGGATCTCAGGTCAAGTTGGATACGGGTCTCTATGAGTCGTTATATTAGTATTACATAGACATGGATTAAAACAAATTAAATTGATCAGTTTGAGTCGAATCGTTTTTAACTTGATTTACCTGTTTGATGAGCCCATGTATAAATCACTTTTTGTCCACGAGGTAAAGAGAAAATGTGTTTAAGCATGTCCCATGGAAGCCGTAAGAAATTAATTGTATACATGCAAAGCATGACATCTTGCGATTGTGTCCGAGCCGTTGAGTTCGATGAATTTCACAAGTATCTGCCTAAATTAAAAGGGTTGCATGAATTGAGTACATGTATATCCCGTTTGGTTTAGCATTCTCAATGGATTTTGGGACTCTAAAGTCCTTTGACCAAATGGTTCGTTTTTCACTCAACTCTGGGGAAATACAATTGCACCTCTAAAAGGCTCCAAGGATTTTAGCCCAAAGCAGGTTCAGATGTCCTTTGGAAAGTTGCATTCTCAAATTGCAAGTCTTGGCCCTCATTCACTATTCATCTTCTTCATTGTTTGCATGGAGAAGTCGATTGGAGACCTATGACCATCGGCCAAGGGGGTCACGCGTGCCAGCAACCGCCACCTGGGGTTGCGTGATCTCAAGTAACGCTTGGGTCGTGTGACCTAGGCGATTGTTGGCCTGAGTCACGCAACCTAGGTAGCAGTCACTAGGTGATGGCAACCTAAGTAGCACTGATATTGACATGCGACATGCGACACGACAAGACACGATATGAAAACACGTTGTTTCTCAAAAAACAGAGAATTCTGATACATTAGAATACCTTGTATATTAAATATACATTTTTATATATACATAATAAATTATCATTTTTATGATTATTTCAATTAAATTAATTTGATTCAAATTCACAAATAAATAAATAATAATAATAAAAGTCTAGAATGAATTTACATTAAAAACATTAATTCACTATTTATTAAGATAATTCATTGTTTCAATTTGACAAATTCAATTCCATTCAATTAACCATAAAACTTAGAGGAAAAAAAAATAAACAATTCATATTTTGGACTCACGTGTCAAATGTGTCGGAAGAGAAGAGAAAAAAAAAACTTGAGGTAAATCGTGTATCACGAGAAGTGAGAGTCATAAAAGAAGAAAAAAACTAAGTTTTTTTTTTTTTTTTCCCCATTTATTTTATTATTATTATAATTGGAGTTGCGTGATCCAAGCGGCGGTCACCAAGTGATTGCAACCTAAGTAGCAGACCGACACGACAAAACATAACGACACGCAAAAAAAATAAAGAATTTCATAACATTGTGACACGCCGATACGTCATTTCTCAAAAAATAAAGAATTTCCACACATTGTGACACATTGTATATTAAATGTACATTTTTATATATACATAATAAATTATTGTTTTTATGATTATTTCAATCATATTAATTTGATTCAAATTCACAAATAACTAAATAATAAAAATAGAATGAATTTACAGTTAAAACATTAATCCACTATTTATTAATATCATTCATTATTTTAATTTGACAAATTCAACTCCATTCCAATAACCATACAACTTAAGGGAAAAAAAGAAGCAATTCATATTCTACACTTGCATGTCAGTTATGTTAGAAGGGAAGAAAACAACCTTGAGGTGAATTGTGTATTACGGGAAGTGAGAGTCATAAGAGAAGAAAATACTAAGTTTTTCTTCTTTCCCCATTTATTATGTTTATTCTTATTTTTTTTTTTTTCACATATATATTTTGACCCCTCATTTATTGAATTATTTTAGATTGATCTCGTGTGTTGAAAACTCATATGTTAGAATTTCGACTTGAGTGTGGGAGAGTGTCAAGAAAGTTGACCAAGTATTGGATTTTTCGACAAGCGTTGATTAAGTGTCCGAGAGTGTCAAACACGTGTTGGAATATCTAACACAACACGAAGACTTTCGGAGAGTGTCGATGCTTCTTAGGTCACAATCTTTAGGCAGCAGTCTTGACCTTAGGCGACAACGCTCGGGTTGTAGCAACCCAAGCATTGCTTGCCTGGGTTTGCGCAACCCAAGTGCCACCACCTGAGGTCACCCGAACTTAAGCAAGATTGTCCAACGGCCAGAGGGCCAAATCTGGCTATCGACGGTTAGTTAGTAGCTGTTTTGGCCATCGGTGGCTGAGCTCCACATAAAAAAATTTAAAACCTTTAAAAAAAATTAGTAAAAGTCCTTTATAAAATATAATTTTTACCAAACGAAATTTAAGTCAAATGTGTTTCCAATGCATTTTAAAATTACAATTCACCAAATGCTATTTATATTTTGAAAAACTCCTTTACTTCAAAGGTATTTGCATTTTTTCAAAGACATTTACCCAAAATCGAACCAAATTGGGCCTAATGCTAATTGTGGTATGAACTTCGCATATTTGATATTTGATGTGACACTAGATTTATAGTAGTATTTCTTTTTATTTAGTAATAATTTTTACCTTGTATGATTGCGATATGCCGGATTTCTTATTTGATGTCTCATTTTTAGTACTCGATGCCCCACTCCGATATATACATCACTTGTAGGGAAAAAAAAACTTCACAATGAATAACGTTCCGGTAACATTTATGCACGATTAACTCATGACAATCATATAATTTCTTATAAATGAACTTTAGATGGCATACAAGATAGGTTGTAGTCATCTTATGTGAAATTCAAGAGTGTCCACTGGTTTCTAATGGAGAAAAGTTGGTTTACACAGAGATATATTTGAATTCAAATCAAAGTCAACTCATAGAGGCAAAGTCAAGTTTCGAAGTTAAAACTAAATATTAAGGTTGGTTATATTTATTTATTTATTTATTTAGCTTTAGATCTTATAAGCGTAATTGACTGCATGCATTTATGAGCTCCAAACAAGAGTTCTTTTTAAAGATGCCTTGAGTTTGAGCCCTTATACAAGACTTGACCGAAATTGGACTAGGGGAGCCAAATTCTTGATTGAATACCTATTGGAGTCATTCCATAGGAGTCAACCAAAATAGGATTGTTACTTTACTTTATCTAATTTCTTTGGATCCAAGATTGATAGAGGCCGTACAAGTGACCCTACAATTGATTGGCCGTATAAAGAGAAGGGTTCTATTTTTTTCTTGATTTTAAGCTGCATAAATGAAATAGAAAATGACGATAACAGTAGAAATCTTCCTTTTAAGTATTGGAAACACTCAAGTTTATGAGCAATTATTACTCTATAATTCTTAGATTGATCAGTTGAATTTTGCTGCTGGCTTTTCCTATGGTATGGGTATTAATACTCAGTTTGAGTCATGTAAATATCCAGTGTTCTCTACTGTTCTTCATATATTTCTTTGGTGAGTTTTTGCATTTATTTTCTAAGAAGCTCCAATTGAGGAGTACTTGGATCTGTTGTGATTGCTATAATTAATAAATAGTAAACAAAAACACTCATAAAAGATGTTGACTTAATCTGAAAGCAATTAATTCCATGAACCAATCAAATTGATATATCACCTCAATTTTCCATAAACCAATCAAGCCAAAAGATGTGAGAGTAGGTGAATTTAGAGAGAGAGAGAGAGAGGAGAGGAGGGAGAGAGATGGGAAGAGTGTTTGGCAGTGTCTGAGTGAGGAGTGTGTCACTTTCTATGCCCTAGCTAGAGACAAAAAGTGTTTAGGTAATGTTCCATGAATAACGTAGGAATGAAATTGCATGCATGACATCCACAAGGAAGAAATGAAGAAGAAGAAGAGAAATGCCAAAAATAGAAGAGAGAGACAAGAGCTTGAAAGTGGACCACTGTCAAGGCAGGTGGTGATTAATTAGTGGGATAGAGCGTGACTCACATGAAGATTCAACACCACCTAATATTTTATTGTATTAGATAAATGATTCATGTCATTTTAAAAGGACTCCACAAGCTTGTCTAAATCTGCAGCTCAACCACCCTAGCTAGCTTTTATTAAATCTTAAATTGGATTGGGTCACCTTTTGCTTTGTTACCAAATTCTTTTTTCTTTGACCTAATATCTACTTAACAGGATTGAGGTGGTTCTAATCCAAAATCTTAATTTAATAGGACATATTCGGAAATAACAAAGTACAACAACTTTTTAATTTTTTCTCAAAATAACTTTTCCTTCATTTTCGTTTCCTTTGTTCTTTAACCTAGCCTTTTATTCCCATATATAAAAAGGTCAAAGAAAGTGTGGACTCAAAAGATCACATCGAACTCATGCACAATTCTAAGTGCACTAGAATGTCAACACCGAACTCAACTTGGAATGATATGTCTATCATTCATATTTTACATTACAATGGCCTCTCCTCATCATATCGACAAAATAGAGATTATGCAACTTTCATTGAAATGAGAAAAACCAACTTTTAAAGTGTCCCTATTTACAAACAAAATTTTCACATATCAAACATCATAAATTCCCTTAATTTCATTCAAAAATATATTATTTCATAAGTGATAGTTAGATTGGATTAGCGAAACATCGCAATCGCCCTTGTAGGAAGACTCTGGTGTGTCTCACCATATGAGGGACATATCAATCGCAATCATACGAGAGACGCCGCCCCCTTCTATAGTTGGCAACCACGGAAAATTGACTTGTGGGTCATTTCAATACCGAGAGGGTGATGAACCCTTGTCTACTATTTGTTGTCATATATCATGCTTCCATTTTCTCGAGGCATATGACAGCTGGATTATATTCCCAATAATGAAATCCGAGGACAATTTTGGGTTTAGAGAAGATGATGATCCGACAATTTTTTTCCCCGCAAGTGTTGAAATTCCAACGTGTCATCACAATTGTGATGAAAGTTTTTTAAAATTTATAATGATTGATTAAAAAATATAACACTCAAGTGAATGTTATCTAAAGGCATGGCACTCAAGTGAGTAGAACAACAAGTTATGGTACTCAAGTGATTGATGTACGAAAATTCTGACACTCATCAAATCCTTATCCCAAAAAGGAAAAATCAAGTTACAGTAGATAAGACCTAGGAGAAGCCATTATGCAATGTAAGAGCCATCCCATAAGAGAGTTACATTTGCCAGCCTAGCAATTAGTTAAATCCCTTCGGAATTACTTCGATTGAGTCGCGATAGAGAGATTTCACAATTTCAGATGGGCCAAAGAATTTTAAAAGAGATAAAAAAATATTTTATTCATACGGCATTTCTCTTGGCATTCTAGCACTGCTATGATTATTAAACACTTAAAAAAGTAGAAACAGAAATCTCATAAAAGATGTTGACATATTCCGAAAGGCGACTAATTCAAACCAATCAAATAAATGTGGGAAGAGTGTTTGGGGGTGCTAAAGTGAGGAGTGGGTCACTTTCTTTTGCATGTAGTTAAGACAAAATGTATTTAGGTAATGTCCTATGAAAAATGTGGGAATTATGCACGCCATGCACATAATCTTACGACTGTATACGTGCCTTTGCATATAATGAATCGTCTCCCGAGTGGCTGCCTAAGCTAAATGCTCATATTTAATTTAGTGCATGTGATGTGATTTGGGTGCAAACTTCACATGTTTGGCGTCGCGTTAGATTTATAATTTGTACCTCTGGGATGATTTAAATTTCTTACTTGGGATCTCCATTTTAGTACTCGCTGCCCTTCCTCCATGTATACATCTCATGTAGCGAAAAAGGAACAATAATTCACAAAGAGATTTTTCTTTAATATATATGGTCAGTTAGCTCGTGGCAATTTTAGGTGGTGAATAAGACAAGTTGTAATCATCTTGTATCAAGTTCAAAACTTTTACTCACTTCATATGGAGAAAAATTGATTTTAGCAAAAAGATAAATTAAATCTCAATTCAAAGACAAACTAGTATTGCAAAGTCAATTTTATAAGTTAAACTAAATATTTGTGCTGCTGGGAAGGAAATCGCCATCCAATGAAGAAATCCAAATGTGCATCAAAACCTCCCATTTTAATTTCACAACCATCTAAAATGCCTAAGAAAAGTCAGATTTTTCTCACCAATTTAGAACCATGACAAGCAAAACTCCAATCGGAAGAAACTCAAGATGACCCTCCCATAACTTCACAAATGAAAAGAGAAAACAAATCCAATTCATGATTGGGCAAGGCCAACATGAGGTCGCAATGGTTGGTGGTAGGAGCTCCGTGGGCATGGCTATCGACAGTGGAAACGGCTAAAAGGAAGAAAGGAAGAACAAGAAAACTAGAAATGCAAGCCGTAGAAGAGAGAGACGAGATGAAAAGTGGATCACTATCTAGGTACACGACAATCAATGAATGGAATAGATCGTGACTGACGTGAAGATTCAACACAATCTAATTTTCTCTCATGCCAGATAAAGGATTCATGTCATTTTGAAGGAACTCGACAAACCTATCTAAATATGCTCTTAATTACCTCAACCACCCCAAGGACCTTTTTATTAAATCTCAATTTGGGTTGAGTCACCTTTCACTTCATAACCACATTTTTCTCTTTGACATGTTACCTAAATTTTGAAATTAATTAGACATATTCGAAGATAACGAAGTGTGACAACTTTTAAATTTTTCTGAAAACAACTTTTCCTTCATTTTCTTTTCTTCTTTTAATTTTTCATTTTCTTTCAACAACTCTCTCTCTCCCCCCCCTCTCCCTCTATCTCTCCCTCTCTACAATATTTCCTTGTGTTCTTTCCCCTAACTTTTTATTCCCATATATAAAAGGTAAAAGAAAGTGCAGACTCAAAAGATCAGATCGGAATCGTGCACGATTCGAAGTATAATAGAATATCTGAATTCGACTTAGAATGATATGTCTCTTATTCATATTTTACATTACAATGGCCTCTATTTATTATATCGATGAAATAGAGCTTATGCAACACTTTAATTGAAATGAGAAAAATCAACTTTTAAAGTGTCCCTATTGACGAACAAAATTTTTAAATATCAAGCATTGCAAATTCCCTTAGTTTCATTCAAAAATATATTGTTTCGCAAGCAATAGTTAGATTGGATCAGCGGAAACATCATAATCGCTCCTGTAGGAAGGCTCTGGTGCGTCTGACCAATATGAGGGGCAGTTTAGTCGCAATCATATGAGAGACGCCGCCCCCATCTATAGCTAGCAGATTACGAAGTCCTAAATTACAACCGCTGAAAATTGACTTGTGGTTCATTTCAATACCGACCGGGTGATGAGCCCATGTCTACTGATTGTTGTCATTTATCACACTTCCATTTTCTTGGGGCATATGGTAGCTGGATTATGTTCCCAATAATGAAATCGGAGGACAATTTTGGTTTTAGAGAAGATGATAATCCCATAGTTTTTTTAAGATGTTCCTCGCTAGTGATAAAAATCCGATGTCGCATCACACTTATGCTGAGAGTTTTTTTTTTTTTTATTTATAACACTCAAATAATTGATTGAAAGTTGTAACACTAAAGTGAATGTTATTTAAAAGTCATGGCACTCAAGTGATTGGAAAAACCAGTTATGGTATTCAAGTGATTGCTGTGCAAAAATTATGACATTGGTCGAATCCTTATCCCAAAAATGAGAAATCAAGTTGCAGTAGGTAAGACTAGGGAGAGGCTGTTACACAGTGAAAGAGCTATCTCATAAAAGAGTTATACATGCCTGCCTAATGATTAGTTAAATCCCTCAGGATTTAATTTGGGTGAGTCGCGATAGAGAGTTTTCAATTTTAGACAGGCCAAAGAATTTCAAAAGAAATAAAATATTTTATTCATATAGCGCTTCTCTCGGCATTCCAACACTACTATGATTAATAAACACTTAAACAGTATACTCGAGTATCTCATAAAAGTTGTTGGCATATTCCGAAAGCGACTAATTCAAACAAATCAAATTAATGTGGAAAAAGTGTTTGGGTGTGCCCACATGAGGAGTGGGTCACTGTTTTTTTTACCAGGTAAAGACAAAAAGTGTTTAGGTAATGTCTTACAAAAAAACGTGAGAATTGACTTGCATGCACGCCATCCGCATAATCTTACGACCGTGTACGTGCCTAGGGATGTAAGAAATCATCTCCCAAGTGGCTACCTAAGCTAAACGCTCGTATTGAATTTATAATTTTTGGTGTCACATTGGATTTATAATTTTTACCTTTGGGATGATCTAAATTTCTTACTTGGGATTTCCATTTCAGTACTCAGTGACCTTCATCCATGTATACATCTTAGGCAGTGAAAAAGAGAACACTAATTCACAAAGAGATTTTCCTTCAGTTATATGGTCAATTAGCTCATGGCAATCATAGATTCTCATAAATCAATTTCAGGTGGTGAATAAGACAACTTATAATCATCTTGTGTCAAGTTCAAAACTTTTATTTGCTTCACTATGGAGAAAAATTGATTTTAGCAAAAAGATAAATTAAATCTTAAATCAATGTCAAACTAGCACTGCAAAGTCGCTTTATAAGTTAAACTAAATATTTGTGCTACTAGGAAGGAAATCGCCATCCAATGAAGAAATCCAAATGCACATTAGAACCCCCTTTTTAATTCCACAACTATCTAAAATTCCTAAGAAAATTCAGATTTTTCTCACCAATTCAGAACCATGACGAGCAAACTCCAATCAAAAGAAACTCAAGATGACCCCTCACATAACTCCACAAATGAAAAGAGAAAACAAATCCAATCCAAGATTGGGCAAGGCCAACATGAGGTCGCAATGGTTGGTGATATGGGCTTCGTGGGCATGGCTATCAATAGTGACAATAGCTAAAAGGAAGGAAGGAAGGAAGGAAGGAAGGAAGAAAGAAGAAGACGAGAAATGCAAGGCATAGAAGAGAGAGACAAGAGATGGACAGTGGGCCACCATCTAGGCACGTGACGATCAATAAATGGAGTAGATCGTGACTGATGTGAAGATTCAACACCATCTACTTTTCTCTCCAACTAGATAAAGGATTCATGTCATTTTAAAAGAACTCAACAAACCTATCTAAATATGCTCTTAATTACCTCAACCACCCTAGCTACCTTTTATTAAATCTCAAATTGGGTTGAGTCACCTTTCGCTTCATCACCAGATTCTCTTCGACATGGTATCTAAAATTTGAAATTAATTAGACATTTTCGAAGAATGAAATATAACAACTTTTAAATATTTCTCAAAACAACTTTTTTCTCCATTTTCTTTTCTTCTTTTAATTTTTCCTTTTCTTTCAACCCCCTCTCTCTCTCTCTCTCTCCCTCTCTGTGCAATACTTCTTTATGTTCTTTCCCCTAAGTTTTTATTTCATATATAAAAGGGTAAAAGAAAGTGCATATTCAAAAGATCACATCGAAATTGGGCACGATTCAAGTAGAATAGAATATCTGAATTCGAATTAGAATGATACGTCTCTTATTCATATTTTACATTACAATGGCCTCTATTTATTATATTGACAAAATAGACTTATGCAACACTTTCATTGAAATGAGAAAAATCAACTTTTAAAGTGTCCCTATTTACGAAAAAAGAAATTTCACATATCAAATATTATAAATTCCCTTAATTTCATTTGAGAAAATATTATTTCGCAAGCGATAGTTAGACCGGATCAACAAAAAGATCATAATCGGTCCTGTAGAAAGGCTTTGGTGTGTCTCACCAAATGAGGGGCAGTTCATTCGCAATCATACGGGAGACACCGTCCCCTTCTATATCTGGTAGATTACGAAGTCCTTAATTCCAACAGCTGAAAATTGACTTGCCTGTCATTTCAATAACGAGCGCATGGTGAGCCCTTGTCTACTAATTGTTGTCACATATCACGCTTCCATTTTCTTGGAGCATATGATAGCTGGATTATGTTGCCAATAATGAAATCTGAGGACAATTTTCGGTTAAGAGAAGATGACCATCACACAATTTTTTAAAGACGTTCCCCGCAAGTGTTAAAAATCCGATGTGGCATCACACTTATGCGGTGAAAGTTTTTTTTTTTAAATTTATAACACTCAAGTGATCGATTGAAAGTAATAATACTCAAGTTCATATTATCTAAAAGTCATGGCACTGAAGTGATTGGCAAAACAAGTTATGGTAATCAAGTGATTGTCATACAAAAAATATAACATGCATCGAATCCTCATCCCAAAAATGAGTAATCAAGTTGCAATCGGTAAGACTTGGGAAAGCCCATTATGTAGTGTAAGAGCCATCTCATAAGATAGTTATATGTGCCCGCCTAACAATTAGTTAAATCTCACCATTCCAAATCGGAAGGGGGAGGTGGGGGTTCGAATCCCCACCTTCTTAGGGGGATTGGGGTATACATGCCTGCCTACGTGATTAGTTAAATCCCTATTAGAATAGGAGTAGAGTAGGGGACCGACCAAAAAAATTTTAGTTAAATCCCTTGGGATTCATTTGGGGCGAGATACAGTTTTCACAATTTCAGATGGATCAAAGAATTTCAAAAGAAATAAAATATTTTATTCATATAGTGTTTCTCTTGGCACTCCAACACTGCTATCATTAATAAGCTCTTAAATGGTAAACACAAAAATCTCATAAAAGATGTTTATATATTCCAAAAGCGACTAATTCAAACCAATCAAATTAATCTGGGAAGAGTGGTTGGGGGTGCCCAAGTGAGGAATTGCTCACTGTTTTTTTTAGGCAAGACAAAAATTGTTTAGGTAATATCCTATGAAAAACGTGGGAATCGGATTACATGCATGATATCCACATAATCTTACGACCGCATACATGCCTTGGGATACAACGAATCCTCTATCAAGTGGCTCCCTAAGCTAAATGCTCGTATTGAATTCAGTGTATGTGATGTGATTTGGGTGCGGACTTCATATGTTTCGCGTCACACATAGATTTATAATTTGTTCATTTGGGATGATCTAAATTTCTTACTTGGGATCTCCATTCTAGTACTTAGTGCCCTTCCTCCGTGTATACATCTCATAGGTAGCCAAATTGAGAAAAATAATTCACAAAGAGATTTTCCACTAATATATATGGTCAATTAGCTCATGGCAATCATAAATTCTCATAAATCAATTTCAGGTGGTGAATAAGATAAGTTATAATCATCTTGTGTCAAATTCAAAACTTTACTCACTTCATATGGAGAAAAGCTGATTCTAGCTAAAAGATAAATTAAATATCAAATCAAGGTCAAACTAGTATTGCAAAGTCCATTTTATAAGTTAAACTACATATTTGTGTTGCTAGGAAGGGAGTCGCCATCCAATGAAGAAATCAAAATGCACATCAAAACCTCCCTTTTAATTCTACAACCATCTAAGATGCCTAAGAAAAGTCATATTTTTTTCACCAATTCAGAACTGTAACAAACAAAACTCCAATTGGAAGAAACTCAAAGTGACAATAGCTAAAAGGAAGGAAGGAAGGAAGGAAGGAAGAAGAAGACGAGAAATGCAAGGCATAGAAGAGAGAGACAAGAGATGGACAATGGGCCACCATCTAGGCACGTGATGATCAATAAATGGAGTAGATCGTGACTGATGTGAAGATTCAACATCATCTACTTTTCTCTCCAACTAGATAAAGGATTCATGTCATTTTAAAAGAACTCAACAAACCTATCTAAGTATGCTCTTCATTACCTCAACCACACTAGCTACCTTTTATTAAATCTCAAATTGGGTTGAGTCACCTTTCGCTTCATCACCAGATTCTCTTCGACATGGTATCTAAATTTGAAATTAATTAGACATTTTCGAAGAATGAAATATAACAACTTTTAAATATTTCTCAAAACAACTTTTTCTCCATTTTCTTTTCTTCTTTTAATTTTCCTTTTCTTTCTTTTAATTTTCTCTTTTCTTTCAACCCCTCTCTCTCTCTCTCCCCCTCTGTGCAATACTTCTTTATGTTCTTTCCCCTAAGTTTTTATTTCATATATAAAAGGGTAATAGAAAGTGCATATTCAAAAGATCACATCAAAATTGGGCACGATTCGAAGTAGAATAGAATATCTGAATTCGAATTAGAATGATACGTCTCTTATTCACATTTTACATTACGATGGCCTCTATTTATTATATCGACAAAATAGACTTATGCAACACTTTCATTGAAATGAGAAAAATCGACTTTTAAAGTGTCCCTATTTACAAAAAAGAAATTCACATATCAAATATTATAAATTCTCTTAATTTCATTAGAGAAGATATTATTTCGCAAGCGATAGTTAGACCAGATCAGCAAAAAGATCATAATCGGTCCTGTAGAAAGGCTTTGGTGTGTCTCACCAAATGAGGGGCAGTTCATTCGCAATCATACGGGAGACACCGTCCCCTTCTATATCTGGTAGATTACGAAGTCCTTAATTCCAACAGCTGAAAATTGACTTGCCTGTCATTTCAATAACGAGCGCGTGGTGAGCCCTTGTCTACTAATTGTTGTCACATATCATGCTTCCATTTTCTTTGAGCATATGATAGCTGGATTATGTTGCCAGTAATGAAATCTGAGGACGATTTTGGGTTTAGAGAAGATGACCATCACACAATTTTTTAAAGACATTCCCCGCAAGTGTTAAAAATCCGACGTGGCATCACACTTGCGGTGAAAGTTTTTTTAAAAATTTATAACACTCAAGTGATCGATTGAAAGTAATAATACTCAAGTTCATATTATCTAAAAGTCATGGCACAAAAGTGATTGGCAAAACAAGTTATGGTAATCAAGTGATTGTCATACAAAAAATATAACACGCATCGAATCCTCATCCCAAAAATGAGTAATCAAGTTGCAATCGGTAAGACTTGGGAAAGCCCATTATGTAGTGTAAGAGCCATCTCATAAGAGAGTTATATGTGCCCGCCTAACAATTAGTTAAATCCTAGTGGCCACCATTCCAAATCGGAAGGGGGAGGTGGGGGGTTCGAATCCCCACATTCTTAGGGGGGATTGGGGTGGGGACGCATTAGTTTCAAGAGTGGGTTTCGACTCCCACGCCTTGCAAGGAGGCAGGGCAAATATCTGAGAGTGAGTGTTAGAATAGGAGTAGAGTAGGACCGACCAAAAAAAAAAAAAAAAATTAGTTAAATCCCTTGGGATTCATTTGGGGCGAGTCGCGATACAGTTTTCACAATTTCAGATGGATCAAAGAATTTCAAAAGAGATAAAATATTTTATTCATACAGTGTTTCTCTTGGCACTCCAACACTACTATCATTAATAAGCTCTTAAATGGTAAACACAAAAAATCTCATAAAAGATGTTTACATATTCCAAAAGCGACTAATTCAAACCAATCAAATTAATCTGGGAAGAGTGGTTGGGGGTGCCCAAGTGAGGAATTGCTCACTTTTTTTGCATTAGGCAAGACAAAAATTGTTTAGGTAATATCCTATGAAAAACGTGGGAATCGGATTACATGCATGATATCCACATAATCTTACGACCGCATACGTGCCTTGGGATACAACGAATCCTCTATCAAGTGGCTCCCTAAGCTAAATGCTCGTATTGAATTCGGTGTATGTGATGTGATTTGGGTGCGGAGTTCATATGTTTCGCGTCACACATAGATTTATAATTTGTTCATTTGGGATGATCTAAATTTCTTACTTGGGATCTCCATTCTAGTACTTAGTGCCCTTCCTCCGTGTATACATCTCATGTAGCCAAATTGAGAAAAATAATTCACAAAGAGATTTTCCACTAATATATATGGTCTGTTAGCTCATGGCAATCATAAATTCTCATAAATCAATTTCAAGTGGCGAATAAGATAAGTTATAATCATCTTGTGTCAAATTCAAAACTTTACTCACTTCATATGGAGAAAAGCTGATTCTAGCTAAAAGATAAATTAAATATCAAATCAAGGTCAAACTAGTATTGCAAAGTCCATTTTATAAGTTAAACTACATATTTGTGTTGCTAGGAAGGGAGTCGCCATCCAATGAAGAAATCAAAATGCACATCAAAACCTCCCTTTTTAATTCTACAACCATCTAAGATGCCTAAGAAAAGTCATATTTTTTTCACCAATTCAGAACTGTAACAAGCAAAACTCCAATTGGAAGAAACTCAAAGTGACAATAGCTAAAATGAAGGAAGGAAGAAGAAGACGAGAAAATGAAAGGCACAGAAGAGAGAGACAAGAGATGGACAGTGGGCCACCATCTAGGCACGTGACGATCAATAAATGGAGTAGATCGTGACTGATGTGAAGATTCAACATCATCTACTTTTCTCTCCAACTAGATAAAGGATTCATGTCATTTTAAAAGAACTCAACAAACCTATCTAAATATGCTCTTAATTACCTCAACCACCCTAGCTACCTTTTATTAAATCTCAAATTGGGTTGAGTCACCTTTCGCTTCATCACCAGATTCTCTTCGACATGGTATCTAAATTTTGAAATTAATTAGACATTTTCGAAGAATGAAATATAACATCATTTAAATATTTCTCAAAACAACTTTTTTCTCCATTTTCTTTTCTTCTTTTGATTTTTCCTTTTCTTTCAACCCCCTCTCTCTCTCTCTCTCTCTCTCTCTCTCTCCCTCCCTCCCTCCCTCCCTCCCTCCCTCTCTCTCTCTCTCTCTGCAATACTTCTTTATGTTCTTTCCCCTAAGTTTTTATTTCATATATAAAAGGGTAATAGAAAGTGCATATTCAAAAGATCACATCGAAATCGGGCACGATTCGAAGTAGAATAGAATATCTAAATTCGAATTAGAATGATACGTCTCGTATTCACATTTTACATTACGATGGCCTCTATTTATTATATCGACAAAATAGACTTATGCAACACTTTCATTGAAATGAGAAAAATCAACTTTTAAAGTGTCCCTATTTACGAAAAAGAAATTCACATGTCAAATATTATAAATTCCCTTAATTTCATTCGAGAAGATATTATTTCGCAAGCGATAGTTAGACGGGATCAGCAAAAAGATCATAATCGGTCCTGTAGAAAGGCTTAGGTGTGTCTCACCAAATGAGGGGCAGTTCATTCGCAATCATACGGGAGACACCGTCCCCTTCTATATCTGGCAGATTACGAAGTCCTTAATTCCAACAGCTGAAAATTGACTTGCCTGTCATTTCAATAACGAGCGCGTGGTGAGCCCTTGTCTACGAATTGTTGCCACATATCATGCTTCCATTTTCTTTGAGCATATGATAGCTGGATTATGTTGCCAGTAATGAAATCTGAGGACGATTTTGGGTTTAGAGAAGATGACCATATGGTGAGTTTAGCTCACTAAACCTCGATTAGAGGGTTAATTATTCTTAGGGAGGTTTAGTTTATGTTAAGTGTTATTAGGTGGTTAGTTTAATTTATTTAAGTGTAGATTAGATTAAGATGTTTAATTAACTTAAAGTGTGTTTAATTTAGGGTTAACTGAAGGTTTAAATTAAAATAAGCCTTGATGTGACTTAAAGGAATTTATTTTTGATTTATTTAAATATTTCGAAATTATTAAATAATTTAATAATATATTATGATTCGAAATTATTAAATATTATTATTTAATTAATTTTCGGAATAAATTTAATTATTTATTAAATTCCGAAATTTATTTCGGGACTCTAAATTCTCAGAATTTCACGTTGATTGCTGCTGTGTATTCAGATTTTGAAATTGACGGTTGGATATTATAAATTGAGTGTGGATTGCGAAAAATATGGATATTATTATTTAATTAATTTTTGGAATAAATTTAATTATTTATTAAATTCCGAAAATTATTTCGGTACCCTAGATTCTCATAATTTCACGCCGATCGCTGTTGTGTAGTCAGATTATGAATTTGATGAGTGGATATTGCAAACTGAGTGTTGATTGTGAAAAATATGGATTCTATTCAGAAAATCTCAAGTGTCGGGTTTTGATACCGAAAATAGATTTTATGTATAATATCAAATAGTGAGGTTTGACAAAGGAATATATTGGTTTTCTGGTTTGAATTGATGTGGACCCACGCACGACTACTTTCCCGGATATTTTTAATATGAAGAAAATAGGCCAAGATCATTATTTTAATCGAGGCATTTGAGTGAAATGCATGGTATCCTGGGCCGACCTTGAATTGTCGTGTGTTGGTTAATATGAACTCGTCCTGAGCTGTTGAGTTGGACGTATCCTTTTTGGGATACCCCTATATGGGAGGCCCCACATCAACAAGCTTGGGTTGCAATTGATTCTAGTACTATACTCCTTCAAGAATGCCGTCGACGTAGTGACGAAGCCGCGCTCCAAGGTGGGGAGTCGATGCCTGGCATTAATGTCAGTAGATAGCCGAACTGCGAGTAGGCTATGCCCATGTGTGGCGGTGAATAACAATCGGAACGCATGCTGAGTGTTATTGATGCATTGGATTATGGGACGAAATTGTGTGGCACGGTATGCGACGTGTCATAACGGTTTGGTCTTATAATCCGGACTCCTGTGGTCGTTCGAAATTATATTATTGGCGTTCCAATGGTTTAAGTTCCTATTATTATCGGTGATTGAGTGATATGAACATGATTGAGTTATTTGAATTGTGCTAACCTGCAGGAAGGAACTGAGGCGAGGTAAGTCCTCTATGTGGTGTGGCTAGGCCACCCTTGGGCGTATTTTCTTTCTAATAGGGGTTTAGGGGGTTGAACTTGCTGAGACAATGTCTCACCCCGTTGTGGGCCAAAATTTCAGGACCGTAGATGGCAGAACCCCTGAAGGCCGATCAGTCAGAAGTGGGATCGAAAAATGAGTCCGACTAGTGGTTATAGGACTGTTCATTCTTTATGGTGGACTGATCCCTTTTTGTAGACTGGCCCTTTTTGGTATATATGTAAACTCTAGAGTGAATACCTATGAAAGCATGTTTGTTTATGAATGAGTTGGTTTCCTGCTTTTCCTATCCCATGGGTTTTTGTCAGGGGTTTTATAATACGCTTCGCATGTGCATTAAAAATGAATGAGTCAGTGACACTACCTGGGAATATCGCATTTGCATGACCGTGACAGGTTGTTCGCATGCTTGGGGTTTCAGGGCGTGACAACCCCGTTTAAGTGGTATTAGAGCATGGTCTGTGTATGGAGTGATAAGGTGCGATGAGTCATGGGATAGTTAGTAGGAAAGGCTTTTAATATGCCGATGCATGTGGTTGATAGCTGTTGGTAGTGTGTTTGTGGGGTCACTCAAATTCAAACTGATGTTGGAATTGGAAAACAGGTGTCTATATAGAGCTTGTAGCATGAGTGGCCAAGAGTGGAGAACTCCTTGGAGGAGGTCGGTAGGACCTATATCTCGGGGTAGGACGCTGACAAGAGTCGATACCCAAGGTAGAGCCAGCGTGAGTGTGAGAGTACTGCCGCAAGTCAGTATTAAGAGTGTAGCAGCACCCAACGATCCTAGGTTCGATGGGAACATTCAGGCGCTAAAGTCTTTGGGAAGCATTTTGGGTCAGCAAGTACAAGAACAAGCCACCCCTGTTGCCACTATCACTGCCGCTGCCAATGCCGTAATCGCCGTTGTTGCTACACCTGTTGAGGCTCAACCTGGAATTGTGATCGGGGAAAGAGCCTCTGCATCTGAGTCAAGATTAGGTTCCAACAGAGATGGCAACCGATTCGGGAAGACGCCGTTAACATAAGGAAAACACTTCAGACGTCCCACTCGAAAGGAGTATAATGGAAAAGCCAACATGCAACTTGAAGGGCATGTGTCTTGCCTGTAGGAAAAGGCATGGGTCTTCCTCGTGTTTTAAGAGGGCGAGAGCTTGTTTTAAATGTGACCAACAAGGCCACCAATTTAAGGACTGTCCGTGCAGGCAGATGGGACGATAGCTGCTGCTACCACCGCCACCGATGAATCAAAATAGAGAAAATGCGCCACAAGATGCACAGTGGGGTACTTGAATAAGGCCCCCAGTGCAACAAAGGGTGCATACTGTCATCTGACAGGAGGAAGAAGACTCACCAGACAAGTGCCAAGTTTGTAGAAGGAAGCACGGGCTGACTCAGTGCCCAGGTATAACAGGAGCGTGTTATGGATGTGGCCAGCATGGCCATCAAGTAAGGAACTGTCCTCGTAGGTCCAGGAGAGCACCAGCACCACTACTGCAGTTAGGGCACCACTAGGATGGCGAAAGGAACAAGAATGAATCGAACTATGCACCGATCAAAGGAAGAATGTTTTAGGGTGAATTTATTAGGGTAGAGCAGCGGAATTTTGGTTAAGTATGGAGAACTTTAGTTTGTTGTAATAAAGTTGTAGAAAAGAGAATCGCTGACTAGAGTTGTACTTGACTAGTTTGTTTATGTATGACTTTGATATCATCTATGAAAAGGTTTGGCTCGAGGGCTTTTTGTTGGAATGAATCGTTGTCGTAATGTGATACAATTTAAACCGTTGTCAGATAAAAATTTGAATTTATGGAAAGTTGAGGAGGACCCTCAATCCCTTTTTAATTTTGCCGCTTGAGACAAACCGTATGTTAGACAAGGGTTGTCAAGGTTACCTGGCGACTGTCGTGGATATGATAGTAAGTTGTCATAATGGTTCAAGAGTTTCTAGATGTATTCTCGAAAGAATTACCATGTTTGCCGCCAAAAAGGAGAATTGAGTTCGCGATTGAGTTAGCACGGGATTGAGCCAACCTTTAAGGCTCCTTACTGGATGGTTTTGTCATATCGACTTGTGGACAGGATGTCATCAGCTAGGGATTAGAAATGAGGTTATACCGAAGTCAGTGTTTCGCACTCAATACAGCCATTTTGAGTTACTGTAATGCCATTTGGTTTGAAGAATGCTCCAGCTACTTTTATGGATTTGATGAACCGTATGTTCAAAGAGCAATTGGGTCAGTTTGTAATCGTTTTCATCGACGACATCCTAGTATACTCGAGGAGTACTGAGGATCATGAAAAGCACTTAAGGATAGTGCTCCAGACTTTGAGAGATCACGAGCTGTACGCCAAGTTCAGTGAATGCGAGTTTTGGCTAACTCGTGTGGCTTTCCTAGGTCATGTCATCTCCGGAGAAGGAATTTCAGTGGACCCAGCCAAGATTGAAGCAGTAATCAACTGGCCAAGACCGACTACAGTGACAAAGATCAGAAGTTTCCTGGGTTTAGCAGGGTATTACAGACAGTTGTAGAGGGGCTTTCAATGTTAGCATCGCCGTTGACAAGGCTTCTGAAGAAGGAAGAAAAGTTTGTGTAGTCAGATAAGTGCGAGAGTAGTTTCCAAGAGCTTAAGCAGAAGCTAACTACTCCACATGTGCTTACTATTCTATTTGGCCCAAGAGAGTTTGAGATCTACAATGATGCATCATTTAAGGGACTGGGTTGCGTATTAATGCAGCATGGTAGGGTTGTTGCTTATGCGTCCCGTCAGTTGAAACCTCATGAGTTGAATTGTCCGACGCATGACTTAGAACTCGCAGCGATCATCTTTGCCCTGAAGATTTGGAGACATTATATGTGCGGAGAAAGATTCCAGATCTTCACTGACCATCAAATTCTCAAGTACTTATTCTCTCAGAAGGACTTGAATATGAGATAGCGTCAATGGATGAAGCTCCTAAAGAACTATGACTATAAGATTTTGTATCACCTCGGAAAGGTGAACAAGGTCGTCGATGCACTGAGTAGGAAGTCTCAGTTGCACAGATGGTACTCAAGGAATGGAGTCTACTCGATAGAGCACGAGATTTGGATTTCAAGTTTGAGGTAGGCCACCTTTCGAATCTTATGGCCACCCTCATAATTGAGCTGGAGGTGCAGGTCAAAATTAGAATGCTTTAGCAAACAAATCCAGATGTCAGAAAATCCTATAAGAGGATATAGAGAAAAGGAAAGCTGACTTCCAGATTTCTGAAGATGGAACATTGAGGTTCCAAGGACGATTGGTTGTACCTGACGATGTGGAGCTTAGAGAGGAGATTTTGTCAGAGGTGCATCGTAGTAGTTACAACATTCATCCTAGTAGCACCAAGATGTATCAGAATCCGCGTCAACACTATTGGTGGTTAGGTATAAAGGCGGACATCACCAAGCATGTCGGCAAGGCCCACTTCATCGTAGAGAGGACATCTTGAGATCCGTTGAAAATGGGAGCATATCACGATGGATTTTGTGACTGGACTACCGAGGAGTCAAAGAGGAAATGATTCGATTTGGGTAATAGTCGATAGACTGACAAAGTCGGCTCACTTCATGGCAGTGCGAAAGGACTTGAGTTTGGATAGACATGCAAATCTGTACGTGCGCCAGATAGTTCGTATCCATGGAGTGCCAGTCACGATTACTTCAAACAGAGACCCAAGGTTCACTGTCGTTTTTTGGAAGAGCTTGCAATCCGCTTTATGAACAAAGCTACAGTACAATACGGCCTATCATCCGCAAACTAATGGCCAGTCTGAGAGGACTATTTAAACCCTCAAAGACATGCTGCGAGCTTGCGTTTTGGACTTTTAAGGAAGCTGGGAAGAACAGCTTCATCTGGTCGAGTTTACCTACAATAACAGTTACCAGCAGAGTATTCAAATGGCCCCTTTTGAAGCGTTGTATGGCAATGGGGTTTGAAAAAGGAATATATTGGCTTTCTGGTTCGAATTGACGTGTACCCACGCACGACTACTTTGTCAGATGTTTTTAATACGAAGGAAAGTGGCCAGGATTACTATTTTAATCGAGGCATTTGAGTGAAATGCATGGTATCCTGGGCCAACCTTGAATTGTCATGTATTGGTAAATATGAACCCGTCCTGAGCTGTTGAGCTGGACGACCCTTTTTAGGATACCCCTATATAGGAGGCCCCACATTAACAGGCTTGGGTTGCAATTGATTTTGGGCATATACTCCTTTGGGAAGGCCGTCGACGTAGTGACGAAGCCGCGCTCCAAGGTGGGGAGGTGATGCCTGGCATTAATGTTAGTAGATAGCCGAACTGCAAGTAGGCTTTGCCCATGTGTGGCAGTGAATAACAATCGGAACGCATGCTGAGTGTTATTGATGCGTCGGATTATGGGACGAAATTGTGTAGCACGGTATGTGACGTGTCATAACGGTTTGGTCTTATAATCGGGACTCATGTGGTAGTTCGAAATGATATTGTTGGCATTCCAGTGGTTTAAGTTCCTATTACTATCGATGATTGAGTGATATGAACATGATTGAGTTATTTGAATTGTGCTAACCTGCAGGAAGGAACTGAGGCGAGGTAAGTCCTCTATGTGATGTGGCTAGGCCACCCTTGGGCGTATTTTCTTTCTTATAGGAGTTTAGGGGGTTGAACTTGCTGAGACAATGTCTCACCCCGTTCTGGGCCAAAATTTCAGGACCGTAGATGGCGAAAGCCCCGGAGGCTGATTAGTCAGAAGTGGGATCGAAAAATGAGTCCGACTAGTGGTCATAGGATTGTTCCTTCTTTATGGTGGACTGATCCCTTTTTGTAGACTAACCCTTTTTGGTATATATGTAAACTCTTGAGTGAATACCTATGAAAGCATGTTTGTTTATGAATGAGTTGGTTTCTTACTTTTCCTATCCTGTGGGTTTTTCTCAAGGGTTTTATAATACGCTTCTGCATGTGCATTAAAAATGAATGGGGTCGGCGACACTACCAAGGAATGTCGCATTTGCATGACCATGGCGGGTTGTTCACGTGCTCGTGGTTTTGGGGCGTGATAGCTATTGACAGTGGCAATGGCTAAAAAAAAAAGAAAGGAACAAGAAGAGGATAAATGCGAGGCGTAGAAGAGAGAGACAAGTTGGAAAGTGGGCCACTATCTAGGCACGTGATGATAAATAAATGAAGTAGATCGTGATTGACATGAAGATTCAACACCATTTAATATTCTCTTGTACTAGATAAAGGATTCATGTCATTTTGGAATGACTCAACAAACCTATCTAAATATGCTCTTAATTACCTCAATTACCTTAACTAGCTTTTCTTAAAACTCAAATTGGGTTGAGTGCCCTTTCGCTTCAACATGTTACCTACTTAATGAGATGGAAGTGGCTCAAGTCCAACTTTTAAAATTAATTAGATATATTCGAAGATAACGAAGTATCACAACTTTCAAATTTTTCTCAAAACAACTTTTGCTCCATTTTCTTTTCTTCTTTTAATTTTTCCTTTTTTTTCAACATCTCTCTCTCTCTACCATATGTTCTTTCCCCTATCCTTTTACTCCCATATAGAAAAAGGTAAAAGAAAGTGCAAACTCAAAATATCACATCAAAGTATAATAGAATATCTAACTTCGACCAAGAATGACACGTCTCCCATTCATATTTTTACATTAAAATGGCCCTATTCATTATATCCATGAAATAGAGCTTATGCAACACTTTCATTGAAATGGGAAAAACCAACTTTTAAAGTGTGCCCATCTACTAACAAAATTTTTGCATATCAAACATTATAAATTCCCTTAATTTCATTCAAAATGATTTTATTTCACTAGCGATAGTTAGTTGGATCAGCAAAAATATCATAATTGCTCATATGGGAAGACCATGTCTCACCATATGAGGGATCCTTTAGTCGCAATCACACAGGAGATGGTGCCCCTATCTATAGCTGGCAGATTACAAAAGCCTTAATTCCAACCACTGAAAATTGACTTGTGGGTCATTTCAACACGGGGCGTGTGATAACCACCTTAACTAGCTTTTATTAAAACTCAAATTGGGTTGAGTCCCCTTTCGCTCCATTACCAGATTTTTCTCTTCAACTTATAACCTACTTAATGAGATGGAAGTGGCTCTACTCGAACTTTTAAAATTAATTAGACATATTCGAAGATAACGAAGTATCACAACTTTCAAATTTTTCTCAAAACAACTTTTCCTCCATTTTCTTTTCTTCTTTTAATTTTGCCATTTTTTTTTCAACATCTCTCTCTCTCAACTATATGTTCTTTCCCCTAACCTTTTACTCCCATATAGAAAAAGGTAAAAGAAAGTGCAAACTCAAAATATCACATCAAAATCGTGCATGATTCAAAGTATAATAGAATATCTAACTTTGACCAAGAATGACATGTCTCTCATTCATATTTTTACATTAAAATGGCCCTATTCATTATATCCATGAAATAGAGCTTATGCAGCACTTTCATTGAAATGGAAAAAACCAACTTTTAAAGTGTCCTTATTTACTAACAAAATTTTCGCATATCAAACATTATAAATTCCCTTAATTTCATTCAAAATGATTTTATTTCACTAGCGATAGTTAGTTGGATCAGCGGAAACATCATAATTGCTCTTATGGGAAGACCGTGTCTCACCATATGAGGGATCCTTTAGTCACAATCACACGGGAGATGCTGCCCCTATCTATAGCTGGCAGATTACGAAAGCCTTAATTCCAACCGCTGAAAATTGACTTGTGGGTCATTTCAACACGAGGCGTGTGATAACCACCTTCACTAGCTTTTATTAAAACTCAAATAGGGTTGAGTCCCCTTTCACTTCATTACCAGATTTTTCTCTTCAACCTGTTACCTACTTAATGAGATGGAAGTGGGTCGAGTCCAACTTTTAAAATTAATTAGACATATTCAAAGATAATGAAGTATCACAACTTTCAAAATTTTCTCAAAACAACTTTTCCTCCATTTTCTGTTCTTCTTTTAATTTTTCCTTCTTTTTTCTTTCAACATCTCTCTCTCTCTCTACTATATGTTCCTTCCCCTAAAATTTTACTCCCATATAGAAAAAGGTAAAAGAAAGTGCAAACTCAAAATATCACATCAAAATCGTGCACGATTCAAAGTATAATAGAATATCTAACTTTGACCAAGAATGACACGTCTCCCATTCATATTTTTACATTAAAATGGCCCTATTCATTATATCCATGAATAGAGCTTATGCAGCACTTTCATTGAAATGGAAAAAACCAACTTTTAAAGTGTCCTTATTTACTAACAAAATTTTCGCATATCAAACATTATAAATTCCCTTAATTTCATTCAAAATGATTTTATTTCACTAGCGATAGTTAGTTGGATCAGCGGAAACATCATAGTTGCTCTTATGGGAAGACCGTGTCTCACCATATGAGGGATCCTTTAGTCACAATCACACGGGAGATGCTGCCCCTATCTATAGCTGGCAGATTACGAAAGCCTTAATTCCAACCGCTGAAAATTGACTTGTGGGTCATTTCAACACGAGGCGTGTGATAACCACCTTAACTAGCTTTTATTAAAACTCAAATAGGGTTGAGTCCCCTTTCACTTCATTACCAGATTTTTCTCTTCAACCTGTTACCTACTTAATGAGATGGAAGTGGGTCGAGTCCAACTTTTAAAATTAATTAGACATATTCAAAGATAATGAAGTATCACAACTTTCAAAATTTTCTCAAAACAACTTTTCCTCCATTTTCTGTTCTTCTTTTAATTTTTCCTTCTTTTTTCTTTCAACATCTCTCTCTCTCTACTATATGTTCCTTCCCCTAAAATTTTACTCGCATATAGAAAAAGGTAAAAGAAAGTGCAAACTCAAAATATCACATCAAAATCGTGCACGATTCAAAGTATAATAGAATATCTAACTTCGACCAAGAATGACATGTCTCTCATTCATATTTACATTAAAATGGCCCTATTCATTATATCCATGAAATAGAGCTTATGCGGCACTTTCATTCAAATGGAAAAAACCAACTTTTAAAGTGTCCCTATCTACTAACAAAATTGTTGCATATCAATCATTATAAATTCCCTTAATTTCATTCAAAATGATTTTATTTCACTAGCGATAGTTAGTTGGATCAGCGGAAACATCATAATTGCTCTTATGGGAAGACCGTGTCTCACCATATGAGGGGTCTGTTAGTCACAATGTGGCATCCTAAAATTTCATAGCAACTCCTGGATATACCATGAACCATGAATAGGTGATGGAAGCGCCATCGAACTATATTATATTCATTAGACCAATGAATTACAATAGAGCAAGGCCGTGCGTTTTATAAGTTAGATTTTTATTGATTTATGTTACAAAGTTTTATGGCCATATAAATTTGCAATTATGTATTTATATAAGTGAAGATTAAATGGAAAAATAGGAGAAGATTTGGGCTGATTTTCTTAAGGCCAAACTAGCCCAAAACCAGCCCACCGTTTCCCCCATTTCATCGACGAAGCCCGGCCCAAATGAGGCCCATTAGCCTTGCATGAAGATCAACAAGTGGCATGGAGGGTGCTACAAATGGTGAGAGGAACTTACCAAGTGTCCCTCCATGAAAAAATGGAAGCATGCAAGGATTTTATTCAACCAAAAGGAAAAGGGGAGGGGAGTGGTCAGAGCTAGGTGTCGAGAGAGAGTGAGAGAGAGAGAGAGTGACACTGAGAGAGGAAGAAGAAGGCTTGCCCCGCCGTGCGTCCGCCTAGCCCCCGCCGTCGAGCCCGCCTTGCCCCGCCACTGTCTTGCTACGTTTTCTTTGGACTTGAGGCAAGTAGAGTCCATTGATCTACCCTTTTGCTTGCTGTGATATGTGTGTGGTGGATGTTAAACTTCGGATGTGGTAGAGGTGAGAAATTTTCGAAGCATTTGGGAGAAGTGTCTTAGCCTAGCATACTGTTTTCTGGAAAATCAGTCCGACCCTTGGTGATTTCGTGAGCTGCATTTAACTTTTTATTTGGAATCTCACTTCAACCTCTTGATGAAAGTTGTAGAGAACATCTTGAGGAGTAATATAATAAAATTTTAGATAAAACGGACAAGTATTGGTTAGTGAAATGATTTTTCTTTGAAGAAACTAGATCTGGAAATCGTTGTGCTGACCCTTGGTGATTTCGTGAACTGTAAAGTAACTTTTTAGTTGGAATATCACTTTTACCTCTTGATGAAAGTTGTAGAGGACTTCTGAACGTATAACATATCAAAAATTTAGAGGAAATGAACAATTATAGGTCGGTGAAACCATTTTTCTTGGAAGATATTGAATCTGGAAAACGTTATGTTGACCTAGTGTGAATCTGTGATTTTTTATAAAATTATCCATTTGAAATTTGATATTGTGTCCTTAATGAAAATTGTATATGATATTCTGAGGAATAACATACTGAAAAGTGAGAAGAACGGACATGTGTGGGTCGGTGAAACGAATTTTCTTTGAAATGAGTTAATCTGGAAAAACAGTACCGAGAATAGGGAGAAGTAAATCGACTATAGCTATTAATCTAGAACGAATTTGATTTCGCTTTCTTCATGAAACTTTTACCTCTGGTGTTATCTATAGCATATCAAAATTTCCGAATTTTTCGGATTTCGTTTGAGTATTAAATCGAAATTATATCTGAAAGTGTGCAAACTGTAGTGCTGAAATTTTAAAAGTTGTGATGCATGGACCGTACTGAATTGTATGAAGTTCTTTTGATATGGTGTTCTTCATGAGATATTTGCCTCTAGGTCTCGTCTATAATGTGTCAAATTTTCAGAATTTATTAAGACCATTTACTAATTTTCCTAGAGTTTTAACTAAAGAAGTGCATTCTGTTTTATCCGAAAATTGCTGCATTTTCAAGAAATAAAATGAATTTCTCTATGTGCCATAATGTCTTGAGTGGTTGCTTTTGCTGCACATGTGGTGAAATTTGGCATGTTATATAATATCAAAAAGTTGGTTTAAACCTTTGACATTATTGCATAAAATGCCATGTTGAAAGTGAAACACACATGTGTATATAAATTGTGAAATGATAATGATGATACCGTCGGACGGCTAAGTTGACGATACTCGGAGGTGTGTGCTGGATGTCCTCGTGAGTTTCGAGATGCCCGGTGGTATATCAGTACGTAATTCCAAGAAATGTCTGGTGGTATGTCGGTACGTAATTCCGGAAGGCAAGGGTAACCATTTTCATGGTGAGCCACAGCGATTCCTCGTTATGCCGTGGGATGGAGATGCGAGATGCTCGGAGGTGTGTGCCGGAGGTTCCTTGCGATGTCGGGTTGGGTGTGAGCGATATATGAGGGATGCAAACACTGGTCCCTGGGAGAAAGATGAGATCCTTTTGAATATCAAAATGGGAATTGAATCATGCACGTGTGTGTGTGCATATGGCATGGGATATAATTGCCTATGAAATTGAGTTGATACTATATGGCATTGAGAATGCGATCATGAAGGCATTGAATGGATCTCATAGAATATATATATATATATATATATATATATTATATATATATATGATTGTGTGGGTGATATGGATCATGCGCATGTATGTGCATATGGCATGGAACATGAATTGCCTTAATCAATGCATCTCATGGAGATATAAGCATGATTGCACGGATGATATGTGCATTTAACATGAAATTGTGAGTCTTGCTTGTTGCATTGTGTAGTTTGATGGATCTTTAATGCTAAGTGGTTGTACTCACCCCGTTTGGGGACTAACATTTCAGACTAGACAAGATACCTCTACTACCACTGCCATCAGTAGATGGATCGAGTGGTTGGATATGACCGCGAGGAGGAGGATAGCAAAGGAAGGAGCTTTTGGACGTCGACACTAGTCGATGGACCTTAAGTATATGACTATTGGAAAAGATGTCGGTCATCTTTTGAAGTATAGACGAGTATAAAAGACTATGGCATTTTGATGTACCGATGAATGATGTCCGTCTGGTTTAAATAAATAAAAGTGTTCGGCTTTTACCTATAAATGTTTAGTTGGTGTGCATCGTTTTCTGAATATAGGGATGAGAGTTGATGGATGTGCTTCTGCCATATAAATTGCGCAGGGATCGATCTAAAAGATGTAAACCCCCCAAGATTTATGAATTCACATGAAATTCCTTGGTATCAGAGTATTATATTATCAGGCCAAGTGAAAGGTAAGCGAATTGTGTCAACCCTAATGGTTCGAGGGCCGTCGAGGGGTGCCACACGCAATCACACGGGAGATGCTGCCCCCATTTATAGCTGGCAGATTGCGAAAGCCTTAATTCCAACTGCTAAAAATTGACTTGTTGGTCATTTCAACACGGAGCGTGTGATGAGCTCTTGTATACTAATTGTGGTCATATATCATGCTTCCATTTTCTTGGGGCTTATGATAATTGGATTATGTTCCTAATGAAGACAATTTTGGGTTTAGAGAGGTTGATAATCCCATAATGTTTGAAAGACATTCCCCATAAGTGTTGAAAATTCAACATGGCATCACACTTATGATGAATTTTTTTAAAAAAATTATGATACTCAAGTGATCGAATGAATGTTATATCACACAAGTGAATATTATCTAAAAGTCATGACACTCAAGTGATTGGAAAAAGAAGTTATAGTATTCATGTAATTGCTATACGAAAATTATGACACTCGTCGAATCCTTATCCCAAAAATGAAAAATCAAGTTGCAGTTGATAAAACTTGGGAGAGGATGTTACGCAGTGTAAGAGTCATCTCATGAGGGAGTTATATGGCCCAGCCGAGCAATTAGTTAAATCCCTTGTGATTCGCTTGAGGAGAGTCGCGATAGAGAGCTTTCACAATTTTAGACGGGCCAAAGAATTTCAAAAGATTCATACGGTGTTTCTCTTGGCATTCTAAGGTCACCATGATTAATAAACATTTAAACAATAAACACAAAAATATCATAAAAGATGTTGAATTAATCCGAAAGCGACTAATTCAAACCTATCAAATTAATATGGGAAGAGTGTCCAGGAGTGTCCAGTGAGGAGTGTGTCAATTTTTTGTGCACTAGATGAAGATAAAAAGTGTTTAGGTATGCTCATGAAAAATGTGGAAATTGAATTGCATGCACGCCACCGTCTACATATTGATTTGAGTGCATGTAATGTTATTTGGATATGGACTTCTCATATTTGATGTGATATCAAATTTATAACTTTTATATTTGGGATGATGTAAATTTCTTTATTGAGATATCATTTTTGGTACTCTCTCTCTCTCTCTCATATGCATCTTGTGTTCGAAAACAATACTTCACAAAGAGTGACTTTCTTATAACATATATGCTCGATTAGCTCCTACAATCATGTAACTTCTCTCACATTTTACTTGAGTTCCAGATCGACTCATAATAAATTAGTGGCAACTCCACTATAATCTAAATCACATGTCTAATTTATTTAATTAAAATCCCAAATTTACAATTGGTTTGGGCTTAGAAGAGTCGTAATCAGCAATAGTACTATCACTTTAATGAGTAACCGTTCGTACCAGCTTACTAATCTGTTAGTTTTCTCTTGATGGTTCACCTTTGAAAAGGTCGTGACATCAACTAAGGATAAAGGACTTTGATAAAGATGAAGTTCACCAATGGAATTGGATATAGAAATGAAGATAAAAATTCTTTCACTTGACCAAAATTTCATGTATTTATCAAATTCAAGTCTCCTGTGTACAAAATAGGATTGCAACTTGATTTGTAAGCAAACAAAAATGACTCTTAGAATTCTAAGAAATCATAATGACTATGGACAGTTATCAAATTATGACTTTCGAAACCGTCATACTCATAAAAACTAGCACTCGAAACCACAACACAATAAAGACGCATAATAGCTTGGACTTAATGCTTGATAACTAGAAATAAAGGCATTTAACTAAGAGCATAAAATCGACAACTAATCCATTGAATAGACAAAGTCCCTATAGAATGGATGTCTTCAACCTTGAACCCATAGGGGTTTGAATCCCCACCTTCTCGGGGGGGTTGGGGTGGAAACGATTTAGTTTCAGGAGTGGGTTTCGACTCCCACGCCCTGCAAAGAGGCAGGGCAAAAGTCTGAAAGTGAAAGTTAGCGTAGGAATAGAGTAGGACCAACCAAAAAAAAAAAAAAACCTTGAACCCATCGAATCAAATTGTAGCAAAAATCAGCCTTTGCTTGCAGGAGTAAGCATTTGGGTTGGATCAATCAATGAGATCAGAATTGAGCTTGAGAGTTGTTTAATAGGACTTCGTACTCCCGCATCAAATGATCAACCACTTCAATTAAAACGTCAAATTAATTAACGTGATATTGTTTACGTTATAAAATATTAAATTTGCTGCTGATTTGCTACCAAGTGAGCAGGAAGAACAAGAAAAAGAAACTCTCAATATGACGGTATTAGTTAGAATGGGTAAACAAAATACTTGATCATATAATCAAAAAAGTTAAGAGGACTTGTTTACAAAATAGAAGACCAAATTGTACAAATGTTGAAACTTAGAGAACTCAATTTATTACTTTACTGACCAAATCCATTGGCGACATTATAGTCCAATTTCTTTATAATTCACCCTCTTTAATAAAATTACTGTTTGAAACCTGCAAGTGCTCCTACGAATCAGCTGCAAAAGCGTCTTTGTTGGCTTGTGTGATATCCTAAAATTTCAACTCTGTTTTCTTCTGAATGAATCAGGCATTTCATTGACGTGTCTATAGGGTTATTCTCAGAGCCGATCACTCTCGAGATAACTAGACTATCTAGGAAAACCATTAAGGAATTTTAAGGCAATAGACTTGAGAATTCAACTAGGAATCGGCTTCTCGACCGTGTCCATCTTTATAGGCTATCACGGCACAGTTAAAAATCGATTTGAAATCAGAGATAGACTGGAACGAAAGCGATGTGTGACTAATCATGGGCGACACCACTAAATTAGAAAATTCATGTCGACCGGCACTAGACTGATTTTCTTATTGTTTTGGTACCCTATGTTTGTATTTGGATCCTCAGGATTTTCATGACAATCGAGAGTCGCCAATGAGTCGAGTGGGTTCATAGAGGCTCGAAGAAAATCGACCACGGGTCATTTGCACTAAAAATGTCTGAAAGTTACCTGGTAGTCTAAGTCACGCTAAAAACGCATTGAATAGAAATTAATCGCCAATTCGAGTCCAATTTCAAAAATTGAAGATTCTGTCATGTCACAATAAATTCTAAGAGCATCGACTCAGTCTCAGAATATTTTTCTGACACCTGACACTTTTTGGGAAAAAGTTGTCGCATGGTCGTTTTGTGTAATTGAAGCCGATGATTAAGTTTGGATGCAAGATTGAGATACAAGATGGTTTATTGGATGAGGAAAATTATCAACTAAAGCATTGAAGTGCCAATTGATTTTTGTAAAGGTCGATTGAGATTTAATCGAGCAAGGATTGGTATCCAATTGAGAGAGGATTGTACCAAAATTCGTGACTCCCCCTCCTACTAGCTATTTTGGACCAATTGGAAGGTCATGGAGAGTGTCTTGGTGGTTCATTGGAAGCCATGGGTTATACTTGGCCTAGGATGAATCTTGGAGAGCAAGATTGGAAAATATCAAGCCAAGGCCCCACCTCAACTCTATCTAATCTCTCTTATCTCTTCCATCATCTCTATCCTCTCCATCTCTCTCACCTCTCCACCATCCAAGACCCCCTCCTCTTCATTTTCGAAACCTCAAGCCAACAAGAAGACCGGCAGAAGGAGCTACAGCCGTCACACGCCTTCACCCACGCCACCGCCGGTTTCTGCTCCAGCTGACCTTTTGTCAAAGATTCAAATTAAAAGTGGTCTTCCCCGATCAATCAGAAAATGAACCACCTATTGTCATGAAGAGGACATACATACCGTTCCAACAAGCCCGACATCACCCCGAACAGAGCCGCTGTTCGTCCTGTACGGCCGCTGGAGTCCGCCGATCGCCGAACCGTCTGGAAGCTCCCCGCCGGCACTGTTTCGCGTTTTCTTGCTGTTTCGCCCCATTTCGGCCCTTCATTTGCCCATTCCATTCACCCACAAGATCCCCAAGACTCCCGGGAGCCACCGGTTGCCAACCACCCGTTCGCGGAGATCCAATCAGCCCGTTTCGCCGTAGAAGCCGCTGGTCTCCTCTTTGCAGCCCGCAAGCCAAACCCGCGGTTTTGCCCATTGGGATTCGGCCCAACTTCGGCCCAAGTGAACTTTAGCCCACAAGACCAAGTGGCCTAGCAAGCTCAGCCCAAGTTGGTTTAATTTAGTTGAAGCCCAAGTCCACAGGTGCAGCCCATTAATTCGCCTTTGGCCCAAACAAGTTCAACCAAAGTTCAGCCGCGAAGAAAGCCCAATCGCAGCCAAGCCCAAGCCTAAGCCCAAGAGCTAGCCCAGTCCAAGGCAAGAACAAATCTCAATTGGGCTGAGATTTGTTGGGCCCAAGTTTAAGGGCCGGTCCAAGCTCGTCGGTGTTGTGGAAAGCCCGATTTCGGTCGCCGTCGCGGTGTTTCGGTTCCCGCTTTTAACCAAGTGAGTTTTGCTCACTAATGCTTTCTTAGTTTGCAAATTATGCTTAAGGGTTGGTTAGATTTAATTAAGTACAATTAGGTGGTTAGATTAGTTTAGAACAATTAAATTAGTGACTTAATGATGCATGTTAGGTGATTAGACTTAGTCATTAGCAAGTAGAGAGCCTTTAATATTTATTGAATGCATCTCAGGATTTTTCCCGACCCGTCTCGAGTTCCAATCAGGCATTATGGGCCTAATTTGGATTTTTAATATTTATTTATTTATTTTTCGAAATTAATTATTTAATTAATTATTTTTCCGGAAATTCAACTGGGATGGCCGATGACCGAAATTTCGTGCTAACTGTCGTGGTGTAGTCCATTTATTTAATTGAGCTTAAATTTTTATGGAATTGATTTAAATTGTGAAATTTGAGGATTTGTCCTAAGTTGTTTGTTATTCAATAATTAATTGGTAGATGGCCGAGTATGAGTATATAGCGCCAGTTATACGTTGATGGGCTATATAGTAGAGAGAATGATGAAAGCTAACTAAGAACATTATTGGCTGAGACCAATCGAGTATGATGTTATTGGACATACGTGGTTCGGTGATTGGAAGTATCACTGGCGAAAACGACGTCGTAAAGAACGCACGTGAATGACTTATATACAAACGTGGTTCGGTGATTAAGAAAATATCACTGGTGAAAACAACGCCTTAAAGAACTCACGATGTTGTCTATTACCGATGTCACATTGGCAAAAACGACGCCCTAGAAAGGACATGTGGTTCGGCGATTGAGGATATCACTGGTGAAAACGACACATTAAAGAACGCACAGTGTCAGTGATCGGTATGTCATTGGCAAAAATGACGCCCGAGAAACACATGTGATTTGGTGAATGAGTACACCATTTGGGAATCTTGGTATGAGTGGGGATGACCTAAAGATGGTCCGACTGACATGTAATCGACTAAGTCGATTGAGTAATGCTTGATTGGATGTCGTGAATTGTTTGAATATATGTGTTTAACCTTGAATTGCAGGTTGGAACTGAGGCCAAGGTAAGTCCTTTGACTCGTGCTGTGCTTAGGCAACCGAGTAGCGTATTGGTTTACTAATCGAGTCTTAGGGGATAGAACTCGTTGAGACGTGGTCTCATTGGTTATTGAATAACCATTTCAGGTCCGTAAAGGGACCGGATGAGGATTACTTGTTGGATGACCCTGATGATGAGCCAGTAGAGGATGAAGAGCTTGAAGAAATCAAACTTAAAGGAGAAGAGTTTGAGGAGGATCGAGATGATGATCCCGAGTACAACCCGAATGAGGACTAAAATCCCATCCTCTTTTATGAGTCATGTTTTGATGTGAATAGAGTTAAATTAGAAAGTCATGAATAGTTTGTAAATATACTTGGAGTTATGCTCTATATAAAAGTATGGTTGTGAATTTCAATATGAAAAATATGGCCCGCTTTTCTATCCCATCGTTTTATTGTCTCGGGATTTATAATCGCTTTCCGCATGTGCTTAATAAATGAAAGGGTCGGCGATACATAGTCCTGGGATATCGCATTCTAAAATCGACCAAGTAGAAGGATGTATGCGTGCCTGAGGATCGGGGCGTGACATCCCCTTTTTGTGGTATCAGAGCAAAGTTCAAGATTGGAGTGATAAGGAGCATTGACCATGGGATAGTTGGTAGGAAAGGCCTTTAAATTCATGCCGGTGCATGTCTGTGTTAGCTGAGTGCTAAAATTTCTTATTGTTTGAATCGCTCTGTTTCTAATTCGGTGTTGAATTGGAAGTAGGTGTTGGTAGTTTTAAAACAACACTATGAGTGATCAGGAGCCGAGGACTCCTGCTCAGAGGACCACTAGGGCCGTAGTTCGGGGAAGAGCGCCGACTAGAGTCGGTACCCGAGGAGGCCGTGGTCGAGCGCCAGCATAGGCTGGCGCGAGTGGAATGGTTCCACCTGTTGTAGATGCTAGAGTAGCACCACCTCCTGTTGGTGCTGGGGTAGCATCCCCGGGTGAGCAAGGAACTATTGGAATCAACCAAGCTCTAGATGCTATGTGGGAAATGATGGGGCAACAGGCCCGAGATCAAGCTGCCGCCTTTACTGCCGATGTTGAAGCCGCCGCCACTGCCGCTGCCAATGCAGTCGTTATTGTCATAGCTGCCACCGTACCCGCCGCCGCACCTGCTGTAGCACACGCCGAAGGTCCGCCGGGAATAATGGTCGCAAAAATACTAATTCATAAGCTAGTAGAACAATTCCTGAAGTTGAATCCACCTCAGTTCACCGGGACCGGAGACACTGAAGCTACTTCTTCTTGGATCCAAAAATTGGAGAAAGCCATTGCACTGCTAATGTGCAATGAGGCTGAAAAAGTAGTACTTGCAACTTACCAACTGGAGGAAGTTGTAGATACTTGGTGGAAGACAACTCAAGGAACCATATTCCCAGAAGGCGTTGTTCTAGAGTGAAACGCCTTTCTAGAGGCCTTTAATGTCAAATATATCTCAGAAACTACCAGAGAGGTGAAGATGGCAGAGTTCCAACGTATTCGCCAGGGTTCCCTAACCGTCGATCAATACGAGGCAAAATTCACTAAACTTTCGCAGTATGCTCCTGAGTTAATAGCAAATCCAGTAAACCGAGTAAGAAGGTTTAGAGAAGGATTCAGGCCAGACTTAAGGAGTACATTGATTTCCCTGAACTTGAGAACTTATAATGACCTTTATGAGAGGGCTTAGATGATCGAGAAAGATCTGAATGACAGAGCAGCCTCATCTGGGTCGAGGTTTAGCTCTCATCAAGAGAATATTCGTCAGGAAAAAAGACCCATGCTCGGAGGTAAATCCCATGCCCCACCTTTCAAGAGAAGTAGATTCAATAGACAGATGCCCAATAACATGGGTATATGTCGCTTCTGTGGGAGAAGACACGGGACCGCTCCGTGCCCGGCCAGGATAGGAGCTTGTTTTGAATGTGGCCAACAAGGCCATATGGCCAGAAATTGTCCGAGGAAACCAAGAGGACAACCTCAGCTACCGCCGCCACCACCGAGAGGATAGAAAAGAGGGTATGCCCCTCAGAACGTGCCATAAGGAGGACAACAGAGACCTCCAGTTCAAGGCACCGTGTACGCGGTTACCCAAGGTTAGGCATAAGCTGCGTCTGACGTGATAATAGGTATGGTTTCGCTCAACGACCAGCCTGCTTATGCTTTGTTTGATCCGGGAGCAACCCACTCATTTATTGCCGAGCAGTATGTTAAGTTGATAGGAGTCAGTCCTATATTATTGGAGTCGGCAATGTGCATATCTACACCCTTGAAAGATAAAGTTATTGCTACTTTGGGTTGTTCGGGTGCAAGTTAGTGATTGGTGAGCGAATGGGAAAGATAGATCTTTTAGTCCTAGCCATGTATGACTTTGATTTAATAATTGGCATGGACTGGCTCACCAAGCAAAGAGCTAAAATGGACTGTTATCGTAAAGTGATTCAGTTTGACCCGATATGGGGTGAGAGCTTTGAGTTTGTAGGGAATCGAGGAGGACCCTCGATTGTCTTGATTTCATCGTCAAAGGTAAATCATCTGTTAGACGAGGGTTGTCAAGGATATCTAGCAGCTGTCGTGGATATGACAGTTGAAGAACTGAAAATAGAAGATATTTCAGTTGTACATGAATTTCCAGATGTTTTCCTTAAGGAATTGCCAAGACTACTACTAGAAAGAGAGATTGAGTTTGTAATTGAACTAGCACCAGGGACAGAACCAATCTCAAAGGCACCTTATAGGATGAAATTATCAGAGTTGAAAGAACTGAAGGTGCAGATGCAGGAATTATTGGACAAAGGATTTATTCATCCTAGTGCATCACCTTGGGGAGCACCAGTTCTATTTGTTAAGAAGAAAGATGGATTGTTTCGCCTGTGCATTGACTACCAACAGCTCAACCAAGTAACTATTAAGAACAAATATCCCCTCCCAAGGATTATGATCTGTTCGATCAGTTGCAAGGAGCGTCAATATTTTCGAAGATTGACTTAAGGATAGGATACCATCAACTAAGAATTATGAAGGAGGACAATCCTAAGTCAGCATTTCGTACTCGGTATGGTCACTATGAGTTCACAGTCATGCCGTTCGGGTTGACGAATGCTCCAGCTGCTTTCATGGATATGATGAATCGGATATTCAAGGAATATTTAGATCAGTTTGTGATGATGTTCATTGATGATATCTTAGTCTATTTGAGAAGTGATGAAGAGCATGAGAACCACCTGAGATTAATGCTCCAAACTTTAAGGATGCATCAATTGTATGCTAAGTTTAGCAAATGCGAGTTTTGGTTGACTCGTGTTGCGTTCTTAGGTCATGTAATTTCTGGAGAAGGAATCTCCGTCGACCCGAGCAAGATAAACAAAACACGAACTTGGACAAACACTCGACCAGGAACACTAACACAGAGATGCTCCGAGCACTCAACCTCAACATCAGATGGTAAGTCATAAAAAGTACCACGCATGACCGATGGCAGAGGTATCTTTCAATCTGAAATGTTAATCCCTAAAGGGGTGAGTACAACCACTCAGCAGTAAAGATCCACCAAACTACGCAATGCAACAAGCAAAAGCAATCAAGATATCACGAGTAAAACACATATCATCCATGCTATCAAGCATACATCGCCATGCGATCATGCATATATCACCATGCAGTCATGCTTGTATTTCCATGAGGTTCATTCAATGCCATATGCACATACATACGTATGATTCATATCATTCACACAATCATGTGTATATCCCCATGAGATCCATTCAAGCCTTCATGATCGCATTCTCAATGTCATATAGTATCAATTTACTTTCATAAGCAGATCATGCATCATGCCATATGCACACACCCATGCGCATGATTCAATTTTCAATTTTAATTTTCAAAAGGATCTCATTTCTTTTTCTTCCCAGGGATTAGTGTTTGCATCCCTCATTTATCACTCGCACCCAACTTGGCATCGTGAGGAGCCTCCGGCACACACCTCCGGGCATCCGGCACACACCTTCGGACATCTCGACACTCCCGAGGACATCGTCGACTCAAGGGTCCAACGGTATCATCATTATCACAATTTATATTCACATATATATTTCACTTTCAACATGGCATTTGATGCAATACTATCAAAGGTCTAAACCAGCTTTTTGGTATTATATGACATGCTAAATTTCACCACATGTGCAGCAAAAGCAACCACTCAAGACATTATATCACATAGAGCAATTCATTTATTTTTGAAAATACAGCAATTTTCGGATAAAACAAAATGCACTCCTTTAGTTAAAATTCCAGGAAAATTAGTAAACGGTCTTAATAAATTCTGAAAATTTTACATGTTATAGAGGAGATCTAGAGGAAAATATTTCGTGAAGAACAATATATCAAAAGAGCTTCATAAAAATCGGTACGGTCCATGCATCACAGCCTTTAAAATTTCAGAACATCATCCTTGCATAGTTTCATTCACAAATTCGGTATAAACCCTAAAACAGCTCCGAAAATTCTGAAATTTTGATATGTTATAGAAAAAATCTAGAGGTAAAAGTTTCATGAAAAAAACGAAATCAAATTCGTTCTGGATTAAGAGCTATAGTTGATTTAATTCTCCCTACTCTCGGTACAGTTTTCCAGATTAATCCCTTTCAAAGAAAATTTGTTTCACCGACTTACAAATGTTTGTTTCTTCTCAATATTTGGTATTTTATTCCTTAAAATGTCATCTACAGCTTTCATCAAGGACACAAGATCAAATTTCAACCAGATAATTCTATAAAATTCACAGAATCATACTAGGTCAACATAACGGTTTCCAGATTTAATCTCTTCAAAGAAAAATGGTTTCACCGACCTATACTTGTTCATTTCATCCCAAATTTTGATATGTTACTCTCTAAGAAGTTCTCTACAACTTTCATTGAGAGCATGCAGTGAGATTTCGACTAGATATTCACCAAAAAATCGCAGAATCACTAGAACTCAAACTGTTTTCCATAGAACAGCTTACTAACCTAAGATGTAACTCCCAAATTTCGGATGAACTAAATTTCGAAGATTCTAACACTTAGTTCATCCGAAATTTACTATCCATCACACACACATCACAGCAAGCAACATGTAGGCTAACAGACTTTACTTGCCTCAAATCCAAAGAAAACACAGCAAGACAACGGCGGAGCAAGGCGCTCGACGGCGGTCTCTTCCTCCCTTCACGGCTCACTGTCGGCTTCCCCTCTTTCTCGGCTTTCTCTCTTCCTCCCTTTCTCTCTTTCTCTCTTCCTTGCGCGACACTCCTCCCCCTCGTTCAATCCGCCCCTCCTCCTTTCTTCCCCTTCATGATTAGTAATCATTAGCTTTGCATGGCCATGGACACTTGGATAATCCCCTTAGCCACTTGTTAATTTGCCATGCAAGATGATGGGCTCAATGGGCTGGGCCTCTCCCTCCTTCGGTTGACAGCCCTTTGGGCTCCTTGGGCCTGGCCTTAGCCGGTCGAACGGTGGGGGATTGTGGGCTGGTTTTAGGCGGTCTTGCGCCTTAAGAAATCAGCCCACTCCTTCCTTTAATAATCTACCATAAATCCCCACTTATAACAAAATACCTAATTGCAAATTAATATGGCCAAAAGACTTTGTAACATTAATCCATAAAAATCAAACCCATAAAGTGCATAGTCAAGAACAAAATTTTCCTTATCAAATTATCCTATAGCACAATCCTTGATCACCCATGAACATAAGATATATTTCCAACCAAACAATTTTCCATTAAAAATACTCGGCCTTAATCTATTATAATTCATTGGTCTAAAGGCTATAACATAATTCAATGGCACTTCCATCACCTTTCCATAGGTCGTAATGCATCTAGAGGTCACTATGAAATTTTCGGATGCCACAAACCGAGAGTCGCTAATGAGTCGAGTGGGTTCATAGTGGCTCGAAGAAAATTGACCACGGGTCATTTGCACTAAAAATGTCTGAAAGTTACCTAATAGTCTAGGTCACGCTAAAAATGCGTCGAATATAAATTAACCGCCAATTCGAGTCCGATTTCAGAAATTGAAGATTATGTCATGTCACAATAAATTCTAGGAACGTCGACTCATTCACAGAAGATTTTTCTGACACCTGATACTTTTTGGGAAAAAGTTGTCGCCTGGTCGTTTTGTGTAATTGAAGCCGAGGATTAAGTTTGGATGCAAGATTGAGATACAAGATGGTTTATTGGATGAGGAAAATTGTCAACTAAAGCATTGAAGTGCCAATTGATTTTTGTAAAGGTTGATTGAGATTTAATCGAGCAAGGATTGGTATCCAATTGAGAGAGGATTGTACCAAAATTCGTGATTCCCCCTCCTACTAGCTATTTTGGACCAATTGGAAGGTCATGGAGAGTGTCTTGGTGGTTCATTGGAAGCCATGGGTTATACTTGGCCTAGGATGAATCTTGGAGAGCAAGATTGGAAAATATCAAGCCAAGGCCCCACCTCAACTCTATCTCATCTCTCTTATCTCTTCCCTCATCTCTATCCTCTCCATCTCTCTCACCTCTCCACCATCCAATACCCTCTCCTCTTCATTTTCGAAACCCTCAAGCCAACAAGAAGATCGGCAGAAGGAGCTGCAGCTGTCGCACGCCTCCACCCGCGCCACCGCCGATTTCTGCTCCAGCCGACCTTTCGTCAAAGATTCGAGCTAAAAGTGGTTTTCTCGGATGAATCAGAAAATGAGCCACCTATCATTGTGAAGAGGACATCCATATCGTTCCAACAAGCTTGACATCACCTCGAACGGAGCCGCCTTTCGTCCCGTATGGCCGCTGGAGTCCACCGCTCGCCGGACTGTCTAGAAGCTGCCCGCCGGCACTGTTTTGCGTTTTCTTGCTGTTTCGCCCCATTTCAGCCCTTCATTTGCCCATTCCATCCACCCACAAGATCCCCAAGACCCCCGAAAGCCACCGGTTGCCAACCACCCACTCGTTGGAGCTCCGATTGGCCCGTTTTCGCTGTAGAAGCCGTTGGTCTCCTCTCTGCAGCCCGCAAGCCAAACCCGCAATTCAGCCCATTGGGATTCGGCCCAACTTTGGCCCAAGTGAACTTTAGCCCACAAGACCAAGTGGCCTAGCAAGCTCAGCCCAAGTTGGTTTAATTTAGTTGAAGCCCAAGTCCACAGGTGCAGCCCATTAATTCAGTCTTTAGCCCAAACAAGTTCAACTCAAGTTTAGCTTGCGAGAAAGCCCAATCGCAGCCAAGCCCAAGCCCAAGAGCGAGCCCAAGTCCCAGTGCAAGAACAAATCTCAGTTGGGCTGAAATTTGTTGGGACCAAGTTTAAGGCCCGGTCCAAGCCCGTTGGTGTTGTCGAAAGCTTGATTTCGATCGCCGTCGCGGTGTTTCAGTTCCCACTTTTAACCAAGTAAGTTTTGCTCACTAATGCTTTCTTAGTTTGCTAATTATGCTTAAGGGTTGGTTAGATTTAATTAAGTGCAATTAGGTGGTTAGATTAGTTTAGAACAATTAAATTAGTGACTTAATGATGCATGTTAGGTGGTTAGACTTAGTCATTAGCAAGTAGAGAGCCTTTAATATTTATTGAATGTATCTCGGGATTTTTCCCGACCCATCTCGGGTTCCAATTAGGCATTATGGGCCTAATATGGATTTTTAATATTTATTTATTTATTTTTCGAAATTAATTATTTAATTAATTATTTTTCCGGAAATTCAATCGGGATGGCCGTGACTGGAATTTCGTGCAAATTGTTGTGGTGTAATCCATTTATTTAATTGAGCTTCATTTTTTATGGAATTGATTTAAATTATGAAATTTGAGGATTTGTCCTAAATTGTTTCTTATTGAATAATTGATTGGTAGATGGCCGAGTATGAGTATATAGCGCCAGTTATACGTTGATGGGCTATATAGTAGAGAGAATGATGAAAGCTAACTGAGAACATTATTGGTTGAGACCAATCAGGTATGATGTTATTGGACATACGTGGTTCGGTTATTGGAAGTATCACTGGCGAAAACGGCGCCTTAAAGAACACAAGTGAATGACTTAAAGACAAACGTGGTTCAGTGATGAAGGAAATATCACTAGTGAAAACGACGCCTTAAAGAACTCACGATGTTGTCTATTACAGATGTCACATTGGCGAAAACGGCGCACTAGAAAGGACACGTGGTTCGGTGATTGAGGATATCATTGGTGAAAACAACGCCTTAAAGAACGCACGATGTCGGTGATCGGTATGTCATTGGCAAAAACAACGCCCAAGAAACACATGTGATTTGGTGAATGAGTACACCATTTGGTAATCTTGGTATGAGTGGGAATGACCTAAAGATGGTCCAACTGACATGTAATCGACTAAGTCGATTGAGTAATGCTTGATCGGATGTCGTGAATTGTTTGAATATCTGTGTTTAACCTTGAATTGCAGGTTGGAACTGAAGCCAAGGTAAGTCATTTGACTCGTGATGTGCTTAGGCAACCAAGTAGCGTATTGGTTTACTAATCGGGTCTTAGGGGGTAGAACTCGCTGATACGTGGTCTAATTGGTTATTGAATAACCATTTTAGGTCCATAGAGGGACCGGATGAGGATTACTTGTTGGATGACCCTGATGACGAGCTAGCAGAGGATGAAGAGCTTGAAGAAATCGAACTTAAAGAAGAAGAGTTTGAGGAGGATCGGGATAATGATCCCGAGTACAACCCGGAGGAGGACTGAAATCCCATCCTCTTTTGTAAATCCTGTTTTGATGTGAATAGAGTTAAATTAGAAAGTCATGAATACTTTGTAAATATACTTGGAGTTATGCTCTATATAAAAGTATGGCTGTGAATTTCAATATGAAAAATATGGCCCTGCTTTTCTATCCTATCGTTTTATTGTCTGGGGATTTATAACTGCTTCCGCATGTGCTTAATAAATGAAAGGGTCGGCGATACATAGTCCTGGGATATCAAATTCTAAAATCGACCAAGTAAAAGGATGTGTGCGTGCCCGAGGATCAGGGCGTGACAGGTTGCACGAGGATGTCGATGCCCTCATATGCCAGAGTTTGCATTTTGCAAAGGCGTTTTTAGTCTGCTATTAGCCTACAGATGGATTCATAGAGAGATTAATCTCTGTGCATTGAGTTAAAGCTCTTTGATTGCGCTTGAATCTAAAACAGGGGAGGATTTGTTATCAATGATTATTTAGCCAAGAATCGCTTTACAACTCTACTCATTCAGTGAATGGTAGATCCTGGTCTGCGCAGCGGCAACTCGGCCTTGAAGGTAATAGAAGCGAAATGCGGAAGGACAAAGAAAACATAAGCCCTTTTATTTTCAGGTTTGACCTGATTAAAGTTTGAGGCTAGGTCTAGTTAATACACATTCTGAGTTCCATAGGTCCGGTTTGCTGCAACCGGATGATATACATGCATCACCAAAGTTCAGACAACATATGCCCATGAAAATCTTCCAAGGAAACCCAAAAGTCTATCTGAAGATGGCATGAGCATACAGTTTCTTGATTCCCACATACACAAGAGGCAAAATCTGTGCGTCACTCAACGTTTGGCTGGGCCTTTCCCTTCTTCGTTTCCTCCATTAGTTGTTTCAATTTCGCTGCCAAAGAGGCCACGGAGAATTGTGAGATATTTGAGGAATCTCTGTTTTTCAACATAAAAGTTATCTCTGCACGGATTAAGGCATTAAAGATGTTTGCTTGAATTTCAATGGACAGCAACTACCCGAAGAATTCTTTGTGGCAGTCTTGTGTCCTCATCTAATATTGAGCACACCTGAAGAGAAACTTCACAATTCTATCTTCCAAATCTAAGGCACGCATGCATCTAGGATACACCAGCCACTACTTCATGTCTATTAATTCCCTACTATTATCAATGAAATTTGCATCAAGTTTTCCTAGACTTCTCAGCACTTCAAGGAAAGTTACTTCAGAATCTAGAATTGTAAAATAAACCCTTGGATACTTCTCATATCAAAGTCCCCACAAGATCTATGATGTACACGTGCATAAATTTACATCTCAAGTTGCATTAGGAAGAAAGCTTTCTCAAGCAATGTGACGATGGCTCTTTGCCTGTGCATCCTGTACGCTGCATCCCATGACTCTTAACACATAAGATAATACTCTAAAGAAAATGTACCTTTCGGGGGAATCATATGAGGACAAGTACTTTTTGCCCTGTTCATACTATCATCGTCACTAAAGGATAGGAAAGACCAGGACCTCGCTACACAACATCCCAAACAAATGCTATTACATACTCCCGTTAGCTTTCGGACAGCACATCACAAACATATTATATGATCCCAAGAACCCTCGCATCAAACTAAAATGGTGACTCCATGATATGCCCAAGTTCCTGTCTTTCGAACCACCTTTTCAGTTAAACACAGATAACTCATAAAACATCCGAAAGGGGGTCGTATTAGCAACAAATATATCTGGACTAGCTGAGCAAGCCCGAGTAGCAAATTGTAAATGGCCAGATTTATTATCATTTCCTGATATACAAAACCACCATCATCAATTCAAATACCTCGCTAAACGGTCGCCAAAAATATATGGGAACCAGATTAAGTAGTCTCATGGCGAAATAGAAAGAGCTTGTTCAAGAAGACTTACAACTGTAGCAATTGTCCCAAACTTCTTTTAGTTTGCGGCACCTCCGCTCCTTGAGCAGAAATTTCCCGTCCTTGCATTCTTCATACATTGAAAAATGAGACTCGCATTCTTCCCGAGCCTTCTGCCTGAGTGGATCTGGAAACAAAGAGGAACCATGCGTTTACCCAGCCGAGAAACTTAAAAGGAAAATCCAAAGGAAAACACTTAAAACTCACTCAAATAGACAATTACAGCTAAAGCACTCAAAGGAATGAAAGATAAAAATTAGGATTAGGTGATTAAGACAATCTCAAACTAATTAAACAGACTGAGATTAAACAATTAAAACTCGACAATCACAGCAAACGAAAGCAATGAAAGATAAAAGGATTAGGGATATCAAGACTGGTGGTTCGGCTTAATTCAAGCCTACGTCCACTCTCCCGCATGAACAGCCCTTCTGGCTAGATTTCACTATGAATCAAAATGAGTGATTACAGTCTCATGCTCTTGAGTCCACAGTGCAGAAACTCTACTACACTTCCTCAAGGTCTCACCACAGTATGATCTCTCTTTTGATTACATATAACACTCGAAGAATAAGATCACAAAATATAAATGGAGATTCAGACTTTGGAATTCTTCTATCCGCACCCTTCAACAACTGGAGTGTCTCTCTTATATACTTCTTCATGCCTTCATTACCGTTGGCACCTTCTAAAGAAGTTCTTCCAATCAACCCGTTGGACATAATCAATTAGAGAGATCTCAAGCTCTTTAAGGTAAGTGTAGATAGCCCATCAATCATGTTCGCCCATACAATCAGGATCTAGGTTTCCATAAGTAAATCCTTCCAAAAATAATCTGCGAGTCTTTAGAGAATCTATATATATTCGAATAAGGAAATAGGATCTTCTAGTGTTGAATCCAGTAGAAATATATTCCATAGCCGTTGGAATCGAATAAGATCAGAATAGAAGTTTTGATCTTATCAGTCTGGAAACTGTCCATGAGGATAGACTTTAAATACTTGAGTCTTGCTGTCGTCAGACTTTGCCAGTAGAGTCTAGAAATCTTCAGACTTTGATCTTCAGACTTTGTCAATAGAATCTGTAAGTCATCAGACTAGACTGAGGAAAATGTTTTGTCAACTTCAAAATCTCTGAAGAGAATTTTTCCAACAATCTCCCCCTTTTTGATGGTGACAAAATTTTCCTGCATATTTGAATATTATTACCCTGCAATGCAACTCTTAAGCAAACATTGATATCTCATAAAAGATTAGAATAAAGATAGTAGAAATTATCTTGTACACGTGTCCTATACAAACTTATCCTGTACACGATCCGCATCCACGAAAAAACTCATTAGTCATATACAGACATCACTATCTTTATCTATTTTAATAGCTTAAGTGAATCAATATTGAGCACACATTTAAAAAAACTCAAGATCAATCAAAGTATCAATGACAAACCAAAAGAAATGTTTAAATAGAGATTGAGATTTGTTTTGGAGTGAGGATAGAAGGATAGAGTGAAAGTCTTGAAATCAGCTGCAAGTCTTCTCCCCTTTTTGTCGCATTAAAAAGAAATCAATAAGCACGAGGAATGCGAACAAGTTGAAAGTCCTCCATTGACTTGACAGTGCCTTCGATCTTCTTCAAATCTTCCTGTAGTTGAGCAAGAGCAGTGCCTTTGGCAGTGGCCTCAATCTAACGCTGAACATCTTTAATATGATCATGCATGGTGATGAACATGGCATGATTTTCATTTTGCAAAGTCTGAAATTCATACCCCATAGCATAGATTTAGCCCTTAAGCTCCAAGATGATTTCAAGCAATCTACCAAAATCTGAATTTTCAGTCTGTGTGCTTGCGTCAACTTTATCTGATGATGGAGTCAAACCAGTGGGAACATCATAAGGAAGATCAATGTGTGGAGATGATGCTTCTTCCTCAGGAAACTGAGCAGCATGAGCATCTTCAGCATGAGGAGGCGATCGACTTGCACTTGTAAAGGTCAGCAAAAGAGGAGTATATTCTCTTTGTTCATCTCCCCATATTTCAATATCCTCTGGAGGAGAGAAAACTCTTCTTTTGAGGAGTTTCCTCAATGACAGTGTGTCTTTGATCTGCCTTTTCGCTGGAGAATCTGTTTTGGCTTATGAGTTCTTCCTCTTTCTCTTTCTCTTCCTCTTTCTCTTCTTCTTCCTCTTTTTCTTATTCTTTCTCTTCTTCTTCCTCTTCTTTCTCTTTCTCTTCTTCTTCTTCTTGTAAGGATCCCTTTCCCTGAAGTCCTTTCTCAGTGTCTTCTGTAAAATGTTGTTCTGAAATAGCTGGAATATGTACAGAAAATTGTGAGACAAGAGTAGAGATAGGCAAAGCATCCTCATCTTCTTCATCCTCCAAGATGATTGCCCTTCTCTTCTTCTTGATAGGACCAGTCATTGGTTCCTTTCCTTTCCTTTTTGTCGCAGCAGAGTTTGGTCTTGTCTTGACAGTAGTCTTTTCCTTGAACTGCTCTAACTTTTTGCTGAGCTCTTTTAGACGCATCTTGGTTATCATCCTCAATCCAATGACCATTTGGTCAATAGTCTTCACGAGAGAGAATGTGGAGACTGGATGTTCAAGTGTCCGAAGAGACGTGTGATGAGAGCAAAGATAAGGGAGTTGTCCCTTGTCCTTTGCCATTGTCCTGTACATGTGAAACATGATAGTGTGTGGCAAGGAGAAGTTAAGACCAAGCTTGATGGCATACATCAATTTTGCCTCTGATATGGATACATCTGTCTTTGATGTTGATTTTGGTCTAAGACAGTTGATCACAATTTTGTGAAGCAGAATATTCGACCTTCAGCAATTCGGTCTCTTGCAAGTTCGAGAGTGGCATGACTTATAGACATATAAATTGATTGGAAAGCACCTCTTTCCACACCAATTACATCTGCCAGAGTGTCCATATCAACAATATAGTCCCTGTCTCGCACACTAAATGAAAAGCTGTTCGCATCAAGAAAGCTTATATTGGAGTAAAAGTATGCGGTCAATTCAGAGTAAGCCATATCACAATCAGTGCAGAACTTGTGCAATTGAAGCTTTTCAAACTTCTCTCTGAGATGAATGCTCAATAAATCCAGAAAATCAAAGTCCACTGTTCGTGGATTCATCACTTCACGCTTCAGCAGTTTTTCATACACCTTCCTGTGTCCATCAGATCGAAACAGTTCATCCTTCTTACCTCGAAGGTTTGCAGCCATACCCATCCAAGGCTTAAAGTGTAAGAACATCTTCTCATCATCATCCTTTCCCTCTGGTTGATTGAAACCACCAAACCTAGGGTCACTGGGAAAGTTTGCAAAAACTTTTGCTGCTGTTCCAGCAGGAACAACACCTGATCTTTCCATTATGGTGAGGAAGTGCGTCTCATTTTTATAACATTTTTCTTTCAGAAATTCATCAATAAAGGTCATTGCAGAACCACCTTCCTTCAATGCAGAGTAAAGCCTATAAACAAAAGCAGGCTTGAGTGATCTTACTGGTTCAATATTTTCGAGAACTTCTTCTGCATGTTGAGGGCGATGATCATGAGGTCTGGTTGAGGAGGAGCGCTGCTGAGAACGTTGAGGAGACTGTTCTGTAGGAAAGTCGCTTTCTTCTGTAAGATCGAAGTGCGTAGGACCCTCTCCAGAGCCTTGTGGTCCCCTGTTTGCGATCCTTGAAGACTTTCTTTGGTAGGACATTATCGTTTTCTTGGAGAAACTTTTGGAGAAACTTCCACACTTGTTTCGCAAGAAAGTTGAGAGCTTTGAGATGTAGAAATTTAGGAAAAAAAATTCGGAGGAGTGAAAACTTTTTGACCTAGGGTTTCTGAGTAAGTGAAAACGAAGGAGAAGATGAATATAAAAGACAACCGAATCGGGGTAAATCAAGCGTCGCAAAATTAGAAATATTAAGAATTTCCTTTTAAAAAGAAACTGCCTTAATAAAACGATAACCACCCCTTTTTAAATTTTAACTGCCTTAATAAACACAATTAGAGATAAATAGACAATCTTACCTTTTTGAACTGACAGATTAAAGTAAATAAAAGAACTTACAATTGTGTCGATTGGTATTCTCAGTCTATACCCTTATGAGTCTAATACTCTGTCAGACTCTAAGATTGTGAGTCTGAGCTTCAACATTCTTCAAGAGATAAAATATTGAGTCTTGAGCGAATAGACTCAAATAAGCTTTTCTCAAGTGGCTTTGTGAAGATGTCTCGCGCTTGATTCTTTGAGTCTATGAACTGTATCAAGACTTCTTTGTTCTGAACATGATCTCTTATAAAATGATGTCGAATCTCAATATGCTTTGCTCTTGAATGTAGGATAGGATTCTTTGTAAGATTAATTGCGCTGGTATTATCACATCTGATCTCAGTGCAAGAGTCTTTAATCCCAAAGTCTTGTAGTTGTTGTTTTATCTATAGTATTTGAGAACAGCAACTCCCAAGGGCTACGTATTCTGCTTCTGCTGTTGAGAGAGCCACAGTGCTTTGTTTTCTTGAGAACCAAGATACTGCCCTGTTTCCAAGCAATTGACAAGTACCTGAAGTGCTCTTTCTTTCAACTCTACAACCTGCAAGATATGTGTCTGAATAGCCAAGAAGGGTAAAGTCTCATTCTTTGGGATACCAAAGACCAATCTTAACAGTAGAAGCAACATATTTAATAATACGTTTAGCAGCACTTAAATGAGATTCCTTAGGATCAGACTGAAATCTAGCACATATGCAAACACTAAATAATATGTCAGGTCTGGATGCAGTAAGATAAAGAAGTGATCCAATGATACTCCTGTATAATTTTTGATCGACTTTCTTCCCTGCTTCGTCTTTGTCTATCTTCAAGGAACTTGACATTGGTATGTCAGTCTTCTTGCAGTTTTCCAGACCGAACTTTATAACAAGATCTTTTGCATATTTCTCTTGATGAATAAATGTCCCTTCATTTAGTTGTTTCACTTCTAGACCAAGGAAAAAGGACAGTTCACCCATCATGCTCATCTCGAATTCATCCTGCATAGTCTTAGAAAATTTCTTGCACAAAGACTCATTAGTTGATCCAAATATAATGTCATCAACATAAATCTGAACAAGTAGAAAGCTTTTACCTTCCCTTTTGATAAATAGAGTAGTGTCTACATTTCCTTTAGAAAAACCATTTTGAATTAAGAAATTACTTAACCTTTCATACCAAGCTCGAGGTGCTTGTTTCAAGCCATATAAAGCTTTCTTCAGTCTCAACACAGAGTCTGGTTTCTTTGAGTCTTCAAAACCAGGCGGTTGTTCCACGTAGACTTCCTCTTGAATAAGTCCATTTAGGAATGCGTTTGACATCCATTTGAAATAACCTGAAATTCTTGTAACAAGCAAAAGCAAGTAATAATCTGATTGCTTCTAACCTTGCTACTGGAGCATAGGTCTCATAGTCTATGCCTTCTTCTTTCGTGTATCCTTTAGCCACGAGTCTTGCATTGTTTCTCGTTACTTTGCCTTTTTCATCAACTTTGTTCCTGAATACCCATTTAGCTCCAACAACTGATTTGCCTTTTGGTTTAGGAGTTAGTTCCCATACGTCGTTAATGTTGAATTGTCTAAGCTCTTCTTGCATTGCTTCAATCCAGCTTTCATCAGTTAAAGCTTCTTCAATATTTTTGGGTTCCATCTCAGAAATAAGAGCAACAGCACTAGACTCTTCTCACCTTTTGGATCTTGTTCGAATTCCTTCATTAATGTTTCCAATAATGAGATCTTCAGGATGACTAGACTTGTGCTTCCAGTTACTGGACAGTCTGATAGATTGATGACTTCTTTCTTGAGAAGATTCTTCATCATTAGCTTGTTGTTATGATTCTGAATTTTTAACAACTTCAATAGAGCTAGTTCCAGCAGAGTCTGGAACAGATTCTGAATCTTCATTCTGAATTTGCTGAACTTGTGGAGATTCTTGAAATTTGACATTCATTGATTCTTCCACGGTCCGAGTCTTCTTGTTGAAAACTCTGTAGGCTTTGCTTGTAGTTGAGTAACCAAGAAAAATCATTCATCCGATTTCTCTTGAAACTTACCAACACGATCATTAGCATTCTTTAGAATAAAGCATTTACAACCAAATACTTGAAAATAAGAAACTATTGGTTTCTTTCCTTTAAAAATTTCATAAGGGGTTTTCTCAAGAATTGGCCTTAAAAACACACGGTTTATAATATAGCAAGCAGTTGAAACAGCTTCAGCCCAAAACCTTGAAGAAATATTATTTCCAATTAACAAAGTTCTTGCCATTTCTTGTAAAGACCTATTCTTCCTTTCCACAACTCCATTTTGTTCTGGTGTATATGGAGAGGAGAATTTATGCTGAAAACCAAATTCATCACAGAATTTAGCAAAGTCTTGATTTTCAAACTCACCTCCATGGTCTGTTCGAATGCTTGAGATAGTGTGACATTTATCATTATGTATTTTCTTAGCAAACTTTGAAAAGAGAGAGAAAGTCTCAGACTTACTTGAAAAAAAGTAGACCCAAGTAAATCGTGAATAATCATCCACTATTACCATACATAACCTTTTTCCACCAATGCTTTGCGTTCTGGTAGGTCCAAACAAGTCCATATGCAGAAGCTGCAGTACATGATTAGTGGAAACTTTATTTATTGATTTGTAAGAATTTCTTACCTGTTTACCCAAAGACGCATGGTGTGCATAGATCGACTTTGAGTAATTTAGAATAGGCAATCCTCGAACAAGTTTCTTAGAAGAGATCTTGTTGATTTGCTTCATGTTGATATGGCCTAGCTTTTTATGCCATAGATCAGCTTCATCTTGTACTGATATTAAGCATTGTGATCTTTCTTGATTCACATCCAGAAGATAAATATTCCCATGTCTTCGTCTAGTAAAAGATTGAGAAAAGTCTTTACTGATTCCAGAGCAAATTTCTTCCTGAAAATTGATCTTGAAACCAGTATCACACAACTGGCTTATACTAAGCAAATTGTAGTTTAATCCCTCAACTAAGGAAACATTTTTGATTGATAAGCTTCCAATCTTTACTGTTCCTCGACCAGTAATTCTTCCTTTGTTGTTACCACCAAAAGAAACTTTTCCTCCGTCTATCCGGACAAGACTTATGAAGCAACTTGAGTCTCCTATCATATGTCTTGAGCAGCCACTATCAAGATACCATTTAATCTTCCTTTTGATAGTAACCTGCAAATATCATAGATTCAAGCTTTCTTTGGTACCCATATCATCTTGGGTCCAGTAGTGTTAGAACAATAGACAGTCTTAGCCAAGCTCTTTTTAATAGGTCTCCAAGCCAAAGGACATTCTTTCTCAAAATGTTCTGAGCTTTTACACTTGGAACATTTCAAGGCATTTATGCCAACAGGTTTTACAAAGACTTTTTGAAAATGATTCTTATAGACAGCTTTGGGTGGTCTCTGTCTGATTCTTTCCTTTACCTTTGGGAAATCAATTAGTGGAATAGTTTCAGAAGTCATACCAAGACCTAACTTATCAAAGTATGGTCTTTGTATTGAGAGAATCTTATCCAACTTTTCAGAACCATTTGAAAATCTTTTTGATATATTTGTAATATCATTTTTCAAAAGACTATTTTCATTTGAAACAGAGTCTGAGTTTTCTTTCATAACAGCAAAATCCTTTTCCAACTAATCAAACTTTTCTTTCAAAAGTTTTTCCTGTTGCTTCAATGTAGAATTTTCCTTTTTCAATTCGGAGATCCTCTTAAGAGAGGTTTTCAGACTAAGACAAAGTTCATTAATATATTTAGCAACTTTGACAGGAATTTTTTTATTACTGACCTCGAGTTCACTGTTTGAGTCTGTGTCTGATTTTGCCATCAAGCAGATATTGGCATAATCATCATCACTTTCTTCACATTCAGTATCACTCCAAGTCTCTACTTTGAGTGCTTTTCTGTATTTCTCAGTCTTTCCTTTTCTCTTCTTTAACAGAGGACAATTGGGTCTAATGTGTCCCTTTTTCTTGCATTCAAAGCAAGTCACTTCTTTGTTAGAATCATCTTCCTCTATTGACTTGTTCTGAAACCTTTGCGAACTTTGTTTCTTCCAATTGAATTTCCTCCCTTTTCTGTTAAGCTTTCTGAATCTTTTTATCATGAGTGCCAGTTCTTCATCATCTAGATCTTCTTCAGAGTCTGTAGCATCAGAATAGTCATTAGACTTTAAGGTAATAGATTTCTTACCTTTTGAATCTTCCTCTTCATTGGTCTGTTCCACTTCATAAGATTGAAGAGTTCCAACTAGTTCGTCTACAGAGAGTGGAGCAATCCTCTGAGTCTCTCTTATTGAGGTTTTTATATGATTCCAGTCTTTAGAGAGTCCTCGTAGGAGTTTGTTGACCTTCATATGTCCTGAGATTGGATGTCCCTAATATTCAAGACCATTCACAATTTCAGTCAAGCGACTAAACATGTCAGTTATTGATTCTCCTAATCTCATCTTAAAGACTTCATATTGTCCCAAGAGAATATTGATCCTTGTTTCTTTCACACGATCAATCCCTTCATAGGTAATGTGAAGCCTATCCCAGACTTCTTTTGCTGTATCACAAGAAGATATTATGTTATACTCAGTAGGTGATAAAGCACAATATAAGGAATAAATAGCTTTGGCGTCAAGAGTCTGTCTCTTGGTGATCTCTTCTTGAGTCAGTAGAGCGGGATCAGCAGCTTCTTTTCCTCTCTCTAATCCTGATGCAGCAGCAGGAATGATTCCTTTATCAACCACTTCCCATTCCAAATGATCTTTTGATCTTAGGAATGCTTTTCATCTTGTTTTTCCATATGCTGTAGTCTTTTCCATCAAAGTATGGAGGTCTGGTATTGCTTTAACCTTCAACCAACCCTGTAGGCAACATACTACCCATAGATCTTTTACTCAGAAGTAAAGACACTTCTTAATAATGAGAACACAAGCTCTGATACCAATTGTTAGGACTAGAATTAGCACCTAGAGGGGGGTGAATAGGTGATTAAGACAATTTCAAACTAATTAAATAGAACGTGAGATTAAACAATTAAAACTCGACAATCACAGCAAACGAAAGCAATGAAAGATAAAAGGATCAGTGATAGAGAATGAAGACTCCAGATTTATAGTGGTTCGGCTTAATTCAAGCCTACGTCCACTCTCCCGCACGGACAGCCCTTCTGGCTGGATTTCACTATGAATCAAAATGAGTGATTACAGTCTCATGCTCTTGAGTCCACAGTGCAGAAACTCTACTACACTTCCTGAAGGTCTCACCACAGTATGATCTCTCTTTTGATTACATATAACACTCGAAGAATAAGATCACAAAATATAAATGGAGATTCAGACTTTTGAATTCTTCTATCCGCACCCTTCAACAACTGGAGTGTCTCTCTTATATACATCTTTATGCCTTCATTACCGTTGGCACCTTCCAAAGAAGTTCTTCCAATCAACCCGTTGGACAGAATCAATTAGAGAGATCTCAAGCTCTTTAAGGTAAGTGTAGATAGCCCATCAATCATGTTCGCCCATACAATCAGGATCTAGGTTTCTATAAGTAAATCCTTCCAAAAATAATCTGCGAGTCTTTAGAGAATCTATATATATTCGAATAAGGAAATAGGATCTTCTAGTGTTGAATCCAGTAGAAATATATTCCATAGTCGTTGGAATCGAATAAGATCAGAATAGAATTTTTTGATCTTATCAGTCTGGAAACTGTCCATGAGGATAGACTTTGAATACTTGAGTCTTGCTGTCGTCAGACTTTGCCAGTAGAGTCTATAAGTCTTCAGACTTTGATCTTCAGACTTTGTCAGTAGAATCTGCAAGTCATCAGACTAGACTTAGGAAAATGTTTTGTCAACTTCAAAATACCTGAAGAGAATTTTTCCAACACGGATTTCCTGAAACTATGCTTTGGTTTAGCTATGATCAATTAATTAGCACAGAAAAAATGGAAAATTGAACGTAGCGCATGAGAATCGAGTGGCGTTGCTCGATCGAGTTGAATCATCGCCATTAATATCAGCTCTACCACAAGTAAAATAACATATAAGAAAGTGGAGTGGAACAAAAGAATAACCTTTCTCGACTGCAGCACGGCGAGTCATTGAGAAACAAGAAGGCCTTGAAAATCAGACGAGGAGCAAGGTCTCCTGCTTTATAGAACTTGGCCCTAGGACCAGACAGATACAAGAAGCTAACCGCGAGTTAATGACTAGACGGACCGGGATTGAATGGCCTTTTCGTGGGGCCCACGTGAACATTACTGGTCATTGAACTTTATAGGGGTGACAGTTGGCGCCGAAAGCTTGTACACCGGGCCTGAAAATCTTAAATTTACTCGTTATGGCATAAATAAATAAAAATATCTCGAATTGATATATGTTAAATATATCTTTAAGTGAAATTGAAATAAATGATATGGATATCTTCTATGTATAAATTTATATATATATATATATTTTTGGTGACCCAAGATCCGCCGGGCCGACTTTCACTTAAGCTAATTGTCAACCCACGGCCCGTATAGTGCGTGGTGCATCTCGAACCAAGCACTAATACCTGGGGGGAAGCTAGCACATGACCCCACTACCATGGCCCCCCACTTAAGACGTGTTAGCAACTTATAAATTTATTTTTTTTGTGATACAAAAAAAGACTTTTAATGACACAAAAATAAATTTAAGTTATTTTGTGTCATAATTAGCATAATTTGAAATTTTTTATAGTATTTGCCCCAAAAGAAATAAAAAAAAAAACTGAAAAATCAAGTGGAAAAATGGGAACATATTCTAGGCAGTCCTTTTTGATAATTATAGCTAAGGGTGAGTATGGTCCGAATTAGGCTGGTCCAATATCTAACCCAGGAATCAACCCATACAGTGTTGGTGTTCAATTTTTGGGAGCAAGAACCAACCCTGTTGAGCCTAGGACCGAGGAACGCCGGTCCAATTCCAAGGTCAACTCAAAACCAACCAATAATTATTATTTTTTCATTTTTTGTATTCTTGAAAAGACAAACCTACTATTTAAAATTACATATCCATCAACAATACGTCATTGATCAATCAAAATATAAACACCAGTATATCCAACATAAATTTAAGATAACATAACAATAGAAATTTCACAATTGCTAAAAGTAACAAAGCATAAAAACGATTAAGACTACTCATAAAGATAAAGTGTTTCCATCACTGGAACATGCTATAATTCCCTTGCTTTTGATGTGTCTTTGAATCAATTTTTTGCTTGGGAAATGGGATGAGATGGGAAGTTTAAGAGAAGAGAATTATGGGCTATAGTGCAAGTGAAACTTACTAGTGGGATAATTAAACCATTAGAAGTTCAAAATACTTAATATAAACCATCTTGTTAATTAGAGGTGAGCATGGTCCGGGCTAGACTAGTCCCACAAAAGGCGACAGGTGAGTGGCGAGTTGTGAGGCAAGGGCCAAGCGGTGCTGCAAGGGGTGAGTAGTGAGTTGCAAGGTGAGGAATGAGCGAGGAGCAAGGCGAACAGTGCTATAAGGGGCGAATGGCAAGTTGCGAGGCAAGCAATGACTTAGGAGCAAGGCAAGCGTCAAGCATTGCTCACGAAGAAGGTTTTTTAATTTTTAATTAGGGCTTTGTTCTTTCTAGTTTACTTAGCAAAGACAAAAAGGAAAAAGAAAGAAGAGGATAAAAAAAGAGAGAAGATGACGAAATAGAATGCTAGAGGAGGACATCTCGTCAACACCATTAATGTTAAGTTAGGGTTATAGACTTTCGAATAAGTAAAGAACAATATATTTAACATATTAAATACATAATATATCTAATATATATTATATATAAATATAATATATATAATAGGTTGGTCCGGGTTGGACCAATCCTAAACTCCTAATATGAAGGATTAACTCGTACAATATAGGGTCCATGGCTCCTAAGACTAAAGACCGATCCAGTCCGCTTGGAAATCAGACTAGGACCGGCAAGGTTTGGCCAGTCTAGGGTCGATCCTAGATCAATGCTCGCCCCTAATTCTAGCGCAACATTCCTCTTCAACATTCTCGCCTTTCTCTTCCTTCATTATGATTGCATTTGGTTTGGCCTTTACACAAAAGCAAATCACTTAAAAACAATTTCGACAAAATGCAAATAATAGTGTTTATTTGCTTTTATAGACATATAAATATAAATGACACCATTTAATCATTTATTGAATTAGAAAATTAGATATCGAACTCAATTCTTAAACAAACATATTAAAATTGCATAATCTTGCATCTGCACTCTACATTGCATTTAGGCATTACAAGAACACGTTCGTGCTAGATTAAATTATTTTGATAGGTCTAGTTGCAAATTGGATTCGAATTATTTGGACATGAGAACTGAGACCCCAAAACTCATTCGAACCTCGCAAGCCTGCTCCCTTTCAATGGCCGCCCCTCGCTTGACAAGCTGAAGATTTCACGTAATGAAGAAATTACCATCCGGCCATTTTTGGGAAGTGAGGTCTTAAGGAAAGAAATTGGCAAAAAGGTGGCAAACAGATTCGATCAGCACCCAAAAAGGAAAATGAAATAAATTTTCCTTTCCAACTTGCAGACGCACAATTGAAATTGATTCAAGAATTTGCTGGAGATTTGAATAGATGGGAGAAATAAGGAAATAAATTAAAGAAAGAGACAAAATAAACAAAGAGATAAGAAAAGATGGAATGTGCGTCTGGAATAGTGCATCTTAAGGCAATTTTCGGACAGTCTCGGCGGAATATGGCGAGGATTCATTGTTTATAAAGAGAGGAACCTATCAAGGCTCAAGGGAGAGAGGATTTGTCCATCACAATCACACTCACGAATACTTTCTGGTCGTAACCAAGACCAAACGCATAACACACTCTCAAGGCCACTGCAAGTTCTGAAGCTCTCCTTCCTCTCTCTTAGCATTCTCGATAAGAATAATTGTGGCTCATATCAAGAGGCTCGCATTGCTGATTTCTATGACACATGAAGTCGATGGGTGAACCATCCGTTTGTCACTTACCAACTTATGATTTTTTCGTGATATTGATCCAATTTAACTGACACTAATTAAGGATAAATTTCTCACGAATACATCAATTAGGGTTTAAATTAGTTTTGAATAAATTTATTGTAAATATATCACTCTTGAGTTTTTCGTAATATAAACTATTTTCCAAGTGTGCTCCCAAAAATAGTCACCCACCGCTTCAGCATTTGCCTAAGGATCTCTAAAGCCCTAAAGTCCATACCAAAGCCCAATACCAAATGCAGCCCCAGCTTGAGCTACATCTTCAGATCTTTGCCATTGCTGTGATGTTGACAAGCGGATATATTATTCATCCCCACAAGAGAAATCGAGAGGGAATCAATAGCAAAGAGCACGCAATCTGGAGGCCATGTTTGGTAGTCATCTACAAAATCACTAGGTGTACTTTTTTCTGACCAATCAAATTCCCCGAACTTCCCACGCCAACGGAAATAATCATACCATGCTACTTTCATTGCAAGTTCATTTTCTCCGATGGAAGGAAGTTCTTAGAAAGTAAAGAAAAGTACAAAAGAAAAAAAACCGATATCGCAAAGTATACTAAGCATGGCTTACCAAAATTGTCATACTAATCAACATAACATATCATAAATTCTGGCCGAAAGAGAGTGACACAACTGATGGACCTCTAAACGTGCGTGCGCCACGTTCAAGATCCACTAAAAGTATGCCACATTGTGCACCAATTTGTGAACCGGGATCGGTATAAGTAGCATTATTCATTTTGAGCGATTCATAGAGTCAACTTATAGATGAAGCAAACTCATTTTACATGTGGTATACTCATCTCTTTCCTTTATCTATAAGAAAGTGTGGGATTTAGTGATTTGAGAACCTAGACTCTAATTGGTGAAATATTGAACTACAGAAGAGAGATTTTGCAAAGATTATCATTGACAAATAGAGATTGGCAAGGAAAAATGAAACACCTTTGCCTTTACAAAACCTATACAGGGGGAACCAACCTCAGCTTTCATATTAATCCGAATACATGATTAGCAGAGTCGAGAGTATTAGACAGAAGCATAGCAATTGTCACTGGTCCCACGCCTCCTGGCACAGGAGTAATGACTGACACAACTTTGATTGCTTCTTCATAGCAAACGCCTCCCGTGATGCGGAAACCTTGATCAATGCCAAGATCCTGGACATTACAAACTCTTAAATTCTATGATAGTAAATTGCTCAAAATGGAAACGGAGCAGAGCAAGCTAGTTCGTTTGAGCAGGACCGAGGAACAATCATTATTTCACAGGAAACTACCTGTTAAGTGACCACTTATACCACAGCAGCTACTAAAACAAGATTATCGACATTAATGAGCATTTATACATCAACCCTACCCGTGATTCGAAGCTCACCTCTGTCAGAGTTAGGACCTTACAGTTCTAGATCTATTTGCTAATTTTAGTGACCATGAATCAAAGCTTTCATAAGGAAATCCAGCAAGCAGACTTTAAATCTTCTAAGGCTTTGCCCTTTCTCAATCCTTGAATGTTCACTCACCATTTCTTTCTGAAAAACCCACTTTTTTTTAAGCCTTGCACCTCAAACATCCTTTCCCTGAGCATAGTGCAGTATATCTGCATACATGCATTGAGTAGATAACAGGTACAAGACCACCTGAAAAAATCAAAAAGCAAAAAACCACCCTCAAATTTTTCATAGTTACACCTCGGCAGCCTAACTTCAAATCCTTCACCTTGCAACCTCTAATTTCAAGACCTCACACGACATATCTTGAGGTTTCAAAAGAGCTAATCTTTGCAACCCCCCAGTTTCCGTACTTCTTGGAATGGTGTTAAACTACAAGGTAAAAAGTCTAAGCTGATGACACCTTATGACACAAAGTGTAGGGTAGAGGTTGTAAGTGCCAACCAAGAGAAAGCTTAGTGTAATTTTTTTAATTTTCCCTCATAAAAAGAGTCCTGCCCCTGCTTTTCCAATTTATTCAACATGAAAGATAGAAACCACAGCATCCTGTAACCTTTATTTTACTTATTACGGTCAATGCACATTACAATCCAAATATGCATTCAAGTAAGGCCACACAGTTTGAGAATGCCATTGGTGCTGAACTTTCAGTATTTCTACCTGAACTTGATTGGTCCCCATATCCACTACAACAGCTCCCAGTTTTAGCCAACTGCCATGGATTAAATTGGGTATCCCCACATCAGCAATCACAATGTCGGCTTCTCTTGTAATCTGTTCTGGATTTTTGGTGAAAGAATGTACTGTGCTGACTGTTGCATGGTGTCTCTACCAGAAAATATATTAGAAGAGGATGATATTGAGAGCATCTGAAACAACCAGAAAAACATGGAAAAAGGCATGCTTACCTGCAATAGCAAAGAAGTGGGTAACCCAACGATCATGCTTCTCCCGACTACCACAGCTCTCTTTCCCATGTTTTCCACACCAGACCTCAACAACAACTCAATACAACTCTTAGGAGCACAAGGAATAAAAAGTGGCTCCCTTCCTTTCATGGCAAGGTTTCCCATATTGAGGGGATGGAAGCCATCCACGTCTTTCTTTGGGCTCACAAAATTGATGATTCTCTCCTTATCCACATGCTGGGCAAACATCACATTAGGTGGCATAATTGTAAATATTTCCTCACAAGATGTGTTAAAAGAATGGTAATATCTCATTGAAATTTTTCTAGTAGATGAGGAGCTCTAGTCATTGCATCATCGTCCGCACCAGAAAATTAAAAGGTATAGTATTGGAAACAAATTATGTACAGGTTACACTATTGAATTACTCTTTGGAATGTGTCGGAACATAGCGAATGTTCCATTGGCAACAATGAATTAAGCAGAGTTGTTTGATACAGATTACCCAAGAGATTCAAAAGAGAAATGGGAATGAAGCATAAGTCTAGCTGTAGAAATTACTTGTGGCAAAGGGAATTGCACAATAATACCATTAACTGATGGGTTATTATTTAATCTGGAAACAACGCGCAGAACTTCATCTTCTGTACATTCTTCAGGTAACTCCTCTATATAGGTCGTTATCCCAACTTCTTCACAAGCTTTTAACTTGACACGAATAAAAGTTCATGAATCCCTTCTTCCGCCAACCAACACAATAGCCAATCCCGGGGATTTTACAATGGTTTCCTTCATTCTGCAAATTTCATTGGCTATTCCTGCTCTAATAGCTCTTGCAATAGACTTCCCCGTTTATTACATTAGCAGTTTGCCCATTGGCTGCTTCAAGTAAAAATCATAAGACAGGTTAGTGTGCTATGCACAAGGTAAATGAAGCAAGCAAAGAAGCAAGTAGTCCTGCTCAAACACCTTATATAGAGCTACAAGACAACAAGCTACCAAAAGTCCACAGGTAGAATAATCAACCTTACAACTTGGATTGCATGGAATTCCTAATTCACAAAAGAGTTCTATAGAAACCATCCCCAACCATCTCACTGAAATCTTTAGTGCTTTTGGAGAGTGACTCCTGTTACGAACAAGTCCATCAGACCCAAGGAAGCATTTTGTGGTCCTTCATATGTCGATGCACACGAAAGCATAATAAAAAAATGATTTTCGAAAGTAGTCCTACGCCTGCTTTCGCTTCTGCTTTCCCTACATATGCACAGATTAAATTTTTTCCAATAAGTTTTACATGCAGAGGTCACAAAACTTACCGAGGAAAGTTGTGTCTCAGCTTCACTCAAGAAGAACCCAACCTTTTTCTAGTATCAAAAAGAAAAACCCGTCATTTTTTCCGAAGGAATCAACAACTTACAGTCGGCACTGGATTCACCATTATACTTCATAGGATCGCTAATGAATCCGAATCACAATGACGACGACGACAGCTGCACCCCACGATCAAAACTACAACGTCGAAAGCCAAAACAGCCGAACCCAAAAACCGCTTCAAGGCAATCAGTATGCTGCCGAACGAAACATGGAGAACAAGTCTCCGACAACGGAAAAGCAGAGGCAACGTGCAGAGGACACTCACGTCAACCCTCGAAGCGACCCCGACAGACTCGAGTAACACTTATCTCATCACCCCAGGTGGCAAAGAGGATGGTGGACTGGTCGCGGGAAGGACGATACCTGAAGACTGGGAACGGAAGGCGCCGGAGCTGGGGCCGGGCACCATCCAAACGTCAGGGAGGTTCGGGCCGAGCAGCTTCAAATTCGAAGATAGCGAAGACGAAGAAGGCGATGATGAAGACGTCGACGAGTGGAGGGTCTTCCTTCCCAACGACCGCCAGCTCGCGGCCCACAGGCCTCGCATTGTGCGCGCTCTAGGATAGGCGTCGCCGGCCGGCTCGCTCGACCACTGAATGCTTCGGATAAATTGGGATGGGCGTCGTAGGTTCTTCTTCGCAATTTATAAAGTTCCAACCTTTATGACGGGGACCTCCAGATCATGAAGGAAGTCGGCAATTTTTAGCTCCATCCTTTTCCCATAAAAATCCCACAAAAAATCTCAAAACCCTTTTCCATGACCACCATTATTCTAATTTTTTTTTTCGATGTTGGAAGATATGCCTGAAGATCCGCCGGATTTGATCTAATTGATTCGATTTGATCAATTAGAGATTGGACATAATTGAATTGATTTGTAGAATATTTGTAGAATTTTTTATTTTCTTTTTTCATATACATCTTGTATTATAATTACTCGAAGAAAATGTTGGATGACATCAAAGAAATGTATGGAAAATTAGATCGAGCCAAGATTTTTTCCCTCATGCAAGAACTCAGCGAACTCAAGCAAGGAAATATGACGGTCACAGCTTGTTACAACAAGCTATCGTCGCTCTGGAACGAGCTTGAGGCCGCTGAAGAAAAACTCAAGGGACCGGCGGAAACCCTTGAATAGTATAGACCTATAAAGGAGAGGGAGAAAGCCACTCGTTTCCTTTTGATTTTGAACGAGAATTACCTGACGTTCTGTTCACAGGTCCTGGCGATGGATCCAGACCCTCCTCTTAGAAGGATCTTTCAACTAGCTGTCCAAGAAGAAAGCTAGCGACTCGCGGCTTCGGAGCATACGCGAGGAAGCGACAGCGTCACTCTTGCGCTTTATGAGCAGCGGCGAGATTCGAGGTTCAAAACCCTAGCGCGAGAGAGAGAAAATCGAGAGGCGCTAGGGTTGCAAGGCAGCGACGAAAGGGTGTTTAAAAGGCGAGGCACCAACGGTCCAAATCTTTCACGGCGATCTGACGGTGTTCAGGAGTTTGATCTCTCTGCTAAATCGGACGACGGATATAATTCCATGAAAAAGGCATCGAACAACCAGATCTTTTCCGCATCTTCAAGGAATTTTGGCCAAAATTCGAAAGGAAGAGGTAAATTGTATTGCGAGTACTGCAAACGCCCACATCATACTATAGATAATTGTTGAAAATTGCATGGGAAGCCATGAGAAAAAGCAAATAAGAAAGAATATTCTGCAACTTGCCAAGTTATTGGTTTCAGTAATGATCAGCCAATTACCTATGGGCAATATGAACAGCTGATGCAAGCTTTACAAAACGCAGACATCGCAAACAAATGAGGAAGTTTTTCAGGTATATCTCATTGCTTGATAAATTCTATTTCAAGAAAGGCTTGGATAGTGGACTCAAGAGCAAGTGATCACATTATTTGTGATAAAAGTTTTTTTTCTACTATGCATAAGAAATTGGATATACCTATTTCTGTGCAACTGCCGAATGGGAATATCACTAATGTCACCTTGACAGGCACTGTTCATCTGAGTCCTCAAATTACCCTTCGAAATGTCCTCTATGTCCCACAATTTCAATTCAATCTTATCTCTGTGTCCAAAGTCTGCAAGGAAAATTCTTGTCAAGTATTCTTTGATTTTGACACCTATTTTTTCCAGAACCTTTCGACTAGCAAGCTGATGGGCTTGGGTAATCTCTCAGAAGGATTATTTTTTTGGACTGCGTTTCCAAATAACTTTGATTTTTCATCAGTTGTCCTGAATAAAATATCATTGTGTAATGCTACTACCGATGATAAGAACTTTCATTTACATTCAAGGATGGGTCATAGTGCTTTTTTTCCCTGCTCTAAATGTCATATATGCCTTATGGCAAAACAATCTCACACACCATTTCCCACGAGTAAAAGTCATTCTAGTGATATTTTTTCACTAATCCATGTGGATGTCTGGGGGCCTTATCACACGGCACATCGTGATGGTTCGCATTATTTTCTTACTATTGTGGATGATTACTCTCGTGCCACCTGGATATTTCTAATGCAATCCAAAGGTCAAGTTCCTTCTAATCTAAAATCCTTTATCATTCTGACCAAAAATCAGTTCGGGAAGTCAATACGGTGGATCTGCATTGATAATGGAAAAGAATTTTTTAACCATGAATGTAGCTCACTTTTCTTATCTCATGGGATTCTACATGAAAGCTCATGCATTTACACTCCACAACAAAATGGGGTGGTAGAACGCAAACATCGTCATCTGTTGGAGGTCGCAAGAGCACTGAAGTTTCAGGGATCCATTCCAAATAATTATTGAGGAGATTGTATTCTTACTGCAACCTACCTCGTCAACAGGATGCCCACTCGAATACTGGTTGGCAAATCACCTTTCGAATTACTTTATGGAAAAAAACCAACAGTTGATCATTTAAGAGTTTTCAGTTGTCTATGCTACACTGCAACTGTGGGACCTCGGGACAAAATGAATCCACGTGCCAGATGATGCGTATTTATGGGTTACCCCAACCTATAGAAAGGATACCGTGTTCTTGATCCATCAACAGGAGATTTTTTCGTGAGTGGAGACATAATTTTTCATGAAATATCTTCCCATTCCAGGAAACCAAGGAGGATTTGACTATCTCAAACAATTCTCATAGTTTCTTATGCCAGGAAGATGTACCTCCTACACATTTTCTTACAGGATCTCCAGATCCAGTCATTCCCTCACCTTCAGCATCCACTTCGCCTAATCAGCTGCAACCTGAGGAAACAATGGAAAATATGCCTGCAACTCAGCTCAATATGGAAAATAATTCTAATGTTTCGACAGAAACAAATATTGAAGAATCATCTTCTTCACCACCAGTGGATCCTCCACGTCGTTCGGGACGAGCCACATGACCACCGACATGGACAAAGGATTATATCTATGCATCTCTTAATTCGCCAGGTATCAACTATCCAATATCCTCATATGTCTCTTTTGATAAGCTTTCGTCAGAGCATAGATGTTGTATTAGTCGCATATCCGATGAAAGGGAACCCTCTAGTTATGATGAGGCATCCAGAGATCCACGGTGGCAACAGGCCATGGCAGCAGAATTATAGACATTGAGTGATAATCATACCTGGGAACTGGTCCAACTTCCTCCAAACCGACAATCTATAGGATGCAAATGGGTCTATAAAATCAAATATAAAGATGATGGATCCGTTGAGCATTACAAGGCTCGATTGGTGGCCAAGGGATATACCCAGCGAGAAGGTTTCAATTATCATGAAACTTTTTCTCCCGTTGCTAAAGATGTCACAGTTCGCTCCTTCTTATCATTTGCAGCAATCCATGATTGGTCATTACATCAAATGGACGTCAACAACGCTTTTCTCCATGGCAACTTGGATGAAGAAATCTACATGGATATTCCTCAAGGCTTACGGAGACAGGGGGAGAATAAAGTATGTCGTCTCCGCAAATCCCTTTATGGACTGAAGTAAGCTTCTAGGCAATGGTACGCAAAATTTGCCGAGGCTCTCACAACTGCAAACTTCAAAAAATCCAAATATGATTATGCCTTGTTCACGTGGACTAAAGGTACGTCATCTATTTACCTAATGATATATGTAGATGACATTCTCATTATGGAAAATGATGAAGCTGCAATAGAGAATCTTAAGAGATATTTGCATACTATATTCCATATAAAATACTTGGGAGCACCAAAATATTTTCTTGGAATTGAGATTGCCAGATCTCACTAAGGAATTTCTCTCAGTTAGAGGAAATTTGTATTGGAAATCATATCAGAAGCAGGTCAATCAGGATGCAAACTAGCAATTATTCCAATCGAGCATAATACTAGATTAACTGCAACGGATCATGTTGGGGGAACATCTCAGGATGATCCTGTTCTTAGAGATCTGACGAGTTATCAGAAACTCATTGGAAAACTCATATACCTGACTATGACTAGACTTGATATATCGTATGCAGTGCAAAATCTCAGCCAATTTATGCACAAACCGAAGGAATCTCACATGAATGCTACTCTGAAAGTTCTAAAGTATTTGAAAAGTTGTCCAGGACTGGGAATACTTCTATCCAGAAAATGCAACATGGAAATGACAGCATATTGTGATGCAGATTATGCAACTTGCCCTATGAGTCGAAGATCTGTCTCTGGTTTTTGCATTAAACTGGGAGAATCACTCCTTTCATTGAAAACCAAGAAGCAGGCAATGGTTTCTTTATCTTTAGCTAAAGTGGAATATCGAGCCATGGAGAAAACCACATGTGAGATTGTGTGGATACAAGGTTTACTTGGAGATCTCAGAGTACAAGTAAAAGGGCCAACAAAACTATTTTGTGACAACGTGTCGGCACTGAAACTTGCAGCCAACCCCATAATGCATGAAAGAACCAAACATATAGAAGTGGATTGTCACTTCACACGAGAGAAAATCCAAGAAGGGGTAATTGAAACAAGAGGGATTGGAACCGCTGAACAACCGGCGGACATTTTCACCAAACCTCTATGTTCAAGGCAACACGCATATCTACTAAGCAAGCTAGGCATATTGGATATCTACAAGCCACTAGCTTGAGGGGGAGTGTTGGAAGATATGCCTGAAGATCTGTCGAATTTGATCAATTAGAAATTGGACAGGATTGAATTGATTTGTAGAATATTTGTATTTTTTTATTTCCTTTTTTCATATACATCTTGTATTATAATTACAAAGCATTGTACATTGATTACAATTGAAGGAATAGAAAAATATTTCTCTCCAAATTTCCTCTCTTCCCTACGCTCCTTGCTTCCTTTACGAACACTTTTATTCGACTCACGGATATTAAGAACTTTCATTGATGATAAAAAAAAAAATGCTTTCCATCCATCTGGCCGTTTGAAATTTGACTTGACAGCTTGCGTGACCATTAAAAATCTGACGTGATTATACGTGTGTTCATTACCTTATGAAATTCATTAGTTTGATATTATCTAAAAATATCATCATGTTTTAACAATAACCATAAAACAAAGTCCAACGAAAGATCTTATTGGGTAAATGGTACAAATTTAAGATTATTGGTTAGACAAAAAAAAAATAGGTATTAATGTCCATCGAGATAAATGTACAGGATATTTTGTGAGATTATTCTTCGTTTCTCAATGACCGACAGATCCTTAATTCAATTCCTACCCTAAAATAATATTATCAAACTTCTAATCATGAATACTAGCAGGAATTTAAGCGGAAACAACTTGAACGGCTCTGTTCCTCGAACTTTCTTGAAGAAGGTAGATAAAACCTTGCTACTAAGGTTCGCTCATTGCCACACTGTTGTGATATTACATTTAGTCGCTTATTATTGTCTATACAATCTGATTCCTCTTTCTATACGTTTCTGCTCACTGAAGAATGAAAAAGATGGAAGTGGTACTCGCTTTTTTGGTTTCCTGTTTGATCGACTTATGCATGTAATACAGACAGAGGGTGGGATATCCATGAATTCATGGGCTAATCTTTCGGCTGTGGCATGTACCATCGATATTTTTTGACCGCTTAGATGGAAATCCAAATCTTTGCCGATCAGACAATTGTCCGGTCAGCAATGTGCAGCCAAAGAAAAAGGGCATCTCTATTTCTCCAATCATCGCATCGGTTGCAGCCATTCTGGTCTTGATTTTATCGGGAGCTCTTGCAGTATTGTGGATAATCAGAAGAAGACAAATCCAAAGTAACTCTTTTGCATATTGCATGTGCAAGGAATATCAAAAGTTTTACATGTGATTTTGTCAGTCCAGATTTGAACCCCAAACTGGTTTAACTGGTCCAATTGCTCGTGGCCCTTCCTACAATTGGGCCTGGGAAAAGTAAACACGACACAACAACTTGTTTTCGCTCAAGTAATCACGTTTCTATGTCATCACCGTTTCATGTTCAAAAACTTTGCACATGTTATTGGTTAATGATATCATAATTGCAACAAGGCTTACCCACGAGTGTAAATAAAGTCATTTCTAGGTATACTTCATTTGGTTGAGGGAACTTGCTTCACTCTATTTGGTTTGTTTTCCACGACACGGTCTTTTCTTAGAATAAGTCAATTACATACTTCTTCAAAATAGTTATTGCAGTGAATGCATATAGTATCAGACTGAAGATCATGACCCGATAACTCTGTTCAGGTTACTTAATTACCTTTTCATTTCTCCCGATGTTACTACTAGTGCTACTACCATGACTACCAACTCTACTAGAGGATCTATTGGGACATTAAAATTGTCAAAAAATCGACTTTTTATATCTACTAACGTTACAAGAATTACTAATAACTTTAGAAAAGTAATTGAAGAGGGAGGATTTGGGAAAGTTTACTTCCGCAAACTTGATGATGCCACTGAAGTTGCGGTATAAATGTTATCTCAATCATCAAAGCAAGGCTACAAGGAGCTTCACGTAGAGGTTCGGAAAATTAGTGCAACTAGAATCAACATCATGTTCTTGATTTTTTGGGTGTTCTACTCATGGCAAGCTCTGAAACCTTGATGTGCAGGTGCAACTCCTGAGGTTCGGATATTGCGAAGAATATGAAAACATGGCACTAATTTATGAATTCATGTTCAATGGAAATGTTCGGCAACATTTGTCAGGTTTGCCTGATATTTCCTTCTCCAAAATTCTAACTAGATAAAGCATCGCTTAGACTCTCTTATATGACAACACGACGAGTGTCGAGTTATATTTTATCTCAGCTCTATTCTTTGACAGTTCAGGCCTTTGGATTAATTAGTCAAGTTATGTAGTTAATAATACACATTGGAAATAAAAATTAACTTTCTCAATGAATGAACAAGATGGTGAACAGGGTTTTATATATTTCATGATTGGAATACTTCCTTATGTTGGAGAAAACTCCTTTGATGTTTTGAAGTTGACAAAACTTATCCAAAGTCTATTATGAATATGTTAAAGTCTAAAGACTCCCAGATTTTGTGTCAAGTATGAAGACTCCCAGACTTTGTGTCAAAGTCTGCTCACTCTAACAAATTACAGATTGAACGAAAGTGAAGGATGAAGACTTTTCCAAATAAGGGATTATCTTTCTTTCTTCAAGGGATTGGTTCATGTGGATTATTTATGGTCTTCTAGGTGGAAATATCACCTACGAGATTGGATATCTTTATTAGAATCAGTTTGGATACATCAAATCTTTTTGGAGAGCAAGTAATTTTAGAAAGAATCTACTTATGGAAATCAAGATCCTGATTGTATGGGCGAACATGATTGACGGGTTTTTATCACAATCTTCAAACGGTTCAAGATCTCCTTGATTGATTATGTCCAACGGGTTGATTGGAATAATTCCTTTGGAAAGTGCCAACGGTCAACAAGGCATGAAGGAGTATTTAAGGAGGACTCTCCAATTGTTCGATAGAGTGCGTGAAAGAGAAATTCCAAAGTATAAAGCTTTCCATTCCCTTGTTACTTCTTACTCTGAGCTCTAAATTGTATTCAAAAGAGAGAGACTTATAGTGTGACTTCGTGAGAGAGTAGTAGAGACTTTTCACTATGAAGTCGAGATCGCAAGATTGTAAATTCTCTTTCGATTCATAGTGAAATCCAGCCAGAAAATTGTCAGCATGGGAGAGTGGACGGAGGCTTGATCTAAGTCGAACCACTATAAATTATGTGTTCATATTATCTTCCCCGAACTTCTTTATTTTGTTCGTAGTTCTATTTAACTGCTAAAGTCTGAACTCACTCAAAGTCTATTGTTCTTCAGACTCAATTTCAATAGTAAAAGATTTTCACTATTATTTGCAAAAATTACTTTCACACCCATTCACCCCCCTTTAGGTGTTCATATTAGCACTTACAATTGGTATTAGAGCCTGTGTGCTTAATTTTTGAAATGTTTTACTTCTAAGCTAAAAATCCTCTATGGCTAGTATTGTGGCTCTAGGTTTGGTTGAAGGTCAGAGCAACACCGGATCTGCTTACTTTGATAGAAAGGAATACAATGTATGGAAGAACAAGATGAAGGCATTTCTCAGATCCAGAGATCCTCTGGAATGGGATGTCATAGAAAAATGGATCAACCCTAAAGCAACATCAGCTTTAAACCGAGGAAATTAAGTCATTGATGCCGACAAAGCAACATGAGCTAAATTTACTAAGAAACAAGCTCTTGACGCGAAAACAATCTACTCTTTATACTGCGCCTTATCTCCTACTGAGTATAACCGAATTTCTTCTTATGAAACAGCAAAATAAGTTTGGGACAGATTACATGTTACCTACGAAGGAACTGACCATGTGAAGGAAACCAAAATAAACATTCTGCTTGGACAGTATGAAACCTTCAAAATGAAGCTTGGAGAATCTATTACTGATATATTCAGTCGCTTTATAGAGATTGTAAATGGCTTAGTTTATCAAGGTCAACCAATCTCATGACCAATGAAAGTCAATAAGCTACTATGTGGGCTTTTGAAATACTGGAATCATGTGAAGACTTCAATTAGAGAGACCCAGAGGATCATGCTTCTATCAATTGATGAATTGATAGGCACGCTTTAGTCATACGAAGTGGAACAAATAAATGATAAAGAAGATCCTAAATGTAAGAAATCAATTGCTTTAAAGTCTAACATTGATTCTGATGTTACAGATTCATATGATGATATGGACGATAAAGAGCTGGCACTTATGATTAAGAAATTCAGAAAGTTGAATAGAAAGGGAAGAAGATTTAACTAGAAGAAGCAGATCACGCAAAATTTCCAGAAGAGACCAACTGAGGACAATGAAATCAGCAAAGATGTGATATTCTTTGAATGCAAGAAAAATGGGCATATCAGACCTAACTGTCCTTTATTGAGGAAGAAGAAAGGAAAAACTGAAAAGTACAAAAAGGTACTCGAAATTGAAACTTAAAGTGACACCGAGTGTGAGCAAAGTGAAGAAGAATATGCCAACATATGTCCGATGGCTCATTCCAACTCATACTCGAATTAGAAATAGACTTTGATTCAGATTCGACAAAGAAATTGAGGTTAGTGATTTAAAAATTCATGTAAAACTCTCTAAATATATAGATGAACTTTATCTCAATCTCAAATCATCTCTTTCTTGGAAAGAAAAGTTTGAAAGTCTGAATACAAGTTTTGATAATTTAAAAGAAAATTCAGATTCTTTCTCAAAGGAAAATGCTATTTTAAAAAGGACATTTCAAGTATTACGTAAAGATTTTCAAAAGGATCCCAAAACTGGAGAAAAGTCTTTCAGCTCAAATACCCTACTTTAACAAATCTGGTTTGGGTATGACTTTAGAAACTGTTCCATTAATCGATTTTCCCAAAGTAAAAGACAGAATTAAACAAATACCTGCAAAGGCATTTTACAAAACTCATTTTCAAAAAGTTTTTATAAAACCTGTTGGCGGAAGTGCACTCAGATGTTCAAAGTGTAACAGCTTAGAACATTTCGAGAAAGAATGTCCCAAGGTTTGAAGATCAGTTAAGAAGGACTGGGCTAAGACTATTTTTACTACTAACCCTCCTGGACCCAAGAAAATCTGGGTACCAAAGAAAGTTTGAATTTTTCTTATGATCACAGGTCACTATCAAAAGGAAGATCAAATGGTATTTGGATAGTGGCTGTTGGAGACATATGACAGGAAACTCAAGCTACTTTATAAAGCTTGTGAGGCTGAATGAAGGAAAAGTATCTTTTGGAGGAACCAATAAAGGAAAAATTGTAGGATGTGGAACTGTGAAGATTGGAAACCTAATTATCAACAATGTTTCCTTGGTGGAAGGATTGAACTACAATCTGTTGAGCATAAGTCAGCTCTACGATACTGGTTTCAGAATAAACTTCCAAGAATGCACTTGTTCTGGAACGAGTCAAGACTTTTCTCAGTCTTTGGCTAGGCGAAGACATGGCAACATATACCTTCTAGATGTAAACCTAGAAAGTTCTCAGTGCCTTATTTCCATTCAAGATGAAGCAAGTCTTTAGCATCGGAAGCTTGGTCATGTTAACTTGAAGCAAATTGCCAAGATTTCTTCTAAGAAGCTTGTTTGGGGACTTCCAAATCTGGCTTACCAACATAATGAGTTGTGCACTCCCTATGTTATGAGAAAATAAGTTAGAAGTTCTTTTAAACCTATGAATCAAGTCTCTACCAATTGAGCTCCGCAGCTTCTTCATATGGACCCCTTTGGTCTAACCAGAACTCAAAGTATTGGTGGAAAGGAACATTGTCTAATAATCATGGATGATTACTCTCGCTTCACTTGGGTTTACTTTCTAGTAAGTAAGTTTGAAACTTTCTCTTATTTCTCCAAGTTTTCCGAGAAGGTTCAGAATGAAAAGAGTTATGCTATTTCGAGCATACGAATTGATCATGGAAGTGAGTTCGAAAATTAAGACTTTGTGAATTTCTGTAATAAATCTAGTTTTAAGTATGTTTTCTCTTCTCCATACACTCCAAAACAAAATAGGGTTATGGAAAAGAAGAACAGATCCTCACAAGAGATGGCCATAACTCTCTTAACAGAGAGCAAAATATCCTCTTGATTTTGGGCAGAAGCAGTTTAAACTGCTTGCTATATTATCAACAGAGTATTTTTGAGGCCTGTTCTAGAGAAAACTCTTTATGAAGTGTACAAAGGAAAAAAGCCGAATGTTTCCTACTTTCATGTCTTTGGTTGTAAATGTTTTATTCTGAAAAATGCAAATGATCGATTTGGAAAGTTCGAAGCAAAATCAGATGAAGGAATCTTCCTTGGCTATTCGACTTCAAGCAAAGCTTACAGAGTCCTTAACAAGAAGACACAATCCGTGAAAGAATTTATGAATGTTAAGTTTCAAGATTATGTGGAGAATATACTAGACCAGACTCAACTTGAAGAGTCTGAACCTGTTCCAGACTTTACAAAGTCTATTTCCCCCGAAGAGGTTCAGACTTCTGGAGAACAGCATCAAGCATAATGAGAAGATTCAACCAAAATAGAGGATCAACAAACTTTCAAACCAAGCAGCAACTGGAAGCACAAGTCAAGTCATCCCAAAGAACTCATCATTGGCAACATTGATGAAGGAGCTCACACTAGATCCAAAGGAAGAGAAGAGTCCAATACTCTGGCATTTGTTTCTGAAATAGAACCAAAAGGAGTAGACGAAGCATTGTCTAATGAAAGCTGGATAGAAGCTATGTAGGAAGAACTCAGACAATTCAGCATCAACGATGTATGGGAGCTGATTCCAAAACTCAAAGGCAAATCCATTATTGGAACAAAATGGGTTTTCAAGAATAAGATGAATGAGAATGGTAAAGTGATAAGAAACAAAGCAAGACTCGTGGCAGAAGGAAACCTCTTCCCGGTCGAAAGCCGTGCAAAGACCTAAGAGGATACTGCTGCTTCCTCGTAACGGTAGAAAGAGGAAACGCTAAGCGAAAAAGGTATGTGCTATGGCTCGAATCTGTATTCAATCCTATTTCCGATATGAGCAGTTGAGAATTGCATCCAATTTTTTCCATTATTTTTGTATCCGTAATAGTGCGAAACGAAGGCCTGGCTCCAAGTTGTTCAAGAATAATGGAATAGTGGCATTGAGTTTCTTGACCCTTTGTCTTAGGATTAGTCAGTTCTATTTCTTGATGGGAGCAGGGAAGGGATATAACTTAGCAGTAGAGTGTCACCTTGATGTGGTGGAAGTTGTGACATCCCAGAATTTCAACCCTGTTTTCTACTGGATAAATCGGGCATTTCATTGATGCGCCTATAGAGATGTTTTCAGAGCTGATCACTCTCGAGATAACTAGACTATCTGGGGAAGCCATTAAGAATTTTAAGGCAAATAGACTTGAGAATTCGACTAAGAATCGGCTTCTCGACCGTGTCCATCTTTAAAGATCATTACAACACAGATATAAATCGATTTGAGATCAGAGATAGGTCGGTTCGACTGAGATGTGTGGCTAATCGTGGATGACACCACTAAATTAGAAAATTCTCGTTGACCGGCACTAGACTGATTTTCTTATTGTTTCGGTACCCTATGTCTGTATTTGGATCCTCGGGATTTTCACGACAACCGAGAGTCACCAACGAGTCGAGTGGGTTCATAGTGGCTCGAAGAAAATTGACCACGAGTCATTTGTACTAAAAATGTCTAAAAGTTACCTAATAGTCTAGATCACACTAAAAATGCGTCAAATAGAAATTAACCGCCAATTCGAGTCCGATTTCAGAAATTGAAGATTCTGTCATGTCACAATAAATTCTAGGAGCGTCGACTTAGTCTCAGAAGATTTTTCTGACACCAGACACTTTTTGGGAAAAAGTCGTTGCCGGGTCGTTTTTGTGCATAAAAAGCTGAGGATTGGTTTGATGGCAAAATTGAGATGCAAGAGGGATTCTTGAGTGAGTAAAAAATGCAGAGATGATCAATGAGTGATCAATTGAATTTATTAAGGTCATTTGAGATTAATTCAAGAGAGAATTTAAGTCCAATTGAAGAGAGATGGTGCCAAATTCGTAACTCCCCCTACCCCTAGCATTTTCGGACCACTTGGAAGGTTGAATGGAGTGTCTTGGTGGCTCATTGGTGGCCATGGAACCTTGCTTGGAGGCCAAGGGATTTTGCTTGGCCTAGGATGAATCTTGGAGAGCAAGATTGGAAGATATCAAGCCAAGGCCCCACCTCAACTCTATCTCATCTCTCTTATCTCTTCCCTCATCTCTATCATCTCCATCTCTCTCTCACCTCTCCACCATCCAAGACCCTCTCCTCTTCATTTTCGAAGCCCTCAAGCCAGCAAGAAGACCGGCAGAAGGAGCTGCAGCTGTCGCACACCTCCACCTGCGCCACCGCCGGTTTCTGCTACAGCCGACCTTTCGTCAAAGATTCGAGTTAAAAGTAATCTTCCTGGATGAACCAGGGAACTAGCCACATAGCACCCTGAAGAGGACATCCATACCGTTCCAACAAGCCCAAAATCAGCCCGAACGAAGCCACCGTTCGTCCCGTACGGCCGCTGGAGTCCGCCGCTCGCCGGACCGTCTGGAAGCTGCCCGCCAGCACTATTTCACGTTTTCTTGCTGTTTCGCCCCATTTCAGCCCTTCATTTGCCCATTCCATCCATCCACAAGATCCCCAAGACCCCCGGGAGCCACCGGTTGCCAACCACCCGCTTGACGGAGCTCCGATCGGCCTGTTTTCGCCGTAGAAGCCACTGGTCTCCTCTCTGCAGCCCGCAAGCCAAACCCGCGTTTCAGCCCATTGGGATTCGGCCCATCTTCGGCCCAAGTGAACTTCAGCCCACAAGACCAAGTGGCCTAGCAAGCTCAGCCCAAGTTGGTTTAATTTAGTTGAAGCCCAAGTCCACAGGTGCAGCCCATTAATTAAGTCTTTGGCCCAAGCAAGTTCAGCCCAAGTTCAGCCCGCGAAGAAAGCCCAATCGCAGCCAAGCCCAAGCCTAAGAGTGAGCCCAGTCCAGTGCAAGAACAAATCTCAGTTGAGCTGAGATTTGTTGGGCCCAAGTTTAAGGCCCGGTCCAAGCCCACTCGTGTTGTCGAAAGCCCGATTTTGGTCGCCATCGCGGTGTTTCGGTTCCCGTTTTTAACCAAGTGAGTTTTACTCACTAATGCTTTCTTAGTTTGCTAATGATGCCTAAGGGTTGGTTAGATTTAATTAAATGCAATTAGGTGGTTAGATTAATTTAGATAAATTAAATTAGAGACTTACTGATGCATGTTAGGTGGTTAGATTTAGTCATTAATGAATAGAAATGCTCTATTATTTATTGAACAAGTCTTGGTAATTTTCTGAGCTCGTCTTGGCCTCTAATTAGGCATTATGGGCCTAAATTGGATTTTTATTATTTATTTATTTATTTTTCGAAATTAATTATTTAATTATTTATTTTTCCGAAAATTCAACCTGATGGCCGTTGACCAGAATTTCATGCTGATGATCGTGGTGTAGTCCGTTTATTTATTTGAGCTTTATTTTGTGCTAAATTGATTTATAAGTGATTTTAGGATTTATTGCTAAATTGAATAATTTTGGAAAATCAATTGAAGAATAACCGAGCATCGATTGATAGTGCCAAAAATAATTTGGTGGACTACAGAAAATGGTGGGTTTGTGGAAATGAAATTATAATATTTTGGCTAAGGCCAACCGTGTCCCTACACATGGCTATTTTATCGAGAAGGATAAAAGATGGAATGGATTGAATGGTCGGATAGCATACTATATCATCCTGCGGGATCTGATATGTCAGCTTAGTAAGAGTAGTATACTGGTGTACTATATCAGCCTACGGGCGATATGTCAGCTTAGCGTGAGTACTACACTTTATCAGCTTAAGGTGAGCATCAGGGGTATACTATATCAGCTTACGGGTAATATGTCAGTTTAGCGAGAGCAGTATACCGGTATACTATATCAGCCTGCGGGCGATATGTCAGCTTAGCGAGAGCAATATATCTTAACCTTATCAGCTTAGAGCGAACTATATTATCTATTTATCAGCTTAGAGTGAGCAGTCCTAATATAGTTGGAGTTTTTAGATAGTATTGATTGAATTGACCATGGGATAGTCCGATGACATGCAATCGACTAAGTCAATTGATCATTGCCTTGATCTGATGTCGTGAATTGATTGAGTTGAAATGACCAAGAGTGGGTCCGGCTGACATGTAATCGACTGGGTCGATTTGATTGATGCTTCGATCTGTTGAGATTGTTGGGTGCCTATTGAACTTTACTGATTTGCAGATTGGGACTGAGGCCAAGGTAAGTCCTCCGACTCGTGTTGTGCATAGGCAGCCCTAAGGTGTATTGGTTTACTAATCAAGTCTTAGGGGGTAGAACTTGCTGAGACGTTGTCTCATTGGTTATTGAATAACCATTTCAAGTCCCTAGATGTAGTAGACTTGGATTTTGAAGATCTCGAAAGTCTGGTGCAGTCTGCTGAAGGCTCTAGTTGGAGTGTGGAGGAAGATGAAGAAGAGGACGAGGATCTGTAGTTTGTGGGACCCCACCCCTACTTGTAGACCTTGTTTTTAAACCATTTTGAGTTGAATTTGAATTACTAGTTCACCTTGTATATACATGCACTGGTTTGCAATGTATATAAGTGTGGATGTTTTTAAAGGTTTGAAATTTAGTCCTACTGTTCTATCCCAATGTTTATTGTCTGGGGATTTAATATATGCTTCCGCTTGCACATGAAAAAGATAGGGTCGGCGATATGTAGTCCTGGGATATCGCTTTTAAAATTAACCAAGGTAAGGGATGTGCGCATGCCTGAGGATCGAGGCGTGACAGAAGTCATCAGTTCGAGCCTGAAGGATGGAACAAGATGATGAAGAAGGCGGCGAAGATATGGAGGAAAATCTGGGAAGAGAAAAAGGAGCTCTCTGAAAAGGGGAAGGCAAGGAAGTCGTAGAAATGTTGAAGAGGAGACAACCCCCTCTTGAACTTTATACTATGCGCGTCGCGTGCTCGATCTAGCAATCTTGGACAATTGTTTTGATGAACTGTCACTAAACTAAAAAAGAAAGAAGAGAAAAGAACTGGGAGTTGGCGCCTACATCAGTGGTTGCTGAGTGATCGCTCGCTATCTGGCTGGAAAAGGTGGTCCGGAAGCAAAAATACTTCTTTTTTGCAATTTTCTCATTTTTTTTTTTAGTTCGGGTTAAAAAGAAGAAAATGTCTCCTCTAAAACATTAAAAAATAAAAAAAGGAATAAAAAAAGAACTTTCAAAAAGAAACCCAATTCCATTATTTGGATTAAGAGAAATATCTGAATTGAGTGAAACTAAAAAAGAACGAGGAAGGGTATCCATTAATGCTCTTACCTTACACACCCCAAAAGAATCTAAAAGAGTCATGCGTGAGCAAGGGCACACTCAATTACTTATGTCAAATTCCCATATCTTTTTTTTTTTTTTAATGTAATGAGCCTATCCTCTCTTCCCTATTCATATTCCTAATAAAAGATATCAAAACGGATCACTAATTCAAGACCAAAATAATATTTGGAGGACTCTTCGGAGGACTCTTCTAACGAAACAAAAAAATATGGAATTATCAGCAAAGTTGTTTCTTTTTTTCTTTTCTAAAAATCCAAAGAATTATACTTACTTTATACCGCACGGCTCCTAAGTGATAAAAGAAAGAAGAAATGGGAAGAATGGATAGACTATGACGAGACCTATGCACCAGTAGCGATGTTAGAAGCAATTAGATTATTGCTTGCTTTTACTTGCTATAAAAATTTCAGGTTATTTTAGATGAATGTCAAAAGTGCATTCCTGAATGGATTCATACAAGAAGAAGTCTATGTGGAACAACCACCATGATTTAAAGATCCAAGAAAGTCAGACTCAGTTTACAGACTGAAAAAGACATTGTATGGACTCAAGCAAGTATCTCGAGCTTGGTATGAGAGGTTGAGTAAGTTTCTAACTCATAATGGTTTTGAAAAGGGAAAAGTTTATACCACTTTGTTTATAAAGAAAGAAGGAAAAGACTTTTTACTGGTACAAATTTATGTAGATGATATTATTTTTGGTTCTCCTAACGAAAGTCTTTGCAAGAAATTTTCAAGATCTATGTAGGATGAATTCGATATGAGCATGATGGGTGAGTTAACTTTCTTTCTGGGATTGCAAGTTAGACAGACGAAGATGAAAGGGCTAGTAATAATACCTAGAGGGGGGTGAATAGGTGATAAAGAGGTTTTTATAAAACTTAACAACTTAATTTGACTTTTAAGAATAATAGACTGAAGATATAAAAGACTATAAACAGTAATATAATACCACGACTTAAGATAAAGAGTTTAGGGAAAGAGAATTGAGACACAAGCTTTATAGTGGTTCAGCTTAGACCAAGCCTACGTCCACTCTCCCGCACTGACAGCCTACCGGCTGGATTTCACTAAGAACCAAAAGAGATTTTACAATCTCACGTCCTCGATTCCACAGTGTAGAGACTCTACTACACTTCCTCAAGGTCTCACAAGTGTTTTATCTCTCTTTCGGATACTGTATAAGCTCAGTGAATGAAATAGCAAAGAACTAGGAGCTTCAAACTTTAGAATTCTTTTATCACACACACACACACACACACAAATAACTTGAGCGTCTTCCTTATATACTTCTTCATGCCTTCATATCTGTTGGCACCTTCCAAAGGAGTTTTTCCAATCTACTCATTGGACAGAATCAATTTAGGGAGATCTCGAGTTATAAAAGGAATGTGATGATAGCCCACCAATCCTGCTCGCCCATACAATCAGGATCTAGGTTTCCATAAGTAGAACCTTCCAAGTATACTTTGCCAATCAACAAATCTAATTATCCAAATTGATTTCAATAATAATAATAGATCATGAGGTGCTATCTCCAGTGGTGAGATTTTCTTCAACCGTACAAACCAAATCCTTAAAAATATATTGCATTTGGATAAGTCTTTTCTTCATCCGTCTGGAAACTATCAGTGAGGGTAGACTTTGAATCTTGAGTCTGGAAGTCTTCAGACTTTGACGAAAGAATCTATAGGTTTTCAGACTAGACTGATGGAAACATTTTGTCAACTTCAAAACAAATAAGGAAGTTTTCTCCAACAATCTCCCCATTTTTGATGGTGACAAAACTTTCCTGCAGATTTGAACACTTTTGTCCTGCAAAACAACATTTAAGCAAAACAAGATATCTCATAAAAGATAAGTGGATTGGGATATGAATAGGAACGATTCTGCAACCATAGAGAACATGTTAGTCTTGCAAATCAACTATTCTTCCATAATCATTAAGAAAGGCCTAAGTTACTGCAGGCACCAAAAGATCAAATCAAACAGTCCACAACCAAATAAAACAAAGAATAAGTCCAGAAGTCCAAAGTCAAAAGCAAACAAATATCAAATATGCATCAAACTTCTCCCCCTTTTTATCAATAGCAAAAAGTGGAGAACAAATAAAAAGAGTACTTTAAAAATGAAGAGAGTCAAAGCTGTTTGGGCAGGCGAACAAGCTGGAATTCTCCCATTGAATTCGCTGTCTTCTCAAGCTTTTTGATAGTCTCCTTCAGCGGCTGTAAATCTTCACCCTTCACATGATCTTGCACTTGAGTCATCAGGGCGTTTAACTGATCGTGTAAAGACACTGAAGTAGACATGAAAGCATTCTTAAGATCTTGCAATTCATAACTCGGAGCATATTGCTCTTTTCTGACATCCAATAAAAGTTCTACCAATCAAGAAAAGTCTGTTGAATGTGTTGTGGCAGAACTTGGTCCAGCTGAGTCAAGTCCAGGATTTTTGAAAATTGAGGGATCTTCAGTAGAGTATCCACCATGACAATGAGTGGATCCACCTTGTTTATCCGCATCTCCCCCTGAATGAGTGCCTTTGGGAGGAGAGATGGATTCTTCTTCTTGTTCTGCGTCAGCAAAGGTTTGATGTTTTTCTGAGTTTGCTCACCAACACTTCCACTCTTCCGTCTTTCCAGAATTGCTCGACAGGGATACAGCCAAAGAGGCTCAAGAGATTCATCTCGAGCCACGTCTTCCTCTTCCTCTTCTCCTTTCTCCTTTTCTTCTTCTCTTCGTTCTTCTACTTCTTCTTCTTCTTCTTCTGCTCTTCTGTCCGCGTCTCTTTTCTCAGTCTCTTCTCTGGTCTCACGAAAGCTGACAAAACTTTTCAAGTTCCTTAAGGCAGAAAGAGTCATCTCATCCTCATCTTCTGCATCCTGCAAAATGAGAGTTCTCTTCTTCTTTGTTGAAGCACCCATGGCCTCCTTGCCTTTCCTTTTGGCCCTTGTAAAAAATGATTTCGCCTTAGTTGGAAACTTCTCCTTCATGCGCTCTAACACCTTGTTAATCTCTTTCAGATGCATCTTGGTGATCATTTTGAATCTAATCACCATCGAAGTATTGCTGGTCAAACACAGAGGTGCAGGAATGTGAATGTGGAAATGCCTAAAAAGGCGCATGATAAGAGTAGAATAAGGAAGTTGTCCCTTATCTTTCACCACTGTCCTGTACATGTGAAACAAGATGGTGTGAGGCAGAGGGAATTTGTAACCAACATTGATGGCATGCATCAATTTTGCTTCAGACCGAGACACATAAGTCTTGGATGTCAATTTTGGCCTGATGCAGTTGGTCACGATCTTGTGCAGCAAGATATTGGTGGCATTCATCCTAGAGTAGGATATCTTGCCTTTAGGAATCCTTTCTTTCACCAATGACAGAGTAGCATGAGCAACAGATACACTAATTGGATGGAAACACCCTCTTTCCACCCCAATTAGGTCAGCCAAAGTATCCATATTCACTAAGTACTTCTTATCCTTTACAGTGAAAGAGAAATTGTTTACATCCAAAAAGGATAAATTTGAATAGAAGTAGGCGATTTCTGGATAAGCAGCAGTAGACTTAGAACAAAAATGTTACAATTGCAAAAGAGCAAACTTCTCTCGCAGATTTACTTTCGCTGAATCAAGAAAATCGAAATCAACACTCCTAGGGTTCATGACCCATCTCTTCATTAGGTCCAAATAAACCCTTTTGTGATTCTTCGATCTGAATAGACTTGAACTGTCACCTGCAACATTTGCAGCCACACCTTTTTTAGGCAAGAAATGCGTAAACATTCATTCATCATCATCCTGCCCTTTGGGTTGATTAGTCGTACCAAAACGCGCGTCACTAGGAAAGTTAGCAAAGGCTTTCTCAATCGATCCTTTTTCTGCAATCCCTATCTTTTACATGTCATGTAAGAACATAGTTTCATTTATGTATCCTCTCTCTCTTAGAAATCCATCGATCAATGACATAGTAGAACCTCCTTTTTTCAAGCAAGAGTAAAGCTTGAAAGCAACCTTAGGAGTTAGAGTTCTTACAGGATCAACTTCTTCCAAAATTTCTTCTTGTGGTTGAGTCGGTGGAGGAGACTAACGTGCTAAGAAGGTTGTTGCTAACTTGATTGCTGTGGTGGAGAAGAATCTTCTCCCTCAGTCAAGTTGAAATGGGTAGGACCCTCAGGGCATATGGCGCGGTCCCCTGCTTGCTATTCTCGAAAACTTTCTTTAAGACATTGTCATTTCAAGGGAGAAATTCACAACTTTGCTCGAAAAGATGAAAACTTTTTGGATTAAACAACAGAGAAAGTGAGAGCAAGTGGGAGTAAGTTAGGGTTTGTGAGTGAAAAACAAAGAATACGGATTTCTATAGTATACAAAGCAAGTGAAGCGAGGTAAACGAAACGTCACAAAAAGGAAAAATTAGAAATGCCTTTTTGAAAGAAATAATAACTTCCTTTTTTGAAAATGAATAATTGCCTTTTTGAAAATAGATAACCGCCTTTTTGAATAGCTGCCTTTTTGAAAATGAATAAGTGTTATTAATTCAAGAAAGAAACTTAGAAAGATCATTCCAATCAATTAGCGATAAGTAACCGTACCTTTTAAATTAAATTACTAGTACCAAAATAACTTACAATCGTAACTCTTGGCCTTCTAAGTCTCGAGCACCTTCAGACTTTACCTTTGAGTCTGAGCATCTTCAGACTTTAATGGTTAAAGGATGTTACGTTCAATCTAGTGCGTATAGATTCGAATAGGCTTTTCTCTAGTGGCTTTGTAAATATGTCCACCAGTTGATTCTTTGAATCGATGAACCGGATTATAACTTCTCCATTTTGAATATGATCTCTAATAAAGTGATGTCGAATCTCTATGTGCTTTGCTCTTGAATGAAGAATTGGATTCTTTGTAAGATTAATTGTGCTGGTGTTGTCACATTTGATCTCGGTGCATGAATCTTTGATTCCAAAGTCTCTCAATTGTTGTTTTCTCCATAAGATTTGAGAATAGCAACTTCCAAGAGCTACATACTCTGCTTCTGCTGTTGAAAGAGCTACAGTACTTTGCTTTCTTGAGAACCATGATACTGCTCTGTTTCCCTGCAATTGACAAGTACCGGAAGTGCTTTTTCTATCAACTCTGCAACCTGCTAGATCTGCGTCTAAATATCCAAAGAGAGTAAAGTCTCTTTCTTTGGGATACCACAGACCCAACTTTGAGGTAGTTGCAACGTATTTGATGATGCGTTTTGCAGCACTTAGATGAGATTCTTTGGTATTAGATTGAAATCTAGTACAAATGAAAACACTAAACAACATGTCAGGTCTAGAAGCAGTAAGATAAAGAAGTGAACCAATAATACTCTTATAGAGCTTCTGGTCAACTTTCTTTCCTCCTTCATCTTTGTCCAGCTTTGAAAAACTTGACATTGGTATCTCAATCTTTTTACAATTCTCCAAACTGAACTTTTTGATGAGTTCTTTTGCATATTTTTCTTGGTGAATGAAGATTCCTTCCTTCAATTCTTTCACTTGTAGTCCAAGAAAGAAAGAGAGTTCACCCATCATGCTCATCTCAAATTCATCCTGCATAGTCTTAAAAAACTTCTTGCACAGGCTTTCGTTAGGTGATTCAAATATAATATCATCAACATAGATTTGAACAAGTAGAAAGTTTTTACCTTCCTTTTAATAAACAAGGTAGTATCTACTTTCCCTTTGTTAAAACCATTTTGAATTAGAAACTTACTTAACCTGTCATACCATGCTCGAGGTGCATGCTTTAATCCATGTAAGGCCTTTTTTAGTCTGAATACTAAGTCTAGTTTCTTCGGATCTTCAAATCCAGGAGGTTGTTCCACATAGACTTCTTCTTGGATAAATCCATTTAAGAATGCACTCTTGACGTCCATTTGGAATAACCTGGAGTTTGTATAACAGGCAAAAGCAAGTAATAATCTAATTGCATCTAACCTAGTTACTGGTGCGTAGGTTTCATCATAGTTTATCCCTTCTTCTTGTGTATATCCTTTGGTCACGAGTCTTGCTTTGTTCCTGACCACTTTTCCTTTTTCTTTTAACTTGTTCCTAAAAACCCATTTATCTCTAATAATGGATTTACCTTTTGGTTTAGAAGTTAATTCTCATACATCATTAATGCTGAACTATCTGAGTTCTTCTTACATTGCTTCAATCCAACTTTCGTTAGCTAAAACTTCTTCTATGCTTTTGGGTTCTATTTCAGAAATAAGTGTCATGGCGCTATAGAAGACTCCAACAAATCCAGTCCAAGTCACATCTACACCTTCAGGGAATACTGTTCTTTTTGTCGCTTTCCACCAATAATCAGCATTTCCTTGCAGTTGATACTCTACTAAAGATACTTTCTCTGCATCAGTACAATTTAGCAATGCAAATATCTTTTCCATCTCATCTACCCACAACTCGCTTCTACAAAAATCTCCTAATCCAGCAAATCTAGAGGGTTTTAGTTTCAGAAATTGCTCTACTAAGCCTTGCATTCTACGGTCACCTCCTACCTGTTGTTGGGCCTGCCTTTCCAATAGAACTCCTACGTTAGCAAGTGCTTCCAAAATTCCTTCCACACGGGGATCCGTAGCCATCCCTCGTCCATTTCTACTCATCTTGCCGCTTCTGAATTCTGCACATCGGTCACTACTCATTAGTCAACCTAGTCTCCTTACTCAACTAATAAGTAACAACTGTAACAATTGTTACTGATACCCTATGAGTAACATAAGTTACTTATTCCTTACAAAATAATACGGACAAAGAAAAATATTAGTGTCTTAACGCATAATCACTGTCGCACCTTATCACTCTAGGTAATCCTATGCTCTGATACCAAAAAGGAGAGCTGTGACGTCCCAGGGCGTCACGTACTAAGCGCAAGCGGAAAATTTAATTATAATAATTATTATTATTATTATCTTTTTTTTTCAAATACTTAAAAACCTCCTTACTTTGTTTCCATAGTGTTTACCATTGAAGGTTAGCATGTATAACATGGATTATTTAAAAGATATAGTTTGTACTATGGGGTTATCCTACCATTACTCTACTAATAGATAATTAATATAATTCACACAGATAAGATCACAAGAAGCTTCATTACTTTGTCAACATAGGGCCTACAAAATTTTATCGACTTGGACTTCTTTCATGTTCCTCGCCTTTATGTACATCATATATATATATATATATAGCAAAAGTAAGGCGCATCATGAACCAGGGATAAGAGGGTATGGGTATCTACTTCATTAGTTCCCACACAAGCCCACGAGCAAAAAGAAAAGAAAGTTAGACAGCTTCTTCGTGATCAAAGGCATCTAGGCGCCATCCGTCCCAGCTCCTGCACCGTCGTTTCCAAAGGGTATAGGGTCAAACATCGCCCCATCATGCTTGATAAACCAAGCAACAAACTTCAGGGGAGTCATCTCTGCTCTACCGTCATCCATCCATAACGTAGCCTCATACTTGGAGAAGGTCAGCTCGACATCATCATCATACACGTCAGTAAAAGTAACCTCAATACTTGCTATCACGCCATAACGAGCTACAGGCGGCACGTCCATACTATCAATCTGAAAAATGTAAGGTATGAGCAAATCTATGCCTAGTAAAGAATAATAAAACTCTAACTTAAATAATCCACAACCATCAATATTACCAGGGAATCATAAACAAGGCAATTCAGAATAAAATAATATAATTGTCACAAGCATAGTTAATTAGATATTCATACATCACCTAAATAATCACCTTGTATACATCCATCTCCATACTTACCTTTTCAAATAACAATTTCATATCAAGATGCAATGCAACAATAATGCATGAACTCACTCACCAAATAGAATTATATTTAGTGTGCACATAATCCACTCTCGAATCAGTCATAACCGAACTCGCCGGCCTGATCGAGTCACTTCCGGAAAGTACGTTATCCGGACTTCCACAATATTTCTATTATGGGCATCTCACTCCGAGGCATCCCGGTATCACACAACCGAGGTCCTCCCAAGACCACTCAGCAAGGGGCATCTCACTCCGAGGCATCTCAGTATCACACAACCGAGGCATCCTTGATCACACACAAGGGCATCTCACTCCGAGGCATCCCGGTATCTCTCAACCGAGGCATCCAAGACCACTCAGCAAGGGCATCCCAAACTTCCGGGGGCATCACCGGTATCTCTGTACCGATGGGTCCGTTCACCCTCTTAAGCACACATTTCACACCATTACACCTTTGATTAATGCATTTATCGTATGCAAAGGAAAAGACTCCAAAGTATCTATCTAGGTATCTAATTCTCATGATCCTAGCACACGTACGTGTCCAAATTATAAGATAAAATCCATTACGACATGTCCCATACCATGCCGAACAAATATTCATCCCATAATCAAGCACTATGCACCGCACACATTGCACACGCATTGTACTATATGCACTTGTATTTCTAATGATGTATGTGGCCTAAGACTATGTCTACCGTGAGCTTATTAGACTTTTTATATATATATAAATACCTCATGAGTCGATTATATATCACAGTATATATATATATATGTATAAGTTCTCGGATTAGGACATATTATTAATTAAATGCACAGTTTCTGTTTTGGTAATAGAAAATATATCAATTCTTGTCAAAATATTACCAAATTTTAGTACGTTATACTAGAGACATAGATCTACAACTTCCATGAAGAAACTTAATTTCGAATCTTACTGTATTAAGAAAAACAATTACTGTAATCTTTATTATTACCCTATACTGACGTCCAGCTTTTACATTTACTAAGAATTTTTTTTTATTACTCAATTCATGTTCATTTAATCTCAAATTTTGACATGTTATTCCTTAGGATGTTTTCTATAATTTTCATTAAGAACTCGAAGTCCAATTCTAAATAGGTAAATACAGAAAATTCACATAATCAGCGAAGGTCATACTAATTACCACAGAACAGTTTACTGACTTTACTGAGTTCGTTTCTATTTCTACACTTGTATATATTTATATTATTATAACTACGTGTATAACTCAATATTATATATGTTCCTTCATGTAAAATGGTTCTTCCATATTTTTATTAACACACATAAAGAAAACTTAACACAAACAGAAAACTTTGTAATGATTTTCGCCTAGAACCGAATATATACCTCCCTTTTCTTACTTCTAACTTAATGAAATAACTTATCTATCCATAATTTTCTTCCAACATACTCAAATGCTTACTCACAGCAACTCAAAACTTATCTTTCTTGAACAAACAATCAATTTCACAGCTCGGCTCGAAGTGTCGTTGTACCCGCAAGCCTTTTATCACGATTTCTACCCAAAACAACACACTCGGCATCCACTTCATTACTTGTTCAACAAAACAGCCAACCTTCATCAAATTTTCGAGACATGCAAAGCTCAAAAGCAACATGCAAAGACCTCTAGCTTCACTCTTAGGTCCATCAAGCTCGAAACAACACAAATCCATCACTTCTCACCACTTTTCTTCACAAAACAGCACACTTTCTTTTGGATTTCGCATCATGCAAGGTCCGAATATAACATGCAATGGCTTCTACAACTAATCCATCACTTATACAGCTTAGATAAACAACAAAACAACAATTACATCTCATATTCCTCATAGCTTGGTTAGATCCACAAGCTTTTCTTGATGAAGTAGTGGATACACTTCAATTTAGAGTTCTATTCTTCCTTACCTTGCTCGGCTATCAACCTAATACAAAAGCACTTCAAGAACAACACCAAAACTTCACATGCAAGAGGAAAAATGACTGGTCTTGCTTCTGGCTCGGCCGAGAGAGAAGAGGAGAAGATGGAAGTGAGTTTGTGCGGTTCTTGAGGAGAGAGAGAGAGAATTTCGAATTTATGAGGGGAAAACAAGCTACAAGCTAGTCCTAGGTTAGTGAAATGATTAGATTTAGCTCATGATTAAATCTTCTTGAAGTTGTCATTTGGTCCTATGGATTTGAGAGGAAAACCGTGGGTGGGGGAGAGAGAGAAAACGGATGGAGAGGAGGGGAGTGTCGCGGCTTCCAAATGAGGGGTTTCTTGCCAATTATCAACTTCATTCTTTTATTAGGTCTTAATTCATATCATTAATTATAACATTAATTGACAATGTCCTTCAATTAATCCCTTTCATTTCCACTTAATTCAATTACACGAAATTGTAACATATACCACAAATCAAATAGTTAATGTTAGTCAAAAAAAAAGAAATCCATCACAAAATACTAAAGTCAGAATTTTATATTAGCATCACAATTATTAATTTAAATCACCTTAATTGAGATCTATAAATCTTTACTAAAAATAAAATTACTTGGGCCTAATTTATCTATTCCTAGCCCAATGGGCCTAATCCATAACAATCCCGGCCCACTAAACTAAGCCTTCGATCCTAAGAATCCCGAACCTTGGCCCACTTAAACCAAGTCCAAGCCCACTATCTCTCACTTGAATCCACAAGTCCAATTCATGTGGCCCACTCATTTCTCAAGCCCATTCGATCCTTACGGTCCATCGGGTTCACTCTTGGCCCATTTAAAAATAATTCCGAACTCCTAATGATTCAAGTACACTAATGAAGGTCAATGAAATTCGGGATGTCACAAATGATCTTCAGGAGTCTGAGTTACTTCAGGTGAAGTAGAATTTGTAAGGTCTGGAGCAGATTCAGATTCTTCAGGTTAAGTCTGAATCAATTGATTCTGTAGAGAGTCTTAAAATTTGACATTCATAGATTCTTCCACAGACTGAGTCTTCTTGTTGAATACTCTGTAAGCTTTACTTGATGTTGAGTAGCCAAGGAAAATTCTTCGTCTGATTTTTCTTCAAACTTACTAGTTCGATCATTTGAATTTTTCAAAACAAAACATTTGCAACCAAACACATGAAAGTAAGAAACAATTTGCTTCTTTCCTTTAAATAACTCATAAGGAGTTTTCTCTAGAATAGGCCTTAAGAATATTCTGTTAATAGTATAGCAAGCTGTAGAAACTGCTTCAGCCCAAAAATGAGAAGAAATATTACTTTCTATTAAAAGAGTTCTTGCCATTTCTTGCAAATATCAATTCTTCCTTTCAACAACTCCATTCTGTTCTAGAGTGTATGAAGAAGAAAAAACATGCTGAAAACCAGATTCATCACAGAATTTGGCAAAGTTTTGATTCTCAAACTCATCTCCATGGTCTGTCCGTATGCTTGAGATAGCATATCCTTTCTTATTCTGAACTTTATTGGCAAACTTTAAAAAGTGAGAAAATGTTTCAGACTTACTTGCCAAAAAGAAAACCCAAGTAAATCGAGAATAATCGTCTACAATCACTAGACAATATCTCTTTCCACCAATGCTTTGAGTTTTGGTTGGTCCAAAGAGATCCATATGCAGAAGCTGCAAAACACGATTAGTAGAAACTTGATTTATTGGTTTAAAAGAACTTCTAACCTGTTTTCCCAACACACACGGTGTGCATAAGTCAGTTTTTTTATACTTCAGGTTGGGCAGTCCACGGACAAGATTCTTGGAAGAGATCTTTGCAATTTGCTTCAAGTTGGCATGTCCAAGCTTTTGATGCCAAAGATTTGCTTCATCTTTAATTGAAATTAGACATTGAGAGCTTTATGGTTTTACATCCAGTAGGTAGATGTTCCCATATCTTCGTCCAGTAAAAGATTGAGAAAAATCTTTACTGGTTCCTGAACATACTCCTTCTTCAAAATTGATTTTGAATCTAGTGTCGCACAGTTGGCTAATGCTAAGTAGATTGTAATTTAGTCCTTCCACCAAGGAGACGTTGTTGATTGTGAGACTTCCAATATTCACAGTTCCACATCCAACAATTTTTCCTTTGCTATTTTCACCAAAAGAAACTTTTCCACCATTCATTTGCACAAGTTTTATAAAGCAATTTGAATCTCCTGTCATGTGTCTGGAACAGCCACTATCCAAATACCATTTAACATTTTTCTTGATAGTGACTTGCAATTAAAAAAGAAACTCAAGCTTTATTTGGTATCCACATTTTCTTGAGTCCAAAAGAGTTATTGCAATATGCAGTCTTTGCCCATTCTTTCTTAACCGGTCTCTAAACCATAGGACAATCTTTCTTAAAATGTTATGAGCTATTACACTTTGAACATTTGAGAGCACTTCGGCCAACAGGGTTTACAAAAGCCTTTTGAAAATGATTTTTGTAAAATATTTTTGTAGGTCTTTGTTTGATTCTCTCCTTTACTTTTGGGAAATCAATTAAAGGAATAGTTTTGGTGTCATACCCAAACCAGATTTGTTAAAATAAGGTCTTTATATAGAAAGAATTTTTTCTAACTTCTCTGAACATTTTGAAAATTTCTTTGTTATATTTGAAATATCTTCTTTCAATAAAATATTCTCCTTTGAGAGAGAATTTGCATTTTCTTTTAAAACGTTAAAGCTTTTGTTTAAATTTTCAAACTTCTCTTTCCAAGAAATTGCCGGTTGCTTTAGTTTAGAATTTTCCCTCTTTAGTTCGGAAATCCTTTTAAAAGAGGTTTTGAAATTAAGACAAAGTTCATCAATGTATTTTGAAACTTTAGTCGGAATTTTTAAATTGCTTACCTCGATTTCACTGTCTAAGTCTGAGTTTGAATTTATCTCAGAGTCTGAGTCTAAATCTGAATTAGCCATTAGACATATATTGGCATAATCATCTTCACTTTCTTCACATTCAGTATCACTCTATGTCTTTGCTTTGAGAGCCTTTTTGAATCTCTCTGTGTTTCTCTTCTTTTTCTTTGACAAAGGGCAGTTGGGTCTGATGTGTCCCTTTTTCTTACATTCGAAACAAATCACGTCTTTGTTTGTCTCATTGTCTTCATTTGATTTCTTCTGAAATCTTTGATTGCTTTGCTTCTTCCAGTTAAACCTTCTTCCTTTGTTGTTCAACTTCCTGAACTTCTTTATCATGAGTGCAAGTTCTTCATCATCCAAGTCATCTTCTGAAACTGTAATATCAGAATCAACATTAGATTTTAAAACAATTGACTTCTTACCTTTGGGATCTTCTTCTTCATTGATTTGTTCCACTTTATATGATTGAAGTGTACCAACTAATTCGTCCACTGACAAAGGCACGATCCTCTATGTTCTTTTATTGAAGTCTTAATGTGATTCTAGTCTTTGGAGAGTCCACACAGCAATTTGTTAACCTTCATTGGTCCTGAGATTGGCTATCCCTGATATTCTAGACCATTTACTATTTCAGTAAAACGACTAAACATATCAGTGATAGATTCTCCTGTCTTCATTTTGAATGCTTCATACTATCCGAGTAGAATATTAATCATTGTTTCTTTTACTCGATCAGTTCCTTCATACGTAATGTGCAGCCTATCCCAGACTTCTTTGGCTGTTTCACAAGAAGAAATTCTGCTATACTCAGTAGGAGATAAAGCACAATATAAAGAGTAAATAGCTTTAGCATCAAGAGCTTGTCTCTTGGTTATTTCTTCTTGTGTCATCTCGCTAGCATCAGCAGCTTCTTTCACTCTTTCTGAAACTGATGCAGCTTTAGGAATGATCCCTTTTACTACTACATCCCATTTCAGAGGGTCTTTCGATCTTAGGAATGCTTTCATCTTGTTTTTCCATATGATGTATTCCTTTCCCTCGAAGTATGGTGGTATGGTGTTACTTTGGCCTTCAACCAACCCTGGAGACAACATACTAGCCATAGATCTTTAACTTAGAAGTAAAAACACTTCAATTAAATGAGTACACAGGCTCTAATACCAATTGAAAGGGCTAATAATAACACTTAAAGGGAGATGAATAGGTGATAAAGAGGTTTTTATAAAACTTAACAACTTAATTTGACTTTTAAGAATAATATACTGAAGATATAAAAGACTATAAACAGTAATATAAGACCACAACTTAAGATAGAGAGTTTAGGGAAAGAGAATTGAGACACAAGGTTTATAGTGGTTCGGCTTAAACCAAGCCTACGTCCACTCTCCTGCACTAACAGCCTATCGGCTGGATTTCACTAAGAACCAAAAGAGATTTTATCGTCTCACGTCCTCGATTCCACAGTGTAGAGACTATACTACACTTCCTTAAGGTCTCACAAATGTTTTATCTCTCTTTCGAATACAGTATAAGCTCAGCGAATGAAATAGCAAAGAACTAGGAGCTTTAGACTTTAGAATTCTTCTATCACGCACACCCACGAATAACTTGAGCGTCTTCTTTGTATACTCCTTCATGCCTTCATATCCGTTGGCACCTTCCAAAGGAGTTCTTCCAATCTACTCGTTGGACATAATCAATTTAGGGAGATCTCGAGTTATAAAAAGAATGTTATGATAGCCCACTAATCATGCTTGCCCATACAATTAGGATCTAAGTTTTCATAAGTAAAACCTTCCAAGTATACTTTTCCAATCAATAGATCTAATTATCCAAATTGATTTCAATAAGAATAATAGATCATGAGGTGCTATCTATAGCGGTGAGATCTTCTTCAACCGTACGAACCAAATCTTTAAGAATATACTTGCATCTGGATAAGTCTTTTCTTCGTCGGTCTGGAAACTATCAGTAATGGTAGACTTTGAATCTTTGAGTCTGGAAGTCTTCAGACTTTGACGAAAGAGTCTATAAGTCTTCAGACAAGACTGATGGAAACGTTTTGTCAACTTCAAAACAAATAAGGAAGTTTTCTCCAACAGAAGAAAGGTATATTCATTCACCAAGAAAAATATGCCAAAGATCTCATCAAGAAATTTGGGTTGGAAAGTTGCAAGAAAACAGAGACTCTAATGTCAAGTTCTTTGAAACTGGACAAGGATGAAGAAGGGAAGAAAATAAATCAAAAGCTATACAAAAGCATGATTGGTTCAATTCTCTACCTTATTGCTTCTAGACTTGATATTTTATTCAGTGTTTGTATATGTGCAAGATTTAAGTCTAACCCAAGAGAATCTCATCTAAGTGCTGTAAAACGCATCATTAAATATGTTGCGACCTGTCCAAAATTGGGTATGTGGTATCCAAAATAATGAGACTTTACTCTTCTTTGATATTCCGATGCTAATTTAACAGGTTGTAGAGTTTATAGAAAGAGCACATCTGGCACTTGTCAACTGCTGGGAAATATGTTGGTATCTTGGTTATCAAGGAAGCAAAGTACTATGGCTCTCTTCACTGCAGAAGCAAAGTATGTTGCTTTTGGGAGTTGTTGCTCTCAAATCCTATGGATAAGACAACAACTGAGAGATTTTGGGATTGAAGAATCATGTGCCGAGATCAAATGTGATAATACAAATGCTATTAATCTTACCAAGAACCCAATTCTTCATCCAAGGGCGAAGCATATATAGATTCGACATTACTTTATAAGAGATCATGTCCAAAATGGGGAGATTATGATTCAGTTCATTGATTCGAAGAATCAGCTAGCAAACATCTTCACGAAGCCCCTCAAGAAAAATCTATTTGACTCTATTCATACCAAGCTGAATATTATTTCTATTTTGGAGTAAAGTCTGAAGTTGATCAAACTCAGAATTTCCAAACACTACTTCAGTAAGAAAATCTCGAATCTAGGTATTTTATTTTTGGAATGAAAATGTATGATTAACCGAATCGTTGCTTGCCTATTTTATTTTTGGAAGTTATCTTTTCGAATTTTTGAATTTTTTGGCAGATTTTATTTTTAGTTTATTTCGAAAAGGCAATTTTCTTTTTTCCTTATGACGGTTCGTTTATCTCTTTTCTTTTTTACTTTTCACTTTCTTTATATACCCTATTGTATTTCTTTTGAGCACTTCTTCTCAAACCCTAAAATACAGACTCTCTACTCTCTCGTTTCTACTCTCAAGATTGTTCCGCAAGTTTCCATTTTTTTCACTCGAACTAGTCTGTAAAATCCTCCAAGCCTGCAAATATGTCTTACCAAAGGAAATCCTCCGGAATTGCAAGCAAAGGACCTCGAAATGTGCCAGAAGGGCAGACACATTTCGATCTCACTGAGGAAGACTCTTCATGCAACTCTCCACAGCATTCTCAGCAGCACTTTACTCAAAATATTCCGCACCAACCTTTGGAAGAGGAAGTCATAGAAGACGTAGAACCTCTCAGAGCCTCGAGACCTTAGGTTCACTATAAGCTTTACACTCATTTGAAGTAGGGAGGTACTCCTATGAATTTTATCGATGAATTTCTAAGAGAAAAATGTTATAAGAACGAGACTTTGTTCTTAAGAATGATGGAACAGTTAGGTATAGCGTCGAAAGGATCGGTAGACAATGCCTTTCTTCATTTTCCTGCAGACCCTAAGTTCAGTTCTAATCATCCTGAGAACAAGGATGATGATGAGAGATTTTATTCTAATTTTCAACCAAGAATGGGTGTTGCTGCAGATATTCCTAGAGAAAGAACGAAATTGTTTCGTTCTAAGGAACACAAAAGGTTTTACTCACATATGCTGAAGAGAGGGGTGATGAACCCTTGTACTATTGATTTTGATTTCCTAGACTCGATCAAGGTTAACTTGAGAGAGAAATTAGCCTTCCTTCAACTGGAGAATTTTTGTTCTGAAACAACTATTGCATATCCAGAGTTGATTGCATCTTTCTATTCAAATATGTCTTTTCTTGACCAAAATAGAATCCAGTTCACTATGAGTGATAAAGCCTATGTGGTGGATGTTGACACACCGACAGACATTATTGGGGTGGAAATGAGTGGTTTTCAACCAATAAATGTCTCATTTGGTCAAGCAATGAGATTTCTTGTCACGGACAAAGTATTAGAAGAAGGCATTACTTATTCTCGACTATCAGCCTCAAATGTTTTGTTGCATAAAGTTGTCATCAACTGCATCAGACCGAAGGCTGCATCAAAAACAGATGTTTCTAGGTTTGAAGCACGGCTCATGTTTGCTATCTACAATGGGATGAGATTTTCACTCCCTCATACTATCTTGATGCACATGCACAGGACAGTTATGGAGGACAAAGGATAGTTGCCCTATTATGCGCTAGTTACAAAATTGTTCAGAGATTTTCAGATCGAGTTTCCCATCTCTCTTTGCTCTCGAACTGTTGCTCCTATGGTTATAGGACTGGAAATGATTTCGAAGATGAGGTTGAAGGATCTGAACAAAGCCATTGAGCGCTTGAAGAATGAGTCCTCTAGCAAAACCATGGAAGATTCTGCTGCAAGGAAAAGGAAAGGCAATGAAGTTGTGAAAGAACTTGTAAAGAAGAGAAGATCTCTCATCCTGCAGAAAGAAGAGGATGATGATGATGATCTTACCATTTCTGCCATTGCCTTGAAGAATCTTTGAGGTTTTATTGGTTCTGAGAAACCAATTCAAAGAGAAGAAAGAGATGGAGAAGAAGCAGAGCTAGAAGAAGAAGAAGAACCAAAGAAGGAAGAAGCAGCAAAAGAAGAAGAAGCAAGAGAAGAAGAAGGAAGAGATGAAGAAGGAAAAGGTCATGAGAATGACTCTTATGAGGCGACAATTGCCATATCTTTATCTAAAGATTCTAAAGCAACTCGGAGTGGTCCAATCGAAGTACATATAGAGCAAGAACATCACTCTCGTTCTACAAACGAGAAGACTCAAGAAGAAGAAATCCTTTCTTCACCTGTAGGCACGGAAACGAGGGGAGCTGTTGAGAAAATAGGGACTTCTTCTCCTCTTTTTGTGAGTGATAGTATCAGTCAATCTCCTGCACACCCAAAAGATGTCTATGCTTCTCAATTTCCTGAAGCTGACATTGAAGAATCTACTCGGAGTCTTGGAACTAGACAAGTTGATGTTCCCTCCTCTCCCAATTCTCCTCGAACTCCACTTGCTTAAGCTAGTGTGTAGACTAAACCAAATGATAACTATCCAAGGATGATAAACCTTATTTTGGAAGTTAAAGCTCGGCAATACGCTATGAAGATTAAGATTCAGAAACTTCATATTACGTTGCGATCCTCTTCTGACTTACACACTGAGTCCTTAGATACTCAGGTAAAAACTTTAAATCAACAAGTATCTCAGACTGTGACCAAGAATGATCAAACTCTTCAAATTCTCAAGTTTGTTCAGACTCGAGTCGAGAATGTTCATCTCCAGTACTAGAAGGTTGAAGAGGCAGTGCAGTCAATGAGGGATTTCTAACTCGTTCGAATTATAAGACAATCTTGAGTCCTTTTATCTCTTCTCTATTTTGAATTTCTCCACTTTTTGATGTTGACAAAAATTGAGAGAATGTGCAGATTTAAACTTATCCTTTGATTTGTTTTAAGTTTGTTTTAAATGCTTATACTCTACAGCAACTTTTGTGGTGATACTCTTTGTGGTGATGTTTATGGATGTGAATGTTTAAATCTTGATGCGTGTCTAATTTTTCAAAATTAACATGTTTTTTGTGGTTGCAGAATCAATGCTATCTAGATCCTTAACTAACTGTTTTTATAAGATATCATGTACTACTAAGAGTTGTTTTGCAGGTTATAAATCTTTAAATCTGCAGGGAAGTTTTGTCACCATAAAAAAATTGGGAGATTGTTGGAGAAAACTCCTTTGATGTTTTGAAGTTGACAAAACTTATCCAAAGTCTATTATGAAGATGTTAAATTTGAAGACTCCCAGATTTTGCGTCAAAGTCTGAAGACTCCCAGACTTTGTGTCAAAGTCTGCTCACTTTGAAAAATTCTAAACTAAACGAAAGTGAAGGATGAAGACTTTTCCAGATAAGGGATTATATTTCTTTCTTCAAGGGATTGGTTCGTATGGATTATTTATGGTCTTCTGGTTGGAAATATCACCTACGAAATTGAATATCTTTATTAGAATCAATTTGAATACATCAAATCTTTTTGGAGAGCAAGTAATTTTGGAAAGAATCTACTTATGGAAACCAAGATCCTGATTGTATGGGCGAATAGGATTGACGGGCTTTCATCACAATCTTCAAACGGCTCGAGATCTCCTTGATTGATTATGTCCAACGGGTTGATTGGAAGAATTCCTTTGGTAAGTGCCAACGGTCGAGAAGGTATGAAGGAGTATTTAATGAGGACTCTCCAGTTGTTCGATAGAGCGCGTGAAAGAGAAATTCCAAAGTCTGAAGCTTTCCATTCCCTTGTTACTTCTTACTCTTAGCACTAAATTGTATTCAAAAGAGAGAGACTTATAGTGTGACTTCGTGAGAGAGCAGTAGAGTCTCTTCACTGTGAAGTCGAGATTGCAAGATTGTAAATTCTCTTTTGATTCATAGTGAAATCCAGCTAGAAGGCTGTCAGCATGGGAGAGTGGACGTAGGCTTGATCTAAGTCGAACCACTATAAATTCTATGTTCATATTCTCTTCCCCGAACTTCTTTATTTTGTTTGTAGTTCTATTTAACCACCAAAGTCTGAACTCAGTTTAAGTCTGTTGTTCTTCAAACTCAGTTTCAAAAGTAAAATATTTTCATTGTTCTTTGTAAAAATTGCTTTCACACATATTCACCCCCCTCTAGGTGTTTATACTAGCACTTACACCTTAATCCTCTACTTTCAAGCAGCACAAAACCCAAATGTTTTGAGTTGGAGCCAAAGACGACAAATCGCAATCAATGCAGCTCAAGGTACATAAAGTAGATTGATGAAATCTTTGTTCACATTTCCACAAGTTGAGCAACACAATACATTTCATGAAGTTTCCTTTTTCGCTAGTGGTGCAGGGTTGGAGTACCTGCACAATCGTTGCAAAGCCCCCATTGTCCATAGAGATTTAAAGACACCCAATATTTTACTAAACAAAAACATGCAAGCGAAGATTGCTAATTTTGGATTATCGAAGGCATTTGTAACAAAGCTTCGGTCTCATATTTTGACTCGCCTTGCAAGAATGCCTGGTTATCTTGATTCGGAGTAAGCAACTCTAAACGATAACTTTGAATACAAATACTATTCCACTTAGGAAGCAGAATACATGTTTATGTTGGATACATGTATGTAGGTACGATTTTGAAAGGCAATTTCGTCTATGATTGTACCAATCAAAGCAACAATTCCTTTTGAATCTCAGGTTTCATTCATCTTGAAACTTGGGCAAGAAGAGAGATGTGTATAGCTTTGGTGTAGTTTATTTGAGTTAATCACAAGCCACTCCACAATTATAAGAAGTCCAGAGGGCAGCAACATGCACATCCAGAGCATTGTCAATCCGAGGTTAAATGGCCAATGCAACATCAATTCTGCATGGAAAGTGGTGGACATAGCCATGTTGTGTGTGTTGATGATAGTGGTCCAAAGGCCAGACGAAGACTATGTTTTGTCGAAACTAAAAGAATGCTTGACGGCAGAGATCAATTCAGGAAGAAGCCAATGAATGGGAAATAGTAAGAGACAAAGTGAATCTTTTGAGATGACCTTAATTGACGTTGATAATGTTGGTAGTTTGTTTATAAAACAAATGAAGATGTGCCTCGTCCCACATCGAAAAGATGTGAGTGCGCACGTGGACGAGATTTGGCATTGACCAATGATCATTATTTTTATTTATTGAAAATTCGAATTTATTTTTATATAAAAAAATTAACTATAAAGTCTTGTTGAAACAGTGCGACTGTTCACGAAAAGTTTCGGTTATTTATTATTTGTTATTTATTTAATTCTGAATTTTTTATGTTCTTTCAACATAACCTTTAAGACGTACTTGTTCACAAAAGGTTGCCTTTGTTCTTTTTTGCAACCTTTTGAAAAGTTATCTCTATTCGAAAGACAGAAATAAGTACGTTTGTTTTAAGATCAAACTAACATCTTCTTCCATTTTTTTCATTTTCTTTCGAAAGAAACTACAACCATTGTTTCCAATTGTTTCCCATGAGAGACCTTGGAGAAATACTAGAATTACTATCTAGTATTCTCATTTTGAGACTTTGTTGTATCCTGAAGGAAATTTGCCGATGACCATTAACAAATTTGTGGGGCAAATAAATCCTTAAAGAAAGTGATATCATGCCTCAAAGTCCAACTTAATTACTCTAAAGATCCGACTTCATTATTCTACTCAATTCGAAGCCATATTTTCCCAACAATTTAAAATATTTGAACGGTGCTGAAAAGTTCCAGATCAAATGTGGATTCATATTCAGGTTCTCCTTGTTTAGTTGTAAAGGGAAGCAAACGATTGAGATTTACTGGAGTGGATTGGAAGCAAGGGGTGTTGTGTCACAAGAGTCTGAGAGATTCATACTGTCTTGCTAAGAACAGCAGGTGGGTCGATAAAGTGTCGTCTACTTTGGCCGTCCCGAGCAATTGAAGGCTTGTTCTTGACGTGACTGGGAGGGTTACATTCGAAACTGTGAGATCTCTCCTGGAGTATTTGATGGAGAAACTCCATGATGGTATGAGGTAAAGCGTTAACGCCGTTCGCGAGGAAGTTGTTGAGATACCTAACTGCTAAGTCGTCCATCATCACCACTCTCTGTCTCTCTGTCTCTCTGTCTCCCTTTGTGTCTCCCTCAATGGACAAGGACGGGCAGACCCGTCGCGCCCGCCATGCCCTCACTTCCCTCGTCTTCCTCTTCCTCAACTTCCTCGACGCCTCCCTGTGCGTGCTGTAACGCTTCCTCGATGCGTTCTTCGAAGGAAAGCCCTCCCATTGTTACTGCCATGAGAGCGGCAGCGGGAGGAGCGGCGCGAGTGAAGGTGACGGAGAGAGCGAGGTCTCCGAGAGTCTGTACAGAAGGAGGAACGTTTTCTGGGAAATGGGTATAATGCTCTGATGGGCGAAAGGTGGGATCTTTACGGTTCGGCAGGGAAGGTGGTGATGAATCATCACCGTTGGTGGTCTGATGGCTGTGAATCTTGCGTTTCTTGGGCGTGCAATGATGCACTGAAGCTTCACGTTGTTGTTCAGGAGCCTCTGCAAGTAAGTGTTCAGGGGAAGAAGGCCCCTGAAAATGTGATATTTTTACATGGTTTCCTCTCATCTTCATCGTTTTGGACAGAAGCGGTGTTCCCTAATTTTTCCGAATCAGCAAGGACTAACTACAGATTTTTGCCATGAATCTTTTGGGATTTGGGAGAAGCCCGAAGCCGAATAACTTCACCTATACGTTGAAGGATCACCTGGGCATGATTGAGAAATCCATGATTATTCCATATGGGTTAAATTCTTTTCATTTAGTTGCACACTATGAAATCCCAATTTTTCAACCCTGTTGGCTACTTAATTAATCGGGCATTTCATTGACGTGCCTATAGGGCTGTTCTCAGAGCTGATCACTCTCGAGATAACTAGACTAACTGGGGAAGCTATTAAGCGATTTAAAGCAAATGGACTTAAGAAGTCGACCAGGAATCGGCTTCTTGACCGTGCTTATCTTTAGAGGCATTACGGCACAGTTAAAAAATCGATTTGAGATCAGAGATAGGTCAATTTGACCGAAATGTGTGGCCGATCGTGGGTGACTCCACTAAATTAAAAATATTCTCATCGATTGACACTCATTTGATTTTACTGTCGTTTTGGTACCCTGTCTCCGTAATTGAATTCTTGAGATTTTCACAATAATCGAGAGTCAACATTGAGTCGAGTGGGTTCATAGTGGCTTGAAGAAAATTGACCACGAGTCGTTTGCCCTAAAAAGTTCTGAAAACTACCCGGTAATCTAGATAACGATAAAAACGCGCCAACTGGAAATTAACCACCAATTCAAGTCCGATTTCAGAAATTGAAGATTCTATCATGTCACGATAAATTATAGGAGTATCGACTCAGTCTCAGAAGATTTTTCCGACAACCGAGACTTTTTGGGAAAAAGTCGGTTTATGACCATTTTATGCAGAAAAGGCCGGGAATTGTTTGTGATGGCAAAATTCAGAAGCATGATGGATATATGAGTGAGGGAAAATGCTAAAATGATCATTGATGGGTCAATTGAATTTATTGAGGCCGGTTTATGACGAAACAAGTATGAATAAAGGTTTAATTGAAACTAAAACCCCTCAATTTCGTAAGTCCCCCTTGCCTTTAGCATTTTGGACAATTTGAGATGTTGTGGGGGAGTGCATAAGTGGCCTCTTGACAGCCAAGGAAGGTTGGCTTCTTGGACAAGTTGGGGGAGGCAAAATGGTGGAAAATGTGGCCATGGTGGCCCACCCCTCCTCAACTCTATCTTCTCCCTCACCCTCTCTCTCACTCCACCGTCCATCTCACCATCTCCCTCGTCCAAACCGTGTGACCAGCCAACAAGGAAGAAGAGCAGCAGCCGCCATGCCAAGATGCCAGATCGCCACCCCGCCGTTGCCGGTTCAAGAGCCACCGCTTGCGCGCCACCTTGCCGCATGCCATCGCCCCCTTGGTCGCCTCCCTCTCACCCAACAACTGCTGTGGTAGCTCAACCAAGGCTGTTCACAGCCATTTCTCCACCGGTAAAGCCCCACTAAAGTCCGGTTTGGCCTATTGTTGCATTCCCGTGCAATCCCCGCCTTAACCAAGTGGTTTTTCCTCCATTTTCAGCCACCTCTTTGGCCCATTTTGAGGTGATTGTGGGCCTCGATTCCTACGCCCGCTTTGGAGAAAAGCGTTCCCCGTGCCGTTCCCGTCGGTTTGATCCGACTCGCACGTTATTCTGGTGAGTTTAGCTCACTAATCCTTGCTTAGATTGCTAATGATGCTTAAAGGTTGATTAGTGTTAATTATGTCACGCCCCGAACTCCGAGCGTGTACCCATCCCTCTCTGGTCGATAAAATTTTGTGACTTCCCAGGACTAGTCGCCGACCCTTTTTCTTTATTGCACATGCGGAAGCGAAAAAGAATCTCCTAAAAGTAACAATCTCGGGATAGAAAAGTATAACAATAATTTCACAAACAAACATGCCTTTATAAACATATGCTGAGTCAAGTATAAGAGTCTATGGTCAAAAGACTACAAATGACTGTTCTCCAAAAAGAAGCGGTCCTATCCAACCCATACTTCAAATCACCTCCTCTCTACTCTAGGTCCTCCACTTGATGACCCTGAAAGTGGTTATACAATAACCAGTGAGACAATGTCTTAGCAAGTCTATGCTCTAAACTTCGACTAGGAGGGAAAGACGCTAAGAAGCGCCCTAAGCACGCAATCACACAATCAAGGATACTTACCTCGTCTCAGTTCCACCCTGCAGGTCAACACAGTTCATATCACAAAGCAGAGCATCACTCAAGCTCAATTAATTGGAACACAATACTCATTTCAACATGCGTTCCTAGTTTTGATCTCGGCATATAGCACAGCCTACTCTCAGTTCGGTGGTCTTCTGGCATTGCTAGGCTTCGTCTCACCTCATTGAGCACGGCACGTCACTTCGTTGACGGCTTTCCCGAAGGAGCATAGGGTCCAGAATCTACTGCGACTGGCTTCCCTTTATCAAGGGGTATCCTAAATAGGGATAACATCCAGCTCAACAGCCTGGGACGATTTATCTTAATTATCACATGATCACTCCAATATGGCCCAGGGCACCCTGCATTGCACTCAAATGCTTCAATTAAAATGGTGAACCTGCTATTTTTCTTCGTATTAGAAATACACATGAAAATAGTCGTGTGTGGGTACACGGTCAACTCGACCCAGAAAAATTGACATTCTTTCCTTTTCTAAAATCCCACTATTTTATATATTATATAAAACCATTTTCAGTGTTAAAATCCGACACCCGTGATTTTCTGAGTAAATATTGAAAATTCACAATTTTGGAATTAAATACCAAAAATCCAATCATCACTCAATTTGCATAATTTAACACTCAATTGCATAAATTAACCACAACATTGCAATCAGCACGAAATTCCGGTCACCAGCTATCCCGGCCTAATTTCCAAAAAAATAATTAATAATTAATTAATTTCGAAAATTTATTAATTAATTCAATTTAATTTCTAAAAATACTAACCTAGGCCAAAATTATTAAATTAAATACCAATATGGACCCGGATAAATTCCCGAACCCTTCTAGATAAATAGCACAATTTAATTAGACCTTAGCTAAATCATGCTAACCACCTAACATGCTCAATTAAATGATTAAATCATTAATTTAATCTAGCTAACCACCTAATTCATAATTAAATAAATCTAAACACCCCTTAGCATCGAAGCCTACTAAGAAGAGTTTAGAGAATAAACTCACCGGTGTATCGCGAAAACTGATTCACTGCAACGATGGCGCGACGGCGGCCGAAATCTTAATTTTCGGCGGTGTCGGCGAACTCTCGGGCCGGGCCTAAAACGGGCCCAACAAATCTCAGCCCAACTAAAATTTGTTTTCAACTTGAGCTGCTAGTCGCGAGCTTGGGTCTTCTTCGCGGGCCCAAGATGGGCTTGAAACTTGGGCTAAAATCCAATGGGCTGAGCTGCACTTGAATGGGCCAAATTGCAAGCTTCAATGGACTTCAAATGGCTGGATCAAAGGCTGAGTTCGTTGGGCTAAAGATGATGCGGGCCAATCCGTTGGGCTCGTGGACTCATGGAGCAGCTGGGCCGAAGACACGGCTGCTGGAGTTGAAATCGTGGAGATGGGCTCGGTCCAGCTGGCGTGATCGAAGGAAGAGGAGCTGAGCTTGGAGATGGGCGCACACATGGCTGCTGAATTGAGCTAAGGAGAGAAGCAGCTTCGAGGATGCTTGCTGGCGTTGGACCGAATGGCAGCTCGCAGAAGTCGAAGGAGCTGGCGTCAACGCGTGGCTTCAGTTCGGGGCAAAGAAATGGATTATTCGGCGGACGTCTTCTAGATAGTGGGCTTCGGTCGATGAAATGCTTCGTTGGTTGACGGTGGAACGTGTGGCATGCAACTTGAAGGAGTGGAGATTTCGATCAACTTTGGGGCTTCGGTTGTTGACGGCAAAGACACGAGGACGCTGGACTTTGATGGAGAGACGTGGAGGTGGTCGGTCGCAGATGGGCAACTTGCAAAGAGAGAGGAATTGGAGCTTTGATGGTTGACCAAAAAGACACAAGGTGGTGGAGATGGGGCTTCGGTAGAACCAAGAAGGAGAAATGGAGTTGCAGGTATAAAATGAAAGGGGACTTCGAAGTAACTAGGGGAGGTCGGCGTGAAGGCGTGCCGTAGGAATTTTTGAAAAGAAATGGCAACAAGTCACCAAAGATTATCAAGACAATTGAATGCTTGGTCCCCTCTAAAGCTCACACAAAATATCTAATGTCTCCATGCTTATCACCTTGTCCCCTCCTAATTCTTTCCAACAAGATAAAGCCACAATTAAATCCAAATTGAAGCCAAAATTAGGGTTCCTTCCAAAATTCCGAATTTCAATAATTTGGCTTCAATTTTCTCTCCGATTATCCAAGTTGAGGTCCGATTTCACTAAAGAAAAAAATCCCACATAATTTTCTGTAAATCCCTAACACTCAAAGGCTCGGCTTAGAAGTCCAAATTTCCTTCAATTTGGCCCATCCGAATATCCGTTGATTTTCCGCAACGTCCGAAACAGTTTTCCGTAAAAATCTCGGAATCTCTCAAAATTTCTCGGAGGATGAGTCAACGTCCCAAAAATAGCTCGTGACACCATAGAACTTTCAATTTCTGAAATCGGGTTCAAATAAGCGGTTAATTTCAATTCGATGCGCTTTTAGCGTGACCTAATCTACCGGGTAGTTTTTAGAAATTTTTGGTGTAATTGACCCGTTATCGATTTATCTCAAGTCACATAGTGCATCTTCGACACATTGACGACTCTCGGTTGTCGTGAAAATCTCAAGGTTTCAATTACAGACACAGGGTACCCAAAACGTCGGAAAATCAATTTAGTGCCGATCGGTGAGAATTTTGAAATCAAGTGGAATCACCCACATTCGATCACATATCTCAGCGAAATCGACCTATCTCTAATCTCTGATCGATTCTGACAGTGCCGCAATGACCCTTGTAGATTGACACGGTCGAGTAGTCGATTCCTGGTCGAATTCTCAAGCCCATTGCATTTATATTCCTTAATTGTTTCCTCAGATAGACCAGTTATCTCATGAGTGGCCAACTCAGAGAATAGCACTATAGACACGTCGACGAAAAGCTCGATTTATTTAATCGAAAACAACTCAGAAAATTCAGGCCGTCACAAATTAAGGAGGATTAGGTGGTTAGATTAGAGTAGATTAGTGATTATTAATTAATTATGATGCATGTTAGGCATTTGACTAGTGTAATTAGCTAGAGGGTAGCCTATATTATTTATTGAATGCATCTCAGGATTTTTCCTGACCCGTCTCGGGCTTCAATTAGGCATTACGGGCCTAAATTGGATTTTTCTATTTATTTATTAAATTTCGAAATTAATTAATTATTTATTTATTTTTCTGGAAATTAGGCAGGGATAGCCGAGAACCGAAATTTTATGCTGATTGTCGTGGTGCAGTCCATTTATTTATTTGAGCTCTACATTATGTTGAATTGAATGGATTGTGCAATTTGAGGAATTATTCCTAAATTGATTGAAATTGAATGGAAATTGAGTGATTGATTGATAGATGACCGAGTATAATTATTTAGTGCCAATAATGCTTTGATGGGCTAAAGTAGAGAGAATTGTAAGAGTGAAATGGGATTACTCTTGGCTAAGACCAATTAGGTACGATGTTATGGACCTACGTGGTTCAGTGATCAAAGATATCACTGGCGAAAACGGCGCTTTAAAAAATGCACGTAACGGTCTAGTACATACATCATTATGGACATATGTGATTCGGTGATTAAGGATATCACTAGTGAAAATGGTGCCTTAGAGAACGCATGTAACTGTCTATTATATACATCACATTGGCGAAAACGGCGCTAGAGAGAGAGAGAGAGAGAGAGAGAGAGAGAGAGAGAGAGAGAATGTACATGATTTACGGACATATGTGATTCGGTGATTAAGGATATCACTAGCGAAAACAGCGCCTTAAAGAGCGCACGTAATTGTCTATTACATACGTCACCTTGGCGAAAACAACGCCCGAGAGCATTAATGTGGCTCTGTGACTAAGTGTACTATTGGAGGTTATATAGTAAGGAGTGAAATTACCTAGAAATGGTCCGACTAACATATAATCGACTAGGTCGATTGATCGAGATATCGATCTGTCATGTGATTGCTTGGGTGTCTATTGAACTATGCTAATATGTAGGTGGAATCTAAGGCCAAGGTAAGTCCTCTAACCCATGCATGAATAAGCAGCCCGATTAGCATATTAGTTTACTAATCGAGTTTTAGGGTGTAGAACTTGCTGAGATGTAGTCTCAATGGTTATTGGATAACCATTCCAGGTCCCTAGATGGCAGCACCTCCACCTCCTCCTCGTCCTAGGCATTTTGGTGTTCCAGTGGAAGTCACAAAGATAGAGACTCACTTCCCGATTCATCCTCATATTGAAGGACTGGAGTATGTCCTTGTTCAGTCAACCGTATGGGTTGATGTGGGAACAGATGCCCTAAGACCCCACAAGTATCGGTCATGGTATCCTGAGTATTATGATGGGCGAAGATTAGGCCCCATGCTTGAGACTGATGTGCCTATGTTCGTCCTAGAAGAGGCATTTGGGAAGGGGACAACTGACCATGTTCAGACTGAAGAAGGCTTTATATGAATTGAAACAAGCTCCTCGAGCTTGGTATGAAAGGCTAAGTAACTTTTTAATTCAAAGTGGTTTCACTAAAGGAAAGGTAGATACTACTTTATTCATTAAAAATGAAGGTAAAAGCTTTTACTCGTTCAAATTTATGTTGATGATATTATATTTGGATCATCTAACGAGACTTTGTGCAAGAAATTTTCTAAGTCTATGCAGGATGAATTCGAGATGAGCATGATGGGTGAACTATCCTTCTTCCTTGGTCTACAAGTGAAACAACTGAAAGAAGGAATCTTTATTCATCAAGAAAAATATGCAAAAGAACTTGTTAAAAAGTTCGGTCTGGAGAATTGCAAAAAGACTGACATACCTATGTCAAATTCTTTGAAGATAGACAAAGATGAAACAGGGAAGAAAGTCAACCAAAAACTATACAGGAGTATCATTGGTTCACTTCTTTATCTTACTGCATCTAGACCTGACATACTATTTAGCGTTTGCATATGTGCTAGGTTTCAATCAGATCTTAAGGAATCTCATTTAAGTGCTGCTAAACATATCATTAAATATGTTGCAACTACTGCTAAGATTGGTCTATGGTATCCCAAAGAATGAGACTTTACTCTTCTTGGTTATTCAGATGCAGATCTTGCAGGTTGTAGAGTTGAAAGAAAAAGCACTTCTGGCACTTGTCAATTACTCGGTAACAGGGCAGTATCTTGGTTTTCAAGGAAGCAAAGTACCGTAGCTCTTTCAACAGCTAAAGTAGAATACGTAGCCCTTGGAAGTTGTTGTTCTCAAATACTCTGGATAAAACAACAAGTACAAGACTTTGGTATCGAAGACTCTTGTACCGAGATCAAATGTGACAATACCAGTGCAATCAATCTTACAAAGAATCCTATTCTACATTCAAGAGCAAAACATATTGAGATTCGACATCATTTTATAAGGGATCATGTTCAGAATAAAGAAGTCTTGATACAGTTTATCGACTAAAAGAATCAACTGGCAGATTTCTTCACAAAGCCACTTGAGAAAAGTTTATTTGAGTCTATTCGTTCAAGACTCAACATTTTATCTCCTGAAGACTGTTGAAGTTCAGACTCAGAATCTAAGTCTGAAAAGTATCAGACTCAAAAGTTTAGACTTAGAAGACTAAACGTCACGACTGTAAGTTATTTCAATTACAGTTCATTTACTCGTTTAAACTTATATCTCGAAAAGGTAAGACCGCCTGTTTATCTCTAATTAATATTATTAAGGCAGTTATTTTTAAACAGGGGTGGTTATCGATTTGTTTAAAAAGACAGTTATTTTTTGAAAATGTAATTTTATTTTTTCCTTTTTGTGACGCTTCAGATATCCCATATCGATTGCCTTTTATACTCTTTCTCCTCCTCTTTTTCACTTTACCCAAAAACCCTAGATCACAAATTTTTCACTCTCTGAGATTTTCCTTCGCAAGTTCTTCTCTTCAAGTTTTCATCTTTCTTGTGATACAAGTGTGAAAGTTCTCTCAAAGACAGTGACAATGTCGTACCAAAGGAAATCTTCCAGAATAGCAAGCAGGGGACCACAAGGCTCGGGTGAGGGGCCTACGCACTTTGATCTTACTGAAGAAGGAGACTCTCTAAGTGGACAGATGCATCAACATTCTCAACAGTGCACTTCTTCCACTAGATCACATGTTCGTAACCCTCAACATGCGAGAGGAAGACATCATTGAAGATGTAGAACCCCGGTAAGGTCTCTTAAGCCTGCATTTGTTTATAGGCTTTATTCTCGCTTTGAAGGAAGGGGTTACGCAATGACGTTTATTGACGAGTTCTTAAAAGAGAAGGGCTATAGAAATGAGACTCATTTTGTAACTGTGATGGAACGATCGGGTGTTGTTCCTGTTGGAACAGCGGCAAAGACTTTTGCAAACTTTCCAAGTGACCCTCGGTTTGGTAGTATCAATTAGCCTGAGGGGAAAGATGATGATGAGAAGATGTTTGTGCATTTTAAGCCTAGGATGGGTGTGGCTGCAACTCTTCGGGAAAAGAGAGACTAATTGTTTCGATCGGGGGAACACAAGCAGGTGTATGCAAGATTGCTGAAGTGTGGGGTGATGAACCCACGAACTATGGATTTTGATTTTATCGATCTGTTAAGCATCAATTTAAGGGAGAAGTTTGAGAAGCTTCAACTTCATCAATTCTGTACTGAGAGCGAGGTTGCTCATTACGAACGACGGCTTATTTTTATTCTAACCTCGGTTTTCTTGATGCAAACAGTTTTTCATTTAGTGTGAGGGATAAAGAGTATGTGGTTGACACAGATACTCTGGCTGACGTTATTGGTGTGGAAAGAGCAGCTTTCCAATCAATTTATGTGTCTGTTAGCCATGCAACTCTGGAGCTTGCGAGAGATAGAATAGCAGAAGGCCGTCTCTCCTATTCAAGGATGAATGCTTCAAACATTCTGCTTCATAAAATTGTGATCAACTGTCTCGGACCTAAGTCGACATCGAAAACAGATGTATCCATTTACGAAGCAAAACGATGTATGCCATCAAGATCGGTCTTAACTTTTCCTTGCCCCATACCATCATGTTCCACATGTATCGGTCTATGGCGAAGGACAAGGGAAAACTCCCTTATGCTGCTCTCATCACTCGTTTATTCAGACATTTGAACATTCAACCTCCCAACATTCTATGTGTGAAGACTATTGATCAAATGGTCATCAGGCTGAGGATGATTACGAAAATGCGTCTGAAAGAACTTAGCAAAAAGCTTGAGCAGTTCAAGGAAAAAACCCCTGTTAAGACCAAACAATACTCATCTGCTGCAAAGAGGAAAGGAAAAGATCCTATGACTGGTCCTACCAAGAAGAGGCGGGCGATCATCTTGGAGGATGAAGATGATGAGGATGATATTCCTATTTCTGCTTTTGTTTCCCAGCATTCTGTTCCTGAGTCAGCAGAACTAGAACAACAAGTTGAAGAAGAAACTGAGAAAGGGAACCAGGAGAAGGAATCCTTGCAGACAGCAGAAGAAGAAGAAGAAGAAGAAGAAGAAGAAGAAGAAGCAGCCAGAACAGACTCACAGCAATAGCCAGAAGAACAACATGCCGAAGAAGGCCGAGCAGATTCTCCAACAGAAAAGGAGGATCAAAGACATCTTGACACTGAAGAAGTTTCTCAGCAAGAAGAATACTTCTCTCCTCCAAAAGGCATTGAAACAGGGGGAGATATTCAAAGAGAGAGTGTTCCTCTCTTAACTTTTACCAGTGCAAGTGTTAGTCGATCACCTGCTGGTGTAGAGGATGTCCATGCCTCTCATTTTCCTGAGGAAGAGGCAACATCTCCAAATATTGATCTTCCTGCTAATATTCGCTCCACTGGCTTAACTCCACAATTAGACCATGTTGAAGCAAGCACGCAAACTGACCATTCAGGAGATTTTGGAAGACTGCTTGAAATCATTTTGGAGCTCAAAGGCCAGATATATGCTTTAGGATGCGAATTCCGAGACATTGCGAGAATGAGAATCATGCCATGTTCATCTCTTTGCAAGATCAAATTAAACAGATTCAACTTGATTCGGGCCCTTTGCCAAAGGCACAGCTCTCACTCAAGCTGCGGGAGGATTTGAGGAAACTGTCAAGTCAATGGAAGACTTTCAACTTGTTCGCATTCCTCGCGCACCCGACTTTCTCACCTTTTTATGCGACAAAAAGGGGGAGAAGTTTTTGCAGATTTCCATTCCAAACTTTCAGTTTTTAAACACTCTTTGGATTTAATATTTTTTCTGGTTGTGATTGACTTTATGACTTTATCTTGAGCTTTGGATTGTTTGCTTATTTATTATTGCATTACTTTAAGCTATTAAGATAGATAAAGATAGTTGATTAGTATCTGTACAGGACTAATTTGTTTTCTGTGGATGCAGATCTGTGTACAGGACAAATCTGTGTACAGGACAACTTTTACTATATTTACTCTAATCTTTTATGAGATATCATTGCTAGCTTAAATGTTGTATTGCAGGGCAATTGTATTCAAATTTGCAGGAAAGTTTTGTCACCATCAAAAAGGGGGAGATTGTTGGAAAAATTCTCTTAAAGTATTTTGAAGTCGACAAAACATTTCCATCAGTCTAGTCTGAAGACTTGCAGACTCTACTGACAAAGTCTGAAGACTAAAGTCTGAAGATATCAAGACTCAAGTTTCAAAGTCTAACTCTCATGGACAGATTCCGGGCCCGACAAAGTTAAAACTTCTATTCGATTACTTCTAATGTGGTTTTGACTCCAACGATTAAGGAATATCTCTCGACTGGAATTAGCACTACAATATCTTCTATTCGTATTCGAATAATCTAGATTCTCTAGATTCGCAACTTATACTTGGAAGGTTCTACTTATGGAAACCAAGATCCTGATTGTATGGGAGAGCAGGATTGATGGGCTATCAACATTTTCCTTGAAGAGCTCGAGATCTCTCTAAATTGATTCTGTCCAACGGGTTGATTGGAATAACTTCTTTGGAAGGTGCCAACGGTAATGAAGGCATGAAGAAGTATTTAAAGGGAGACGCTCAAGTTGTTCAAGAGTGGAAGATAGAAGAATTCCAAAGTCTAAATCTCTTTGTTATTTTGTGATCTTATCCTTCGAGCTATACTTGTAATCAAAAGAGAGACTAAAATGTGGTGAGACCTTGAGGAAGTGTAGTAGAGTCTCTACGCTGTGGAATCAAGGGCGTGAGACTGTAAATTCTCTTTTTGATTCTTAGTGAAATCCAGCCAGAGGGCTGTCCGTGCGGGAGAGTGGACGTAGGCTTGGTCTAAGCCGAACCACTATAAATCTGGAGTCTTGATTCTCTATCCCTAATCCTTTTACTTTTCATTGCTTTCACTTGCAGTGATTATTGTTTTCAAATCCTTGATCCTTCATCAAATAAGTTGTCTATACATTCTGTTAAATTTATAAAAATCGTCTTAGTCACCTATTCACCCCCCTCTAGGTGCTCGTACTAGTTCTAACAACTTCCAGCACTGTTGCTCGTCTTTGGGCATGCAGTTGAGGTTCTTGTTGACATGAACGATCCAGTTGATCTCGTTCAGGTCCAGTTGGGGCGGCGAGGGTAACATGTTTCGGGGGTTTCAGAGGTCCCACAAGTTTCTGTTCTGAGAGAGAGAGAGAGAGAGAGAGAGAGAGAGAGAGAGAGAGAGAGAGAGAGAGAGAGAGAGAGAATGGGAAGAGTGTGCGTGCAGTTTGGGGTTGTCCAAGCCCAATGCTGGTCACTTGTGCATAAATAGAGGTGTGGAAATGGGTCTCGACCAATTTTGTAACTCATAAAATGAGTTGGATCATATATGTGTTAATTAAATTTAAATAGTTTTTTTTATGAAATTGAGTTCTAAAGTCTAATTGAATAGTGAATATGGATTTTAAATGGTCGGGGCTTTTTTATTTATATCCATCGGAAGAGTGTTTGGCGGTGTCCAGGGGAGGTGGGGTGTCGCTTTTGTGCCCCAAGTAAAGACAAGAAGAGTTTAGCTAATGGGGAGAGTGCTTGGTGGTGTCCCTCTGGGAAGAGTATTTGGTGGTGTCCAAGCGAGAGGGGTGTCGCTTTTTGTGTCCCAAGTAAAGACAAAAAGTGTTTAGATAACGGTGGTGTGCAAGTTGGGTTTGGTTTTTTTTTTTTTTTTTTTTTTTTTGGGGGGTGGGTTGTCGCTTATTGTCGCCCAGATAAAGACAAAAAGTGTTTAGGTAATGTCCTATGAAAAACGTGGGCATCGAATCATGCAAGCCATCCACACAATCTTATGGTTGTGTCTGAGCCTTAGGATTTATTAAATCTCCCAAGTATGAGCCTAAGCTAAAATGCTCGTATTAAATTGAGTGCATGCAATGTGATCTAGGTATAGACTTCATCTACTTTACGTGATATTTGATATATAATTTTAACCTTTAGAACAATCTAAATTTCTAACTTGGGGTCTCCTTGTTAGTGCTCAATGCCCCTCTTTTATGTGGCATCCTAGAAATTAAGGGCATGTCCTAAGGTGCCCTAGAGCTTTTTAAATAGGTAATGAATTTACCTATTTGGTTGTGTTTTAGTTTTAGTTCTTTCTTAAGGCCTTGTGCCTTGTGCCTTGTTTGTTTTTAATTTAAATTAAGCTATAAGGTATTTATTAAAGATAAAATTTTGTGTTGCCATGCTTGTTATAGATTGTTTGTTATAGATTTAATGTTATAGAATTTTAATTAGGTGGAAATCAATTGTTAGTTTTAATTTAAATTAGAGAAGGGAGTTGGATTGGGCCTTAAGCCCAATTAGCATGGACTTAGGCCCATGGTTGGAGGGCCTAAGGGTGGGCCATGAGGGCCAAGCCCATAAGGCCCATTGGGCCTTGTGGCCGTGCAAAGAGGAGAGGGGGAGGGTTTGCATGCCCCTCCCCAAGTGTCCTAGTGTGTATGCCACTTGGCATACATGCTTAAGGTCTTCTTAGAAATGATTAGGGGAGAAGAAGAAAAGAGGAAAGAAAGGGAGAGAGAGGAGGAGAGTGCCGTGCGAAGGGAGAGGGAGAGAGAGAGAGTGTCGTGCAAGAGAGAAAGAGAGAAAGAGAGAAAGAGAGAAAGGAGAAGGAGGAAGGAGGCTCGCGTGAGAGGAGGGGGAGAACCGCCGTCCGTCCGCCGCACGCCGCCGTCCACCGCCGTTCATTGATCTTTTCTTGGCTAGAGGCAAGTTAGGATCCATCTTCTCTTTTGCATGTGTGTTTTGTGTGGATGTTTGATTTGTTTGGGTGCTTGGAAGCTAGAAAACCGAAGCTAGGATGCTTGGTTGTTGAAAATGCATGCTGTTTTCGCATGAACCAGTGAAGTCAGAAACTTGTGAGGGCTTGCATGTGTGCTTGGAATTCGATTTTGGCTTGGATCTCTTCATTAAAGTTGTAGCTAACACCTTGAAATATAACATACTGAAATTTCGTGAAAAATTATGGAGATTGAAGGGGTCAAAGCCTCATATTTCGGAGACCCTCGATCTAGAACTGTTTTTCTGACCTTGAGGTGAGTTTGTGGTTGCATGTTGGGTTTTTACTAAGAATCTCTCTTCGACTTCTTCATGAAACTTGTAGAGAAAATCTTAAGGATGAACATACTCAAATTTGAAGCAAAAAGAACAAGTTTAAGCTAGGTAACCAACCTGATCTTGAAGACGATGAAACTGGAGTTGCGATGTGGGTTACCAGAGACTTCGTGGGACCATTTGAAGGTCTTCCTTTGGTTTTTTGGCCTAAGTTCCTTCATGAAAGTTGTATAGGATCCTTATTATTATAACATATCCAAATTTCAGAGAAAACGAAGAAGTGTAGGTAGGTCGAATCCCCATATTTCGGACATAGTGCCCTGTGAATTTCGGTAACTTAACCAGAAGCTTCGTGGATCTGTAATAATTTATCTATAATGATTTTGGCTTAGGTTCCTTCATGAAAAGTCTATTTTAATGTCTTAAATATAACCTGGTAAAATTTCATAATTTTCTGAGGTCATTTGGGTATTTTAATTTAATTAACAAGAAAACTGTGCATTCTGCCCTTGTCCGAAAATTATGCTTGAAATTGTGGAAATATTGGTTTTCGTGTAGAAATTGTTTGGCCATGTGTTTTCTGCAGAAATTTCTATTTATGGCATTAATTTATTATATGCTTTGATTTCATGAATTTTGGATTTATGTGATTAATTAATTTAATTAATTGTAAAATGGAATAAATTGGAATTTAAATAATTTCTAAATGCATTTGGTAAGTGCATTGTTTTTAGTTGCATATAATTCCATAAGAACTTAATTACCATGGGTGTTGAAAATTGCTCTATGTATGCAAATGTTTGATGATGCACGTGCAAGAACAAAGGTGAGCTTGTTTTGTCATTGCATCATGTGTATGGAATATTGAGACCTAAATTGGCAAACATGTGTAATGTTAAATGGGAAAGTTGTTCGTGGCGGATGATTATGCCTTGAAGTGTCAGGATGCCCGGGATGAGATGGGTGCCGGATGCCCGGAAATGTATAGAGATACATGACCGGATGTCCCTGGGAGTGTCAGGATGCCTGAAATGAGATGGGTGCCGGAAGCCTCGGAGGTCATTGCCCGAGGGGATACCTCGTGATGCCAGTTGGGATGCGAGATGCCTGGAGCGTTGGGGGTGCCGGATGCCTGGTGGCCATGATTGGCATAATTCCAGAGGTTCTTCTCATGAGACCCGAATGAGGGTGCGAGTGTAAAGTATGGGATGGATGATCCCGAGAAAGGGTGATGTGTTGATCAATTGAGAACTAAAGTGGAAATTAAATCATGCATATATGTGATGTGATGTGATGATAATCACTTTTGATATAGTGACATGATGGCATGATGATGACATGCATGTGTACTATGATATGATGATGACATGTATGTGCACCATGGTATGATGATGACATGCATGTGTACTATGGTATGATGAGGACATGTATGTGCACTATGGTATGATGATGACATGTATGTGTACTAAGACGACATGATGACATGTATGGATCATATGGTATGATGATGATGATCATTTGTGATTGATGCTATGTATATACTATGATTGTGATGATGAGGTACGATGGCACGTACATGGCTTCGAGGTAAGTACATTACAATGTATGAATGACATGTGTATTGGAACTAATGTTTTGTTTAATGCATTGAGTGATGATTGGATCTCTTTACTTGTTGAGTGGTTGTACTCACCCCTTTTGGGGACCAACATTTCAGATTAGTGCGATGCCTATCCCTGTTGTTCCACGGGGAGTGTTCTATGGACTTCCATCTGACGTGGAGGTCGAGGTGACCGAGATAGATTGTCCCACTCTGCCGGGACTGACCTTTTTGCGTGTTCGCGCGATCGTATCGTATGATGTGGGCTTATCTGGAGGCCCAGTCATCCAGGAGTACGTCTCCGTCCACATCCGCCGTGACGGTGTTTCGATGGGGATGCTGCCACCTCCACCGCCCGATGCACCGGGTTGGGTGTGACGGCCTGTGCGTGTGGAGTGGGGATTAGTAACTTTTTGGATTGGCCGCCACGAGTAGTCCGAAGGGAGATCGTTACACGTCGCATTTTTTTGTGGGTCGTGTGTCTCTTTTTGGGGTTGAAGGCCGAGCATAGATGAGTCTTGGCCTACCCTTTGTACCGACCCGTGTAGCCCTTCGTAATTATATATGTAAATAAAAGTGGTTCGGCCTCGTGCTTTCTTTTAATCAAAGATAGTTGGTGTGTATTGTGTTGTCGTGAGGGAAGCAAGTGTTGGTGAGACTCGCCTCTTAATTTCCGCTGAGCTGCGCAAAATCCTTAAAACTTTTTTAGGAAAAGAAAAGAAAATTTTTACGCCTAAGCGTTGGCTTGAATCTTTCTTTTATCGTTGTATAATTTGTTTCAGTTTTGGTTTCTTTCGCTTGCGGTTTCATTTCTGTGGCGACCCTACCGGGTTTTGGGGGTGCCACATTTTATATATATATATATATATAACTATTTCACAAAGAGTGACTTTCTAATAATATATTCTCGCTTAGCTCATGGCAATCTTATAACTTCTCATAAATTAACTTCAAGTGTTAAACAAGTCAAGTTATAATTATCTTGTGTCAAATTCAAAAACTTCCACTAGCTTCGTATGGAGAAAAATTTATTCTACCAAAAAGATACATTAAATTTCAAATCAAAGTCAAATTAGTATTGCAAAATCAATTTTATGAGTTAAACTAAATATTGGAGCTGCTGGGAAGGGAATCACCATCCAATGAAGAAATCAAAATGCAAATCAAAACCTCCCTTTTTAATTTAGCAACCATCTAAAACGCCTAAGAAAAGTTAGATTACTCTCACCAATTCAAAACCAAAACAAGCAAAACTCCAATAGGAAGAAACTCAAGCTGGCCCCTCCCCTAACTCCACGAGGGAAGAAAGAAAACAAATCCAATTCACAATCGGCTAAGGCCAACATGAGGTTGCGGAGTTTGGTGGTGGGGGCTCCGTGGGTATAGCTATCGACAGTGGCAGTGGCCAAAAGGAAGAAAGGAAGAAAGAAAAAGAGAAATGCAAGGCACACAAGAGAGAGACAAGAGACTAAAAGTGGGCCACTACCGGGCATATAGCGATCAATGAGTAGGGTAGAGCATGACTCATGCAAAGATTCAACACCACCTAATATTTTCCTATACTAGATAAAGGATTCATGGCATTTTGATATGACCCCAAAAGCTTGTCTAAATCTACTCGTGATTATTACCTCAATCACCCTAACTAACTTTTATTATTTTAAATGGGGTCGGGTCACCTTTCACTCTGTTACTAGTTTATTCTCATTGACCTGTTATCTAATTAATGAGAGTAAAGTGGTTCTAGTCCAAATTCCAAACTCAATAAGACATATTCGGAAATAACGAAGTATGACAATTTTTATTTTTTTCTCAAAACAACTTTTCCGTCATTTTCTTTCAACAACTCTCTCTCTCTCTCTCTCTCTCCTCCATTATACTTGTTTGCGTTCTTTCCCCTAACTTTTTATTCTGATATAAAGAAAAGTCAAAGGAAGGGCAGACTCAAAACGTCACATCAAAATTGTGCACAATTTGACATATAATAGCATATCTACACCAAACTCAACTTAGAATGATATGTCTCTCATTCATATCTTATATTACAATGGCCGACGAAATAGAGCTTACAAAATACTTTCATTGAAACGAGAAAAACCAGCTTTTAAAGTGTCTCTATTTAATCAAACAAAATTTTCACATATCAAACATTATAAATTCCCTTAATTTTATTCAAAACGATATTATTTCGCAAGCGATAGTTCGATTGGATAAACGGAAAAGGTAAGAATCGCTCCTGTAGGAAGGCTCTAACGTGTCTCACCATATGAGGGGCAGTTCAATTGCAATCATACGAGAGACGCCATGCCCTTCTATAGTTGGCAGATTACGAAGTCCTTAGTTCCAATCACTGAAAATTGACTTGTGGGTCATTTTAATACCGAGCACGTGATGAGCCGTTGTCTACTAATTGTTATCATATATCATGCTTCCATTTTCTTGGGGCTTATTATAGTTGGATTATGTTCCCAATAATGAAACCCGTGGACAATTTGGGTTCAGAGAAAATGATATCTAATAATTTTTTTAAGACGTTCTTTACAAGTATTGAAAATCTGACGTGACATCACACGTGTGATGAACGTTTTTTAAAAATTTATAACACTTAAGTGATCGATTGAAAGTTATAATACTCAAGTGAATATTATCTAAAAGTTATGATACTCAAGTGACTAGAAAATAAGTTATGGTACTCAAATGATTGTTTTATGAACATTATGACACTCATCAAATCTTTATCCCAAAAACGAGAAATTAAGTTGTAGTTGGTAAGACTCGGGAGAGCCCATTACGCAATGTAAGAGCCATCTCACAAGAGAGTTATGGGCACCTACCTAGCAATTAGCTAAATCCTTGGGGATTCATTTTGGGAGAGTTGCAATAGAGAGTTTTCAAAATTTAGATGGGTTAAAGAATTTCAAAAGAGAGAAAATATTATATTCCTGTAATATTTCTCTTGGCATTCCAACATCGCTATAATTAATAAACACTTAAACAATAAACAAAAAAAATCTCATAAAAGATGTTGACTTAATCTGAAAGCCACTAATTCAAACCAGTCAAATTAATAAGGGAAGAGTTTCGGGGGTGCCTAGTGAGGGGTATGTCAATTTTTTGTGCACCAGATAAAGACAAAAAAAAGTTTAGGTATGTCTCACGACAAACATTGGAACCAAATTGCATGCACACTACTATTCACATATTGAGTTGTGTGCATGTAATGTGATTTGAATACTTACTTCAAATGTTTGATGTGACATTAAATTTATAACTTTTACCTCTGGGATGTTATAATTTTCTTAGTTGAGGCCTCCTTTTTGGTACTCAATGCCCGTGTCTACGTGTGTTATATCTCATGTAGTGAAAAGGAAAAATGATATTTCACAAAAAGTAACTTTCCATTAATATATATACCCAGCTAGCTCAGAAAATCATGTAACTTCTCCTGCATTTTACTTGAGTTCCTGATCGATTCATAATAAATCAATGGTGGCTACATTATAAACTAAATTGCATGTTTAACTTATTTACTTAAAACCCGAAAGTTGCGATTAGTTTGGGCTCAGTAGAGTCAGTACTAAGCAACGGTACTACCATTTTAATGAGTGAACATTTGTATCAACTTATTAGTTTATTAACTTTCTCTTAATGGTTTGCATTTGGGAAGGTCGCGACATCAACTAAGGATAAAGGACTTTGAGAGTGATAAAGTTCACCACTCTAGGAAGGTCGCAACATCAACTAATGATAAAAGGATGTTGAGAGAGATAAAGTTTACCACCAAGGTCTAAAGAAACAACACTAGTCAATAATAAAGAACTTTGAGTTCATCACCCATAGAATTGGATACAGAACCAAAGATAGATATTCACTCACATGGTATTCATCAAATTCAAGTCTTTGTGTGCAAAATAAGATTTCGCCTTGATTTATAGAGGGACTCTTCTAAGCAAACATAAATGACTCTTAGAATTCTAAGAAATCATGATGATTATGGACAATTATCTAACCATGACTCTTGAAACTGTCATATTCACAAAAACTAAGACTTAAAACCACATCACAATTAAAACGCATAATAGCTAGGAATTAATGCTTGACACCTAGAAGTAACTCTTAGAATTCTAAGAAATCATGATGGTTATGGACAATTATCTAACCATGTCTCTTGAAACTGTCATATTCACAAAAACTAAGACTCAAAACCACATCACAATCAAAACGCATAATAGCTAGGACTTAATGCTTGACACCTAGAAGTAAATGCATTTAACCGATACCAAATGCATAGTAATTAGGATTAGATCCTCCAAATTCGTCCACCAACTTGGGAGCCGAACAACCACCATGGAAGATCAACCGACAGAGATGGACATAGACTAGAACAACCTCTTGTTGTTAGATAGTCGATTAACAGTCTCAAAGTTGATAACAAACTTGTTAATCAACATCTTTATAATTGATCGGCAACCATAAAATCGAAACTAATCCATTAAATGGACAACTTCCCTATAGAATCGATGTCTTCAACTGAAACCCATTGAATCAAATCACCTTTTGCTTGCAGGAGTAAGCATTCGGGTTGGATCAATCCATGAGATTTGAATTAAGCTTGAGAGTTGCTCAATCGGACTTTGTACTCCCGCATCAAATCCTTTGATCAACCATTCCAACTAAAACGTCAAATTAATTAACAATGTGATACTGCTTACGTTATAAAAGATGAAATTTGCTGCTGGGTTGCTACCACATGAGCAGGAAAAACAAGCAATATATATATATCAATCAATGGGTAAACAAAACACTTGATTATACGATCAAAAAAGTTAAGAGGACTTGATTACAGAGTAGAAGACAAAATTGCACAAATGCTGAAACTTAGAGAACTAAATCTGTTAATTTACCCTCCAATTGTCTAACGATTTGTCTTGCAGATTCCATTGACGACATTATAGTCCAATTTCTTTAGAATTCACACAACTTTAACAAAACTGTTTGAAACCTGCAAGTGCGCCTACAAATCAGCTGCAGAAGCATCTTCGTTAGGTTGCAAGAGGACGTGGATGCCCTCATATGCCGAAGTTTGCGATTTGCAAAGGCGTTTTTAGTCTGCATTTAACCTACAGATAGATTCATAGAGAGATGAGCGATTAATCTTTGTGCACTAAGTTAAAGCTCTTTGATTGCCACTGAATCTAAAACAGTGGAGGATTTGGTATCAGTGATTATTTAGCCAAGAATCGCTTTACAGCTACTCATTCAGTGAATGGTAGATCCTGTTCTGCGCAGCAGCAACTCAGCTTCGAAGGTAACGGAAGCGCAATGGGGAACGACAAAGAAAACGGAAGCCCTTTTATTTTCAGGTTTCACCTGATTAAAGTTTGACGCTAAATCTAGTTAATACACACTCTGAATTCCATAGGTCGGGTTTGCTGCAGCCAGATGATATACATTCTTCACCATAGTTCGGGCAACATATGCCCATGAAATTCTGCGCGTCACTCAACGTTTGGCCAGGCCTTTCACTTCTTGGTTTTCTGCATTATTTGTTTCAATTTCACTGCCAAAGAGGCCACGGAGAACTGTGAGATATTTGGGGAATCTCTGTTTCTCAACATTAACGGGTATTTCTGCACAAATTAAGACATCAGAGATGTTTGCTTGGATTTCAATGGACAGCAACTACCAGAAGAATTCTCTGTGGTAGTCTTGCGTCCTCATCTAATATCGAGCAGACCTGAAGAGAAACTTCACAATTCTTTCTTCCAAATCTAAGGCACACATGCATCTAGGACACACCGTCTACTACTTCATGTCTGTTAATTTCGTACTATCGTCAATGAAATTTGCATCAAGTTTTCCTAGAATTCTTCGCACTTACGAGGAAAATAAGTTCAGAATCTAGAATTGTAAAAAAAAAAAAAAAACCCTTGGATACTTCTCATATCAAAGTCCCCACAAGATCTATGATGGACATGTACATAAATTTACATCTCGAGTTGCAATAGGAAGAAAGCTTTCTCAAGCATGTGAAGACGGTGCTTTACCTATAAATCATGCGCGCTGCATCCCACGACTCTAACACATAAGATAATACTCTAAGGAAAATGTACTTTTCAGGGGAATCATATGAGGACAAGTACTTTCCGCCCTATTCATGCTATCATCGTCACTAAAGGATAGGAAAGAGCAGGACCTCACTATACACATTCAAAACAAATGCTATTACATACTCCCGCTAGCTTTCTTACAGCACGTCACAAACATACTACATGATTCCAAGAACCCTCGCATCAAACCAAAGTGACGACTCCATGATATGCACAAGTTCCTGTCTTTCGAACCACGTTTTAGTTTAACACGAATAACTCGTAAAACATCCAAAAGGGGTCGTATCAGCGACAGATATATATGGACTAGCTAAGCATGCCACACTAGCAAATTGTAAATGGCCAGATTTATTATCATTTCCTGATATACAAAACCGCCATCATCAATTCAAATACCTCGCTGAATGATCACCAAGAAATTATGGGAACCAGATTAAGTACAAAGTCTCATGACAAAACAGAAAGAGCTTGTAAGAATTTTCCTAATGTGGACTACATTAATTGATATTGTAATTTACCGTTTAACTTTTACCGTTTTACGGGGATTGGTCTAAGGTGAAATAGAAGGTTTTTTAATTAGTCTAATATGGGCTAGTGTGGGCCGAGTTGCACCCTGGCCCGTAATGAGGGGGCCTAGCTGGAAACTCTATAAATAGTGCTCAAGTCTCTCCTCTAACCCTAATTCTCACATGTATCCTCACCTAAGGGGCGTTTACCTAACGCTAAACGTGAGGGGGGCCGCCTCATTGAGCCAGTGATACGGAGGGCAATGGAGGAGAAGGACTTGATACGTGGATCCCCTTGATATGTGGGAAATTCCTTTTCTGCTTCCGCTTTATATTTGATGGATCCCAAATCAGGTGCGTTAATTTTTCTACTCAATTATGCATATTCTTGTTCTGGTTATGGAGATCTTGGGATTGCGCAATTTGCATCCAACATGTGGTATCAGAGCCTCCATAACCCTAGAACTTGAATGCATAAGTTTTTTGCCCTAATTTGTGATTTTCGAGATTTTTTGTTCTACATGTCGAGATCTTTCCAACAATATATAATTTGTATAATTTTGTTGAGAATTGAGTGAGAATTTTAAATTTGAAATTCTAGAGTTTATACATAGAAAAAGTTCTAGAATTTTAAGTTACATTCTAGCGTTACCTTCGTTTTTCTTCTCCACTCTTTGCGTCACGTCGTGTCGTTTGAATTATGAACTGTCAGTCATCGCGCGCACTCTTTTGCTCGTCCGTCTCTGATTTCGGAATCGACTTTCTCCTCTCAGCGGTTTTGTTCTATTACCGTGGTAAGTTTGCTCGCAGTTGCTAGTTAATGTCGAATTCGTTCGCGACGAGGATGATGGGGTTTGTGAAGATTTGTATTTGTATATATATATATATTCGCGCATGGTTGGTAGTGTTGGACTCGTATCTTCATCTTCTACATCGTGGTGTATTTATATTACATGTTTGATAATTTTATGGATGTGAAAATACATATGGAACCCTAAATACGTGTATTTTTAGTGTATTTTGCGTATTTTTCTTATATTTTCTGTGATTTTGGAAATATAAGTGTTGAGTTACAGGTATGTTATCACATAAATATTATAATGGTGTGATTCATTAATAAAAAATTAAACTTTATTGTGAACTGAAGTTGGCTTAATGAGATACAACCATTATGGGATAGTAATTGAGCTATGTATTGATTATAAAATTTTTGTTGTTTAAACATACTCCTTTACACACTGGTAATCTTTGAATGATGGACGTCTTAAGAACTCGTGACCAAACTGATTGTACTGATTAACACATCTGTTGAATGTGGGTAATGCATGTCAATTAAGTTATTGCATATTGTACATGAACTCATCTGGTCACTTGTTAATGTCTATCAAGTTGAATATTTTTTATGGATAAGGAGTATGACAACATTTACGCAGAGCAATAGTATCTACTTTGTTAAATTTTAGATATTTGGTTCTCTGGTTTGACTCATTTATTAGGCCACTGGTTGATAACAATGATAATTTTGTTACTTAAAAAAAATTGGCTAATATATTAGTTGTTGGCCTGGAGTCATGCTTTGCCTTATGAAATTCATGAGCAATAGTGGATTAGCTATCAGGCTTGTCGATCTAGGGTATCCTGTATTACTATTGATGTTAATTTGTGAGAGAAATTCTAGATCAGCATTCTTTTAATGTTGTTCTAGTAATCAGTAATTAGGGTACACAAGAGATAATTGCTTTTATGTTATGAGAATTTTCTTGTATTACTGTGATCGTTGATCTCATTGGAATCTGTCTTTCAGGTTCGCTATAGATATATTTATATATATGCATAATAAATATTTTATTAATGAATAAAGCAATGTAATTAGCATAATATGTGATTTTGGTGATTTGGTGCCCCTATCACTAAAGCTAAAATCACATGTATATGGTGTATGTGAGGAATAAAGTTTATATCCCTAGTATGAGAGAGTTTCAAGGATTCAATTGAGTAGTGACCGCCAAAGTGGCACACTTGATTGGGTTTGAGAAATTTCGGTCTCGTATATTGATTGGGATGTCTCCTGGTCTAATGTGTAGTCATACTCCCAAAGGAGGTGATTGTGTATTAGTTCATGGAGGGATACATGATGGTATGGTGGAGGAGTGACTGATTCTAATGATTCATATGCCCAAAGGTGATGAATTCACGAAGAATTGGAATATATTCTCATAACTGCTATCATGTGGGGAGTGTACAACTGCATGTCATGTATTCTGCCCAAAAGTGATTATATGATTATGCATGTAACTCTCTGGATGTGTACTTGTATGTCAAGTTACACAGTGCTCACATGATGCTAATTATATACATTGCTTGTTTTTCAGTCACCTTTTCTGTAATTAATAATTCCACTATTATTGAGGTTTTTACTGCTTCAAATTTTAAGTTATTGACATATGATTTGTTGCTTGAGAAAAGAGCAATTGAATTTGCTTACTGTCCATGAAGCGTTCCATTCTGGAACACTTGAAAAGAGGTTTGCCTGCGGATTGCACTGCTATAATATGATGGAAGCCTTAGTTGCTTGAAATTATGTTTTGTATGATATTGATATTATGACACATCTGCAAAGATTTTGTTTAAGTCCTAATGATATATACATCTCATATAAGGATGAAAAAGTTGTTTCCAAAATTTTTCTATTTACTCTTAACGGTTATCTAAAGACTTTTATAGATTATGGTGGAAGTAAAAATGACCGAGATAAAGAATAAACTGGTTAAAATTAGTGTTGAAGGTTGTCAGGCCTAATTGCAGCGGTAAGTATTTTGGCAAATATGACAATACTGAATTGTTTAAAGGGTCATTTGTTAAATACTTGATAAATTTTGAGTTGGTAATTTAATTACTATGCTTGAAAATCCTGACAAGAAGATTTGGCTAAAAGGCATGAATCATCCTAATGAACATAGTGATGAGTATGATGAGTAAAACTAATTTATCCAGTCTTACGTGAGTTGATATTATGAAAGCAACTTTTTCACATACAAAAAGTGTCCTTATCAAAGTTGTTTTATAAACTTCTTTTGAGTTATAGATTGGGCATAGATTACTTGAATCATATTAAATTTAGAGGTGTCATGCATGAGTGAGGCTATCTAATCCAATATTAAGTACGTTGGAATTTAGATTCACTCAAAATTATTTTGTATCTTATCTAGATTGTTAAATGGAGTATTAATTTTATGACCCTAAAAAAGGTACAAGAATTATGGAATCACATACTCTAAAGTTTTTTAAGATCAACGTAATTGTAGAGAATAGATGCTCTCATATTATTAAAGATAATAGTATGATGGGGGTTACTGTGTTTTTGTCTTTACCTATACAGATAATTATGGAATATCATGTACCATAGACTAAACTTGTTGAGGTTTAAGGTACTATTCTTGATATAGTTTATTATGAATTTTCTTAAACCTCTCAAGTGCAGAATGAAGTGGTTGCAGCTTTATTAAGGAGATTTGTTAGGGAAAGACAATTAGTTATACCATCAGACTATATAGTCTATTTGTGAGAGCATGATTACAATATCCATTACATGGTTGTTTTAGCAACTTATATAAATATCGTTTCTTATTCTTAATTAAGTATGTGATTAAACGCCATAAAAAAAAGGATAATAATATTTTTACTCTGAAAGAGGGGTGGATAGTTAGTGAAGAAATAAATAATTATTTCTTTACTACTAATTCTTTCAGAGTGAACGTGGCATTGATAGTTTATTTTTTATATGGAGTTACGTCAAAGAGATACAAAATCTATATAAGTGCAACTGGAGAATTTTGCAGCAGATTCAAGTAAACTTGTGTGTAGACTGAAAAGTCTTAATTCATGGTCTTAAGCAAGTTTCCAGACAATATTATTAAAGTTTCATAGTGTTGTTATTTTGTTCAATTAAGAACAAAGTAATTCAATATATTGCAAGGTCAGTGGGAGGAAATTTATTTTTTCTCATACTCTATGTACATGATATTTTGTTTACAAGTAATGACCTTGAGGCATCTTATATATTTTGTACTAAGATCTGTAAGGATTGTTTTTGTCATATTATATTAGATTTTCTCGGAGGACATTTGCTGATTGTATATTGGAAATATTCAATATACATCGGTGTAAGTCGAGAATTACTCTGTTGTTAAGGGTGATGGATTGAATCTATCACATTGTCCTTATTTAGATATTGAGAAAATCTAATTAAAGGGTGTACCTTGTGTCAGTGCACCTAAAAGTATAATGTATGCTCAAATTTGCATTAGACTAAATATCGTCTTTGTAACGGGACTTCTAGGCAGACATCAATCAAATTCAGGACGCGATCATTGCGTTACTGCCAAGAAGGTTTTAAGGTACTTAAAGAGGACAAGAGATTATATGTTTAATATGTGGATATGTTCAATTCTTGCAGCTAGTAAGATATTTAGATGTAAACTTTGTTGGCTATTAGGATGATATAATATCAATAACGAAATACATATTTATGTTGGCAAGAAGTGCAGTAAATAAAGTTATATGTCATCTTTTATTATGAAAGCAGTGTTAGTAACATTCTTTTAGGTTGTTACTTGGGCTATTAGGCTCCGGAACCTCATGAAGGAGTTAATCGTTTTAACTTTATGGATAGACCTATATGGTTATATTAAGATAACAAATTTGTAGTATTATTTATTTACTACAAAGATCTCAAGGGGTCTAAATATATGGTGGTCAAAACTTTTGACCAAAAGGAAACGGTACAGAAAGGTGACGTTTTAATATAACATATTTCCACAGATGATATGGTTGTAGATCCACTAATTAAAGGTCTACGCCCATGTGTATTTTAAGCGACATGTCATTAGCATGGGCCTAGGAGCATTATGAGATGTTGTTGTTTAGTGGGAGCTATTTTGGCTTTACTCTGAGGTTTCATCTGTGTTCGTTACATTTTGTAACGGTTTGATATGTATCAACTTTTGCATTCAATAAAGTATTTTTGAATGTGTTGTTATTACGTTGAAAACATATTGATAAAGTCTCAGTGTATTGTATAAACCTTGAGTGAAGGCTAGAGGCATCCGGTTATTAGCCTTGTCCATATATCTTGTTATACATAAAGAATGGTTAACCGTAAGGACAAGACATATGTGGGTTCATGGAACCATAAATGCATTCTCTAGTGGCACAAGTTTTTGTGACACTTAAGGTAAGAGAATGGACATTCTCTAGTGGCACAAGTTTTTGTGACGCTTAAGGTAAGAGAATGGTGGCGACAAATGAGATCTCTCTATGAGAGATGTTATTCATTTGACACACTACCATATTGGATCCATATCAATAGAGTTGAGAACACTCGTGACCATGGAAGGCTCTGTGTGTATACATGCAGTTACCGCCATGATTCGGTGCTTGAGACTTTATGGGATATGATTGACTATTAAGAATTATCTCTAGACCAATGTGCGCACATACAAGATTCGATTTCAATTAATATAGTCCAAGTGGGAGAATGTAAGAATTTTCCTAATGTGGACTACATTAATTGATATTGTAATTTACCGTTTAACTTTTACCGTTTTACGGGGATTGGTCTAAGGTGAGATAGAAGGTTTCTTAATTAGTCTAATATGGGCTGGCTAGTGTGGGCCGAGTTGAGCCTGGCCCGTAATGAGGGGGCCTAGCTGGAAACTCTATAAATAGTGCTCAAGTCTCTCCTCTAACCCTAATTCTCACATGTATCATCACCTAAGGGGCATTTACCTAACGATAAACGTGAGGGGGGCCGCCTCATTGAGCCAGTGATACGGAGGGCAATAGAGGAGAATGACTTGATGCGTGGATCCCCTTGATATGTAGGAAATCTCTTTTCTACTTCCGCTTTATATTTGATGGATCCCAAATCAGATGCGTTAATTTTTCTACTCAATTATGCATATTCTTGTTCTGGTTATGGAGATCTTGGGATTGCGCAATCTGCATCCAACAGAGCTTGCTCAAGAAGGCTTAAAATTGACGAAGGCAATCTTCCATATCTTTTTTATTATTTTTGGAGCACTTCCACTTCGTGAGAAAGGTTCTCCCCTCGATGCATTCGTTATACCTTCAAACATAAGACCCGCATTCTTTCCGAGCATACTGCATCATCGTGCTGCGTGGAGCTGGAAACAAAGAGGAACCATACGACGCCTTTACCCAGCCGAAAAATTCGAAAGGAAAAAGCCAAAAAAAAACAAAAACACTTAGCACACGAGGAAAAATAAATAAATAAAACACTCAGCATCTCGTCTTTTCCCTATTGATCGACTAGGGGGGAAAAGGACACTTAGCATACTAACTTACAGCTAAAGCGCTCAAAAGAAACAACAAAACTGCCTGTGGATTTCCTGAAACTATGCTTTGGTCTAGCTATGATCAAATAATTGGCACAGAAAAAATGGAAAATTGAACGCAGCACATCAGAAGCAAGTAGCGGTCGCTCAATTGAGTTGAATCATCGCCATTAACATCACCTCTACCACAAGTAAAATAACAAATAAGAAAGTGAAGTGGAACTAAAGAAGAACCTTTACCGTGGACTCTTCTAGGCGAAGTCATTGAGAAACAAGAAGGCCTTGAAAATCGAAGGAGGAGCAAGGTCTCCTGCTTTATAGAAATTGGCCATGGGACTAGACAAATACAAGAAGCGAGTTAATGACTAAGGGCGTGCTTAATAATACTTATGTTCCGGAGAACAATTTTTAATCAGAAATGATTTTTTTATTTATTCTGTTATTGGGAACAATCTCTGAACAAAAGAACACGCTTGCTAACTCCATAAAATGATTATTCCCAAGATAAAAATGTGTTTGGTAGGATTCTTAAATTTTTTAATTTCTTTTGATTTTTTAATAGTTTTATTATTTTTTCTTCTTTTTTTTTTTTTTTTTTTCTTTTTCCTTTTCTCTTTGGCCGGTCGCCGACCACTAGGGCAAGGTCCAACAAGCTCACCTAAGGCTAGCCTGGCCACAGCGAGACTCAGCCTCACCAGATCGAGGCAAGGTCGAGCCTCGCCTGTGGCCAGGCAAGCCTCGGCCTCGCTCGATCTGGGCTAGGTTGATCTCGCTCGACCAAGGCAAGGCCAAGCCTTGCCCAACCACAGCGAGGCTTAGGCCAACGAGCCTTGGCGTCATCGGGGGTCAATGACGCTCCGGTGAGGTTGTCGGCCCTCATCCGGGTGGTCACTTTGGCGCTAACCATGGCCAAGGCTAGCAACCAACCAAAAGGAAAGAAAAGAAAAGAAGAGAGTAGAGAAGAAAAAATAAGTTCTTTGTTTTTGTTCTTTTGATTCTTAGGAATTGTTCCGGAATAAGAAATTAATTTTTTTCTACTTCTTATTTTTGTTCCAAATCTATTCTCGGGAACAAAATTTTTATTAAACAGATTTTTATTTCATGCCCTGGACCAAAAGAATATAAACAATTGTTCCAAGGAATAGAAATTTTAATATCAAACAAGGTCTAAATGGACCGGGAGTTTATTGACCTTTTGTAGGGCCCATGTGGGCATTATTGATGAGTGGACTTTTTTTTTTTTTTTGTGGTCAGTCCTACTATATTCCTATTCTACACTCACTCTCAGACTTTTGCCCTGCCTCTTGCAGGGCGTGGGAGTCGAAACCCACTCTTGAAACTTACGCGTCCCCACCCATTCCCCCCTGAGAATGTGAGGATTTGAACCCCTCACCTCCCCCTTCCATGTTGGAAGGGTGGCCACTAGGGCGAATCCCAGTGATTGATGAGTGGACTTTATTGTGGTTAAGTTGGCACCAAAGGCTTGGTGGCTTGTGCCAATATGACTAAAGGCGCGCATAACAAAATTTCTATTTTTCTTTTTTTTTTTCTGTTCCTCGGAAAATGTTTGAAACAAAAATCTGTTTGGTAACATAATTTCATTTTTCTAATTTTGGAACATATTTATATTCCAAAAATAAATTTGGAACAGAAATCATAAGCTAAAACTTTTCATTTTTATATTTTTGGAACAAAAATGAAAAATGAGAACTCTTCTTATCGTTCACTCTCATTACCACCCACCACCCATGGGATGCCGAACGTTTGCTGCAAATCGTCGGATGCCCACCGCTGGTTGCCAGACGCCAAGCACCAACCGTTGGTCATTGAACGCCGGCTGCCCGCCACATGCCACCCCCTAGAAATAGGAATTTTATTTTCTTATTAAATGAATTTCTATTCCAAAAACAAAAATTTTGAGTCGTTATCAAACTCGTTTCTTTGCTCAAAAACTCATCTGGGGACACAAATTTTGTCATGCGTACCCTAAAAATTCTAAACTTACTCTTTTCTTTATTAACCCTAAATGAAATTGAAATAAATGATGTGTAAGTTTTTTCATGACAAAAAAAAAAATGGAATATTATGTGGTAGTGGGTAAGTTTAGGATTTATGGTGATACAAAAATAACTTTAGGATATTTTGTATCATAATAAGCATAGTTTGAAGTGGTATTTGCTTCAAAAGAAATTAAAAAAAATTGAAAAATAAAGCGGAAAAATGGGAACATATTTTGGACCATCCTCCTTTGATATTTCTAGAACAGTATTCCTCTTTGACATTCTCATCTGGGTGCATTTGGTTCAGCATTCCCAAGAGGGCTTTCAGCCTCCAAAGTCCCTTGGAGAAATACTAAACTGTTTGGCAACCATTTTGAAGTAGCTTTCAAGTGGAAGTCAACATTGAAAATGCTAAAAGTCCAATGCTAGTATGGACTAACTTTGAACTTTCAGCATTTGGCTAAATGTTGAAACTTATTTTTTCTTCCAAAGCTATCTTCACTCATTCTTCAAATTTCTGATTTTGCCCTCGTTATTATTTTTTTAAAGTGCCAAAATAATGCTAAAAAAATCAAATATATATAAATGCTAAAAAAAATTAAATATATATATATATATATATATATATATATATATATATATTAGCATATATATTTGATTTTTTTAGTTTTATTGTCAAAATTTATATTTAAAATTTGAATTCATTATTTTTTTCCATTTTAAACAAATAGAAGTTAAAAAATTCCGACGAAGGGTTTGATCTTCTTTTTTAAAAGAATTATATATATGTATTTGATTTCTTAGCATTATTTTCAAATTTATATTTAAAAAGTCACATACATTTTTTTTTCAAATCTTAATAAATAAAAATTAAAAAATTTCAACGAAAGATTTTGTCTTTTTTTTTTTAAATATATATTTATTTGATTCTTTTAGTATTATTGTCAAAATTTATATTTAAAAAGTTGAATACATTATTTTTTCAATTCTAAACAATTAAAAATTTAAAAATTCTGATGAAGGGTTTGGTCTTTTTTTTTTAAAAAAATTATATATATATGTATTTGATTTTTTAGCATTATTTTCAAATTTATATTTAAAAAGTTGCATACATTATTTTTCGATTTTAATCAAATAAAAATTAAAACAATTTGACGAAGGATTTGGTCTTTTTTAAAAAAAATTATTTATATGTATTTGATTTTTTTAGCATCATTGTGAAAATTTATATTTAAAAAGTCGCATACATCATTTTTTTCAATTTTAAGAAAATAAAAATTAAAAAATTCCAATGAAGGGTTTGGTCTTTTTCCAAAAAAACAATTATATATGTATTCGATTTTTCTAGTATTATTGTAAAAAATTATATTTAAAAAGTTGCATACATGATTTTTTTTTTTTTCAATTTTAAACAAATAAAATTAAAAACTAATATTAATCACCCAAAGAGCTTTTCAAATGTGTTTTCTACCAAACGGCATTTCTCTCAAAATTGCTTCTCAAAGCATAGCTTACCAAATGGCCTTTACATTTGCCTAAAGTCTTTTAGGCTAAATTGCTTTGTATTTTCTCAATGGGCTTTCAAAATGCTGAATCAAACGCACCGGCCTTTACACAAAAACAAAGCACTTAAAATAGTTTTGATAAAATGCAAATAATACTCACTATTTGCTTTTATCAACATCTAAATACAAACGATCCCGTTTAATCATTTATTAAATAAGAAAATTAGATATCAAACTCGATCCTTAAATAAACATATTAATATTGCATAATGTATCTGCATTCTACATTGCATTCAGGCATTACAAAAACACGTCCGTGGATAAATTTATTTTGAATTGATCTAGTTGTAAAATGGATTCGTGTTTGTCCGACATGATAAATGAACTTGAGCTGAGACCTCAAAACTCATTAGAACCTCACAAGCCTGATCCCTTTTAAGGACTCAGCCACACCTCGCTTGGCAAGCTGAAGATTACATGTAATGAAGAAATGACTGGCCATTTTTGGAGAAAAATGTCAAAAAAGTCCTAAACTTTTTGTATTAGTATCAATTTAATTTTAAACCTTTCACTGATGTCAATTTAGTTCTAAATCTTTTGATTTGGTGTCAATTTATTCTTTATAGCTAATTTTGGCCAGATTTTGCTAACGGGGCATCGATCGGCTGACGTAGCACGGCCGGTACTAATGTAGACAACTATTTAATACAATTTTAATATTTTTTCACAAAATTTTGTTTTTTGTTTTTTATTTTATTTTTTTCTTCTTCTTTTCCTTTTCATTTTCATTTTCTTTTTTTCTTTTTTTCCTTCTCCTTCTCCTTCTTCCAACCGATTGCCAAACCTCGGCAATTGGCCAATGGCGATAACCAACAAGGTTGAGATCGACCTCGCCGGCCTTTGGCAAGCCTTACCGACCACTCACAAGGCTCAAGCCCTCGCTAGTGGCCAAGCAAGGCTTGACCTCGCTGGATCTAGTGAGGTCGAGCCTCGCCAACTTAGCGTGAGGCTGCCCTCGCGGCCTAGGTAGCCTCGAGCTAGCCTCACCGCCCAGCGCAAGCAACCCTCATGACCTCGGCAAGTGCTCGAGCCTCGCCGAGTGTCATCTTTGGCCAGTCATCAAGTTGTCAATGTCATCGCCAATCGTGCCACGTCAATCCACCGACACCTCGTCAGCAAAATCCAACCAAAATTAGTTGGAAATGATTGAATTGGTACTAAGTGTCGCGACCCGATCTCGCCGCCCTCGATGTGTCGAAGGGGGAAAGGTCAGGTTTAGGGATACTTGATCATAAGATCGCGAGCTCTCCCAAGCTCGTACCCCGCGTGACAGCGAATTTATTTATACGATCTAGGTATTTAACAACCTAAGAACATACAGGAGTCGCCACTAGCCTTATATTTTTTTTTTGGAGGTCGGCTAGAAAACCCAATCGAGGATTGGGAGAGTTCCCTCGATTCCTACGCAACCAGATATCTAGATTCGGGGACTTGGGTTACGCTAATATAGCTATTAGCGCCCTTTCGGTACCTAACAGTATGTTGTGTTTTTTCCTAACATGTCCATGCATCTCTTTTTATATTTTCGGGATCACCAATTCTAAGCTAAGCGATCATGCGTGGTGGGTTACTTTTATGCTATTCTATTTCTAAAAGAAAAACAATAAAAGGAATCAATCGTAGAAAATTGAAAGTGCAAGACATGAAGTAAACAATCAAGAAAAAGCAGTAAATCTAATCATGCAATCCTAAAGAATATGAAAGAGAAAACAATCAGGAAAGAAAGGAAACCCGCGACTCGTCGGGTTTTATACAATGCATGGAACCCGAGACATATGTCGGGAAAACAAATAGTACAAGATAATAGTCGGAATGGACATCGACTTCCATCGTCTTCACACCAAAATTCATCTTTGGAATCCTAATCTAAACCCAATCTAAGAAAAAAAGTGAATAGGTGTGCATACAAATAAAAAAAAACAATCATCACATATCAAAACAGTCAAAAGCAAAACAGTATGGCGAATCAATCATAAGCAAATCGGAAAATGATGCATGGTAATTAACTTGTTAAGCCATCTAGTCAATGCATGAAAATTATGAAATTTGAACACGACATAGGGCTAAATGTGAGGAACAAATTTGGTTAAGACATTTAACCCTAAATCCATGCGCAAACAATCACACAAATTCATTAACATTGACATGTGACTAGTCATTAGGGAGCAAAATGCATTCCAATTTCAGTCACGACACATCGACTTGATGCATGGTTTTTACATAGTCAATGATCCTCAAATGAGGCATGCCATACATCATTGCAAAGCTTATGATATGCTCTAAGTATGTCTAGAAGGCATCAAGCATCAAATATTCTCTTAAGGAGTTTGATTGAAGACATTTTCATAGCAATACAATCAGTTAAAATCACAGCAGGGATTGCACAAAACATGGATAATATTCATTGAAATGAAGACATAAAAGAAAATCTATGAAAATTCGAGTGTATAGAAGGAAATGTCCTGATCATCTATCACGACATACTTTGTTCATGAAAATCTATATGAAAACAGAAAAACAGAGCAAAAACCCAACATTATAGATTGCAGCAAACCAACGTGACTTTATGGAAGCCATTGACCTTGCTAACGATGACTATTTGATTCAATCTATACCTTGTTAGAAAGCTTATGAAATTTCCAATGACACTCATGAAGGATTCAACTCCAACAAAGCACGTTTACTAGCTCAAATTTGAGCACACGCATCAGGTCTCAAACAGGACAGATTCTGGACAGAACTTTAAACATGTGAAAATCATATCAAATGAAATTCAATCAGGGCATATGAACTATCAAATCGAAGCTTGAGAAGTCTATTTTCTATGTCTAGAAGGGCTCGAGGTCAAAAAAACTCATTTAACACCTCATTTAAACCAAAACAGAAAGTGACATCAGGCATACGAAATTTCATATCCAGGCAAATCAACTTCAATCGACTTCAAGTTCGTGATCATTGATCATCAAATCAAGGTGCTTATCAATGTACACACACATACATCATTTGTGCTATTCCTCACATGACAAAACATGTAATTCATATTCACTCTCGGTGGACCAAATCAGAACATGCTGAGCATCCAGATCAACTCAATTTACTTGAACTTGGAGAAAAAATGCCGCAATCAATTTCAGTTTTCATACATGCGATTCTTGATCACCACTTAAGATCAATTAACAAATTGTGGAATGAGACCAATGAAATGGACTAAAACTGAGAATGAAAAATGAGCAAGGATCAAACAAGCAGCGCACAAACAGAGACTCGGCATAACAAAACAACAGATCAATTCAAAGGCACAATGAGGAGATCGAACGAATACATCTTAGTTTGAACATCAAATCATCAACCAGATGCTAACATGCAGGAACTTTACTGAAATTCGTACCCCGGTTTCATTTAGAAAATTGTCGAACATATGGCAGACGCTTTCATCCAATGATCTAGATGCAGAAATACGTCAATAGTTCGTCTCCATATCATCATCTGAGGTCAAGTCACTAATAGCAACTCGATTTCATAAGATCCAGACATGACCAATATCTAAAATTCTAGACCTCTGTTTGTTAAAGAAAAACATAGCGCACATACTTGGTTGGATATATCATACTCACAATAAACAAAAGCCGCTAAAGAAAAATCCACAAACAGAATCGCTCTGTCAAAGCATCGTCATTTCAGAATATAGAGCTCGTCCAATTCGAACATCAGCTTTTCTACTAACGAAACTTCAAGAGAGGACAAAGATCACCGGAAAGAGGAAGCAATGTACCGACGCCACCGTAGTCTCTGGCAACAAGGACCAGTTTAGAAGATGCTAAGGATAGGGCTTCGGAATCGGCGGCGAGCTCGGCCACGGGAGACTCAATTACCTCTTCTTTCACAACGTTGACGACAGGTACCGCGGTGGCTCTTCTGCCCGGGCTCGAAGTAGTAGCCTCGAAGGAGCTACACCGGCGAAGGATACTCAGCGAAGAATGGACAAAGACGGTGGATCTCCGAGAAAGAACCAAATCCCGAGAGCCAGAGAGAGAGAGTGATTGAGAGAAAGAGAGGGATCCGCCGAGTGAGAACCGGTGGAGCAAAAGCGAAACGGAACCCCCCTGGTGTCTTCCAACCGCCAGCTTTTAATCTTCAATCCCTCGTCAATGGAGGAAAAACCCTAGCCGATCGAACCCCCTATCATCATCGCTCTAACCACTGATGTCTCCCCCTGTAGCTGCTTCGTCTTCGAGAACTCCTCGAGCCCGCGTCCGCGATTGAGAGAAAATCATTTTTTTAGAGAGAGTGTGTGCCCCCCAGAGAGCGTGAGGTCAGAGAGAGAAAGTAGATCGTCCATGGCCCCCTCCGAACGAGCCTTTTCCCTTTTTATTTTTGTCTTTTTCTTTTCTTTTCTTTTCATTGTTTTTTATGTTTTCATTCATTCATTCATTTTTTTTAATCTTTTTGGCTCTTTATTCTTATTCTTTTTTTTTTGTATTTTTGCAAAAAGAACATTTAAAATGTCGACAAAAAATCGGGTGTCAACAGCTGCCCCTCTTTGAGTCGGAGCTCGAAGAGGTTCCACTCAAAGATAAAATTGATACCCGAAATTTTTAGTCGACTCGACTTTGAAAATGGAAAAAGATAACAGCAATGATAGTTGGTTAGAAACGTACCTGATACTTACCTTTGCTCATCGGGGTATCTGAACTCTTGTTGAGATTTATTCACTTTTGTCTTTGTCCCGTGTAATAACGGGCTTGGACCGAGAAAAATGGTCTTACCGTGTAAGAACGGATTGCGACCGGGAGAAAGGGTCTTACCGTGTAATAACGGGTTTTGACTAGGAAAATGGTCTTACTTTGTGGTTTAAGGATAGACCCACAAACCTAGTAGACAAGGTTTAAGGATGACCTGGAACCTAGTGGACAAGGTTTAAGAATGACCTGGAACCTAATGTGGTTTAAGGAGGGACCCATGAACCTAAGAGACAAGGTTTTAAGATAACCTAGAACTTGGAGACAAAGGTTTTAAGTTGACCTAGAACTTGGGGACAAAGGTTTTAAGATGACCTAGAACTTGAGGACAAGGTTTTAAGTTGACCTAGAACTTGGGGACAAGGTTTTAAGATGACCTAGAACTTGAGGACAAGGTTTTAAGATGACCTAGAACTTGAGGACAAGGTTTTAAGATGACCTAGAACTTGAGGACAAGGTTTTAAGATGACCTAGAACTTGGAATGGGAGAAAGGTCTCACCGTGTAAGAACGGGTTGCGACCGGATGCAATAGTCTCACCGTGTAAAAACGGGTTTCGACTGGGTGTGATGTCTCACCGTGTAAAAACGGGTTTCGACTGAGAGTGATAGTCTCACCATGTAAAAACGGGTTTCGACCAGGAGAAACGGTCTTACCGTGTAATAACGAGTTTTGACCAGGAAAATGGTCTTACCGTGTAATAACGGGCTTTGACCGAGAGAAAGGTCTCACCGTGTAAAAACAGGTCTTGACCAAGTATGATTTTCAAAATTGCTGGAGAACCAATCTTGCGAAATAACATTGATTGTCAAATCCTTTCAGAGAAGATTTTAACAAAATGAGATTTGATTAACCATCTAAAGGGTTAAATCAAATATGCCAAGTGGAAAAATCCTAATCAAAAGAGGTCTTTCACACTAGCTTTCAAAAAGGGCTTTTGTTCCCAACCATTGATATGGGAAAACTGTTTAAATCTCACTGGAGAAGTCTCACTCAACCTATGTCTAAGGCTTTCGGAAACGTTCACAGTGAATACAATCCATTGATCAAAAGGTCTTTTGAAAGGACCGTAATGATGGCTTGGTCATGGGCTTACACAAAGGGTATGCATTTTGAGGCCAAGAAATGAATATTCAATCAATATCTTCATCGGGTTTACAAGTCAAGAACCTTGAAGATAAGATAAGATAGGATTGCCTCCACTCCTTCTAGCGGTAGCTCCTATGTGATATTCTCATTTCAACTCGAACCATCCCAATCGGAAGAGACTTCGAATAAGGGTTGTAATGTTGGTTCGGGTGAGGCTTAGAAAAGGCTTGAAAAATTTTCAAACATCGAAGGGTTAAAAAGTGAGTGATTATCTTGGCATCATTACCATCACACGACTTTTCAAAAATTTGACTCTTGAAATTTAACCTATCTCGAGAGTCTTTTTGGTAATTTGTCTTGAGACATGAGAGCTTCGCTCTTTGTTCTAATGATATTGCTTGCAATACATGTTTTTTTCTTGCAAGACATTTCTTTTGTATTTCAACGGATGGTCTTTTGTCATGACCATTGATTTCGCTCTTCTTTGCATTCTTGCTTTTCTTTGCATTTTTTTTTAATGGGCATTGGCCTTGCTTTTACCAGGCACGCTACTTTTTCATGCCTCCTAGTTTTCACTCTCTTTTGAGCATCTAGGACTCTCGAGTGGCATTTACCAATACTCAATTTTGTTGGTAAATCATGTGCCTTGCCCCAGTGTGGGGAGATAATCATCACCTGGGGTTATGAAAGAATTGCATAAGGCTCAAATTGGCTATGCAAATGGTACTTGTGTTTGTGGTAGTGAACGGAATGCTCTTCGTCATCTCGGGATGCTTCGAGTTTCGATAAGAAATCACCTGAAGCTAACACAAGAAGATTGATACAAGTGAAAGCAATAAAATCTTTCTTGATCTTTTGCTCCATAATTTCCAACCAAGACCTCCTATTTTGCCCCAATGTGGGGTTGTTCTTGACAGGGTTATTTTGGAAATGCTCCCTATTTGGCTCAAAATGGCTTGCAAGGGATATCAATAGTGTTTGGGATTGAGAAATGAAATGCCTTTATCATCTCAAATCATGTATTCACCGTGAATGAATCCTATGCCCTAAGACATGGTTCTTTCCACTCAATTCTCTCAAGGAGTGTATAAGGACGTGTTTGGTAAAGGGGTTGCCTCTCATCATTTTAGGCATTACCACCTGGCATAGTTAACAATCCTTTTCAGATTTTCCAAAGCACACTTTGGTTAAATCCAACTCCTTGGGAAATGAAAATGTTAAAATTTTGCTTGGAAGGACGTTTTTTTTTTTTTTGACCCTATTGGGGAGACTTTTGAAAACAAGGTTGAATAAAATTTGTGGACAAAACAGGCTTTGCCCAGCACATGGGTTCACTTCTAGAGTTCTAACCGACTTTAGAGTTCTAACTGACTCTTTGGCATTCTAAGGGATAGGGTCACCTCTAAGTTCTAAAGAAGATGACAATTTTTGAAAATTCTGCATTTCTGAGATGAACTTCTTATGGACATGTAGAATCTTCATCAGAGATCCTGCAAAATGAACAAACAATGCAGATGCAATATGTATGCATGCGATGCATGATGCAAATATCCTAAAGTGGCTCGGATTCAATCCAACAGTGGCTCAAAGGCTTTTCAATTTATTCATGGAGCGAATCTGACCATGTAAATGACCATGGTGATATGAAATGTCATGCCCGAGATGCAATCGAAAAATGGTTAATGAATGCAATTCATATAAATGTCATGAAAAATTTGTTTTCAAATTCAAGTTTTTGAAGAAATTTATTGGGAACTAGCCCTCATGTCATTGGACATCCTCGTTCCACTAAAACATTTTGAAACTATAGATCATGTAGAGGCTCAGGCCTCAAAGCATCATCATAGGACTGATTTGGGCCTCACATGTCTATTAACAAAACGTGAATTTTTATTAATATGCAAAAATTGCATTACAACGTTGATTATCCTGGATTCATAGAGTTTGTGATCCAAATTATTACAAGTAGAAATGAATGGAATTCCCTCGGGGAGAAATGAATGGGGAGAATTAAATGGAATACGACTAAAAATGAAATGCAAGAACTAAGAATATCCTTCACATAATGGGAATTGTGGGCTCTTCATTTCCATCGATAGTGCCAACCATGTTGACATCTTCAGAATGCTTTGGAAGGGGGTTTTGTTGGACATTCGGTGCCGAGTCCTTAAAAGTTAGTAGTTTTTTATCCAGCAAATTCTGGATTTTAGAACGGAGCACCATACAGTTGTCCACATGATGACCTTTCTCTCCCATATGATATTCACATGTCTTATTAAGGTCGTACCCAGATACTTTGGCAGATTATCCCTCGGGATCTCTTTCGCCACAAGATGATTTTCGATCAACATTGGAAGTAATTGTGACATTGGTCTAGGCAATGGAGTAAATTGCCTTTGAGGAGCTTTTCCTTTGCGATCAAAGTTTCGAGAAGAGACCCCTACTTCCATGGTAGGTTTATGAGCTTGAGGGTTGTACTGCTTCTGAGAAGAGGAATTTTGTATATAAGCAATCTCCACAGTCGATTCCTTATCTCTCTTCGGGGCATATCGACGATTTGTGGTCTCAGTCAACCTTCCTTCACGCATGATCCCCTCGATGCGTTCACCCAACTCCACAAATGTGGCAAAGTTCATACGGTATGGTTGTACATCTTTTCGAAAAAATCATGGGGCATAGCTTGAAGCAGCAATTTCATGGTCTCTTTCTCGAGACAATGGCGGTTTTACTTGAGACGCGGTGACCCTCCATCTTTGAGCGTAGGCTCTAAATGATTCGGTTCTCCTTTTCTCGACCCGGACTAATTCTTCTCGAGTCGGAGCAATTTCAGTATTGAATTTGTACTGCTGAAGGAATTCATCAACGAGGTCTTCCCAAGCACGGATCTTCTCCATGTCCAACTCTATAAACCATGTTAACGCAGGACCAATCAAGCTGTCCTGGAATGAATTAATCAAGAGTGGGGGATTATCTGAATAACGAGCCATCTTGCCCAGATAATACTTCAAATGAGTCTTAGGACATCCGATGCCGTCGTATTTCCTTGTGAACTCAGGCTCCTTGTAGTATTCGGGGACATTAACTTTGGCAAATGGCGAAAGTTTATCAAACCCTCAGAATCGATAGCCTTGCAGCATGCAAAGGCGCTCCTCAATTTTCGCAAGACGCCTTGCATTTTCTTCATCGAAGTGCAAAGTTGGAATCTCCTTAGAGGGGAGCTCTGGACCAATAACTATTGGGATTGCAGTGGGAATTTCTTCAGCAGGCCCTTTCCTCACAGGCTCTACCATCGGAGCTTCAGCGGGCATGGTAGGAATATTCATGGTAGACGAAGCGGGAGTTACGACGTCAAGTTTCTGACTTGGCTAGGAGAGATCAGCCAATAATGCCATCATTTGCGCCATTTGATTTTCCATATTAATGACACGGGCTCGGGTGTCTTCATTCTCCATTTTTGTTTGGCGGCGAGTTCGTATAACAAATCTTTCTTCAGCCGTTTTTCAAAACCTCCTGAAAAAAGAAAACGACTCAAATTAGTACAGGTTAAAAGAAATCGTTAAGATACAAATCCTGTTCAATTTTATATTTTCTTGAGGTGAAATAATGATAAAAAGTGTATATGATCCCAGTATCATATAACATCCTCTTATCAAAATTTCTTCAAAAGAAATTATACAATTGAAAAGGAACGACAACAAATATTTAATCAGAATGCCCCTCTTCTAAAAATTACATGGAAATGTTCATGAATTTCATTCATTTCAATCGAACAATTACAAGGGAAATAGAACCTTGCTTTCTTGAAGCTCACAAATCGGTTCGATTTTACATGTGATATTTACATGGGATATGAAAATGAATACAAGTAAACCTCAATAGAAAAGAGGGAAACACAAAGGAAATCCCTTTACAAGAAAAGCATATGAAATGGAAACCTAAGGACTAGGTGGGATCCTGCGGAGACGCTTGTTTTCATGGGCCAAGCGTTTCTCATCGATTAGGACATTGTCTTCTTGCCCCTGAATATGAGCTCGCCAAAAACCTTGAGGTTCGGGAATATCTGGCAACTGAACCTCAAGCTCAGGTTCTACTTGACGATATATGTACTCAATGGTAGCTTGATGAGTCTTCATCTCTCCTTCCAAATCAGCTTCATCGACGGCAACCGCATAATGCAAGGAATGGGAGTACCAAATCCCAATAGCAGCTTGAATTGTGGCCTTGATATGGTCAATTTGGTTTTCCTTGATGACTTTATCGTGATAATCAATACGATATAACCCCAGCTTAAGGATTGGTGGGATCGTTTGAAGTGCGCGATATTGACGGAGTACCCTTAAAGGGTAATATGACGTTAAACCCGTCGGTCCCACAAGGGGGAGTGGATCGTCAACTCCATTAAAAGGCGCACCTCGGGATTCCCAAGCCACCGAACATGCCATTGAATTAAATTAGGGTTGAGGTTTTTGAGGAAATGAAACCACGTAGAGAAAGACCATGATGGAAAGGATTCATTTCTTTGGGAAAATCTAAGAATTGGATGATGATATTTTGTGACATCAACAATCTTCATGTGAGGGGCAAACTCTTTGATATGTGAAAAGAGCCAAATTTGGAGAAGTCCTAATGGGGCTCTAAGAGTTCCTCGACCATTTGCTTTGAAACGATTAAGAGACACAAAAGTTTCAGCAAGGATCATGTGTGTAAAACAATTAAAGGCGCAGACTTGATTAACAATGTGAGTGACTAAAGGATCCATTGTTTTTCGGGTGTGTGAGAATATAACAAAGCCGAAGAACATGAGTAGGAAGACACGAGGAATTCGGTTCCCAGATTTAGGCTTAAGGTCAAAGAAATATTTTCTCGAGGAAATTATAAGGCATACCATGAGAATTTCCATTAAGAATGGCTTCAATTTTATCAGTAGGGATATTAAGGAATTGACTTAGAAGAGAAATCGGGTTTTGACCAATAGGAGGAGTGACGAAGCCTAAAGAAGCTTTACCTAATCCAATGGCTTTTTGAAACTCCTCAATTGTAGGGGTCAATTCATATCGATTAAACACGAAAGTGGAAGTCATGGGATTCCAAAAATGAACCAATGCTTTGACCATTGCAATACGTGGTTCAACTTTTAATAAAGTCGGGAGGAAGCCTATGCGTTTTCCACGTAGTCTTGATGTCTTGGGTCGAGCTTCTCCCATAAAGTCTTGAGATTCCCAGGCACGGGGATTACATCCACTTCGGGTTTACCCATCTAACTATAAACCTAAAGGGGCATCCATGATTAAAACATATCGTCGTTGGAATATAAAGTGCATAATTGAAATATGGAGAGCAAAAATATAAAAGCGATAAAAAAGGAACGATCTTTTACCCACCAAACACATGGCAAGCACAAGTCACATGTCGCATGAAATTGTGAGGTGTCGACGCCTAAGGTGAGGGTGCTAAAGGCTCAAGGTCCTCATCCCAAAGGATAAAAATAGTTTACCCACCGCTACTATCGTCGGTCAGTGCTATCTTTATCAGTTGGGATAAGCGGGTTTATGTAAGTAATGGATTACCACGAGTATTCACTCGCAGATTCCACCCATAAACCCTCCTAAGGTCCTAGATTGGGCGATCGGGGTTTTAGACCGCGGTTGTGTGTGCGGTGTCGTGCTAAAGCTTGTAAACATGCATTTAAATTTAAACATCCAGCACTTCAATATAAACCCTCATACATTCATACATCCTCACACCACCTGCAAAACAAAGGGTTTACAAGCACGCCTCCCCTTATAACTCCCACCTACAATACCATTTAACACAAGGTTAGCGACTAACCTGATTTTCCACGCGACTTTGACAGGCAGGCGATCCTACACGAGACATGTTAGTTAAAAACACAACAACCATTTTTAAACGGCTTCAAGTCCTCTTAATCTAGTAACCTGTCCCCAGCGGAGTCGCCAAGTCTGTCGCAACCCGATCTCGCCGCCCTCGATGTGTCGAAGGGGGAAAGGTCAGGTTTAGGGATACTTGATCATAAGATCGCGAGCTCTCCCAAGCTCGTACCCCGCGTGACAGCGAATTTATTTATACGATCTAGGTATTTAACAACCTAAGAACATACAGGAGTCGCCACTAGCCTTATATATTTTTTTTTGGAGGTCGGCTAGAAAACCCAATCGAGGATTGGGAGAGTTCCCTCGATTCCTACGCAACCCGATATCTAGATTCGGGGACTTGGGTTACGCTAATATAGCTATTAGCGCCCTTTCGGTACCTAACAATATGTTGTGTTTTTTCCTAACATGTCCATGCATCTCTTTTTATATTTTCGGGATCACCAATTCTAAGCTAAGCGATCATGCGTGGTGGGTTACTTTTATGCTATTCTATTTCTAAAAGAAAAACAATAAAAGGAATCAATCAGAGAAATTGAAAGTGCAAGACATGAAGTAAACAATCAAGAAAAAGCAGTAAATCTAATCATGCAATCCTAAAGAATATGAAAGAGAAAACAATCAAGAAAGAAAGGAAACCCGCGACTCGTCGGGTTTTATACAATGCATGGAACCCGAGACATATGTCGGGAAAACAAATAGTACAAGATAATAGTCGGAATGGACATCGACTTCCATCGTCTTCACACCAAAATTCATCTTTGGAATCCTAATCTAAACCCAATCTAAGAAAAAAAGTGAATAGGTGTGCATACAAATAAAAAAAAACAATCATCACATATCAAAACAGTCAAAAGCAAAACAGTATGGCGAATCAATCATAAGCAAATCGGAAAATGATGCATGGTAATTAACTTGTTAAGCCATCTAGTCAATGCATGAAAATTATGAAATTTGAACACGACATAGGGCTAAATGTGAGGAACAAATTTGGTTAAGACATTTAACCCTAAATCCATGCGCAAACAATCACACAAATTCATTAACATTGACATGTGACTAGTCATTAGGGAGCAAAATGCATTCCAATTTCAGTCACGACACATCGACTTGATGCATGGTTTTTACATAGTCAATGATCCTCAAATGAGGCATGCCATACATCATTGCAAAGCTTATGATATGCTCTAAGTATGTCTAGAAGGCATCAAGCATCAAATATTCTCTTAAGGAGTTTGATTGAAGACATTTTCATAGCAATACAATCAGTTAAAATCACAGCAGGGATTGCACAAAAACATGGATAATATTCATTGAAATGAAGACATAAAAGAAAATCTATGAAAATTCGAGTGTATAGAAGGAAATGTCATGATCATCTATCACGAGACACATACTTTGTTCATGAAAATCTATATGAAAACAGAAAAACAGAGCAAAAACCCAACATTATAGATTGCAGCAAACCAACGTGACTTTATGGAAGCCATTGACCTTGCTAACGATGACTATTTGATTCAATCTATACCTTGTTAGAAAGCTTATGAAATTTCCAATGACACTCATGAAGGATTCAACTCCAACAAAGCACGTTTACTAGCTCAAATTTGAGCACACGCATCAGGTCTCAAACAGGACAGATTCTGGACAGAACTTTAAACATGTGAAAATCATATCAAATGAAATTCAATCAGGGCATATGAACTATCAAATCGAAGCTTGAGAAGTCTATTTTCTATGTCTAGAAGGGCTCGAGGTCAAAAACTCATTTAACACCTCATTTAAACCAAAACAGAAAGTGACATCAGGCATACGAAATTTCATATCCAGGCAAATCAACTTCAATCGACTTCAAGTTCATGATCATTGATCATCAAATCAAGGTGCTTATCAATGTACACACACATACATCATTTGTGCTATTCCTCACATGACAAAACATGTAATTCATATTCACTCTCGGTGGACCAAATCAGAACATGCTGAGCATCCAGATCAACTCAATTTACTTGAACTTGGAGAAAAAATGCCGCAATCAATTTCAGTTTTCATACATGCGATTCTTGATCACCACTTAAGATCAATTAACAAATTGTGGAATGAGACCAATGAAATGGACTAAAACTGAGAATGAAAAATGAGCAAGGATCAAACAAGCAGCGCACAAACAGAGACTCGGCATAACAAAACAACAGATCAATTCAAAGGCACAATGAGGAGATCGAACGAATACATCTTAGTTTGAACATCAAATCATCAACCAGATGCTAACATGCAGGAAATTTACTGAAATTCACTACCCCGGTTTCATTTAGAAAATTGTCGAACATATGGCGTACGCTTTCATCCAATGATCTAGATGCAGAAATACGTCAATAGTTCGTCTCCATATCATCATCCGAGGTCAAGTCACTAATAGCAACTCGATTTCATAAGATCCAGACATGACCAATATCTAAAATTCTAGACCTCTGTTTGTTAAAGAAAACATAGCGCACATACTTGGTTGGATATATCATACTCACAATAAACAAAAGCCGCTAAAGAAAAATCCACAAACAGAATCGCTCTGTCAAAGCATCGTCATTTCAGAATATAGAGCTCGTCCAGTTCGAACATCAGCTTTTCTACTAACGAAACTTCAAGAGAGGACAAAGATCACCGGAAAGAGGAAGCAACGTACCGACGCCACCGTAGTCTCTGGCAACAAGGACCAGTTTAGAAGATGCTAAGGATAGGGCTTCGGAATCGGCGGCGAGCTCGGCCACGGGAGACTCAATCACCTCTTCTTTCACAACGTTGAAAAAGGTACCGCGGTGGCTCTTCTGCCCGGGCTCGAAGTAGTAGCCTCGAAGGAGCTACACCGGCGAAGGATACTCAGCGAAGAATGGACAAAGACGGTGGATCTCCGAGAAAGAACCAAATCCCGAGAGCCAGAGAGAGAGAGTGATTGAGAGAAAGAGAGGGATCCGCCGAGTGAGAACCGGTGGAGCAAAAGCGAAACGGAACCCCCGGTGTCTTCCAACCGCCAGCTTTTAATCTTCAATCCCTCGTCAATGGAGGAAAACCCTAGCCGATCGAACCCCTATCATCATCGCTCTAACCACCGATGTCTCCCCCTGTAGCTGCTTCGTCTTCGAGAACTCCTCGAGCCCGCGTCCGCGATTGAGAGAAAATCGTTTTTTTAGAGAGAGTGTGTGCCCCCAGAGAGCGTGAGGTCAGAGAGAGAAAGTAGATCGTCCATGGCCCCCCCTCTGAACGAGCCTTTTCCCCTTTTTATTTTTGTCTTTTTCTTTTCTTTTCTTTTCATTGTTTTTTATGTTTTCATTCATTCATTCATTTTTTTTTAATCTTTTTGGCTCTTTATTCTTATTCTTTTTTTTTTTTGTATTTTTGCAAAAAGAACATTTAAAATGTCGACAAAAATCGGGTTTCAACACTAAGTGAAAAGGTTTAGGACTAAATTAGTACTATGAAGAGGTTTATGACTAAATTGGCATAAATGCAAAATGTTTAAAACTTTTTTGACACTTTTTCTATAACTTTTGGGAAGTGAGGTCTTTAGTAAGGAAATTGGCAAAAAGGTGGCAACATATTCTTTTAGCACCCAAAAAGGAAAAGGAAATAAAGTTTGCTTTCCAACTTGCAGACGCACAATCGAAATTTACTCAAGAATTTGCTGGAGATTCGAATAGATGGGAGAAAGAAGGAAATAAAATAAACAAAGAGATATAAAAAAGAAGAAGATGGAAAGTGTGCGTGGAATAGCGCATCTTTAGGCAATTTTCGGTCATCAATCTTGGGGATATATGGCGAGGATTCATTGTTTACAAAGAGAGGAACATATCAACGCTCAAGGGAGAGAAAATTGGTCCATCACAATCGCACTTACGAATACTTCCTGGTCGTAACCAAGACCAAACGCATAACACACTCTCAAGAGCATTGTAAGTTCTGAAGCCCTCCTTCCTCTCTCTTAGCATTCTCGATAAGAATAATTGTGGCTCATATCAAGAAACTCACATTGCTAAATTGCATAACACATGCAGTTGATTGGTGAACTTTTCGTTTGTCACTTACTAATTGAGGTTTTTTTTTTTTTTATGGTATTAATATAATTTAATGAATAATTAATGGAGGATAAATTTATTACAAGTATATCATTTTAGAGTTTAAATTAGTTTGGGGTAAATTTATCATAAATATATCAGTTTTTATTTTTTTGTGATATCAATTATTTTCCAAATGTGCTCCCAAAAATAGTCACCCAGCGCTTCAACATTTGCCTAAAGATATCTAGAGCCTTAAAGCCCATATCAAAGCCCAACCAAATGCAGCCTCAGTTTGAGCTACATCTTCAGGATCTTTACCATTGCTGTGATGTTGAGAAGCGGATATAATATTCATCCCCACAAGAGAAATCGAGAGGAGGCATTCAATAGCAAAGAGCACGAAATATGGAGGCCATGTTTGATATAGTCATCTACAAAGTCTCTCAGTGTATTTTTTTTCTTACCAATCAAAGTCCCCAAACTTCCCACACCAACAGAAATAATTATACCAAGCAACTTTCATTGCAAGTTCATTTTCTCCGATGGAAAGGAAGTTCTTAGAAAGTAAAGAAAATAAAAAAAAAATAAAAAAATTGATATTGCAAAGTATACTAAGCATAGCTTACCAAAATTGTCATTATGATCAATATAATAGATTGTGAATTCCAGTCTAAAGAGAGCAACGTGACAGATGGACCTTTAAACATGCGCATGTCACCTTCAAGATCCGCTAGAAGTATGCCACATCACTAGGTACACCAATTTGTGAACCGGTATCCGTATAAGTAGCATCATTCATTGTGAGCAATTCAGAGAGTCAACTTATGGACAGTGCAAACTCATTTTACATATGGCATACTTGTCTCTTTCCTTTATATTACCATTATAAGAAAGTGTGGGATTAAGTAATTCGAAAAACCAGACTCTAATCGGTGAAATATTGAACTACAGGAGAGATTTTGCAAAGATTGTCAATGACAAATAGAGATTGGCAAGGAAAAATGAAACACCTTTGCCTTTACAAAAGCTATACTGGGGGAGCAACCTCAGCTTTCATATGAATCCGAATGCATGCTTAGCGGAGTCGGGAGTATTAGACAGAAGCATAGCAATTGTCACTGGTCCCACGCCTCCTGGCACAGGAGTAATGGCTGACACAACTTTGATTGCTTCTTCATAGCAAACGTCTCTCGTGATGTGGAAACCTTGATCAATGCCAAGATCCTGGATATTACAAACTCTTAATTCTAAGACAGTAAGTTGCTCAAAATGGAAATAGAGCAGAGCAAGCTAGTTCTTTCGAGTGGGACTGAGGAGCAATCATTAGTTCTCAGGAAACTACCTGCTAAGTAACCACTTATACCACAGCAGCTACTTACACAAGATTATCAACATTAATGAGCATTTATACATCAACCCTAACTGTGATTTGAAGCTCCTCTCTGTCAGAGTGAGGACCTTACAGTTCTAGATCTATTTGCTAATTTTAGTGACCATGAATCAAAGCTTTCATAAGGAAACCCAGCAAGCAGACTTTACATCTTCTAAGGCTTTGCCCTTTCTCAATCCTTGATTGTTCACTCATAATTTCTTTTCTGAAAGACCCACTTTTCTTTTAAGCCTTCTCCCTCGTGCATCTCTACCCTGAGCATAGTGCAGCATATCTGCATACATGCATTGAGTAGATCACAGGTACAAGACCACCTGAAACAATAAAAAAAGCCAAAAGACAAAAACCACCCTCAAATTTTCCATAGTTACACCTTGGCAGCTAACTTCAAATCCTACACCTTGCACCCTCTAATTGCAACACCTCGCACGACATATCTTGAGGTTTCAAGATCTTTGCACCCTCCAGTTTAGGTACTTTTTGGAATGGTGTTAAACTTCAAGGTAAAAAGTCTAAGCTGATGACACCTTATGACACAAAGTGTGGGGTAGAGGTTGTAAGTGCCAACCAAGAGAAAGCTTATTGTAATTTTTTATAATTTTCCCTAATAAAAATAATCCTGCCCCAGTTTTTCCAATTTTTTCAACATGAAAGATAGAAACAACAGCATCCTATAACCTATATCTTACTTATAAAGGTCAACGCACATTACAATCCAAATTTGCATTCAAGTGAGGCCACACAGTTTGAGAATGCCGTTGGTACTGAACTTTCAGTATTTCTACCTGAACTTGATTGGTCCCCATATCCACTACAACAGCTCCCGGTTTTAGCAAACTGCCACGGATTAAATTGGGTATCCCCACATCAGCAATCACAATGTCGGCTTCTCTTGTAATCTGTTCTGGATTTTTGGTGAAAGAATGTACTGTGCTGACTGTCGCATGGTGCCTCTACCAGAGGAATATATTAGAAGAGGATGATATGGAGAGCACCTCAAACAACCAGGGAAATGCGGAAAAAGGCATGCTTACCTGCAATAGCAAAGAAGTGGGTAACCCAACGATCTTGCTTCTCCCAACTACCACAGCTCTCTTTCCCATGATTTCCACACCAGACCTCAACAAGAACTCAATACAACTCTTAGGAGCACAAGGAATAAAAAGTGGCTCCCTTCCTTTCATGGCAAGGTTTCCCATATTGAGGGGATGGAAGCCATCCACGTCTTTCTCTGGGCTCACAAAATTGATGATTCTCTCCTCATCCACATGCTGGGCAAACATCACATTAGGTGGCATAATTGTAAATATTTCCTTACAAGATGTGTTAAAAGAATGGTAATATCTCATTGAAATTTTTCTAGTAGATGAGGAGCTCTAGTCATTGCATCATCACCAGAAAATTAATAAGTATAGTATTGGAAACATATTATGTACAGGTTACACTATTGAATTACTCTATGGAATGTGTCGGAACATAGTGAATGCTCCATTGACAACAATGAATTGAGCAGACTTGTTTGATAGAGATTACCCAAGAGATTCAAAAGAGAAATGGGAATGAAGCATAAGTCTAGCGGTAGAAATTACTTGTGGCAAAGGCAGTTGCACAATAATACCATTAACTGATGGGTTATTATTTAATCTGGAAACAGCGCAGAACTTCATCTTCTGTACATTCTTCAGGTAACTCCTCTACTTAGGTCGTTATCCCAACTTCTTCACAAGCTTTTAACTTGACACGAATAAATGTTCGTGAATCCCTTCTTCCGCCAACCAACACAATAGCCAATCCCGGGGATTTTACAATGGTTTCCTTCATTCTGCAAATTTCATTGGCTATTCCCGCTCTAATAGCTCTTGCAATAGACTTCCCGTTTATTACATTAGCAGTTTGCCCATTGGCTGCTTCAAGTAAAAATCATAAGACAGGTTAGTGTGCTATGCACAAGGTAAATGAAGCAAGCAAAGAAGCAAGTAGTCCTGCTCAAACACCTTAAATAGAGCTACAAGACAACAAGCTACCAAAAGTCCACAGGTAGAATAATCAACCTTACAACTTGGATTGCATGGAATTCCTAATTCTCAAAAGAGTTCTATAGAAACCATCCCCAACCATCTCACTGAAATCTTTAGTGCTTTTGGAGAGTGACTCCTGTTATGAAAAAGTCCATCAGATCCAAGGAAGCATTTTGTGGTCCTTCATATGTCGATGCACACGAAAGCATAGTAAAAAGATGATTTTCGAAAGTAGTCCTACGCCTGCTTTCGCTTCTGCTTTTCCTACATATTCACAGATTAATTTTATCCCCAACAAGTTTTATATGCAGAAGTCACAAAAGTTACCGAGGAAAGTTGTGTCTCAGCTTCACTCAAGAAGAACCCAATCTTTTGTTAGTACCAAAAAGAAAAACCCGTCATTTTTTCAAGGATTCAACAACTAACAGTCGGCACTTTGGATTCACCATTATACTTCATAGGATCGCTAGCTGTTAACACCTAAATTTTGGCGACCCGTTTAATCATTTATTACATAAAAAAATTTAGGGGTTAATTTTATCCCTGAAAAAAAAATAGTTAATTGCATAGCATATAGTTTTAGGCACATTTATTTTTAATTTGCATTTTTTTCATTTAGCATTGGACTGACGGCGAGCATATTCCGATAGGATTTTTCATATATTCAGATAATATACACCAACGGGTATATTTTTGGGTAGAAAAGAAATTTTTGGATGGAATATTTGAAAAATACTAAAGGGAATATTGTGCGGGGTGCAAGGATATATTTATGGGATTATGCACAAGCAAAATTGGAAGTGAAATATTTCACCAAAATTTAATTCCCTCTCCTATATAATATGGTGTGCGCGTACAATAAAAGAGAGGCCACACATTGAATACATGGCCACGTTAAAGGGGGCTTTTCTCGAGAGTTTTCCCTTGGCTTTTCCATTCGCTCCGTTGAAAAAAGAAGAAGAAGAAAAGCTTCCGGGGTTTACTTCGTTTGTGCTTTCTGCACAAGACAACAATAGAAAAAGCAAAAAGCTTTTTCGGGTAAAAGTCAGCAGAGAGAGACAGAGAAGAGACGTGAGATAGACAGGAGGAGGGAGAAAGAATTTAGAAAAAAAAAAAAAAAGAGAGAGAGAATAGTCTTCTTCTTCTCCAGCGGATCCGCCGCCTGCCTGCTCCGCTTCTACTCTCCCTTGCCGTTCTACTGCCCCGCCGGAGCTTGCACCGCTGCCTCGCCTGCTGCCTGCACCAACCCACGCCCTTTCCCGACGCCATAGAAGCTAGTCCCAGTCACCGTCGTCTCTGTCGCTGTGCCTCTACACGTCGCTGCCTCACCGCGCCGGCCTCTCTGTCCGAGTGTTGAAGCTGCGAGCACCCGCAGCAGCCTTTAGCGCCGATCCACCAACCCGACGAAGCCCACTGCACCTTACCAACCCGCGAGCCTAAGAACCCGCGCCGGCCACTGCACCTCAGCTTCGCCTCACCTCCAGCCCGCACCAGCCCACGGCGCCGCTTCTGCTCGCGACCCCATAAGCCAACACTTGCTCCCGTGGCTCTGCCATCACCACCGTCGCCCCGCCACACCTCCACCTCAGCCTAGTCGCGACGCCACTCCCGCTGCCTCTCCGAGCGAACCAATTACAACAGCTCGCTCCCTGCTGCTCTGCCCATGCCGCTTCGACCAGCGACCCGACGCCCGCAGCGCACCACCCACGACCTACTGCTGCTGTTGGTCCACCTGCTACCAGTTCGTCCACCGTCGGTCCTCGCCGGAGCTCCAAACACCGACGGCTGCGCACCACACAAGCCGCCAAGCCTTTCTTTGGAAACAAAAGAAAAAAAAAAAACCAAAAGGAAAAAATCAAATTAGGTAGATTTGCTTTATTTTATTAGGCAAGTTTATTTTATCGCATTTTATTTTTTATATCTTGGTTTCTTTATTTGAAATATTTCCCTATGTATAATTGGAAATTCCGACATACCACTTGATTCACAACCGCACATGGGTTTTTTATTCCATCTATAAGGCTTTAGTTGGAGTAATTTATCGATTTTATTAGCGAGATATTATTCCTTGATCTGAATGATATATGATATCTTTTATGATTCTAAATGGCTTGGTGCTTGTCTCGTCTTGATTGTTTTATTTATCTTGAAATATGTTTGAGCTAGATTAGGTCCACATCAGAATGTTGCATACTTTAAGGTTATTTGCATATTTAGACTAAGCATTTTATTTATCATGAATTTTCGAAATAAAAGAAAATACATTCATTTAGGATGCTAGTTTTATTATTATTTGAATTGTATGTTAAATTTTAATTTTGGAAAAAAAGAAAAAGCCAAAAAAAAAAATCATTATGCATATGTCATGTAGAATTAGGGGGCATATTTTGCACGTCATGGCATATTAGGTTAAATTGCACTTAGTTTAATTTTAGATAATATTTTTCTTAATTTATTATAAGTTTAGGCATTTTCTTAAATAGAGTGCATTTTAGGATTATTTGGGTTAAGATAATATTTTAGTTTAAATTAGGATTTAGCTCAACCTAATTCCTAATACAAATTGAATAGGATCTTAATCTAATTAGATAATTTCACATTTTTCTAATTTCGAATTTCATAAAAATACAAAAAATGTCTTAGAATAAATTAGTTTCAATCGCTAGGATAGATTGCATTCTTTTAAGGAAAAAGAAAAGAAAAAATGGCATATGCACGTCATTAGGGTTAGATTCATTGAGATACATGCCATTTAGTATTTTTGCTAGGCCCACTTAATTAGAAATTACATGTCGTTAGAATTAGGTCATTTAGTTAATACTGCATTGCATATTGCATTGCATATTGCATGATTTTCATTAATTAAGTGAAAACAAAACAAAAATTGCATGTTAATTAGAAACCATATTTAGGATTGTTGATGTAGATTTTAATTTAACATTGCAGATGCTTTTCGTTGTTTTGAGGTAAGTTTGCGATTTATTTATTATTTATATGGGTGTTAAATTGGTGGATTGCACACTCGCATGATCACTAGGGAAATAGATTTAAAATCAATTTAAGCTGCCTGTAAAAACATTTTTTTTGAAAATAAAAGAATGGTACCGAAAGGGCATTAGAGAAATCTAGTGTAACCAAGTCCCCGTACCCATAGTCTTTGGTTCGTAGGAGTAAAGTAAAACTCTCATTACTTTACTTAGGTTTCTAATCGACCCACCAAAAACATATTAGTGGCGACTCCTAGTTAAAAATCAATTGCACGTTAAAAATTTGAACCTAAGTCGCGAATTGATATGGGCTTGGGAGAGCTCGAGTTAAGTTTAAGCTTAACAATTCATTAGCCAAATCATAGGTGGTTCACACCCGAAATTTCGGTCGCGATAGCTTGGCGACTCCACTGGGGACTTGTGTTAAAACACTTATTGGACTTAAGCCAATTTTCTTTTTTCTGGAAAATGTTTTTGTTTGACAGCAAGGATTACAGGTACGTCCCTAACATTTAGATGTTAAATGTTTGTGCATATTGGGAGGTATAAGGGAAGTAGTGATTACTAACCTTTGTTTTGTATGGAGGTGTAGGAATGCATGGTTTACTTTCACATATGAAATGTTGCTTGATATAAACTGTTGTGCATGCTTGGCATTTTGCACTACTTTTTTGCACACACAACTTGCAGCCGGACCTGGGCCGCGCTAGGAAACTTAGGATGGTATTGAGTTGGATACGATTTCGACCGCGAGGCCGTGTAGTAGAGGTTGCCCAACTCAATCCCGAAAGTCTTTCTTGGTGTTAAGAATGTTTACCTCTGCCCGCGAGGCTGCATCGCATTAGGGTATCATTCTTGACTGAGCCGAAGTTAGGAGGACTTGACTTAGTATGCGAGGCTGCAACTAAGTCATCCCACCCTTTTAACTCCACCTTACTTAGCCTTCCTAGCTAGAAATCGAACCCCACATTTCATGTGCTTGTCTATGTGATTGCCATTGATCTTTCTTGGTGAAGTAAGTCTTCTATCCCTATATCATGCAAGTTATTTTGTCATACTCTTGGTCCGTCCATGACAATTTAGGTCAATCATTGATTTAATTCATTTATCAATTAGAAATGAAATGAGGAAATTGCCATGCAATAAATCATTTGGAAAAAAATTTTGGAGAATTTGTCTTCGATTCATGTCTATGAAATTTGATTTTGTTAGGATGTCAAATTCCCTTCTTGTATGAACTTTTCATGAAAAAAAAAATGAAAAAATTGATTAGATCATTGTCATGGATTGGTTTTCTATTTACGTATCGTGCTTACATATTTTCATTTATTTCAATTTAGGTGATAACGGATCCTCCACGCTTTCCCATCATCACGCGATTAAGAGCTAGAATGGTTGATCAAGTTGAAATGCGTGATCGTATGTCCGCCGTGGAAGACCAACTCAAACAGTTGCTCGCCTCTATGCAACTTATGACGACTCAAATCCAATCCCTTCGAGCGAATCCAACTCCAGCATCGACTCTCCCCGAGATAGTTGTCTCAAAGGCTTAAATGGGTGATGATCACATGCCTGACCTGGAAGACGATCCACCATTGATCACCGCTGAAATGACAAAGCTGAATAATGTCCCTAAGGTGGAACAGGATGAACGCTTCGCAAAGCTGGAGGAAAAATTAAAACAATTGCAAGAGTCGTAGAATTCACTCCCATTCGACTTATCCGTGTATGAGAAGGTCAAGGTGCCGAGTAAGTTTAAGATGCCGGAATTCGAGAAATACGATGGTACTTCCAACCCAAAACCCCATTTGTAGATGTACCACATACGCATGGCCCATGTCAAGAATGAGCCCCTCATGATTCAATCATTTCATGCAAGTTTGACTAGGCCCGCACTGAGCTGGTATGTGATGAAGAATGTGAACCTTCTTGACACCTGGAATGAAGTGGCTAATGCGTTCCTCAAGCCATATAAGTTCAACATGGACATTGCACCTTCTTGAGAAGATCTTGAGAGGATGGAGAAGAAGAGGAGCGAGTCATTCAAAGAGTATGCCGTGAGATGGCGAAATCTGGCAGCTTAAATCACTCCTGAGCCTACCAACAAGGAATTGATGAAGTTGTTCGTCAAGACTCTCTCGTCTGAGTTCCGTAATCGAATGGCCAGCACATATGTTGAGAACTTCAACCAACTTATCCCGGTGGGTGAACAGATCGTGATGGGGCTAAGAAGGAGAAGGACCCTGAAGCTGAGATTAATATGGCCTACTTTCAACCGAATCGTGATACATCCAATTGCACTTCGGTAATTAAGATTTCTACTGAGCAACAAGATGGAGAAAATCAGTTCTCGGGTCGACGACGTAATGTTAGGAAACAGTTTACACCTCTTCCTGGACCCCTATCCAAAGTTTTTCCTGTTCTCCAAAAGAAGGGATTACTCTCTACTGAGCCGAAGTGACCAAATCCCAAGCATTATCCTGCATATAATCCCTCCGAAAAGTGTGACTATCACATGGGAGAGGTTGGTCACTCCACCGATGATTGCTATGTTTTTAAGCATAAGGTCCAAGACCTCTTGGAAACAAAGGCGTTCTCTTTCAGCAGTAATCTGAAAATCCTTTGCCTAACCATGATGGAGGCGCAAATGCTGTCACCGAGTGAAGAAGTTCTTATTTTCTAGGATTTCAAGTTTTGTTTAGAATTTCCTGCTTTTGAAATTTCAATTATTGCTTTCACTTTTAGGGTTTGGCTTGTTTGCATTTTCCATTCCAATAATGTAATTCATTTGATTCTATTCAATGAAATTATGATTTTATTTCCAATTTTGAGGACATGATGAGGTACACCAAACCAGCCCGGTGACGATATCCAACAATGAAAAGAAAATATTATCCATGGAAAAATTCTGAGGACTGGACTTTTTCATGCTTCTTCATCCAAAATATTCCTAAAAAAAAAAAATCAGTATGCATTAGGTTAGCCCTATTTAATTTTCTGACTCATTTACTTCATGTTTTAGAGCATTACTTTCTTGTCCCAATCTGAAAATGGCACATCAGATGACAAATTTGGGGCATGGCAAACTTTGGTAGTGACCTAACTGGGATAAAATCTCGATCCGAGCCAAAATGGATATGCAATTTGAATTTACTTTGATGTTGCATAGTATCCTATTCATGCACGTTCTCTTGTGTAGGGGCAAAAGTGGATTTTCACTTTTGATTAATAGAGGCAATCCAAGGACATCCATTGCTGAGATAGTCCCTTTGTGGAGCAATCCCCTGAATGAATGCTTAAAACCATGTTTTGAGTGCAATAAATTATTTGTTTTGAAGTAACAAAAGTTTTTCATGCTTAAAGTTGCTGGACTATTTTGAAAATAGAATTTTCATAGTGATTTTACCTATTTAACTCACCAATTTCATGTGGAGATTTGTCAAGATAGACTAATTCAATGAATTATGTGGAATGGATTAAGCATGCTAAATGAGACGTGTCAGGATGATGAAAGGCAAGCCTTATCCTATACACAATCCCCTACTTATACACTTGTGAGATGAGTGTAAGAAGTTTCATATCTGCAAGGTAAAGAGTTCTCTCGCAAAAGGTACGATGACTGAAATGATGAGGGGTAATTCATTTTTCTATCACAAACACAACAGACAATCCATTGCTTAACTTTTTTGAGCCACATACACTTGTGGAAATTCTTTCAAATTACCCCTATCAAGAACCACCCCCACATCGGGGCAAATTGGAGGGTAAGACAGCACCATAAGGTGAAGAAAATGGATTGAAATTTTCTTGCTCTCACGTGCATCAATCTTTTAGTCATGCTATTACATTGAATTCATGTGGTAATTTAAGTGCCTTAAGATGACGAAGAGCATTTCTTCCACTATCCTATACACTTATATCCTTTGCATAGTCCACTTGAGCCTGCAATTTCATTTCTTTAAACCCAGTTGGCGATTATCCCCCACACTAGGGCAAGGCAAAAGGCAGATGAAGACTCTTGAAATGTTCAAGTGTCATTCAAAGTGTAATTGCTTGATGCATGCATAGAATTCAAAATAGAACTAAGGGACATGAAAAAGCAGTGTGCCTGGTAAAAGCAAGGCCAATGCCCATGAAAAAAAGAGTGAAAAAAAATGAATAAGGACTACGGGCATGAAAAAGCGGTGTGCCTGGTAAAAGAGAGTCAAGATAAGGTGACTGTCAATTGCAAGAATTGAATCCCGATGGAGTAATACTCAAAGAACTCAAAAGCTGAGTTTTTTACAATTAGTGGGGCATTTCATGAAGACAATCCCCGATGATGAAAAAGAAAACTGGTGGCAATACCAAGATGATCATCAACTCTCACCCTTTACACACATTTTGAGCCTAATGATCCTCTCATTTCTCAACCCATGAACCCGGCCTACGTTACGTCCCTTACAAAGTCTCTTCAAATTATGGCACTTGAATTAACATAGGAGTTCATATGTTTATAAGCATCGCTCAAATAAGTGCGAGCAAGATTATTTCTTTCTCATTTTGTAGGGTTCTTGACTTGTAAACCCAGAGATGATTACAGAATTGTTCTTTCAAATAGCCTTGACTCAAAGAGTCCCCTTTGTTAAAGCCGTTGACCAAGCCCACATTACGGTTCCTATTAAAGACCTCTTAGATTGGTAAAATCGTACTACTTGCGAGACTACTTGGACCCTTGTCGATATGATGATGTTGAGATTGAGTGATCCTCACAAAATAGCTATTCTAAATGAGAGTGAGTGAAAGTTCTTTCTAACTAAAAGTCTCTCATTTAGCATTTTTAAGAAATCCATGTCATTGTCTTGAACGACAATTATCTCCTGTGGAAATTTTGGGTGATGCAAATATGGTAAAGTCATTATGCATAAACCTTGATTGAATGGATGGAAGCCCCACTGAACTTTGAAATGTGCATTCTAGAGTAGCTTAGATTGTCTATCTCTTTGATGAATGTATATCAGTTTTTGCTCTAAATCATGTCTGACAGGTAATTTAAGTTCCTTTCAGAATGTCTCATGATATTAGGAGATGAAAACCTCCACTATGAGGTGAAAGACCTCCACCGGATATCTAAATTCTAAAAGACATATCCCCAAGAATCAAAGATATCACTAGGTAAGTATATTTCTACACATACTCTAAATACTTGTCATTGTGCAGGTATTCTCTCTCAAGTGCATCGACACTTGACTTGGTCAAGCTGTCCAGTTCCTGACCTGGCGTGCTTTCGTAGCCCAAAGTCATTGACTTGACGTGCTGTCGTAGCCCGATGTCCCTTTATTGACCCGACGTGCTTCTGTAGCCCGGAGTTCCTGACCTAGCGTGCTTTCGTAGCCTAGAGTCATTTTAATCGACTCGACGTGCTTCCGTAGCCCAATGTCGATTTATATTGACTCGGCGTGCTTTCGTAACCCGGGTTCCCTTTTGTCGAGCCGGCGTGCTTCCGTAGCCCGGTTTTCTTTTATCGACCTGGCGTGCTTTCGTAGCCCAGATTCCTTTTCATCGACACTCAATTAAGCTATCCCCCAAGATTTTTCTCCAGATTCAATCTAATTAAGGCGACCAAAGAACGGTTTGGGTCTTGGTTAGATAATCTGTGTTGCAACGCTGGGCGACCGAAGAATGGTTCGGGTCCTAGCCAAGCAAAATCTCCGTTTAGGCGACCGTAGAATGATACGGGTTCTAAACAACATTTATTGCTCTAATAGGCGACCGTAAAATGGTACGGGTCCTGGAAAAGCAATTTCCCCATTCAGGCAACCGTAGAATGGTATGGGTCCTGAAAAATCAATTTTCCGTCAAGGCGATCGTAGAATAGTACGAGTCCTCGACAACACATATTCCTTATTCAGGTGACCGTAGAATGGTACGGGTCTTGGAAAGTGAATCCCCATTTAAGCGACCATAGAATAGTACGGGTCCTAGATAACACCAATTTCCTCATTCAGGCGATCATAGAGTGGTACGGGTCCTAGATACAACCAAGCACTGCCATACTGGGCAACCATAGAATGGTACAGGTCCTGGGAAAGTAGTCTCTCCATAAAGTCATGTTACTATTTTAGGCGACTGTAGAATGGTACGAGTCCTAGACGTGTAACACTAACTATCTCGACTTACTCTATGCATCATATAAATTGCATTTCCATGCATCATATAAATTGCATTCAAAAATGGAATTTATTTTCCAACAAATAATCATTAAATGCATGTGCATAGTCAAAATTTAGGTTTCAATTTGTCTTTGAAGGCAACCTCTTCGAGCTCACCTTCAAAGAGGGGTAGTTGTTGACACATAAATTTTGACGACCCGTTTAGTCATTTATTGCATTAAAAAATTAGGGGTTAATTTTATCCCTGAAAAAAAAATAGTTAATTGCATAGCATATAATTTTAGACGCATTTATTTTAATTTACATTTTTTTTCATTTAGCATTGGACCGACGGTGAGCATATTCCGATAGGATTTTTCATATATTCGGGTAATATACACCAATGGGTATATTCTTGGGTAGAAAAGAAATTTTTGGATGGAATATTCGAAAAATACAAAAGGGAATATTGCACGGGGTGCAATGATATATTTATGGGATTATGCACAAGCAAAATTGGAAGTAAAATATTTCACCAAGATTTAATTCCCTCTCCTATATAATGTGGTGTGCACGTACAATAAAAGAGAGGCCACACATTGAATGTGACATCCCGATTTTTTTGGGTTTTGATTTCGATTAGATAAATTGGGCATTTCATCGACGTGGCTACAGTGTTTTTCTCTGAGTTGGCCACTCACGAGATAACTAGACTAGTTGGGTAAGCTATTAAGGACTCTAAGGCAAATAGACTTGAGAATTCGACCAGGAATCGACTTCTCGACCATACTCATCTTTAGAGATCATTGCGGCATAGTATAAAATCGATTTGAAATCAGAGATAGGCTGGTTCGACGGAAATGTTTGGCCAATCGTGGGTGACACCACTAAATTGGAAAATTCTCGTCGATCGGCTCTAGACTGATTTTCTTATTGTTTTGGTACCCTGTGTCCGTATTTGAATCCTCGAGATTTTCACGACAACTGAGAGTCGCCAATGGGTCAAGTGCGTTCATCGTGGCTCGAAGAAAATCGACAACGGGTCATTTGTCTTAAAAAGTTATAAAAACTACCCGGTAGCCTAGGTCTCGCTCAAAATGCGTCCGAGTGAAATTAACCGCCAATCTAATTCAGATTTCAGAAATTGAAAAGTCTGTCATGTCACAATAAATTTTAGGAACGTCGACTCAGTCTCAGAAGATTTTTCTGACAACCGAGACTTTTTGGGAAAAAGTTGAGATATGGCCATTTTTAATCGAAATTTGCAGAGGGCCATTTTTTATTTTGCTTTTAGGATTCAAGATGGTTCTATTGACAAGTAATTATGTGAATTGAAGTGTAGTGACATTGGATTAATTTATGGACTTCGATTTGGTTCAATTAGAAGAGAATTGAATGAAATTGAAAGAATTGATGTACAAATAAGTGAAATTCGTATGCCATGGTGGACTAAACAAAATGGACCCATTAGAAGCTTGTCTTGGAAGCTTAGTGGTGAGTGGAAGGTGACCTCATATGAGGTCATGGTGGGCCAAGTTTGTGATGACCTAAGAGAGAGAGAGTGTGAGAGGAAAAGGGGAAAATTGATTTTTATTCTTCTTCTCTTCTTCTTCCCCCAACGCAGCTTCTCTTCCCCATCTCCCTCTCTGGTTTCTTCAAAACCCAGCAAGTTGAAGAACCAGCGAAGCCGGAGTTGCCATCGTCGTCGCACGCCGCAAGCCACCGAGCTGCTCGCGTGAACCCGAGCCCGCCACCAAGCTGCCATTCGCGTGCCTCCGCCCCCTCTCTTCCTCTCCCTCATGGCCGTACAAACCAGCGGAAGCAAGAATGAATGCAGCAGCTCGCCGTCGCGCCAGAGCACCGTCACCGCCTCATGCCGCCATTCGCCTCGCGCTCGCCCACTGTGCGCCGACTGCCCTGCCCAATCGAGCTACTGCCCAGCCCTTGTTTCGCCTCTGCCTAGCTCGTGCAAGACCCACCGGAGCTCCCTCCGGCCACCATACGCCGCCACCTCGACCCACCAAAGTCCCCTCACCCTTCGCCGGCCTTGCCTCGCCCTCTCAGCCGCTATTTCGACCTCAATCAGCAGTGAGCAGAGAGGAGAAAAATGGGTATCGCAGCAGGGGTTTTGGCCCATTTTGGCCGCCTTCCTAAGCCCGGATGCTCGACCCGCTTTGGGGAAAGTCGATCATCGCGTCGATGCCGTCATTTTGGGTGAGTTTTGCTCACTAATGCCTTCTTAGTTTTCTAATTACACTTAAAGGTTGGTTAGTGTTAGTTAAGTGTAATTAGGTTGTTAGATTAGATTGGATTAGTGAATATTAGTTAATTTCATTGCATATTAATTAGATGACTTGTGAAATTAACTAGAGAATTGCCTATAGTATTTATTGGATACTTCTTGGGATTTTTCCCAGCCCTTATCGGGTGTTAATTTAGCAATTTAGGTCTAAGTGGAATTTTTAGGAATTAAATATTAATTTTCTAAATTAAATTAAATAATTATCTATTTTCTGAAAATTCAACTGGGATGGCCAGTGACTAGAATATTATGCTGATAACCGTGGTGAAGTTCGTTTATTTAATCGGGCTTTATTTTGAGCTAAATTGAATTTTTAATATTTATTATTTAATTTTCGAAATTAATTAATTATTTATTTATTTTTCGGAAATTAAGGTTGAGATGGCCAGCGACCGGGATTTTATGCTGATGATTGTGGTTCAATCTGTTTATTTAACTGAGTTTTATATTGTGTTGAATTGAATTTATTGTATTTATTTATTTATTTTTCGAAATTAATTATTTAATTATTTATTTTCCGGAAATTCAACCGGGATGGCCGGTGACCGAAATTTCATGCTGATTGTCATGGTGCAGTCCGTTTATTTATGAGTGAATTTAAGATTCATTCCTAAATTGAATCTGGAAAGGGTCGGGTGGGACCATAAAGCCACTAGACTTTGAAAGAGTCGAGTGGGACCGTAAAGCCACTAGACTTTGAAAGGGTCAGGTGGGACCGTAAAGCCACTAGATTTTGAAAAGGTCGGGTGGGACCGTAAATCCACTAGATCTGGAAAGGGTCGGGTGGGACCATAAAGCCACTAGATTTGAAAATTGCTTGGTGTGAGACGAATGACCTAGAAACGGTCCGACTGACATGTAATCGACTAAGTCGATTAATCAATGATTCGATTTGGGTGTGATTTAATGTGATTCATTGCCTTGTGTCTGATGTTGTAAATTGATTGATTGAATTGAAAGGACCGTGAGTGGTCTTGTTGGTGTGGAATCGACTAGGTCGATTTGATCGATGCTTCGATCAGTGCTGTGATTGTTTGGGTGCCTATTTGATCTATGTTAATATGTAGGTGGAAACTGAGGCCAAGGTAAGCCCTTTGACTCGTGTTGTGCATAGGCAGCCCTAAGGTGTATTGGTTTACTAATCGGGTCTTAGGGGGTAGAACTTGCTTAGACGTAGTCTCATTGGTTATTGAATAACCATTTCAGGTCCTTAGATTCAGTAGACTTGGATTTTGAAGATCTCGGAAGTCCGGGGCAGTTTGCTGAAGGCTCCAGTGGGAGTGTGGAGAATGATGAAGAGAAGGGCGTGGACCTTAACTCTCCTTTTTGTTTGTAGACCTTGTTTTTAACTGGCTTGTATATGTTCATAAGGGTCTGGGTTTTCTGGTTCATATTTCTAGTCCTACTTGTATATCCCATTGCTTTATTGTCTTGCGATTTTTATAACTGCTTCCGCTTGTGCATTAAAAAGAAAAGGGTTGGCGATATGTAGTCCTGGGATATCGCATTTGAAAATCGACCAAGGCTGAAGGATGGTCACGTGACCAAGGGTCGAGGCGTGACATTGAATACATGGCCACGTTAAAGGGGCTTTTCTTGAGAGTTTTCCCTTGGATTTTCCATTCGCTCCGTTGAAAAAAGAAGAAGAAGAAAAGCTTTCAGGGTTTACTTCGTTTGTGCTTTCTGCACAAGACAACAAAAGAAAAAGCAAAAAGCTTTTTGGGGTAAAAGTCAGCAAAGAGAGACAAAGAAGAGACATGAGATAGACAGGAGGAGGGAGAAAGAATTTAAAAAAAAAAAAAAAAAAAAAAAAAAAAAGAGAATAGTCTTCTTCTTCTCCAGCGGATCCACCGCCTACCCGCTCCGCTTCTGCTCTCCTTTGTCGTTCTACTGCCCCGCCGGAGCTCGCACCGCCGCCTCACCTGCTGCCTACACCAACCCATGCCCTTTCCCGACGCCATAGAAGCTGGTCCCAGTCGTCGTCGTCTCTATCGATGTGCCTCTGCACGTCGTTGCCTCGCCACGCCGGCCTCTCTGTCCGAGTGTTGAAGCCGCGAGCACCCGCAGCAGCCTTTGACGTCGATCCACCAGCCCGACGAAGCCCACTGCACCTCAGCAACCCGCGAGCCCGAGAACCCATGCCGGCCACTACACCTCATCTTCACCTCGCCTCCAGCCCACAGCGCCGCTGCTGCTCGCGATCCCATAAGCCAACACCTGCTCCCGTGGCTCCGCCATCACCACCATCTCCCCGCTGCACCTCCACCTCAGCCTAGTCGCGACACCGCTCCAGTTGCCTCTCCGAGCGAACCGGTTATAGCATCTCGCTCCCTGCTTTGCTCGCCCATGCCGCTTTAACCAACAATCCGACGCCCGCAGCGCACCACCCACGACTTGCTGCTGCTGCCAGTCCACCCGCTACCGGTTCATTCGCCGTCGGTCCTCCCGGAGCTCGAACACCGACGGCTACGCACCACACGAGCCGCCAAGACTTTCTTTGGAAACAAAAGAAAAAAAAAAAAAAAAAAGGAAAAAATCAAATTAGGTAGATTTGCTTTATTTTATTAGGCAAGTTTATTTTATCTCATTTTATTTTTTATATCTTGGTTTCTTTATTTGAAATATTTCTCTATGCATAATTGGAAATTCCGACATACCACTTGATTCGCAACCGCACATGGGTTTTTTATTCCATCTATAAGGCTTTAGATGAAGTAATTAATCAAGCGGGAATAAAATTGATATTTTGATCTTTAAGGCTTAAGATCAATTTATCGATTTTATTAGCGAGATATTATTCCTTGATCTGAATGATATACTATATCTTTTATGATTCTAAATGGCTTGGTGCTTGTCTCGTCTTGATTGTTTTATTTATCTTGAAATATGTTTGAGCTAGATTAGGTCCACATCGAATGTTGCATACTTTAAGGTTATTTGCATATTTAGACTAAGCATTTTATTTATCATGAATTTTTGAAATAAAAGAAAATACATTCATTTAGGATGCTAGTTTTATTATTATTTGAATTGTATGTTAAATTTTAATTTTGGAAAAAAGGAAAAGCCAAAAAAATCATTATGCATATGTCATATAGAATTAGGGGGCATATTTTGCACGTCATGGCATATTAGGGTTAAATTGCACTTAGTTTAATTTTAGATAATATTTTTCTTAATTTATTATAAGTTTAGGCATTTTCTTAAATAGAGTGTGTCGACACCTTGAAACCACAAGGTTAGTGGGACCGCCTTAAACCACACGGTTAGTGGGCACGCCTTAAACCACACGGTTAGTGGGACCGCCTTAAACCACAAGGTTCGTGGGATCGCCTTAAACCACAAGGTTAGTGGGACCGCCTTAAACCACACGGTTAGTGGGCCCGCCTTAAACCACACGGTTAGTGGGACCGCCTTAAACCACAAGGTTCGTGGGATCGCCTTAAACCACAAGGTTAGCGGGACCGCCTTAAACCACACGGTTAGTGGGTTTGCCTTAAACCACATGCGTTCGTGAGGCCTTAAACCACAAGGTTTGTGGGTATATCCTTAAACCACACTTTTCAAAGTATTCATAGGTACATTCCTAAACCACGCTATTTACATTAAGCTCACTTGCATTTTCATTTTTACTATTTAAAAAAAAAAAAAAAAAAACAAAAAAAAAAAAAAAAAAAAAAAAAAAAAAATTAGATGTCACATTATCTTTGAAAGAAATCTTTTTGAGCTTCCTTCCAAAGAGGGGCAGCTGTCGACACCTAAATTTTTGCCCAAAAAAATCATTTCCAAAAAAAAATAATAATAATAAAAATGGGAACTTGTTTTTCCACAAAAATATTTCAAGTTAAATTCTTGCATATAGGTTATCTAGGCATTTAATATGGTGTTTTAAATGGAAGATATTTTTACTTTAAAAAAAAAAAAAATTGAAAATATATAAAATATAAAAAAATAAAAAAAATAAAAAAAAAAAAAACCAAAAAAAGAAAAAAATTGGGGCCAATGATCTAAATGTGACTAGCCAAGCCCAGGAGGTCAGATTGGAATTAAAATGGCAAATTGGGGCCAAATTGCAATTTCCAAAAGTTGAGGGACCAATTCGCAAATTTTGCAAAATTTTGCCCGAACCCTTAAATCATCATCTTGGTCACCAATTAAGTGGAAATTGAACTTGGGCCAACTCGAATCAATCAAATCGGGCGAAAAGGACCAAATTTGCTTTGGAATGGGTATTTTCGGCTAAGAAAATGGCCAACTTTGAGGGATTTTCTTGCAATATTGAGTGAGTAAAATTATGAAATCTAGCCAAGATCTTAAACTAATATACATGAGCTTGCTAATTGATCAAAAATCGCAGCCAAATTGATGGATTAAAGCACTCAAACGAGCTACCAAAACCTAGTCCACGAATTGGTCTCATTTCGGAGTTGCTGAGTAAGCAACTTGGTGGCCCCACCATATCCCACTCAGCCGCCCATCCAGCCTGATCTTTGCACATGATTGAAGACCATAATGAGTAGTGCCAGTGGACGGAAATTGGCCAGGGATAAGCTGCTGAATGCACGGGAAAGTCGCAGCAAAACCCGCACACTCAACAGCTGCAAAACTTAAAAATTTTGGCTAAGTCAGAAAGTGGGTAGACTGCTCAGTTGGTGGGCTTGGCAGGTGGACAAAAAGCTGACCAAGAGATTGATGATTTTGGTGGATAACATCTACGAAGCATGCTCTTTTGAGGGAGGAGAGAGAGGAGACGAGAGAGAGGAGAGAGAGCTCGGGATCGTTCCCCAAAGACACCTTCAGAAGCAACTCCAGAAAGCCAAACCCAGAAATTCCAGACCGACCTTGAGAGAGAAAAACGAAATTTTCACCCACCTGCAGCCAAAATTAGCCAAAACCTTCAACTAGAGAGTGAAACTTCACTCAAAGGGCTTTCCATCCATAGGTCACACGTCCCAAATGGAGTTCGGGAAGGTCTCCTAAAGCCCCCCGAAAACCACCCTCCTGGCGGGCCAAGAAATTCCGCAAATTTTTCTAAGTGTTGAGCCCGGTTGGTCACGAGTGAGGAAAAGCGAGTGTTTTTGAGAAACGTGAGAGACGAATGAGGAAAGCCATGAATTGCAGCACAAACTAGTATACATATAGCTTGGGTTGATTTTAACTTGGCCAACAAAGGAGGTTTGGAAGTCTAATTTTGGAAGCCAACGAAAACCTTCGTTGTCACTTTTCTTCTGCAGATCTCACTTTCAGTTTGAAGGAACCAACTTCTACGTGCTCCCAGAGGACAATTTCTTGGTTTCCTTGGCCAAGAGTCACTTGAAAGGGAAACTAGGAAGCAAGGTAAGCATCCTAAATGTATTTTGGTTTAATTTTGAACACGTTTTGATCAAGAGGAAATCCAGCCCGGAAAACTGATTTCTGAGGCTGAAATTTTTCTAAGTGTTTGAAACCTCTTCAAGAGCCATACATGTTTGACTTGCTACTCCCCTTTACATGTGTTTTCTATCTTCATGAGCTTGATTAATGTTATATGGGAGTACAAGTGATACATAGGTCAGCTTGGTTTGGTCTTTAAATCCTCGTGTGAACTATGAGATCGTCAAAAATCAAGCCTATCCACATTAGTTCTTGGCTGGTCAGTGTAGATTTTGCATGTGGGCTTCTTGGAGAGTCCGTTTTGATGCGTCCGGTTGATCGTTTTCGGTGATGTTTGTTGCATGTGAGATTACATGTTACCTATTTTCATCCGAGTGGAGTAATATTTCATATAGATGTTGCATGTGATGGTTGTTGGGGCTTCAATCTGGGCATTTGACGTGGCTGTTTGACTTGGTTCCATACCAGATTTGCAAAACAGCTCCAACCCGCATATTGGAGGCCGTTTTCAGTTTGGTTCTTGCAAGTTCTAGGCTGTGATTTCTAGCTAAACCGGTTCTTTACATGTAATAGTATATCCTTGATACTTTGCTTTCACATGAGATTGCTTATGGGCCGAGATTGAAGACCACGAACATGGCCCGAAGAAGCCGTTTTGAGGTGTTTTGATGCCAAGTGTTCGATGAAATGTTCAAATCAAGTTTCGATCTTGAAACGGTCGATTTGAGCTTGATTATTGTGATATTCATGTGCTGTGTTACTCCATGTTAGCATAGATCGGTTTAAGGAATTATTATTATTATTTTTTAAAAATAATTAAAAAAAAAAAAAATATGAAAATTTCAAAAATATCAAAAAATGTTGGATGTTATCAAATTAAGCCAAAAATGACATCTAGGAGATTTTCCTAATTTTATAAAGTCATTTTTCCTAATTAAATGATATTTTGATATTTTATAACCATTTTTGTAAATAATCTATTTTGCTTAGATTAAAATTATTTAGAGTAATTTCATGCATATTTAAATTCTCATTTTGCTCACGGGGGTCCTGTCCCGGGGCGTGATAACAAGGCCATGTAATATTATTTGCCCGACTTGTATCGGGTTTTCATTTTCCGCATTTATTTTCAAGTTATTTCAATTTCTTGGATGTTTACTTATGCACCGCTTTTCATTAATTTGAGTGTAAATTTCTCTTCTAAATTATGTTAGGATTAGTCTAGACATTAAAAAAAAAAAAAAAACTACAAAAACATTTGCATGGACACTTAGTGGTTTCATAAAGATTATAATTGGTAATCAAGATTGTGTGGCCATTTAGATTAAAACCCTCAAGTTAGTGGTACCGCAAGGGCGCTAATAGAAACATTGGCGTAAACAAGTCCCCGTTCCTAGAAATCTCTGGTTGCGTAGGAATCGAGACAACACTCCGTGCCTCGATTGGTTTCTAGCCGACCCCAATAGGCTAGTGGCGACTCCTAGAAATATTTAGGTTGTTAAGAACAAAAAAAAAAAATCCAACGTCGCGCGAGTATGGGCTTGGGAGAGCCCGCGCCTAATTTAGGGCCATTGGTCCGCCTCTTTAGGCAAATACCCCTAAACCATTCTTTCTTTTCCCCCGAACGGAAAAAGGAGGTCGTGACAGAGTGCATTTTAGGATTATTTGGGTTAAGATAATATTTTAGTTTAAATTAGGATTTAGCTCAACCTAATTCCTAATACAAATTGAATAGGATCTTAATCTAATTAGATAATTTTCACATTTTTCTAATTTCGAATTTCATAAAAATACAAAAAATGTCTTAGAATAAATTAGTTTCAATCGCTAGGATAGATTGCATTCTTTTAAGGAAAAAGAAAAGAAAAAATGTCATATGCACGTCATTAGGGTTAGATTCATTCAGATGCATGCCATTTAGTATTTTTGCTAGGCCCACTTAATTAGAAATTACATGTCATTAGAATTAGGTCATTTAGTTAATATTGCATTGCATATTGCATGATTTTCATTAATTAAGTGAAAACAAAAAAAAAAATCATGTTAATTGGAAACCATATTTAGGGTTGTTAATATGGATTTTAATTTAACATTGTAAATGATTTGTTGTTTTGAGGTAAGTTTGCGATTTATTTATTATTTATCTAGGTGTTAAATTGGTGAATTACGCACCCGCATGATCGCTAGGGAAATAGATTTAAAATCAATTTAAGCTGTCTGTAAAAACATTTTTTGAAAATAAAAGAATGACACCGAAAGGGCATTTGAGAAATCTAATGCAACCAAGTCCCGTACTCCATAGTCTCTAGTTCGTAGGAGTAAAGTAAAACTCATGTTACTTTACTTGGGTTTCTAATTGACCCACCAAAAATAGATTAGTGGCGACTCCTAGCTATAAATCAATTGCACATTAAAAATTTGAATCTAAGTCGCGAATTGGTATGGGCTTGGGAGAGCTCGAGTTAAGTCTAAGCTTAACAATCTATTAGCCAAATCATAGGTGGTTCACACCCGAAATTTCGGTCGCGACACTAATGAATCCGAACACGACGACGACGACGACAGCTGCACTTGACGATCAAAACTACGACGTCGAAAGCCAAAACACCCGAACTCAAAAACCGCTTCAAGGCAATCAGCATGCTGCCGAACGAAACATGGACAACAAGTCTCCGACAACGGAAAAGCAGAGGCAACGTGCAGAGGACACTCACGTCAACCCTCGAAGCGACCCCAACAGACTCGAGCAACACGCGTTTCACACGCCCGAGAGCAAGTCCAGGCTCATCGCCACAGGTGGCGAAAAGGGTGGCTGGCCGGTCGCGGGAAGGACGATACTTGAAGACTGGGAACGGAAGGCGCTAGAGTTGGGGCGGGGCACCATCCAAACGTCGGGGAGGTTCGGGCCGAGCAGCTTCAAATTCGAAGACAACGAAGACGAAGAAGGCGATGATGAAGACGTCGACGAGTGGAGGGTCTTCCTTCCCAGCGACCGCCAGCGCGCCACCCACAGGCCTCGCATTGTGCGTGCTCTAGTAGGCGTCACCGGCCGGCTCGCTCAACCACTGAATGCTTCGAATAAATTGGGATGGGCGTCGCAGGTTCGTCTTCGCAATTTCTAAAGTTCCAACCTTGATGACGGGGATCTCTAGATCCTGAAGGAAGTCGGCAATTTTTAGCTCCATTCTTTTCCCAGAAAAATCCCACAAAAAATCTCAAAACGCTTTTTCATGAGCACCATTATTCTAATTTTTTTTTTCGACTCACGGATATTAAGAACTTGCATCGATGATCAAAAAAATGCTTTCCATTCATCTGGCCGCTTGAAATTTGACGTGACATGTTGCGTGACCATTAAAAATCTGATGTGATCATACGTGTGTTCATTACCTTCTCAAATTCATTAGCATGATATTATCTAAAAATATTATCATGTTTTAACAATAACCATAAATAAAGTCTAACGAAAGATCTTATTGGGTAAATAATACAAGTTTATTGGTGAGACAAAAAAGAAAAGGTATTAATGTCCATCGAGAAAAATGTACAGGATATTTTGTGAAATTATTCTTCTTTTCTCAATGACCGACAGATCCTTAATTCAATTCCTACCCTAAAAAAGTAATTATCAAACTTCTAATCATGAGTACTAGCAGGAATTTAAGAGGAAACAACTTGAACAGCTCTGTTCCTCGAACTCTCTTGAAGAAGAAGGCAGATGGAACGTTGCTACTAGGGTTCGCTCATTTCCACACAGTTGTAATATTACATTTAGGGTCCGTTTGTTTCACGGAAAATGACTTTCAAGAAAACGTTTTCCGGATTTTCCGGTGTTCGTTTCACGGAAAATAAACTACTCAAGAAAAATGTTTTCCATCATTGGAAAAACAACCTTCAAAGATGAGGAAAATGTTTTCCACCTTTGAAAAGTGGAAAACATTTTCCATAACTTCTTCCACCTTGCTTCTTTTCACCAACATATTTTTGTTTTATTTTTATGCTTTCTTTTTCTTTTTTCTTTTTTCCTTTTCTTTTTTTTCTTTTCTTTCTTTCATTTTCATCTTTCTTCCTTTTAGACCCAAAAAAAAAAAAAAAATCTTTTTTCCTTAGCCTTGGCCGGTCGCCGGCCACCATCGTGGCCGGCGACCGGCCGTGGCCAGCTCGAGCTCGCCCCAGCCGGCGAGGCTCGCCTAGCCCGATTTGGGGAAGCCGAGCCTGCCCGAGCCTGGCGAGCTCAGGCCTAGCAAACTTGACGATGGCATTGAAGTCGCAGTAAAAATGTTATCTCAATCATCAAAGCTAGGCTACAAGGAGTTTCATGCTGAGGTTCAAAAATTTAGTGCAACTAGAATCAACGTCATGTTTTTGATTTTTTAGGTGTTCTACTCATGGCAAGCTCTGAAACCTTGATGTGCAGGTGCAAGCCCTGGTGGTCATTCACCATAGAAATCTGGTTTCACTTATCAGATATTGTGAAGAATATGAAAACATGGCACTGATTTATGAATTTATGTTCAATGGAAATGTTTAGCAGAATTTGTCAAGTTTGCCTGATGTTTCCTTCTCCAAATTCTAACCAGATAAAGCATTGCTTAGACTCTCGTTATATGACAGCACGACGTGTGTTGAGTTATATTTTATCTCAACTTTGTTCTTTGACAATTCAGGCCTTTGGATTAATCGGTCAAGTTACGTAGTCATTAAGAGCACCCTGGAAATAAAAATTAAACTTTCTCAATGAATGAATAAGATGGTGAACAGGATTTTATATCTTTCATGATTGGAGTATTTCCTTAATCCTCTACTTTCAAGCAGCACAAAACCCGAATGTATTGAGTTGGAGCCGAGACTACAACTCGCAATCCATGCGGTTCAAGGTACATAAAGTAGATTGATGAAATCTTAGTTCACATTTCCACAAGTTAAGCAACGCAATACATTTCATGAAGTTTCCTTTTTTGCTGGTGGTGCGGGGTTGGAGTACCTGCACAATGGTTGCAAACCCCCCATTGTCCATAGAGATTTAAAGATGCTCAATATTTTACTAAACAAAAACATGCAAGCGAAGATTGCTGATTTTGGATTATTGAAGGCATTTGTAGCAGAGCTTCAGTCTCATATTTCGACTCGCCCAGCAGGAACGCCTAGTTATCTTGATCCGGAGTAATCAACTTGAACCGACAACTCTGAATACAAATACTATTCCACTTAGGAAGCAGAATGACTGTACTAATATAGACCATCGCAAGAGGCCTATACATTTTATTTGTACATGTTTATGTTGGATACGTATGTAGGTGTGTTTTTGAAAGGCAATTTCGGCTATCATTTTACTGATCAAAGCAACAATTCCTTTCGAATCTGAAGTTTCATTCATCTGGAAACTTGGGCAAGAAGAGCAATGTGTACAGCTTTGGTGTAGTTTTATTCGAGTTAATCACAGGCCACCCAACCATTAGAAGAAGTCCAGAGGGCAGCAGCATGCACATACTTCACTGGGAGGCTCCACTCATAGAAAGAGGGGACATCCAGAGCATTGTCGATCCAAGGTTAAATGGCCAATTCAGCATCAATTCTGCATGGAAAGCGGTGGAGATAGCCATGTTGTGCGTGCCGACGCTAGCGGTCCAATGGCCAGACATAGACCGTGTTCTGTTGGAACTAAAAGAATGCTTGATTGCAAAGATTAGTTCAGTAAGAAGTGAAGGAATGGGAAATAGTAAGAGATGAAGTGAGTCTTTTGAGATGACCTTAATTGACGTTGATAGCGCTCCGGCTGCTCGTTAACCATACTTTGTCTATAAAGGTTATCATGTCCACCTTCCTTGTAGAGTCGATTATTGGATCGAACAGATTTGAAAACTTACGAACAAAGTCTGCCCTTGTGAATTTAAATTGAGAATGTTGTGTATTGGGGTTGTTGCTTTTATAGCTTTGTGAATAAATGAGTGAATGGTGAGTTCAATTGACACTTTGGCCCCTCTTTACAAGGCTCCAAACTGTACAGCCATCAAGACGTTGATAGCTAGCCTTGCTCAGTTATCCATGTGAACCCCTGTATAATGAAGCAGCGGAAAAATGAATTTCTTTCATTATGATACTATCTGTTTTATAAACCCAGTCATCTTTTGACAATCTTTGCCAACCACAACCACCTAACTACTAGCCACCTGGCCATAATGAGAAGCCCGAAGAGCAGAACTCACCTCATCCAATCAGTGTCGCCTCTCATCGAACAAGAGGATATAGAGAGCATCATGGATCAGAGGCTACAAGGGCGGTTCAGCGCCGCAGCCACTTGGAAACTAGTCGAGGCAGCAATGCCGTGCTTGGCCATGACTGCGAACGAGAGGCTGAACATGAACCCACGTGCTGTTGGAGCTGAAGGAATGCTCGACTCTTTTTAGGCGAGGTACCTGATGGATCAAGGGGTTATGTTCTGCTTCACCCTTCACGATCGCTGCTTATGATTTGGATAAATGCCTCTGAAAAGGTCCCACGAGACAGTGCTTGATGTGCTCCAAAACCTTCCTTTGGGTTTTGTAATTGTGGACGATATGATTTTCTTTGATGATATGATAGCATTTCAAGGTTTTGCATGCGCCATATCAGCCTATGAACTCAGTGAGAGACAATATTGAAGAAAGGAAACTGCTGCTTTGCAATGAAAGGACAAAAATTACTTTATATCTATCGGCCGAGTAATCTAACGAATCTTTTACCACATGTCATGTGAGCTAGTAAATGTGTGCACGCCTTGCGTGTTCCCAAAAAAAAAAAAAAGAACACTTTAAGTATTAAATCAAGCCACTTAATGAATTCATAAGAATCTATATTGATCCTGTTTCAATATAGAATGAAAGAGACATATAGGGCAATATTTGCTCCGATACCTTGATGCGTAGGCGCAACTCCTGATTGCCGTTCATCGTAGAAATCTAGCTTCACTTATCGGACGTTGCAAAGAACTTGAAAACATGGCGTTGATTCATGAATTCATGCCCAATTAAAATGTTCACCCACATTAGTCCAGTTTGATGTTCGTTTTTGCAAATTCTTGCCAGATCAAGTATCTCTTAGACTCTCAATATGTGACAGCATAACATGCGTCCAAATATATTTTTTTCTCAATATATTTTTTTCTCAACGTTCTTTGATAGTTCAGGCTTTTGCATTAATTGGTCAAGTTTCATATTCATTAATAACACCGTGGAGATAAAATTAACTTTCTCAGCGGACGAGGACACTAGTGAGCAGGATTTTACATCTTTCATGTTTTTGAAACTCCTTATTTCTCTACTCTCCAGCAGCACACAACCCTAATGTTCTGAGCTAGAGCCAAAGGCTACTAATCGCAAATAATGCAGCTCAAGGTACATAAAGTAGATTGATAAAAACCTTTGTTCATGTTGGGAATAATGGATTCTTTAAATCCGATCCGACACTAAATTGAACCCCTAAAACGAATGCGGAAGACTAGCCCATGAATCACATGTATCACCGATCAAAGATACACCACAAAATCGAGCATACCTTATTGTCCACAGATTAAACACCAATGTTGAAGTTCGAGGAAGAATCCTAATCCCGTTCTACTAAGGAGCATGCTATTGCTATTAGGGGGAGAAAACTCTAAACGTAAGTGTATTGTTTTTAAGTTAGTCTTTTTGGAGGGGGAGAGAGAACTCTTTTCTAGAGAATGTACGTACTTCCAAAAGGTACGTTCCCTTTTTCTTTTCTCCCCTTAAGTACGTCTTCTCCAAAAGACGTAACTCTTCAACGTAAAACGTTCCTCCAAAAGATATAACCCCTCGTATCTAAACAACGTAGCCTTTCCTATCGCAACCATTCCTCCATGGGCCCTTATTTTGCGGGCCGGGCTTTTAGGCCCAACATGGGCGGACAGGCCCACTTAGGCCCATCAACACATAAATAAAAACCATCAATTCACATTTCCACGAGTTGTGCTTACACAACACATTCCATTAAGTTTTCTCTGTTGGTGATGCGGGGTTGGGGTATCTGCATTATGGCTGCAAACCTCCCATTAGCGCTGCTTGTGTTTCTCTATTCAGTGGAGGCGGGGCCGTCGTGGTGGTAGGGACCGAAAGAGACGACCTGTGGCTGGTGGGCCTTGGGGTTGAGGTCTGTGATGGAGGCGGGGACCCTGTAGATAGACGGGTTCTTCCAGTACTGTTGCCCGGCAGTGGGCATGCACTTGAGGTTCTCGTTGACATGAGCGATGCAGTTGGTCTTGTTCGGGTCCAATGCAAAAAGTCTTCGAATCTCCTGGACAAAAATCATTTTTTATTCTTATTTGCTATTAGGAACAACCCCAATATAGATAGTATTTCCTGAATTATCCGTAGTAAAGTTCAAGCTCACAAAATACACACAAACAACAATCTAAGGTGAAAAAATTGCTAAAATGGATCTTAGGTTGGGTCGGGTACGGTCTCATATGAGTCGTTATGTTAGTATTACAAAAGAAATGAGTCAAAACTGATTAAATTGATCAATTTAGGTTGAACCATTTTCGACCCAATTTACCTATTTGATGGCCCATGTGTAAATCACTTTTCTTGCACGAGGTAAAGAGAGAATGTGTTTAAGCATTTCCCATGGAAGCCATAGGAAATAAATTGTGTGCGCACAAAGCATGACATCTCACAATCGTGTACAAGCCTTTGAATTCAATGAATTTCACAATTGTTTGCTAAATTAGAAGGGTCATTTGAATTGAGTACATGTAATGCTAATTGAGGTATGAACTTCGCATATTTGATATTTGATATGACATTAGATTTATAAAAGTATTTTTTTTTTTTTTACTTGGTAATAATTTTTACCTCGTATGTTTGGAATAATGCTAGATTTATTATTTGATGTCTCATTTTTTGTACACAATGCCCCTCTCCCGTATATACATTTCTTGTAGGGAAAAAACTTCACAATGAGTAACATTCCGGTAATATTTATGCATGGTTAACTTATCACAATCATATAACTTTTCATAAATTAAATCTAGATGGCACACAAGATGGATTGCAATTAAATTCAAAAATGTCCACCGATTTCAAATGGAGAAAAATTAGTTTAAGCAAAAAAAAATATTTGAACTCAAATCAAAGTTAAATCATAGAGGCAAAGTCAAGTTTTTGAGTTAAACAAAATATTAACATGGGGTTTTATTTTATTTTATTAAGCTTCATATCATTTAAGCATAATTGATTGCACGTATTTATGAGCTCCAATCAAGAGTTCTCTTGAAAGGTGTCTCAAATTTGAGTCCATGTACAAGAACTAACCCGAATTGGATGAGGCGGACTAGAATTCTTGACTAAACACCTATTGGAGTCATACCATAGGAGTTCAGGCAAGATAAGGGTTGTTACTTTACTTTTCTTAATTTCTTTGGAGCGGTGACAATTATGTAAAGATCCAAGATTGATCAATGAAGAGATTGACTCCTCTAAAAAGCCGTTGCATAGGGCTGTCACGCCCCAATCCTCGAGTGCGTGCACATCCCTCACCTAGTCGATTAATAGCGACGTCCCAAGACGCATCGCCGACCTTTCATTTATAATACGCATGCGGAAGCAGTTAAACAATCCCCAGACAATAAGACAATGGGACAGAAAAGTAGGACTATATTTTTCACAACTGAAAAACCACAACCACACTTTTATAACCCCATAGTATATATTACAATACTATTAACAAGTCAGATCTATCACATATCATATCACAACTTAGAGTTTGCAAAACAGGGTGAGGTCTCAGTCCTCATCCAGGTCATACTCCGGATCCTCCTCGAACTCCTCCTAGGGTTCCTCATCAAGGTCCTCCTCTTCGAGTTCTTCCTCTTCAGGTTCCTCCTGAAATGTTGTCCCACAATCAGGATGAGACTACGTCTCAGTAAGTTCTACCCCCTAAGACCCGATTAGGAAGCCAATATACTCTAGAGGCTGCCTAAGCACAACACGAGTCAGAGGACTTACCTTGGCCTCAGTTCATTCCTGCAAGTTAGTATATATCAGATATATAGGAACCACATCAATTCATAGCACCAAATCAAATCATTGATCAATCGACCTAATCGATTACATGTCAACATGACCATTCTCCGGTCATCTCAATCAATACTATCTATGAGTCCGACCATAGTCTAGGACTGCTTATTATAAGCTGATAATAGATAGTATAACTCGCTAGAAGCTGCATCAAATACTGAGATAATATACTATATATATATGCTCGCCAAGAGCTACCTCAATTTCTAATATAGTATATTATATATACTCGCCAAAAGTTACCAGACATACTTTCATAGTATGCTAAGAATTATATATGCTCACCAGAAGCTGCCAGATCCACTAATCCACTAATCTAATATGCTCGCCAGAAGCTGCCAGCCATACTTTCATAACATGCTGATAATTGATCATTTAATCAATTCACCATTTTTATCTTTCCTAATAAAAATATACGTGCATGGGTACACGATCGGCCTTAACCAAAATATAAGATTTTCACTTTTGAACCTCCCACTATTATCAATAGTCCCAAAATGGATTTTTGGCGTTGTAGACCGATGCTCGATAATTTTCCACTTAATTACCAAATTTAATTAAATTTCTGAAATAAATACCCACAACCACTAAATTCACTCAATTTGCACAATCAGGCACTCAATTAAATAAACAGAGAGTACCACTGAAATCAACACAAAATTCCAGTCGTTGGCTATCCCAGCCTAATTTCCAGAAAATAATTAATTAATTAATTAATTCTGAAAATTATTAATAAATATAATAAATCCAATTTATGCCCATAATGCCTAATTGGAAGTCGAGACGAACCTAAAAAATTACCAAGACCCATTTAATAATTAATAGGACTTGTCTACTTGATAAGTATACTAACCATTCTCCTAACTTGCATAGGTAAATGCCTAATTTAATTATTCTACTCCAATCTAACCACATAATTGCACTTAATTAAATCTAATCAACCTCTAAGCATCATTAGCATACTAATAAGGGATTAGTGAGCAAAACTCACTCGTTTAACAATCCGCTCGGATTGAAATGTTGGGAACGTTGTGGGGGACGTTTTTCTCCAGAGTGGGCCTATGATTCGGGGTCCACAAGCATCTCAAAACGGGCCCTAGTCACTGCTGGAAACCCATTTTTCTAGCTACTAATCTTAGCTAGAAATGGAAGGGAATCAACTCGGTTTAGGCAGGAATTGCTCGGGAAAGAGAGAATAGGCCAAAGCGAGCCTAAATGGAGGTTTACCATCGAAGAAACAGCCATGGACAGCCTTGGCTAGGCTCGGGACAGCGAGAGGGAGTTGCTGGACGTTCAGTTTGCATGGTGGGGGTGGCGGCGTGCACAGCCTGGCGAGGGTGGAGGCGGAACGGCAATCGGCGGTGGCGCGGCTGGCGATGGCATGCGACAGCAACTCCGGCTTCCCTTGCTGGTTGCTAGCGTCATGTTGGAATTCAAGTCAGCGAAAGACGACTTACCTTTATCCGATGCGCAAACAACAATTAACCCCGGAACGAACGTTGAATTGCGGATGAATCACAAACAATAATACTTCACGTTGGTCTGAATGTAATCACAAGGAAAACATCCGATTTCCACAGCGTAAATGCCGATTGTTCTTGTAAAGATGATATGGAACACCTTCTGTCTTTGATGGAAATAGAGAGGAATTTCCGAGTGTGTATTCTTCCAACCGTTCCAACGGTTGTCATCCCGGAGTCTTTTATATGACTCATTCACACCATTTCAAAGAGGTGTCTTTCCATCGTAACGTATCAAGACGATACGGTGCGATCCAATCTCACCCCATCATGGATGTACTAGCTAAAGTGCAACATCTCCCACTCGGACATGATGGCTTGATAGCGCTCTATTAAGAATATAAGGCATTCACCATCCATCAAACTTTACAAAACAATCCATACTAGCAAGTAAGCCATGCGACCAGTGAGTACACCTGCACTTGGGAGCTCAAATTATGCACCTGTTAGGGATAACATAATGGCTACAACCCCGAAAAGAAATAAACAATCGATGTCTCATAGTGCCCCAGACATATTTGTTACATCAATCCAATTATACCTATCCCTTAAAGGCTATACTTGATTATTCTCAAAACACCATTTATCTACAATTATATCCGCAACCACAGAGGGCGATATAATTAGTCGACCAGTAAATACATGTGATAGATGTAAAACAACAATAGTCTTCCTACGCACTCATGTCTCTCTCCATTTCATAACAACTACTTTCCTAGACACGTCACATAAGGTCATATCCATTCATGATTGTTGATAACATGCTAAAGTAGCAAAATTGATCTTTCACTTCGAGAACATAGCCAGAAGTAACATAGGGCACAGAAAAGAGGTAAATTATAAATTACCTCAAGGGCTCACACGATGAGTAAATAGGGATAATTTTACTCACCTTCCCTTATCAGTTGTACAATGCACATGTAGTATGAATTACATTCTATAGTGGATTTCTCTTTCTATAAGAGCGTACGTCATTTATTAAATATATCCACTATATAGATCTTAGCCTAAATATAGTCACGTGCCTCTCACGTACTCATGTTTAGCTCGAGTGCTATATCAGCTCGCTTTCTGTAGCGCCTAATTAAGTACTCGCATCCGGCATCTTACAGGCATACATGATTGTGGGACTATCATATTCGATCTTATTATAAACAAATCACAAACCTCATCTTGACTCCAATCAAGGCGACATATTTTGTGTACCAGACTTGCTCTTCAGCATTTTTTGTACATAACGTCTCATCTCAACATGCTAACTATAGCACTTAAGGTGATTGCTCGTGTGAGTGAGCCAATCGTTACCTGCTGACATACTTTTCAATAATATATGTGTGTATGTGCTAGTCTCATAATGTATTTGTACTTATTGATAAAACATCAAGTCATTAATAAATAAACAAGTACAATACATATGTCCACATATACATAAACCAATGATCCTCTATAATAACACATATCACATTCTACGTAATTCTAGTGACATCCTGTGGGTCAATAATATGTCTCTAGGAATAGTCTTCATAAATGAATCAGCAACCATTTTATTGGTTGAAATGTATTGTAGAATCACTTCTTTTTATGCTATAATATCTCTGATGAAGTTGTTCTTTATGTCAATGTGCTTCGTCCTTCCATGATACTTGGGATCTTTCACATAGGCAATGGCTGCTTGACTATCGGAATAAACTGTCACCGGTCTTGGAACCTCAGTGATAGTGGCTAAATTTTCTAAGAAACGTTTTAGCCATATTGCTTCTTGCACTACGGCAGAACATGCAATAAATTTAGCCTCCATAGTAGACAAGGCCGTGCATATATGTTTCTTGCTATTCCAAGAAATTGCACCTCCATTGAGCAAGAATGCATATCCAGAAGTCGATTTACGCTCATCCAAGTCTCCACCCCAATCAGTATCTGAATAGCCTAATAGGCGTAAATCATTCCCTTGGTAACAAAGTCGATAGTCCATAGTGCCCTTCAAGTATCTTAGGATCCTCTTCACTGCTTTCTGGTGTGCTTGACCGAGATTTGATTGATATCGGCTCACCAATCTCACGACATAACATATGTAGGGTCGAGTACACATCATAGCATAGATCAAACTTTTGACCGCACTAGCATAAGGAACAGTTTCCATCATTTTAATTTCTTCTGGAGTCTTAGAACACATCTCAGTACTTAGGCCTTCACCTTGCATGACAGGGGTATCAATGGGATTACAGTGCTACATATTGAAATGTTCAAGAATCTTCATAATATAAGACTCTTGTGATAAAGTAAGGAGTTTCCTTGATCGATCTCTTTCAATCTTAACTTCTAATATATAAGCAGCTTCTCCCATGTCCTTCATTTCAAAATTGGAGGACAACCATTCTTTTATGGCGATAACCAAAACCTTGTCATTTCCAGCCAACAGAATATTGTCCACATAAAGTGATAAAAACACAAATTTATCTGTGGACCGCTTGACATATAAACAGTGATCTTCTTCGATCATCGTGAAACCAAAAGTTGTTATGGCTTGATGAAAACGAAGATACCACTGTCTAGATGATTACTTAAGGCCATATATTAAGCGATGAAGTTTGCAAATGTTATGTTCTTAACCTTTAGCTATGAAGCCTATTGGTTGTTTCATATAGATTTCCTCATCTAGTTCTCCATTGAGAAATGTCGTCTTTGTCACGCCCCGATCCTCGAACGCATGCCCATCCCTCACCTGGTCGATTAATAGCGACGTCCCAAGACGCATCGCCGACCCTTTTGTTTTTAAATGCGCATGCGAAAGCAGATATAAAAATCCCCAGACAATAATTCAATGGGATAGAAAGGTAGGACCGCAACTCAAAGAAACTAGGACATACCTTTATACATATCAGGCTAATTCATTTACATCGCTAGCCGATATTTACAAGGCCTAGAAAAAAGATTGGTTCTCAAAATTTGTTGTCCTAGGACCAACTATTCAGGCTCGACTTATGAACCCTCAGGGTCCACTTGATCCGGGCAAGACAACAGGTCTTCCACATCATCATCAGGTAGGTCCGCTTGTTCCACATCCTTGGTCGCATCAATCACTTCGGCAGGGACATCGAAGCTTAAAAGGGGGCCTATCCTTAAACCATATGGAGTGGTTCAAAACCAGGCTCTAAATAGATTGGGTACCTCCCGATTTGGGGCCTCTTTTGCCCAAACTGAAGTTACCACCAACTCATATGTCCAATCACTCCTTGGGTCAAGAAAAGCATAGACCTGATCAGTCATTCTCAAAGGACGACCATACCGGCTAGGGGGATCTGCCATAATCGAACCTGAAAATGTTGTTCCACAATGGGGTGAGAATACGTCTCAGCGAGTTCTACCCCCTAAGACCCGATTAGTAAACCAATACACCTTAAGGTTGCCTAAGCACAACACGAGTCAAAGGACTTACCTTAGCCTCATATTCCACCTGCATATTAGCACAGATCAAATAGGCATTCAAGCAATCACATCACTAATCGGAGCATCGATCAAATCGATTTCATTGATTACATGTCAATCGGACCTTCATCAATCATTTTCATTCAATCAATCAATTCACAACAATCGGATCAAAACATTGATCAATCGACCTAGTTGATTACATGTCAGTCAGACCATTTCTCGGTCATTTCATTCCATCCCATATAACCTCCAATAGTACACTTAGTCACAAAGCTCCATTAATACTTTCGGGCGTCGTTTTCGCCAAGGTGACATAAATAATAGACAGTCTACATGCGTTCTTTAAGGCGCCGTTTTCACATAGTGATATTCCTCATCACCGAACCACGCCCGTCATAGGTCACAAACAGTCTACGTGCGTTCTTTAAGGCGCCGTTTTCGCACAGTGATGTCCTTCATCACCGAACCACACCTGTCACGATTCATAGGCAGTTTACGTGCATTCTTTAAGGCGCCGTTTTCGCACAGTGATATTCTCAATCACCGAACCATGCCTACCACAAGTCATAGACAGTCCACCTACGTTCTTTAAGGCGCCGTTTTCGCACAGTGATATTCTTAATCACCGAATCATGCCTGTCTATACTTCGTACTCGATCGGTCTCAGCCAATAGAATTCTCAGTTAGCTCTCACCACTCTCTCCACTTATAGCTTAACAAGACATTAAAAATGCTAAATAGCCATACTCGGCCATCTACCAAGCAATCATTCCATCCCACTCAATTTCAAATAATTTAGGGTAAATCCCTAAAATATCACAATTAAATTAATTCCATGCAACGTAAAGCTCAAATAAATGAATGGACTACGCCACGACAATCAGTACGAGATTTCGGTTATCAACCATCCCGGTTGAATTTCCGGAAAATAAATAATTAAATAATTAATTTCGAATATTAAATAAATAAATTCAATAAATTCAGTTTAACACAATATAAAGCTCAATTAAATAAACGGACTGCACCACGATCATTAGCATAAAATCCCGGTCACTGGCCACCCTAGTTGAATTTCCGGAAAATAAATAATTAAATAATTAATTCCGAAAATTAATATTTAATTACTAAAAAATTCACTTAGGCCCGAATTGCAAAATTGAAGCCCGATAAGGGTCGGGAAAAATCCCAAGAAGCATCCAATAAATACTATAGGCAATTCTCTATTTAAGTACACTAACTATTTCACTAATATGCAATGCAATTCACTAATAATCCCTAATCCATTCTAATCTAACCACCTAATTACACTTAACTAACACTAATCAACCTTTAAGTGTAATTAGCAAACTAAGAAGGCATTAGTGAGCAAAACTCACTGGATTAGAGATCCGCTCGGATCAAATCGACGAGCGCGCGACCAAGCTTGATTCTCTCCAAAGCGATTCCGACAAACGGGTTCAAGACGAGCCTAAAAATAGTCCACAAAACCTGCAAACCCTTGCTGGTAGGCTATTGAATAGGACTACACAAGCTGCAACGGTGGTTGCTCGGGCACGGCTCGGGCTTGGTTCAGTCACCATAAGCGGTAGTATGGCCGTGATTGAAACGGCCTTGAGTCGGGCCGCCTTGAGGTTGAAATTCTGCTGGAACGGTTGCCTTCGTCAACTCCAAAGGGGCTTCTTGAAGTTGAACTGGTGAAGGCGCAGGCTGGGCCGAGCTACTGAAAACGGAAAGGCTGAAGCTGTTGCCGATGGGGACCACGGCTTCCACGCTGGATAGGAGTCCCACACGCTGAAGGGATGACTGAAGATGTGGGGACATCCGCGGAAGGAAGAGAATCCATGGAGTTTTTGGTGGGGGCGTTTGTGGGGCAACAGATATGTGAGGGAAATGGACAACGACCAGGAGCAGGAACAAAGTGGCATCCATTGGTCTTGAGGAGGCAGAAATTCTCAGTCAAAGAACACGTGCATGAAATCAAAGAATAGAGACCAAAAGAAAGCAAAGGTGAGTCGTTGAAGTCGTGGGGCCGGATGAAAAATTTAGGAAAAGACAACAACCATAACTCAAAGATAAGGATAAGAGGACAAAAGATAGGTCGGTTAAGAGAGAGGGAACAGTCGTACATCAATGGATAAGAGGACCAAAATTAAAAGAAGAAAAAGGTGAAATGGAGGGTTACAGAAGAGAGTTCGGCCAAGAAAAATAAAAGAAGGGGGTGTGCGGGCGCAGATGGTGGGACCAAGGAGAGGATTTTGAAATAAAAAGGAAAGCTTCAAATAGAATTCTATAAATCCTAATTTCAACTTAATTTCAAAATTAATTAAGACAAATGGTCAAGCTAGGCTAAATTCTATATCCACTTGTCCAAATTGAAGTCCCGATGAAAGCCAGAATAAAACGGTCCTTCAATCTCACGAATTGCCTTCGAAACCGACTTTCATTTCTTTTTTCTCAACATCCGATTTTCCGAACAAATAAATTCGGTTGAGATTCAATTTGAAATCAGAAAAAGCCCAAACAACTTCCATTCACCGATTCACTTACACTAGATGTCAAAAGTCTCTTCAAATCGGCCAATCTGAATTTCCATTCATTTTCCGAATCATCCGCAACGATTTTCCATAAAAATCCCAAGATCACTAGAAATTTCTCGAAAGGTGAGTCGACAGTCTTAGAATGACTCATGACACGACAAGACTTATAATTTCTGAAATTGAATTCAAATTCGCGGTTATTTTTAATCAAACGCGCTTTTAGTGCGACCTTACCTATCGGGTAGCTTTTAGGAATTTTTGATGCAATTGATCAGTGGTCAATTTTCTTCGAACCACAATGAACTCATCCAACACATTGGCAACTCTCGGTGCTCATAAAAATCTCAAGATTTTAAATACGGACACAAGATACCCAAAACGACAGAAAATCGGTTTAGTGTCGATCGACGAAAATTTTGCAATCAGGTGGAATCACCCACACTTTGATCACCATCTTAGACGAATCGACCTATCTCCGATCTCTGATCGATTTTTAAATGTACCGCAATGACCCTTTCAGACTAGCACAGTCGAGTAGTCGATTCCTGGTCGAATTCTCAAGTCTATTGCATTAGAATCCCTTAACGGCTTCACCTGACAGGTCAGTTATCTCATGAGTGGCCATCTCAGAGAAAAACACTATAGTCACGAAAGGCCCAACTTATCTTATTGAAATCAGAACCTGAAAATCAGGATGTCACAGTCTTTACATCCATTTGATGTAATTCAAGGTCTAAATGTGCAACGATGGCTAGAATAAGGCGTATTGAGGCAAACCTTATAATTGGTGAAAATGTTTCCTCATAGTCTATACCCTTTTGTTGAGTATAATCTTTCATCACAAGACGAGCCTTATACTTTTCAATGGATCCATCCGCCCTTTGCTTAATCTTAAAGACCCATTTGTTTCCAATGGCCTTACGATTGGGTGATAGATCAACCAAGTTACAGACAGAATTTGTCATCATTGACTCCATCTCATCTTCCAAAGTTTTTCTCCATTATTCCTTATCAGAAGATGAGAGAGCCTCTTGAACAGTCTTAGGCTCGACATCGTCTTTCTAAGCAATCATAAATGCTTCCCCTTCAATCTCAAAATGACGACGATTAATGCTTTTACGATTACTTTTACGCAACTGAATTTCTCTTGAATTCAATTCACCAGACGATGCAACACTCCCACTAAGTCTTGCATGTTGAGGTAAATCGTCATTTCCCTTTACAACATTAGTGGGTGTGTTATTAGGATCTTCCATCTCATATAATTGGAAGTCCTTATCAATCTCACCTCTACTAGGAAAATCGTTCTCTAGGAACGTGACATTTCGTGATTCTATTTTGGTCACACTCCCATCAGCTTGTTCACCTATGAACACGTACCCTTTAGAGTGTTCATAATATATTATAAAGATACATTTCTTTCCTCTAGGCCCTAATTTGCCATATTTATGGGAAGATTCATAAACATAAGCTGCACATTCCCATGGACGTAGAATACTCAAGTTTGGTTTCCTACAAGTCTGGTTTCCTACTAGTCCATAATTCATAAGGGGTGGAAGTGACCGATTTTGAGGGCACTTGATTAAGTACATAGGCAGCAGTCAATAATGCATCTCCCAATAGGAGATAGGTAAATTTGCTTGCGCCTCAGAGACCTAACCATTTTCAATATGATTCTATTCCTTCTCTCAGCTACCCCATTTTGTTGTGGAGTACTAGGAATAGTCAATTGTCGTACAATTCTCTTTTCATCACAAAGAGCCTTGAATTGCTCCAATAGATACTCACGTTCGCAATCGGTTCTCAATGTCTTTATTGTTTTATTCAACTGATTCTCTACCATCGTTATATATCGTCTAAAGCAGTCTAATGCTTCTGACTTATGGGAGATCAAAAAGACATAACCGAAACACGTAAAGTCATTTATGAAAGTGATGAAATATGAGGCTCCATGCCTCGCCCTCACATTCAAAGGACCACAAATGTTAGAATGTATGAGTTGCAATGGAAATTCGGCTCTAGTTCCTTTACCGAATTGTATTCTAGTTGTTTTCCTGCTAGACAATGTTCACATATAGGTAGATTAACATTAGTGAGTGACCCTAAAAGGCATTCTCTAACTAATCTTTGCATTCTTTGCAACCCAATGTAACCTAATCTAGCATGCTAAGTACTTGCATCAATCTCAACATTACTAGAAGATGCAATTAAAGAAAAACAACTATCGACATTAATATTGTACTGATCATAGTTAATGTCTAATACCATAAAACCATTCAATACATGACCTGAATCATAATAAACTGTTCCATATATAATGTCAACACAATCACCATGAAAATTCAATACATAACCTAGGCTAAGAAGAACAACTACGGAGACCAAGTTTTGTCGAATATCCGGAGCATAGAGGACATCATGTAGGAATAGGCTTCGACCACCACGTAAAATTAATTTACATGTGCTGATACCCTTCACTTCAACTCTTGAGTTATTCCCAACATATATCTATTTTCTTCCAGGCTGTATCCGACGATACTCCACAAATGCTTCTCGATCTCTAGCTACGTGGTCTATTGCTCCTGAGTCTATAGTCCACATTGGATGAGATTCAGCAAGCATTACAGTGCTAGAAACAAAAGCATTACTTAAAGTAATTGAGTAATAGGGTACCTCTTTCAGCTCAGTGCATTCACAAACAAAGTGACCCATCTTGCCACAATTGTAGCACTTCATATTGGTCTTGTCCTTCTTCCCACCACACTTCTTGCGTTGGAAGGTCTTAGCCCTTTTAGGTGCCTATTCAGTCTTCTTCCCTTTGTTGTTGAATTGAGAATTCTTTTTGCACTTGAAGCCTGAAGCTTTGCGCAAACTCAATTCAGCAACATAAGCATGGGTAGAGGATCTTGCAACCTCTAGGCACTCATCCTCTAATTCCAAATGACGCGTTATATCATCAAAAGTGACAATATTCTCATTGTACGTCATATTGATCTTCATATGCTCCCAATTGTTAGGAAGAGACCTTATAACAGCCTGAACTTGCTGTTCATTAGTAAGGGAGTAACCTGCCGACTTCAGCTCACGAATCATATTTGACATCTCCCGAAGATGCTGCCTTATCATTATATTTGGGCGCTTTCAATATGTGTCAAACTTGATGGTGAGTCTCCTCAACTTAGTAGCAGATGTACCCCCAAACTTATCTTTCAAGGCAACCCACATTGTCTGAGCTTTATCATAACTTTCAAACTCACACATGAGATCATCTTGCATACAGCTCAGCAATGTGATGCGAGCAATGCTATTCTTTTTTTTCCAAGCTTGATAAGCTTCTAGATCTCTTCTGTGTTGAGCTGAAGTTCCATGCTAAGGTTCATCCATGGTGTGGTTGAGAGTTTCCAAAACCTCTTGCTCCTCAAGAATGTACTAAACCTTTCGGTGCCAAATATCATGTTGTCACCGTTCAGCTTCTCACCCTTATTGAGGTCAACCACAATGATCTTGGATGCCGAAGCCATAATCAATTGCTTTAACACATTGACATAATAAACGCAGAATTAATACTAGCACACTTTATAGAGTAACACACATATTTAATTTGCAACAAAGACAAACTAAATTAATGATAATTCAACAAAAGACACAGAAGCAAAAGTTCACTATGTTCCCAATCAACTTCTATGTACAATTGTTCTATTATCATTAATTAATTTAATTTGCGCAAATTTTGAGTTCTAGGTGAGAACTCCTTCGAATTCTACCAACCTACGAACTCCCACTAGGAAAAATAATTACATGACCTCATGTAATTTCTACATTTTTCCATTAACTCAAAAACATAGCATGATGTAAACCAATGTATAATAAACAGTTATGCTAAAACTACAATTAGAACCGCAATTCAACATGTAACGGAAAATGTGGCACCCCCAAAAACTACTAAGGTCGCCACAGATACCAAACACTCTACCTATTGTAATACTAGTTACTTGTCTTTGAAGAAGGGGAGTTGTAAGGAAGGGCCGAGGTTCAAAAGCATTTTTTTTTTTTTTGAAAGGAGTTTAGCGCAACTCATAGCGAAAATTAGAGGCAAGTCTCAACATCCCTCCACTCTCTTAGCAATGATACAATGCACACCAACTACACATTGAAGGAAAACATAAAGCCGAACCGCTTTTATTTACATTTTTCAGGATGGACATCTTGGGTCGGTATATACAAGAAGGAAACCAAGACTTTTCACTATGCTTGGCTTCATCCCAAAAGAGATCATCGACCCCTTATATCGAACGTGTAAGACCTTCCATCTACAAGTGTCGGCTCCCTCTCCAAAAAGTGTCAGCTCCCTCTCCTCCCGCGGGCCATCACACCCAGCCAGGTGCATCGGGCAGTGGCGACGGTAACATCCCCAGCATCACCCTGTCGCGTCGGACATGGACGGACAGGAACTCCTGGATGACGGGGCCCCCAGCCAGGCCCACATCATACATCACCAGCACCTGAACTCGCAAAAACACCAACCCAGGGATGGTGACGCAAATGTGCTCCATGCACTCCACCTCCACATCCGAGGGAATGCCGTAAAAAGTGCCACGCGAGATTGGAGGGAGAGGCATTTCTCTAATTTGAAATGTTAGTCCCCGAGGGAGTGAGTACAACCACTCAGCAGGTATAAGATCCATTACGCTACTCAATGCATCAAACAGAGCAATCAAGGCAACATTGAGTACCTATATATCATACATATCAATCATGTCTCACCTTTCGGTCATGCATGTTACATCAAGGCAACCATGTGTACATATAGATCACCATATCACGTGCAAAATCCACCAATGCACTAGTACATACATCATACAGCTATGCATACATGACACGATGCCATGTGCACCTATCACCATGCACTTATACATGTTACATTATACGATCATGCATACATGTCACCATACCATGTGCACATATCACCATGCACTTATACATGTTACATTATACGATCGTGCATACATGTCACCATACCATGTGCATATATTACCATGCACTTATACATGTTACATTAGACAATCGTGCATACATGTCACCATACCATGTGCACATATCACCATGCACTTATACATGTTACATTATACAATCGTGCATACATGTCACCATATCACCATGCACTTATACATGTTAGTGTTACATTATACAATCATACATACATGTCACCATACCATGTGCACATATCACCATGCACTTATACATGTTACATTATACAATCATGCATACATATCACCACATTATGCATGATTCGATTTCAACTCATGTTTTTCAATTGGATCCCCACATTTTCTTTCCCGGGACCAATAATTGCATTCCACATTTCTATCGCTCGCACCCAACCTGGCATCGCGAGGAACCTCCGACACACACCTCCAGGCATCCGGCACACACCTCTGAGCATCTCGAAACTCCCGAGGACATCCGGCACACACCTCCGAGCATCCCGACACTCCCGGGGCATCGTCGGCTCACACCTCCAACGGTATCCATATTCTCATACATCTCTTTTCCAATTTCACATTTGAAATTACAATACAATTGGTTTAAATCACTCTTTTGAAATCATGTAATATGCATTGGGAAAATGTCATTTGATGCAATGGTTTAAATGAAATCTTTCTTTGAATTTATGAAAATTCATCATTTCTTTAATGTCATATGAAATGCATGAATGTCATCACACCATTGCATGAGTAAAAATCCAAAGTATCATGACTCACACAATAATTTTATACAGATCACGCGTCACAGAATAGTATAGGCCATGCATTCCAACATCATCAAGTCTGAAATATACAGATTGCACAGTTTTCAAAACACATTCAATTAAATATGCAAATGACCTTAAAAATTCACGAAATTTAACTATGTTGTAGTCAAGACATAGATAAAGATATCTCATGCAGAACATTTTTCCAAATGAGGTTCGTACATAATAGTATAGGTCAAGCATTTCAACATCATCCAATCCGAGTAGACAGATTACACAGTTTTTAAAACACATTTGATTAAATATGCAAATGACCTTCAAAAATCACGAAATTTAACTATATTGTAGTCAAGACATAGATAAAGATATCTTATGAAGAACATTTTTCCAAAAGAGGTTCGTACAGAATAGCATAGGCCATGCATTCCAACATCATCAAGTCCAAAATATACAGATTGCACAGTTTTCAAAACACATTCGATTAAATATGCAAATTACCTTCAAAAATCACGAAATTTAATTATGTTGTAGTCAAGACATAGATAAAGATATCTCATGAAGAACATTTTTCCAAAAGAGGTTTGTACAGAATAGTATAGGTCAAGCATTTCAACATCATCCAATCCGAGTAGACAGATTACACAGTTTTTGAAACACATTAGATTAAATATGCAAATGACCTTCAAAAATCAAAAAATTTAACTACGTTGTAGTCAAGACATAGATAAAGATATCTCATGAAGAACATTTTCCCAAAAGAGGTTCGTACAGAATAGCATAGGCCATGCATTCCAACATCATCAAGTCCGAAATATACAGATTGCACAGTTTTCAAAACACATTCGATTAAATATGAAAATGACCTTCAAAAATCACGAAATTTAACTATTTTGTAGTCAAGACATAGATAAAGATATCTCATGCAGAACATTTTTCCAAACGAGGTTCGTACAGAATAGTATAGGTCAAGCATTTCAACATCATCCAATCCGAGTAGATAGATTACACAGTTTTTAAAACACATTTGATTAAATATGCAAATGACCTTCAAAAATCACGAAATTTAACTATATTGTAGTCAAGACATAGATAAAGATATCTCATGAAGAACATTTTCCCAAAAGAGGTTTGTACAGAATAGCATAGGCCATGCATTCCAACATCATCAAGTCCGAAATATACAGATTGCACAGTTTTCAAAACACATTCGATTAAATATGAAAATTACCTTCAAAAATCACGAAATTTAACTATGTTGTAGTCAATACATAGATAAAGATATCTCATGAAGAACAATTTTCCAAAAGAGGTTCGTACAGAATAGTATAGGTCAAGCATTTCAACATCATCCAATCCGAGTAGACAGATTACACAGTTTCTGAAACACATTTGATTAAATATGCAAATGACCTTCAAAAATCACGAAATTTATGTTGTAGTCAAGACACAGATAAAGATATCTCATGAAGAACATTTTCCCAAAAGAGGTTTGCACAGAATAGTATAGGTCAAGCATTTCAACAAAGTAGTTACCGAAATCTCCAGATTCAGTCTCTCCGAAAACTAGGGACTTCACCCATTTATACTTGTTCATTTTGTCCCAAATTTGAGTATGTTGTATTTCAGAGAGTCCTTAACAACTTTCATTAAGGGATCAAGGTGAGATTTTCAACGGAAAGTCACTTTATAGTCCACGAAGTCACTGGAGCTCAGTACAACATTTCCAGATCTAACGTCTTCAAAGAAAAATCGTTTCACTAGGCTATACCTGTTCGTTTGACCTCAAATTTGAGTATGTTAGTATTCAAGATATTCTCTACAATTTTTGTGAAGAAGTCGAAGTGAAATTCTCAGTGAAAAGTCACATGCAACAACAAAATCACCAAGAGGTCAACAAAACAGCTTCAGATCTAATATTTTCGTAGAAGTTGAAGCCAAAATACGACTCAGCCATTTTGTCTCACATTTTAGTATGTTATACTTTAATACGTTATCTACAACTTTCGTGAAGAAGTTGAAGCCAAAATACGACTCAAACATCGCATGCAAGCCGCTACAACAATCTGGGTCAGGCTGTTTACTCGAGAACAGTTTATACTTTCCAAAACAACACCCTTAAAACTTTGGTTTTTCCACCCTAGACATCCGAAATTCATCACCATTCAATAACATATTCTAGACACAACATGCAAGAGCAGCTTCAAAGGATCTAACTTGCCTCTAGACCGAGAAAAAGGGCGAGCACACGGCGGCAAATGGACGGCGACGCACGGTTCTCCTTCTTCTTCCTTCTTTTCTTCCCTTCTTCCTTCTCTTCCTCTCCTTTCTTTCTCTCGGTTGCACTCTCCTCTCTCTCTCTCCACCGTGCGACCTCCTCCCTCTCTTTCTTCCTTAATCCAGTCACTTTCCCCCTTAATTTTTCTTTCCCCTCATCATTACCCATCATTACAATGCATGGGTGACACTTGGCAACAAAAATGAGACAAATGGGGGAGGCATGCAACTGGATCCCCCCCCCCCTTCTCTCCTTCGCACGACAGCCCCCCCTTCTTGGGCTTATGGGCAAGCCCTCTTGGCCCATCTTAGGCCCAACACCCTTGGGCCTAAACCCCAAGCTTAAATACATTCTGAAAATAACCCTTTAAAACCAACCAAAATTCTTATTTGCAACAAAGTACTAAATTACCGAATTAAGTGGCTAAACTCTTGAAACCATGAATTCATGAGCTCCAATTTATGATGAATGTGGCCAAAGATAGGACTTTCTTTCTTAAAATCTGTCCATTAAGGCTTGGCCATAAATCTCATTGCGAATCACGGATCAAAAAGGTTATAAAAATATCATAACGGCGCATCCATCACCTATTTATAGCTCATGGCATTCTTAGGGGTTTTTTTTATGAAATTCTAGGATGCCACAAAAAAATAAGGATTTCCTACCATTGTTCGAATTTTCTTAAAACTAGAAAATTGCAAGTATATTAAACTATATACATGCTACCATCGAATCAAGCTCTACTCAGCATATATGACATCATTTCATACAAGCTAGCTACTGTATTTCCTAAAAAATAAGAAAATACAAGCTAAAAATGAATAAACTATGCATTAAAACCCCAAAAATAGCGTACATAGGGTTTCCTACACATTTATATACATTTATAAAATTCAAAAATGTAAAGTAATTACATCACAAAGTGTAGAGCACATCTATACAAACCAAATGCCATCGACCACACTCCAATCGGACCTTGCACGTACCCACATGCGCCACCTGAGTGTGCGGCGCGTGTGCCACACACGCCCGGCAAGCCAAGGGCTCCTGACCAGTCCGACCCGATCCCACCGTGACGGGTCCGATTGGTCCAACCGTTGACCGATCAACGGTCGGGTCGGGTCGGGTCAACAGGTCGGGTTGCCAGTCGGGTCGGGTCGCCGGCTGACCAATTGACGCCGGTGGTGACGTCATCCCAGCGGTTACTGACCGTTGGATGACGTCATCCGTGACGTCAACTCGCATTGCTTCGCGCGATGTGCACGTGACACGCACGTGCAGGCATGCCCAGTGTGTCGCTTCACGCGACGGGCGCGTGATGCGCACGCGTTGGCATGCCCAACATGTTAGGCACATGGCGCCCATGCGCAATGGCTTCTGGCTACGCGTGTGGCCGCGTCCAACCTCCTCCGGTCGCGCTCAAAATACCATCGGACTCATCTCAACAAGTGCTTTCACCCCGTATATTCAAAAGTTAGTTTTGGCCGAAAAAATATTTCGAAAAATCGCCAAAACCGTACGTGTGTACGTGCCCAAAACCCATTCTTTGCTTTGGTTCGTTTTTCAACGATTCAGATTGCAATTCCGAGCAATGAACATCCAAACAGTGTAGATTTCATACTCTTGATCTTGATATCAAATGGTAAACGAGAAAATTTGATGAAAAACAAGGCAGAAATTACGATCGGGCTCTGATACCAATGTTAGAATTCAAGTCAGCGGAAGACAACTCACCTTTATCCGATGTGCAAACAACAATTAACCCCGGAACGAACGTTGAATTACGGATGAATCACGAACAATAATATTTCATGTTGGTCTGAATGTAATCACAAGGAAAACACCCGATTTCCACAGCGTAAATGTCGATTATTCTTGTAAAGATGATATGGAACGCCTTCTCTCTTTGATGGAAATGGAGAGGAATTTCTGAGTGTGTATTCTTCCAACCGTTCCAACAGTGGTCATCCCGAAGTCTTTTATATGACTCATTCACACCCTTTCAAAGATGTGTCTTTCCATTGTAACATATCAGGACAATACGGTGTGATCCAATCGCACCCCATCATGGACGTACTAGCTAAAGTACAACATGTCGAGAATGGAGAGGAGAGAGTCAGATGGACGGTGGCTGAGCAAGAGGGAGAGAGAGAGGAGAGCGTGGGGCAAGTTTTGCCTTCGTGGGGTCCTTTGGCCAAGTTTTTCCACAACTTGCTCTCCAAGAATCATCCTTGGCCAAGCATACTTCCTTGGCTGTCATTGAGCCACCAAAGCTCACCCAACAACCTCTCAGATGGTCCAAAAATGCTAGGGGAAGGGGGAGCTACGAAATTGGTTCCAATTGGTTTCAATTTGACACTTAGATTATCTCAATTGGCCCTCATAAATTCAATTGACCTATCATTGATCATCTTGGCATTTTCCCTCACCTCTGGATCCACATTCCATCTCAATTTTACAATCAAAAACAATCATCGGCCTTGTTTGAACAAAAACAGTCATAAAACGACTTTTTCCCAAAAAGTCTCGGTTGTCAGAAAAATCTTCTAAGACTGAGTCGACACTCCTATAATTTATTGTGACAAGAAACTTCAATTTCTAAAATCAGACTTGAATTGGCAGTTAATTTCCATTCGGTGCGTTTCTAGCGTGACCTAGGCTACCGGGTAACTTTCAGATATTTTTAGTGCAAATGACTCGTGGTCGATTTTCTTCGAGCCACTATGAACCCACTCAACTCATTGGCGACTCTCGGTTGTCGTGAAAATCTCGAGGATTCAAATACAGACACAGGCCAACGAGAATTTTCCAATTTAGTGATGTCACCCATGATTAGCCACACATTTCAGTCGAACCGACCTATCTCTAATCTCTAATCAATTTACGTCTATGCCGTAATGATCTCGGCAGATGAACACAGTTGAGCAGCGGATTCTTGGTCGAATTCTCAAGTCTATTTGCCTTAAAATCCTTAATGGCTTCCCTAAATAGTCTAGTTATCTCGAGAATAATCAGCTCTGAGAACAGCCCTATAGACACGTCAATGAAATGCCCGATTTATTCAATAGAAGACAGGACTGAAAATTTGGGATGTCACAAAGGCCGTACAAGCAACGCTACTGTTGATTGGCCATATAAAGAGAATGGTTCAATTTCTTCTTGATTTTAAGCTGCATAGAAGAAAATAGAAAAGGACGAAAACAATAGAGGTCTTCCTATTGAAAACACTCAAACTTGCAAGAAATTGTTACTCCGTAATTCTTGGATTGGTCAGTGGAATTTTCTCTAGCTGGCTTTTCCTGTAGTGTAAGTATCAATACTCCAATCAAAATACATAAATATTTGATATTCTCTACCATTCCTTGTATATTTCTCTGATAATTTCATGTTAATTTAATTGTAATATACAGTGAGTTTCTGCATTTATTTATTAAGAAGCTCCAATCGACGAGTACTTGAATATGTTGTTATAGCTATAATTAATAAATAGTAAACACAAAAATCTCATAAAAGACATTGACTTAATCTGAAAGTAGCTAATTTCATTAACCAATTAAATTAATCATTGGTTTGTGGATCAATTTTCCATAAACCATCAAGCTGAAAGATGTGACAAGTGGTGAATTTATAGTGAGAGAGAAATGAGAAGAGTGTGTGGTGGTGGTGCCTAGGTAAGGATGTGTCACTTCCTTGTGCCCTAGGTAAACATAAAAAGTGTTTAGGTAATGTCACATGAAAAATGTGAGAATCGAATTGCACTGCCCACCGTCCACATATTTGAATACATGTAATGTGATTTTGGCACCGATTTCCCATATTTGACATGACATTAGATTTATAATTCTTGCCTTTGAGATCATCTAAATTTCTTACTTGAGTTCTCCCTTTTAGTACTCAAGGCCCTTCTTTTGATTATACATATTCATAAAGCGAAAAACATATATTTCACAAGGCAGTATTTTCCAATAATATATATGCTTGGTTAGCTCATGGCAATCGTATAATTTCTCATAAGTCAATTTCAGGTGGTGAACAAGACAAATTATAATCATCTTATGTCAAATTCAAAAACTTTTATTGGTTTCATATGGAGAAAAAAAATGATTCTGGCAAAAAGATAAATTAAAACTCAAATCAAAGTCAAATTACTATGGCAAAGTCAATTTTATAAGTTAAACTAAATATCAGTGCTGCAGCGAAGGGAATCATCATCCATAAAGAAGTCAAACTATGCATCCAAACCTCCTTTTTTAATTCCACAACCATTTAAAATGCCTAAGAAAGTCAAATTTTTCTCATCAATTTAGAATCAAATCAAGCAAAACTCCAATAGGATGAAATTCTAGATGACCCCTTCCTATTGTGGCACCCCCGACACCCGGTAGGGTCGCCACAGAAAATCCGAATACGAATAACAAATAACACCGAAGAAAGAAAGATTCAAGCCAACGCTTAGGCGTAAAAAATTTTCTTTTCTTTTCTTTTCCTTTAAAAAGGTTTTAAGGATTTTGCGCAGCTCAGCGGAAATTAAGAGGCGAGTCTCACCAACACTTCGCTTCCCTCGCGACAACACAATACACACCAACTATCTTTGATTTAATGAAAGCACGAGGCCGAACCACTTTTATTTACATATATAATTACGAAGGGCTACACGGGTCGGTAAAAAAGGTTAGGCCAAGACTCATCTAATGCTCGGCCTTCAACCTCAAAAAGACACACGACCCTCAAAGAAAAGCAACGTGAAACGGTCTCCCTTTGGACTACTCGTGGCGGCCAATCCAAAAAGTTGCTAACCCCCACTCCACGCGCGCAGGCCATCACACCCAACCCGGTGCATCAGGCGGTGGAGGTGGCAACATCCCCATCGAAACACCGTCACGACGGATGTGGACAGAGACGTACTCCTGGATGACTGGGCCTCCAGATAAGCCCACGTCATACGATACGATCGCGCGAACACGCAAAAGGTCAGTCCGGCAGAGTGGGACAATCTATCTCGGTCACCTCGACCTCCACGTCGGATGGTAGGCCGTAGAACACTCCCGTGGAACGACGGGGATAGGCATCGCACTAATCTGAAATGTTGGTCCCCAAAGGGGTGAGTACAACCACTCAACAAGTAAAGAGATCCAAACATCACTCAATGCATTAAACAATACATCAGTTCCAATACACATGTCATTCATACATTGTAATGTACTTACCTCGAAGCCATGTACGTGCCATCATACCTCATCATCACAATCATAATATATATATAGCATCAATCACAAATGATCATCATCATCATACCATAGTGCACATGCATGTCATCATCATGCCATAGTGCACATGCATGTCACCATCTTACCATAGTACACATGCATGTCATCATCTTACCATAGTACACATGCATGTCATCATCATATCATATGATCCATACATGTCAACATCATATCATAGTACACATGCATGTCATCATCATACCATCATGTCACTATATCAAAAGTGGTTATCATCACATCGCATCACATATATGCATGATTTAATTTCCACTTTAGTTCTCAATTGATCAACACATCACCCTTTCCCGAGATCATCCATCCCAACTCGCACCCTCACTCGGGTCTCACGAGAAGAACCTCTGGAATTATGCCAATCATGGCCACCAGGCATCCGGCACCCCCAACGCTCCAGGCATCTCGCATCCCAACTGGCATCACGAGGTATCCCCTCGGGCAAAGACCTCCGAGGCTTCCGGCACCCATCTCATTCCAGGCATCCTGACACTCCCAGGGACATCCGGTCATGTATCTCTATACAATTCCGGGCATCCGGCACCCATCTCATTCCAGGCATCCTGACACTTCAGGGCATAATCATCCGCCACGAACAACTTTCCATTTAACATTACACATGTTTGCCAATTTAGGTCTCAATTCATCATGCACATGATGCAATGGCAAGACAAGATCATCTTTCTTATACATGTATCATCAAATAATTTCACATACATGTAATAGATGCATCCCCCATAGCAATTAGGTCCACATGCCACTCAAAACAATGTACTTGCCAAATGCATTTAGAATTTATTTAAATTCTAATTTAATTTATACCTTGCAATTAATTAATTAAATAATCAATTAATTAATCACAAAAATCACTAATTCATGAAATCAAACGCATAATATTGTAATGCCATAAAACAGTGATTTTACCACAGAAAAGCATAGCCAAACAAATTTCTGCACAAAAACAACATTTTCACAATTTCGCACACATTTTCGGACAAGGGCAGAACGCACAGTTTTCTTGGTAATTAAATTAAAATACCCAAATGACCTCAGAAAATTATGAAATTTTACCAAGTTATAGTTAAGAAATTAAAATAGACTTTTCATGAAGTAATATAAGCCAAAATCATTATAGATAAATTATTACAGACCCACGAAGCTTCTGGTTAAGTTACCGAAATTCACAGGGCACTATGTCCGAAATATGAAGGTTCGACCTACCTACACTTCTTCGTTTTCTCTGAAATTTGGATATATTATACTCCTAAGGATACTCTACAACTTTCATGAAGGAACTTAGGCCAAAAAACCAAAGTAAAACCTCCAAAAGGTACCATGAAGTCTCGGGTGTCACACCCCACGACTCCAGTTTCATCTTCTTCAAAACCAGGTTGGTTTCCTAGCCTAAACTTGTTCATTTTACTTCAAATTTTAGTATGTTCATCCTTAAGATGTTATCTACAAGTTTCATGAAGAAGTCAAAGAGAGATTCTTAGTAAAAACCCAGCATGCAACCACAAACTCACTTCAAGGTCAGAAAAACAGTTCTAGATCTAGGGTCTCCGAAATATGAAGCTTTGACCCCTTAAATCTCCATCATTTTTCACGAAATTCAGTATGTTATAGTTCAAGGTGTTAGCTACAACTTTCATGAAGAGATACAAGCCAAAATCGAACTCCAAGCACACATGCAAGCCCTCACAAGTTTCTGACTTCACTGGATCATGCGAAAACAGCATGCATTTTCAACAACCAAGCATCCTAGCTTCGGTTTTCTAGCTTCCAAGCACCCAAACAAATCAAACATCCACACAAAACACACATGCAAAGAGAGAAGATGGATCCTAACTTGCCTCTAGCCAAGAAAAACAGCGACGAACGGCGGTGGACGGCGGCGTGCGGCGGTCGGACGGCGGTTCTTCCTTCCCCCTCTCACGCGAGCCTCCTCCTTCTCCTTTCTCTCTTTCTCTCTTTCTCTCCTTCCCTCTCTCTCCCTCTCCCTTCGCACGGCACTCTCTCTCTCTTCCTCTCCCTTTCTTTCCTCTTTTCTTCTTCTCCCTAATCATTTCTAAGAAGACTCTAAGCATGTATGCCAAGTGGCATACACACTAGGACACTTGGGGAGGGGCATGCAAACCCTCCCCCTCCTTCCTTCGCACAGCACAAGGCCTATTGGGCCTTATGGGCTTGGCCCTCATGGCTCACCCTTAGGCCTTCCAACCATGGGCCTAAGTCCATGCTAATTGGGCTTAAGGCCCAATCCAACTCCCTTCTCTAAATTAATTAAAACAAACAATTAATTACACCTAATTAGAAACCCATAACATTAAATCTATAACAAGCAATCTATAACAAGCATGGCAACACAAAATTTTATCTTTAATAAATTACCTTATAGCTTAATTTAAATTAGAAACAAACAAGGCACAAAGCACAAAGCACAAGGCCTTAAGAAAGAATTAAGGCTAAAACACAAACAAATAGGTAAATTCATTACCTATTAAAAAACTCTAGGGCACCTTAGGACATGCCCTTAATTTCTAGGATGCCACACCTATCTCCATAAGGGAAAATAGAAAACAAATCCAATTCACAATCGTGCAAGGCCAACATGAGGCTGCAGTTGGTTGGTGGTGGCGCCTCCGTGGGCTTGGCTATTGATAGTGGCAATGGTAGTGGTTAAAAGGAAGAAATGAGGAAGAAGAAGAGGAGAAATGCAAGGTGTAGAAGAGAGAGACAAGAGACTAAACGTGAGCCACCATCTAGGCACGTGGCGATCAATGAGCAAGGTAGAGAATGACTCACATGAAGATTCAACAGCACCTAATATTTTCTCGTACTGGATAAAGGATTCATGTCATTTTGAAAGCACTTGACAAGCTTGTCTAAATTTGTTGTTAAATATCTCAATTGACAACTCAAATTACAAATTTATTAGGGAAAAGTAAAGTAAAGTCAATATTCAACTTAGTTAACTTGTAAAAAAAATTAATTTTCACTGAGGTGATGGCCATTGTTATAGAGAAAGCACCATCAGTTCATACATAGACACACACAGATACATATAATGAGGAGAAAGCCATTCTAGCAATACAGGATCTTAATAGGTGTACTTAGAGAACAACTTAAATTAATTCTCTTATAGTATTTTTGTATATCTATGGATTCTTCATCTACTTAATTTCTGCTCAGTAATGAAAGTTGTCCCTCAAGGTCATTAGAGCTCACCGGGGCATTGCAGTTCTCTTCCTTTCAAGTTGCTACCATGGCTACAAACTCTAAAATATTATTTACCCTCTAACGTTTATGTGCCCAACATTGTTTCATCAAGACCTGATGATACAAAATATAACCTTTGGAAAACCCAACTACTTTTACTAACTGAAAGTCGAGATTCGTCAGGATTTTTCACCGGGCGCCACTGTTGCCCTACCGGAAATGGTAGTTCATCACGCATCTATGATTACTACACCACTATCAATATAACATTATAATTTTTTTTTTACATTTGCCACTTTGCTTGCATTGAACATACTGTCTATATATTCTTTTTCTTCAACATAATTATCTCGATAATTTGTTTTCAACCAACAATTTTTTTTTCTATGTGGCTATATCTTTTACATGAGGGATATTGTGATTTATTTAGGAAACAACAATCTTTTTCTAATTGATTTATTTTATTGCAAAAACTGCAGGGTAGATTTTTCCCCCTTCGAAGAGGCTTCTTCTCCTCTTTTATTTTTCCACAAGCTCCTTGTACCCTTTTTAGACTTATGAGACCCCGCATTTATTTTAGACTGAAAGTCGCTTTCAACGGAATTTTCATCATATAGCATTAGTCTTTTTCATATGTCTAAGCTATTTAATTCACTCACTAAGATAATTTTTAAAACTTTAAATTCTTCTAGAGGGCTGACAATAGGATTGTGCTCCTTAATAAGCATCACATATAAAATTTCTACTCCCCTGATATGATCTCCATAAGCCCCCTTTTGATTTACCCATCCTCCTAATCTTCCACATTATTGTTTGAGGGTCTCATAATTGTTTATTTTAGCAATTTGAAGAGACTGAAATCTAATGGTTTATGCCTTTATTGCGTCTTGAAACTCTTCTTTTAGTCTAAAATTATATTATGAATTTGAGCCGTATACAAAATCCGATTTGATTGGAAGATGCCTGTTGGATTAAAAACCAGCACAGTTATCCTATTTGGATTAGAACGTAGAGAGTTGGTTGCTGTAATCTTATCCAAGACGTCCATCAACTGGAACTCGTTACGGCCAAACCCAAAAAAGAAAAAACAGAGAGTTCGTTTATGTTGGTGCTAGTCAGAAGAGAAGAGAGAAACATGGGTTTGTGTGGGCTGTGTGCGCCGTTGACTTCTTCAAGCCTTAAAGTGGGGCTCTCTTTTCGTTGCCGGTACAAAGGAGATGTGAACATCGGGTGAAGTTTGTGAAGAGAATCCTTCATCCAATTTAGGCATTTTCTTCGTGAAGACACGAGTGTTTCAAGTTTTCGATGATTTGTTTATCGAGCAATTACGTGAGGTGAAATACTATGGGTTTGAGTATAATCTTGGACAGGGAAACACTTGAACGTTACGAGTGATTGTCGCTCTGTAATTCTCCAATTGATTACCTGATTATCTGCAGCTGACCCTTCCTGTGGAGGCCGTTGATGGTCGGACTATATTGTGTAAATTTTTCCTCGTTTTATTTCTCTGGTGATTTTGTTCTCTCGCATTATTTAATTGCATACATTCTTCGGTTTCTGCATTATCTTAGAACACATGTCTTTGTGGTTTTTGCTCCAATGGTTCACAGAAATATTGTTTCCAATAGTGCTTGTTGGATGACATACAGGGCCCTTGCAATTAGTTGCTTTGCCCGGAAGCTCGTACCTTCCTACGGAGACGCATATCCTTTGTCTACGATGTCGCATCTCTTGTGCCACCAAGAAAGTAATCATCTTAATGCTCCAGTAAATATAGTTATTTTCTTAGGAAGTAGCAACGGTAGTGAGATAGGGTTGGCCATTGTTTTGGTGTCGGATATTTGGATGGGTGATTTTAGTGGCAGATGAATAGGATTCACGCCCAATACCAACCGAATGAGGCCCTGATAGCTTTTAGTGTTAATGTGCAAGTGTGTATGCTTGTGGGGATTTACTCAGCAAAGGAACAAGGAAGGAGATTATCAAAATGGTACAAGTGACTTATGGAGCTGTAGTTCATTTGAACATGAATGAACCAGCATGAAGCCTTTTTGTAGTCATTCCTAATCGACTCTTGTGCTAAGAATTTTTGTGACAAACAGAGAAATTTGCTTCATATTTCATGTTGGACAGATTTGTAGCCATTACTTCTAATCACCACCAACTTAGCTAGAACCACTTATTTAAACTACTTACAAAAAATCTAGAAACTTGTAGAGTCTTGGCTTTTCTGGATAAATTAACCACTAACTTTAAGAAAATTTAATCAAGAAGAAGTGGGTGCAATGGAATAGTACGTTTGCCTAAAGCTTGATCATTCTTCAGACTTCCTATCCAAATTGGACAAAAATGAAGAAGACTGAAACAAGATAATTATCATCTGATAATGATATATAAACTGCCAAATGTCCATCGTTCATAACATTTAGAGAGGGAATTAAGCACGACTGAAAACAGGAGGAAAATCATTGATGACAACAACCAACAGCCAATGAACAGATAATTATCAAGCATCAGCCATTAGGAGAAACACCCAAAAATGGCAAAAAGAAATTATTATGCAGAGGCAACGGGAGGGTTCAATAGTAGCTGAGCAGGGTACATACGGTCTGAATTATGGTGAGTGCGAAGAGGAAGAAGGCAGCAATGAGAGACAATATGGTCCAAGGACTCTTGAAGTAGGTGTGATTGAGATTAGCCCTCCATATGTTCCAGGGCTTCTTGCAGTGCTTGCTGATCTTCTGTTGCACGTCATCGAGTTTTTTGTTAAATGGGAGCGTCACGTCCGTGCACAGAGAGTTGAATAAATCGGCGACTGCCTTGTCGCTTCCGAAATCATTCTGGATGATGCCTTCGGTGTGGAGCAGGGCGACACCCTCCTCATTGTTGATGATTTTGTCCATGAAGGTGACGTAGGATGTGACCTCGTTCCCAGCGTTGATGTGCAAGCGCTCGAACGTCATGACGTTGAGGAACATGGACTCGGTGGTGTCGTCCACCATGAAAAGTGGGAGCTTCAGGACCCCCCCATGAAAGGAGATGTCCTTGAGGCTGTTGGTCTTGCTTTTCTCGAACTTGATCCCGGCCTCGCTGAACTCATTGGCTGACCGGATTATCGGCTCGGCCTCCTCAGAGTGTCCTTGAGGCCGTGGGTCTTGCTCTTTCCGTACGTCCTCTACCTCCTCGGGTCCCATCAGCAGGCCTTGCCTGAAGACGTCCATGACATGCAGGCAACTGTCTAACCCCTTGAACTTCTTTTTTTTCATGGGGGAAGTAGCACTTTCCGATGAGCTCGTTGACGTCATCCTGCTTGGTTGGAGTAAAGTCAGTGCATTGAATACGTGTTGCGTCGATACTACCCGCATAAAAGGGGGACAAAAAAGGAGTCTATTATTGAGGTGATAGATTTAATAATTAAATTGTTAATTCATCTCGAACCATGCATCCTAAACATTTGGAACATTAAATTTGATAGATTTCACGTGAGATCTATCAGGAATAATCAAGATGAATTGTTAGGTGAACATAGTACAGCTGTTTCCACCCGTGTAATAATCTCTCTAATGACTGAGTGAAATCAAAGAAACTAACCTCCTTGCCATCGTTCGCGATGGCAACCAGCTAATACAGCACTAGCAATGGCAGCTGATTCTCCAGCAGCAGCATGTCCCGTCTTATATACGGGGCTATGTATTCCAGCCTGTGGATGCTGAAGATGGGGTCATTGGGCGCATAGCCATTATTCTTCTCCCCATTAGTCACGGCCCTCATGATCTCGAGCATGAAGCAGCCGTCCGTGATCATCAGCTCCAGGAACTTGCTCCCCGTACCCTCCTTCCACTTCTTCTCGTCCAGCTTGTCGTAGCTGTCCTCGAGCTTCTGCGCCACCCCCCTCAGGGACTCGAAGAAGCGCTCGAGGGACTTCCCGGACTCGAAGGAGCACAAGCACCGCGCACTCCTCCATTGGACGGAGGTGGACCTCGTCGTAGTGATAGGGGCCGAAAGATGTTGGAGTACAACACCTAATATAATAATAAGAAGCCAAAGAGAAGTGTGCTGCAGCGTCACTTCGTAAACCGCCAAAGAAGAGAGTTCTTGAAGACAGCCCACAATTGTTGACTCTTAGCCAAGAAGAAAATGAAAGTTCAACGTGCATGAAGTCTAGACGTGAGGGGCACACATTATAATAATATTATAGTAGTTTGAGAGCCTTCAAGGAGCAAGAAGCAAAGTTCAAGTGGCCAGTACTTGGACGTAGGGGTGAGCGGTTCCAGGTTCCGGTTCGGTTCCGTCTGGAACCTGGAACCTACCCTCGGGTACAGGTTCCTCAAAATGAGGAACCTGGAACCTACCCTTCAGAACGAGAACCTGGAACCTGCCCTGTCACGGGTTCCGGGGTCGGTTCCAAGTTCCAACAGGTTCTCTTCTTTTTTTTTTTTTTTTTTTTTTTAGATTTGAACTATAACGTACGTGCACGTTACAAAAAAAAAAACTATAATGTACGTGCACGTTACAAAAAAAAACTATAACGTACGCGCACGTTACCAAAAAAAAAAAAATATACGTACGCGCGCGTTACCAAAAAAAACTATAACGTACGCGCACGTTACCAAAAAAAAAAAAAAAATAATGTACGCACATCTTACCAAAAAAAACTATAACGTATGCGCACATTACCAAAAAAAAAAATATATATATATATAACGTACACACATGTTACCAAAAAAATAATAATGTACGCGCATGTTACCAAAAAAATATATATAATGTACGCGCACGTTACCAAAAAAAAAACTCTAACGTACGTGCACGTTACCAAAAAAAAAAAAATATAACGTATACGCGCGTTACCAAAAAACAATACAACGTATGCGCACGTTACCAAAAAAAAAAATATAATGTACGCACACGTTACCAAAAATAAAAATATAACGTACGTGCACGTTACCAAAAAAACTCTAACGTACATGCATGTTACCAAAAAAAAAAAAAATATAACGTATATGAGACCGTGAAATTGTGAATGAGGCGAGGGGGTTCCTTTTGGACGACCGGTTCCGAAACCGGTTCCGCAACAGGTTCCGGTTCCGGTTCCGCGACCGGTTCCGGTTCCGGTTCCGGTTCCCAGTGGAACCGGAACCGGTCCTCTAAGAACCGGGAACCGAACCGGAACCTCCGGTTCGGTTCTCCGATTCCCGGTTCTACCCGGGAAACGCGCTCACCCCTACTTGGACGTGAAGAAAAAGTTGCGGCTGTTCTCAATTCACACTAAAGTCGGCAACGTGAGGCGGTGGAAGATGTCTATAAATATGGCAGTTCGTGAAGCATTTGAGTTCAGGCCGAAAGGCCTCACATAGAGGCACCGCAGCCTCATGTCAACAAGGCCAGGGAGAGGGCCTCACGCCACATGCAGGCGGAGAACTTCAGGCCAGCAAGGAAGCCACACGTATGTGAGCTTCAAGGAAAGCCTCCAGCAGTGAGAGCCTCGGAATAGGAAGTCACCAGGTGCAACGGTGAACTTCAAGAGAGAAAGGCATTGCAGCCTCAGTAGCTCTATGTGAGCGAGCTATCCCTCCGTGATCGAGAAAGGAAGAAAAATAGAATAGCTGAGTGTATGCTTGTATTAATTAGTTTGAGTGTGTTAATGTATCAGCTAGTTTGATTTGAGTATTTTAATGCTTCCGCATATTTTATAAGCTGCGCACTCTACAATTAATATTAGAGCAAAGGGTCGCATACCCTACAATTGGTTCCAAATCCTTTTGGTTCCAACAAAAGAGACAACCTGCGGCTGGTAGGCCTTGGGTTTGAGGACGGTGATGGAGGGGGGAACCTTGTAGATGGACGGAGACTTCCAGCACCGTTGGTCGTCTTTGGGCATGCAGTTGAGGTTCTCGTTGACCTGAACGATCCAGTTGGTCTCGTTCGGGTCCAGTTGGGGCGGCGGAGGTAACATGTTTCGGGGTTTCAGAGGTTCCACAAGTTTCTGTTCTGGGGGGAGGTGGGGTGTCGCTTTTTGTGCCCCAAGTAAAGACGAAAAGAGTTTTGCTAACCGCTGAGGGGCAGTTCATTCGCAATCATACGGGAGACATCGTCCCCTTCTATATCTGGCAGATTATGAAGTCCTTAATTCCAACCGCTGAAAATTGACTTGCCTATCATTTCAATATCGAGCGTGTGGTGAGCCCTTGTCTACTAATTGTTGCACATATCATGCTTCCATTTTCTTGGGGCATATGGCAGCTGGATTACATTGCCAATAATGAAATCTGAGGACAATTTAGTGTTTAGAGAAGATGATCAACACATAATTTTTTAAAGACATTCCCCCACAAGTGTTAAAAATCCGACGTCGCATCACACTTACAGTGAAATTTTTAAAAATCTATAACACTCAAGTGATCGATTGAATGTAATAATGCCCAGTTTATATTATTTAAAAGTCATGGCACTGAAGTGATTGACAAAACAAGTTATGGTAATCAAATGATTGTCATATGAAAATTATAAGAGGCATCAAATCCTTGTCCCAAAAATGAGTAATCAAGTTGCAATTGTAAGACTTGGAAAAGCCCATTATGTAGTGTAAGAGCTATCTCATAAGAGAGTTATATGTGCCCGCCTAACAATTAGTTAAATCCCTTGGGATTCATTTGGGGCGAGTCACAATAAAGTTTTCACAATTTCAAATGGATCAAAGAATTTCAAAAGAGATAAAATATTTTATTCGTGCAGTGTTTCTCTTGACATTCCAGCACTGCTATGATTAATAAACACTTTAAAAGTAAACACAAAAATCTCATAAAAGATGTTGACATATTCCAAAAGTGACTAATTCAAACCAAATCAAATTAATGTGGGAAGAGTGTTTTGGGGGTGCCCAAGTGAGGAATTGCTCACTTTTTTTGCACTAGGTAAGACAAAAATTGTTTAGGTAATGTCCTATGAAAAATGTGGGAATCGGATTACATGCATGCTATCCACATAATCTTACGACCATTTACGTGCCTTGGGATACAACGAATCCTCTCTCAAGTGGCTCCCTAAGCTAAATGCTCATATTGAATTCAGTGTATGTGATGTGATTTGGGTGCGGACTTCACATGATTCGCGTCACATTAGATTTATAATTTGTTCATTTGGGATGATCTAAATTTCTTACTTGGAATCTCCATTTTAGTACTTAGTGCCCTTCCTCCGTGTATACATCTTATGTAGCCAAGTTGAAAAAAATAATTCACAAAGAGATTTTCCTTCAATTTATATGGTCAATTAGCTCATGGCAATCATAAATTCTCATAAATCAATTTCAGGTGGCGAAAGACAAGTTATAATCATCTTGTGTCAAATTCAAAACTTTACTCGCTCCATATGGAGAAAAACTGATTCTAGCTAAAAGATAAATTAAATATCAAATCAATGTAAAACTAGTATTGCAAAGTCCATTTTATAAGTTAAACTAAATACTGGTGCTGTTGGGAAAGGAATTGCCATCCAATGAAGAAATCCAAATGCGCATCAAAACCTCCCTTTTTAATTCCACAACCATCTAAAATGCCTAAGAAAATTCAGATTTTTCTCACCAATTCAAAACCATAACAAGCAAAACTCCAATTGGAAGAAACTCAAAATGACCCCTCCCATAATTCCACAAATGGAAAAAGAAAAACAAACCCAATTCACAGCAAGGCCTAACATGAGGTCACGGTGGTTGGTGGTGGAGGCTCCATGGGCATGGCTATTGACAGTGGCAATGGCTAAAAAAAAAAAGGAAGGAAGGAAGAAGAAGAGGAGAAAAATGCAAGGCATAGAAGAGAGAGACAAGTTGGAAAGTGGGCCACCATCTAGGCACGTGATGATAAATAAATGAAGTAGATCGTGACTGATGTGAAGATTCAACGCCATCTAATTTTCTCTCGGACTAAATAAAGGGATTCATGTCATTTTGAAAGAACTCAACAAACCTATCTAAATATGCTCTTAATTACCTCAACCACCCTAACTACCTTTTGTTAAATCTCAAATTGGGTTGAGTCACCTTTCGCCTCATTACCAGATTCTCTTCGACATGTTATCGGAATTTCAAAATTAATTAGACATATTCGAAGATAACAAATGAAATATAACAACTTTTAAATTTTCTCAAAACAACTTTTCCTCCATTTTCTTTTCTTCTTTTGACTTGTCCTTTTCTTTCAACCCCTCTCTCTCTCTCTCTCTCTCTCTCTCTCTCTCTCTCTCTCTCTCTCTCTCTCTCTCTCTCTCTCTCTCTCTCTCTCCCCCCAATACTTCTTTATGTTCTTTCCCCTAACTTTTATTCCCATATATAAAAAGGTAAATCTCTCCAATACTTCTTTATGTTCTTTCCCCTAACTTTTATTCCCATATATAAAAAGGTAAAAGAAAGTGCAGACTCAAAAGATCAGACCTATCTAAATATGCTATTAATTACCTCAACTACCCTAACTACCTTTTATTAAATCTCAAATTGGGTTGAGTCACCTTTCACTTCATTATTAGATTCTCTTCGACTGCTATCTAAATTTTGAAATTAATTAGACACATTCAAGGATAACGAAGTACAACTACTTTTAAATTTTTCTCAAAACAACTTTCCTCCATTTTCTTTTCTTCTTTTAATTTTTCTTTATCTTTCAACAAAACAACTTTCCTCCATTTTCTTTTCTTCTTTTAATTTTTCTTTATCTTTCAACAACTCTCTCTCTCTCTCTCTCTCTCTCTCTATCTCTCTCTCTCTCTCTCTGTGCAATACTTCTTTATGTTCTTTCCCCTAACTTTTTATTCCCATATATAAAAAGGTAAAAGAAAGTGCAAACTCAAAAGATCACATCTAAATCGTGCACGATTCGAAGTATGATAGAATATTTGTGTTCGACTTAGAATGATATGTCTCTCATTCATATTTTACATTACAATGGCCTCTATTTATGATATCAACGAAATAGAGCTTGTGCAACACTTTCATTGAAATGAGAAAAACTAATTTTTAAAGTGTCCCTATTTACGAACAAAATTTTCACATATCAAACTTTATAAGTTCTCTTAATTTCATTCGAAAAGATTATTTCGCAAGCGATAGTTAGATTGGATGAGCAAAAACATCAGAATCACTCCTGTAGCAAAGCTCTAGTGTGTCTCACCATATGAGGGGCAGTTCATTCGCAATCATACGGGAGACACCGTCCCCTTCTATATCTGGCAAATTACGAAGTCCTTAATTCCAACCGTTGAAAATTGACTTGCCTGTCATTTCAATTTCGAGCGCGTGGTTAGCCCTTGTCTACTAATTGTTGCACATATCATGCTTCCATTTTCTTGGGGCATATGACAGCTGGATTACGTTGCCAATAATGAAATCTTAGGACAATTTAGGGTTTAGAGAAGATGATCATCACATAATTTTTTAAAGACGTTCCCCGTAAGTGTTAAAAATCCGACGTGGTATCACGCTTATGGTGAAAGTTTTTAAAAATTTATAACACTCAAGTGACCGATTGAAAGTGATAATACTAAAGTTTATCTTATTTAAAAGTCATGGCACTAAAGTGATTGTCAAAACAAGTTATGGTACTCAAATGATTGTTGTATGAAAATTATAACACGAGTCGAATGCTCATCCCAAAAATAAGAAATCAAGTTGCAATTGCTAAGACTTGGGAAAGCCAGTTATGCAGTGTAAGAGCCATCTCATAGGAGAGTTATACGCACCCACCTAACAATTAGTTAAATCCCTTGGGATTCATTTTGGGCGAGTCTCGATAGAGAGTTTTCACAGTTTAGACGAGCCAAAAAATTTCAAAAGAGATAAAATATTTTATTCGTGCGGTGTTTCTCTTGGCATTCTAGCACTGCTATGATTAATAAACACTTAAACACAAAAATCTCATAAAAGATGTTGACATATTCCAAAAGCGACTAATTCAAACCAATCAAATTAATGTGGGAAGAGTGTTTGGGGATGCCCAAGTGAGGAATTGCTCACTTTTTTTTGCACTAGGTAAGTCAAAAATTGTTTAGGTAATGCCCTATGAAAAATGTGGGAATCGAATTACATGCATGCCATCTGCATAATCTCACGACCATGTACGTGCCTTGGGATATAACGAATCCTCTCTCAAGTGGCTCCCTAAGCTAAATGCTCGTATTGAATTTAGTGCATGTGATGTGATTTGGGTGCGGACTTCACATGTTTGGCATCACATTAGATTTATAATTTGTACCTTTGGGATGATCTAAATTTCTTACTTGGGATCTCCATTTTAGTACTTAGTGCCCTTCCTCCGTTTATACATCTCATGTAGCAAAAAAGAGAACTATAATTCACAAAGAGATTTTCCATCAATATATATGGTCAATTAGCTCATGGCAATCATAAATTCTCATAAATCAATTTTAGGTGGCGAATCAAACAAGTTATAATCATCTTGTTTCAATTTCAAAACTTTACTCGTTCCATATGGAAAAAAACTGATTCTAGCTAAAAGATAAATTAAATATCAAATCAAGGTTAAACTAGTATTGCAAATTCCATTTTATAAGTTGAACTAAATATTGGTGCTGCTAGGAAGGGAATCGCTATCCAATGAAGAAATCGATGCACATCAAAACCTCTTTTTAATTCTACAATCATCTAAGATGCCTAAGAAAAGTCTTATCTTTTTCACTGATTCAAAATCATAACAAGCAAAACTCCAATTGGAAGAAACTCAAGATGACCTCTCCCATAACTCCACAAATGGAAAAAGAAAACTAATTCACAATCAACCTGTTACCCACTTAATGAGATGGAAGTGGCTCTAGTCCAACTTTCAAAGTTAATTATACATATTCGAGGATAACAAAGTATGACAACTTTCAAATTTTTCTCAAAACAACTTTTTCTCCATTTTCTTTTCTTCTTTTAATTTTCTTTTTATCTTTCAACATCTCTCTCTACTTCTTTATGTTCTTTCCCTAACCTTTTATTCCCATATATAAAAAAGTAAAAGAGAGTGCAAACTCAAAAGATCACATCAAAATCGTTCATGATTCAAAGTATAATAGAATATCTAAATTCGAGCAAGAATGACATGTCTCTCATTCATATTTTACATTACAATGGCTCTATTCATTATATCGACAAAATAGACAAAATAGAGCTTATGCAGCACTTTTATTGAAATGGGAAAAACCAAATTTTAAAGTGTCCCTATCTAGGAACAAAATTTTTACATATCAAACATTATATATTCTCTTAATTTTATTCAAAATGATTTTATTTCCCTAGCAATAGTTAGTTGGATCAGCGAAAACATCATAATTGCTCTTATAGGAAGGCTCTGGTGTGTCTCACCATATGAGGGGTCGTTAGTCATAGTCGCATGGGAGATGCTGCCCCCACCTGTAGCTAGCAGATTACGAAATCTAGCAGATTACGAAATCCTTAATTCCAACCGATGAAAATTGACCTGAGGGTCATTTCAACACCGAGCGCGTGACGAGCCATTGTCTACTAATTGTTGTCATATATCATGCTTCCATTTTCTTGGGGCTTATGATAATTGGATTATGTTCCCAATGAGGACAATTTTGGGTTTAGAGAAGATGATAATCCCATAATGTTTTAAAGACGTTCCCCACAAGTGTTGAAAATTCAACATGACATTATACTTGTGATGAAATTTTTTTAAAAATTTATAATACTCAAGTGATCGATTGAATGTTATATCACTCAAGTGAATGTTATCTAAAAATCATTACACTCAAGTGATGGAAAAACAAGTTATGGTATTCTGGTGATTGTTGTACGAAAATTATGACACTCGTTGAATCCTTATCCCAAAAATGAAAAATCAAGTTGCAGTTGATAAGACTTGGGAGAGACCATTACGCAGTGTAAGAGCCATCTCATAAGGGAGTTACATGGGCTGGCCTAGCAATTAGTTAAATCCCCTGGGATTACTTGGCTAGAGTCGCAATAGAGAGCTTTCACAATTTTAGACAGGCCAAAGAATTTCAAAAGAGATAAAATATTTTATTCATATGATGTTTCTCTTGGCATTTTAACGTTGCTATGATTAATAAACATTTAAATAGTAAACACAAAAATCTCATAAAAGATGTTGAATTAATCCGAAAGCGACTAATTCAAACCTATCAAATTAATATGGGAAGAGTATCTGGGGTTGTCCAGTGAGGAGTGTGTCAATATTTTTGTGCACCAGATAAAAATAAAAAGTGTTTAGGTATGTCTCATGAAAAACGTGGAAATCAAATTGCATGCACGCCACCGTCCACATGTTAAATTGAGTGCATGTAATGTTATTTGGGTATGGACTTCCCATATTTGATGTGATATTAAATTTATAACTTTTACCTTTGGGATAATGTAAATTTGTTAGTTTTTTTTTTTTTTTTTTTTTTGTCCTCTACTCTATTCCTATTCTAGATCTCATTTTTAGTACTTAAACGCCTCTCATTTTTAGTACTTTCCTCTCTCTCTCTCTCTCTCTCTCTCTCTCTCTCTCTCTCTCTCTCTCTCTCTCTCTCTCTATATATATAAATGCATCTTGTGTTGCAAAGAGAAAAAATAATATTTCACAAAGAGTGACTTTCTAATAATATATGTGCTCAATCATATAACTTCTCCCACATTTCACTTGAGTTCTAGATTGACTCATAATAAATTAGTGGCAACTCTACTATAATCTAAATCGCATGTCTAATTTATTTAATTAAAATCTCAAATTTGCAATTGGTTTGGACTTGTAAGAGTCCGTGCTCAGCAATAGTACTATCACTTTAATGAGTAACCATTCGTACTAGCTTACTAATTTGTTGGTTTTCTCTTGATGGTTCACTTTTGAAAAGGTTGCAACATCAATTAAGGATAAAGGACTTTAATAAAGATGAATTTCACCAATGGAATTGGATATAGAAATGAAGATAAAAATTCTTTCACTTGACCAAAATTTCATGTATTTACCAAATTCAAGTCTCCTGTGTACAAAATAGGATTGCAGCTTGATTTGTAAGAAAACAAAAATGACTCTTAGAATTCTAAGAAATCATAACGACTATGGACAGTTATCTAATAATGACTTTTGAAACCGTCATACTCATAAAAACTAGGACTCGAAACCACAACACAATAAAGACCCATAATAGCTTGGTCTTAATGCTTGATAACTGGAACTAAAGGCATTTAACTAAGAGCATATAATCGACAACTAATCCATTGAATAGACAAAGTCCCTATAGGATGGATGTCTTCAACCTTGAACCCATCGAATCAAATTGTAGCAGAAATCAGCCTTTGCTTGCAGGAGTAAGCATTTGGGTTGGATCAATCGATGAGATCTGAATTGAGCTTGAGAGTTGTTTAATAGGACTTCGTACTCCCGCATCAAATGATCAACCACTTGAATTAAAACGTCAAATTAATTAACGTGATAGTGTTTACGTTATAAAAGATGAAATATGCTGCTGATTTGCTACCAAGTGAGCAGGTAGAACAAGAAAAAAAAATCCCAATATGACGGTATTAGTTAGAATGGGTAAACAAAATACTTGATCGTACAATCAAAAAAGTTAAGAGGACTTGTTTACAAAATAGAAGACCAAATTGTACAAATGCTGAAACTTAGAAACTAAATCTATTACTTTACCCACCAAATGTTTAACGATTTGTCTTGCATATTCCATTGGCGACATTATAGTCCAATTTCTTTAGAATTCACCATCTTTAATAAAATTACCGTTTGAAACCTGCAAGTGCTCCTACGAATCAGCTGCAGAAGCGTCTTTGTTGGGTTGCAAGAGGATGTCGATGCCCTCATATGCCGGAGTTTGCAATTTGCAAAGGCGTTTTTAGTCTGCAATTAGCCTACAGATGGATTCATAGAGAGATTAATCTCTGTGCATTGAGTTAAAGCTCTTCGATTGCCATTGAATCTAAAACAGTGGAGGATTTGGTATCAATGATTATTTAGCCAAGAATCGCTTTGCAGCTCTACTCATTCAGTGAATGATAGATTCTGTTCTGCGCAGCAGCAACTCAGCCTTGAAGGTAATAGAAGCGAAATGCAGCAGGACAAAGAAAACATAAGCCCTTTTATTTTCAGGTTTCACCTGATTGAAGTTTGAGGCTAGATCTAGTTAATAAACATTCTGAGTTCCATAGGTCCGGTTTGCTGCAACTGGATGATATACATGAATCACCAAAGTTCGGACAACATATGCCCATGAAAATCTTCCAAGGAACCCCAAAAGTCTATCTGAAGATGGCATGAGCATACAATTTCTTGATTCCCACATACAAAAGAGGCAAAATCTGTGCGTCACTCAATGTTTGGCTGGGTCTTTCCCTTCTTCTTCCTCCATTAGTTGTTTCAATTTCACTGCCAAAGAGGCCACGGAGAATTGTGAGATATTTGAGGAATCTCTGTTTTTCAACATTAACATGTATTTCTGCATGGATTAAGGCATCAAAGATGTTTGCTTGAATTTCAATGGACAGCAACTACCAGATGAATTCTCTGTGGCAGTCTTGTGTCCTCATCTAATATCGAGCACACCTGAAGAGAAACTTCACAATTCTATCTTCCAAATCTAAGGCACACATGCATCTAGGACACACCAGCCACTACTTCATGTCTGTTAATTCCGTCCTATTGTCAATGAAATTTGCATCAAGTTTTCCTAGACTTCTCAGCACTTCAAGGAAAATAAGTTCAGAATCTAGAATTGTAAAATAAACCCTTGGATACTTCTCATATCAAAGTCCCCACAAAGATCTATGATGTACACGTGCATAAATTTACGTCTCAAGTTGCATTAGGAAGAAAGCTTTCTCAAGCAATGTGAAGATGGCTCTTTGCCTATGCATCCTGTACGCTGCATCCCATGACTCTAACACATAAGATAATACTCTAAAGAAAATGTACCTTTTCCGGGGAATCATATGAGGACAAGTACTTTTTTCCCTGTTCATTCTATCATCGTCACTAAAGGATAGGAAAGACCAGGACCTCACTACACAACATCCCAAACAAATGCTATTACATACTCCCGTCAGCTTTCGGACAGCACATCACAAACATATTACATGATTTCAAGAACCCTCGCATCAAACTAAAATGGTGACTCCATGATATGCCCAAGTTCCTGTCTTTCGAACCACCTTTTCAGTTAAACACAAATAACTCGTAAAACATCCGAAAGAGGGTCGTATTAGCAACAAATATATCCGGACTAGCTGAGCATGCCCGAGTAGCAAATTGTAAATGGCCAGATTTATTATCATTTCCTGATATACAAAACCGCCATCATCAATTCAAAAACCTTGCTAAACGGTCGCCAAAAAGTTATGGGAACCAGATTAAGTACAGAGTCTCATGGCGAAACAGAGAGAGCTTGTTCAAGAAGGCTTACAACGGAAGCACTTGTCCCGAACTTCTTTTAGTTCGCGGCACCTCCACTCCTTGAGCAGAAATTTCCCGCCCTTGCATTCATCATACATTGAAAAATGAGACTCGCATTCTTCCCAAGCCTTCCGCCCGAGTGGATCTGGAAACAAAGAGGAACCATGCCACGCGTTTACCCAGCCGAAAATCTTAAAAGGAAAATCCAAAGGAAAAACACTTAGCGCAAGAGGAAAAAACAAAAAAACACTTAGCAGACTAACTTACAGCTAAAGCACTCAAAGGAAACAACTGAAACTATGCTTTGGTTTAGCTATGATCAAGTAATTAGCACAGAAAAAGTGGAAAATTGAACGTAGCGCATCAGAATCGAGTGGCGTTGCTCGATTGAGTTGAATCATCACCATTAATATCAGCTCTACGACAAGTAAAATAACATATAAGAAAGTGGAGTGGAACAAAAGAAGAACCTTTCTGGACTGGAGAATAGACAGTCATTGAGAAACAAGAAGGCCTTGAAAATCGGAGGAGGAGCAAGGTCTCCTGCTTTATAGAACTTGGCCCTAGGACTAGACAGACACAAGAAGCTAACGGCGAGTTAATGACTAGACGGACCGGGAGTTGATTGGCCTTTTCGTGGGGCCCCCGTGAACATTACTGGTGATTGAACTTTATAGGGGTGACAGTTGGCGCCGAAAGCTTGTAATAAATGATATGTATATCTTATATGTATAAATTTATATTTTTTTGTGATAAAAGAAAAGACTTTTAGTGACACAAAAATAAATTTAACGGCGAGTTAGGTGCTGCATGATAAAATTTCTATTTCTCAGTTTCTCAATTTCTCTGTTCCACGGGAACAGAGAATTGGAGAAACCCGTTTGATAACACAAACCGATTTCTCATTTCTGAAACGATTTCTGTTTCGAAATTGTTTTGGAGGAGAAATGAGAAGCTAGAAATTGTTTCTCTATTTCTAAAGTAGAAATAGAAACTATTTCTCCACTTCTTCCTTCCAGCCTCCTCTCCTCTCCTCACTATCGTGCTTTCCCCATTCCTTTTCCTCACGACGTCGTTTTATTTAAAAAAATTTAAAATTTAAAAAAAAAAAATTATAAAAATTATAAAAATTATAAAAAAAAAATTAAAAAAAAAAAAAAAAAAAAAAAAAACCTAGAACTTAGTTTAAAACCTCCTTGTTTCATTGAGAAAATAAAATTTGGCGTCCAAACCCAACACTGCATTTATTTTCTATTTTCTTGCCTAACCACCATTTTTGGAAATAATCTCGCGCAACTTTTTTTTTTTCTCTAAAGTTTTTGGAAATAAATTCGTACGTGCTCCCGTACTCAAAATTAATCGATCAAACTTTGCACGCACCTAGTTTAAAACATCCTTGTTTTATTGAGAAAATAAAATTTGGCGTTCAAACCCGACACCCCATTTATTTTCTATTTTCTTACCTAACCACCCTTTTGGAAATAATCTTGCGCAACTTTTTTTTTTTTTTTCTAAAGCTTTCGGAAATAAATTTATACGTGCTCCCGTACTCAAAATTAATCGATCAAACTTTGCACGCACCTAGTTTAAAACCTCTTTGTTTTATTGAGAAAATAAAATTTGGCGTCCAAACCCGACACCGCATTTATTTTCTATTTTCTTGCCTAACCACCCTTTTTGGAAATAATCTCGCGCAACTTTTTTTTTTTCTCTAAAGCTTTCGGAAATAAATTCGTACGTGCTCCCGTACTCAAAATTAATCGATCAAACTTTGCACGCACCTAGTTTAAAACATCCGTGTTTTATAGAGAAAATAAAATTTTGCGTTCAAACCCGACACCCCATTTATTTTCTATTTTCTTGCCTAACCACCCTTTTGGAAATAATCTTGGGCAACTTTTTTTTTTTTTCTAAAGCTTTCGGAAATAAATTCGTACGTGCTCCCGTACGAAATAAATCCAAAGCTTTAGAGAAAAAAAAAAAAAGTTGCGCGAGATTATTTCCAAAAAGGGTGGTTATAAGAAAATAGAAAATAAATGCGGTGTCGGGTTTGGACGCCAAATTTTATTTTCTCAATAAAACAAGGAGGTTTTAATATAGGTTCTAGGTTTTTTTTTTAACTTTTAATTTTTTTTTTAAAATTAATTTTTTTAATAAACGGCGTTGTTTTGTTTTCGAGGCATCCATGTCGGGCCGCTTTGGTCCATCCACGTAGGACGGCCGGCGCTGGCTTTGTATCCACGTAGGCATTTTCCGAGCTAAATTTGCCGAAAGGACTAAATCGGCACCAAATAGAAAGGTTTAGGACTAAATCGGCACCAAAAAAAGGTTTAGCACTAAATCCACACAAAGACAAAAGGTTTAGGACTTTTTTGGCACTTCTCCCTAAATTAAAGTGATTTACCAACTTTTATCAAATTAAATTACCATCACAAGCACCAAGAAGAGTGAAGTAAAAGGATGGGGACAACATGATTCATAGAAATAGAAATTTTTTTCTGTTATCAAACGGATTCTTTTTCAGAAATAGAAATTTTGAGTCGTTATCAAACATGTGTTCTTTACTCAAAAACTTGGCTGGGGAATAGAAATTGAGAAATTGATTTACGGCGAAATCAATTTCTGTTTCAAAATTTTGTCATGCGCTACCTTAATGACTAGACGGACCGGGAGTTGATTGGCCTTTTCGTGGGGCCCCCGTGAACATTACTGGTGATTGAACTTTATAGGGGTGACAGTTGGCGCCGAAAGCTTGTAATAAATGATATGTATATCTTATATGTATAAATTTATATTCTTTCGTGATACAAAAAAGACTTTTAATGACACAAAAATAAATTTAAGGTATTTTGTGTCATAATTAGCATAATTTGAAATTTTTTTTATAGTATTTGCCCCAAAAGAAATTTAAAAAAAAAACTGAAAAATCAAGTGGGAAAATGGGAACATATTCTAGGTGGTCCTTCTTTGATAATTATAGCTAAGGGTGAGTATGGTCCAAATTGGACTGGTCCAACATCTAACCTAGAAAATCGTTTCTAAATCAACCCACATAGTGTTGATCCTCAATTTTGGGACCAATAACCGATCCTGTTGAACCTAAGACCGAGGATTAAACCAACCCTATCAATCCGGTCTGGTTTGGTTCCATGGTCAACTCAGAACCAATCAGTAATTTTTTTTGTTTCATTTTTTTTATTCCCTAAAAATACAAACCTACTATTTGAAATTACATATCCATCAATAATGCGTCATTGATCAATCAAAATATAAACACCAGTACATATCCAACATAAATTTAAGATAACATAACAATATAAATTTCGCAATTGCTAAAAGTAACCAAGCATAAAAATGATTAAAATTGTTCATGGAGATAAAGTGTTTCCATCGCTGGAGCTGCTGGGAAGGGAATCACCATCCAATGAAGAAATCAAAATGCACATCAAAACCTCCCTTTTTAATTTAGCAACCATCTAAAACGCCTAAGAAAAGTCAGATTTTTTTCACCAATTCAAAACCAAAACAAGCAAAACTCCAATAGGAAGAAACTCAAGTTGACCCCTCCCCTAACTCCTCCACCAGGGAAAAAAGAAAACAAATCCAATTCACAATCAAGTAAGGCCAACATGAGGTTGCGGAGTTTGGTGGTGGGGGCTCTATGGGTATAGTTATTGACAGTGGCAGTGGCCAAAAGGATGAAAGGAAGAAAGAAATAGAGAAATGCAAGGCACACAAGAGAGAGACAAGAGATTAAAAGTGGGCCACTATCAAGTATATGGTGATCAATGAGTAGGGTAGAGTGTGACTCACGTGAAGATTTAACACCACCTAATATTTTCTTGTACTAGATAAAGGATTCATGGAATTTTGATATGATCCCAAAAGCTTGTCTAAATCTACTCGTGATTATTACCTCAATCACCCTAACTAGCTTTTATTAAATCTTAAATTGGGTCGGGTCACCTTTTGCTCCATTACTAGTTTATTCTCTTCGAATTGTTATCTAATTAACGAGAGTAAAGTGGTTCTAGTCCAAATTCCAAACTTAATAAGACATATTCGAAAATAACAAAGTATGACAATTTTTAAATTTTTCTCAAAACAACTTTTCCTCCATTTCTTTCAACAACTCTCTTTCTCTCTCTCTCCTCCACTATACTTGTTTACGTTCTTTCCCCTAACTTGTTATTCTCATATATAGAAAGGTCAAAGGAAGGGAAAGCTCAAAACACCACATCAAAATCGTGCACAGCGAGGCTCAAGCCAACAAGCCTTGGCATCGCCGGGGGCCAACGACACTCCGGTGAGGTCGCCAGCCCTCATCTGGCCGATCGCCGGCCTTCATCTAGCCAATCACCGACGCCAACCATGGCCAATGTTGGCAACCAACCAAAAGGAAGAAGAAGAAAATAAAAGAGAAGAAGAAAAGAGAAGAAGAGAGAAGAGAAGAAAAAATAAGTTCTTTGTTTTTGTTCTTTTGATTCTTAGGAATTGTTCCTAAGAATAAGAAACTATTTTTTTCTACTTCTTGTTTTTGTTCCAAATCTATTTTCGGGAACAAAAATTTCATCAAACGGGTTTCTATTCTTTTTTCATGCCCTGAAACAAAAGAATAGAAATAGTTGTTCCGAGGAATAGAAATTTTTACATCAAACAAGGTCTAAACGGACCGGGAGTTGATTGACCTTTTTGTAGGGCCCACGTGAGCATTATTGATGATGTGACTTTACTATGGTTACAGTTGGCACCAAAGGCTTTGTGGCTTGTGCCAATATAACTAAAGGCATAATTAACAAAATTTTTATTTCTCTATTTTTTTTTCTCTGTTCCTAAAAAATGTCCGAAATGAAAAACTGTTTGGTAATGCATTTCATTTTTCTATTTCTAGAACATATTTATATTCCAAAAATAAATTTGGAAAAGAAATCATAAGCTAAAATTTTATATTTTTATATTTTTGGAACAAAAATGAAAAAATGAGAACTCTTCTTATCGTTCACTCCCATTCCACCCGTCGCTCACCCACCACCCGTGGGACATCGGACGTCCGCCGTAGACCACCGGATGCCCACCGCCAATCGTGGACACCGGGCGCCAACCAACGATCGTTGAACACTAGCTGCCCACCAGCTGCCCACCACCTACCACCCCCTAGAAATAGAAATTTTATTTTGTTATCAAATGAATTTCTATTCCATAAATAAAAATTTTGAATCGTTATCAAATTCGTTTATTTGCTCAAAAACTCGTTCAAATACACAAATTTGGTCATGTGCACCCTAAAAATTCTAAATTTACTCTTTTCTTTATTAACCCTAAATGAAATTGAAATAAATCATGTGTAAGTTTTTTCATGAGCAAAAAAAAAAAAAAAAAAATTGGAATATTATGTGGCAGTGGGTAAGTTTAGGATTTACGGTGAAACAAAAATAACTTTAGGATATTTTGCATCACAATAAGCATAGTTTGAAGTGGTATTTGCTTCAAAAGAAATAAAAAAAAAAAATTGAAAAATAAAGCGGAAAAATGGGAACATATTTTGGGCCGTCCTCCTTTGATATTTCTAGCGCGGCATTCCTCTTCGACATTCTCGTCTTTCTCTTCCCTCATTAGGATTGCGTTTGGTTCGGTCTTCACACAAAAACAAAGCACTTAAAATAGTTTTGATAAAATGCAAATAATACTCGCTATTTGCTTTTTTATCAACATCTAAATACAAACGATCCCGTTTAATCATTTATCGAATAAGAAAATTAGATATCGAACTCGATCCTTAAATAAACATATTAATATTGCATAATGTATCTGCATTCTACATTGCATTCAGGCTTTACAAAAACACGTCCGTGGATAAATTTATTTTGAATTGATCTAGTTGTAAAATAGATTCGTGTTGGTCCGACATGATAAATGAACTTGAGCTGAGACCTCAAAACTCATTAGATGAGCCTGATCCCTTTTAATGGACTCGGCCGCACCTCGCTTGACAAGCTGAATATTACGTGTAATGAAGAAATGACTGGCCATTTTTGAGGAAAAGTGTCAAAAAAGTCCTAAACTTTTATATTGATATCAATTTAGTTCTAAACATTTCACCGGTGTTAATATAGTCATAAACCTTTTGATTTGGTGCCAATTTAGTCTTTCTAGCTAATTTTGGCCAGATTTTGCTAACCGAGCATTGTCGGCTGACGTAGCACTGTCGGTATTAACGTGGACAACTGTTTAATAAAATTTTAATATTTTTTCAAAATTTTTTGTTTTTTATTTTTTAGTTTTTCTTCTTCTTCTTTTTCCTTTTCCTTTTTCTTTTTATTTTTTATTTTTTCTTTCTCCTTCTCCTTCTTCCAACTGGTTGCCAGACCTTGGCGACCGGCCAATGGCGACAACCAACGAGGTTGAGATCGACCTCAATGGCCTTTGGCGAGCCTTACCGGCCACTGGCAAGGCTCGAGCCCTCGCTAGTGGCCGGGCAAGGCTTGACCTCGCTGGATCTAATGAGGTCGGGCCTCACCAGCCTAGCGCGAGGCCACCCTCGCAGCCTAGGCAGCCTCGAGCTAGCCTCGCCACCCAGCGCAAGCAACCCTCGCGACCTCGGCAAGTGCTCGAGCCTTGCCGAGTGTCATCTTTGGCCGGTCGTCAAGGTTCGATGACCGACTTGAAGAAGGAGGAGGAGAAGAAAAAGGAAAAAGAAAAAGAAAAAGAAAAAAAAAAATATAATATAATATAAATCTTAAAGATATTAAAATATTATTAAAAGTTATTCATGTCATCGCCGATCGTGCCACGTCAGCCCACCGACGCCTCATCAACAAAATCTAGCCAAAATTAATTGGAAATGATTGAATTGATACTAGTGAAAATGTTCAAGACTAAATTAGTACTATGAAGAGATTTATGACTAAATTAGCACAAATGCAAAAGATTTAGAACTTTTTCAACACTTTTTCTGTAACTTTTGGGAAGTGAGGTCGTTAGAAAGGAAATTGGCAAAAAGGTAGCAACATATTCTATCGGCACCCAAAAAGGAAAAGGAAATAAATTTTGCTTTCCAACTTGCAAATGCACAATTGAAATTTACTTAAGAATTTGCTGGAGATTTGAATAGATGGGAGAAAGAAGGAAATAAGATAAACAAATATATATGTATACATATATATATGTATACATATATATATATGGTGAGGATTCATTGTTTATACAGAGAGGAACATATCAACGCTCAAGGGAGAGAAAATTGGTCCATCACAATCGCACTTACGAATAATTCCTGGTCGTAACCAAGACTAGACGCATAACACACTCTCAAGAGCATTGTAAGTTCTGAAGCTCTCCTTCCTCTCTCTTAGCATTCTCGATCAGAATAATTGTGGCTCATATCAAGAGACTTGCATTGCTATATTGCATGACACATGCAATCGATAGGTGAACATTTCGTTTGTCACTTACTAATTTGTGGTTTTTTTTAATGGTATTAATACAATTTAATGAATAATTAATTGAGGATAAATTTGTTACAAATATATCATTGTAGGATTTAAATTAGTTTGAAGTAAATTTATCATAAATATATCAGTTTTTGATTTTTTGTGATATCAATCATTTTCCAAATGTGCTCCCAAAAATAGTCACTCAGCCCTTCAACATTTGCCTAAAGATATTTAGAACCTTAAAGCCCACATCAAAGCCCAACCAAATGCAGCCTCAGTTTGAGCTACATCTTCAGGATCTTTATCATTGCTGTGATGTTGAGAAGCGGACATAATATTCATCCCCACAAGAGAAATCGAGAGGAGACATTCAATGGCAAAGAGCACGAAATCTGGAGGCCTTGTTTGGTATAGTCATCTACAAAGTCTCTCAGTGTACCTTTTTCTTACCAATCAAAGTCCCCAAACTTCCCACACCAACGGAAATAATTATACCATGCTACTTTCATTGCAGGTTCATTTTCCCCGATGGAAAGGAAGTTCTTAGAAAGTAAAGAAAAGTAAAAAAGAAAAAAACTGATATTGCAAAGTATACTAAGCATAGCTTACCAAAATTGTCATACTGATCAATATAACAGATTACGAATTCCAGCCTAAAGAGAGCAACGTGACAACGTGACAGATGGGCCTCTAAACATGCGCACGTCACCTTCAAGATCCGCTAGAAGTATGCTACATCACTCGGTACACCAATTTGTGAACCGTTATCAATATATGTGAACCGTTATCAGTATAAGTAGCATTATTCACTTTGAGCAGTTCAGAGAGTCAACTTACGGATGAAGCAAACTCATTTTACATATGGCATACTCATCTCTTTCCTTTATATTACCATTATAAGAAAGCGTGGGATTAAGTGATTCGAAAAACCAGACTCTGATTGGTGAAATATTGAACTACAGGAGAGATTTTGCAAAGATTGTCATTGACAAATAGAGATTGGCAAGGAAAAATGAAACACCTTTGCCTTTACAAAAGCTATACTGGGGGACCAACCTCAGCTTTCATATGAATCCGAATGCACGCTTAGCAGAGTCGAGAGTATTAGACAGAAGCATAGCAATTGTCACTGGTCCCACGCCTCCTGGCACAGGAGTAATGGCTGACACAACTTTGATTGCTTCTTCATAGCAAACGTCTCCCGTGATGTGGAAACCTTGATCAATGCGAGGATCCTGGACATTACAAACTCTTATTTCTATGACAGTAAATTGCTCAAAATGGAAACAGAGCAGAGCAAGCTAGTTCTTTTAAGTGGGACGGAGGAACAATAATTAGTTCCGAGGAAACTACCTGCTAAGTGACCACTTATACCACAGCAGCTACTTACACAAGATTATCGACATTAATGAGCATTTATACATCAACCCTAACTGTGATTTGAAGCTCCCCTCCGTCAGAGTGAGGACCTTACAGTTCTAGATCTATTTGCTAATTTTAGTGACCATGAATCAAAGCTTTCATAAGGAAATCCAGCAAGCAGACTTTACATCTTCTAAGGCTTTGCCCTTTCTCAATCCTTGATTGTTCACTCACAATTTCTTTTCTGAAAGACCCACTTATCTTTTAAGCCTTCTCCCTCAAACATCTCTTCCCTGAGCATAGTGCAGCATATCTGCATACATGCATTGAGTAGATCACATGTACGAGACCACCTGAAACAATACAAAAGCCAAAAGACAAAAACCACCCTCAAATTTTCCATAGTTACACCTTGGCAGCTAACTTCAAATCCTACACCTTGCACCCTCTAATTTCAACACCTCACACGACATATCTTAAGGTTTCAAGATCTTTGCACCCTCCAGTTTCCGTACTTTTTGGAATGGTGTTAAACTTCAAGGTAAAAAGTCTAAGCTGATGACACCTTATGACACAAAGTGTGGGGTAGAGGTTGTAAGTGCCAACCAAGAGAAAGCTTAGTGTAATTTTTATAATTTTCCCTAATAAAAAGAGTCCTGCCCCTGCTTTTCCAATTTTTTCAACATGAAAGATAGAAACAACAGCATCCTATAACCTATATCTTACTTATAAAGGTCAAAGCACATTACAATCCAAATTTGCATTCAAGTGAGGCCACACAGTTTGAGAACACCATTGGTACTGAAATTTCAGTATTTCTACCTGAACTTGATTGGTCCCCATATCCACTACAACAGCTCCCGGTTTTAGCCAACTGCCACGGATTAAATTGGGTATCCCCACATCAGCAATCACAATGTCAGCTTCTCTTGTAATCTGTTCTGGATTTTTGGTGAAAGAATGTACTGTGCTGACTGTCGCATGGTGCCTCTACCAGAGGAATAGATTAGAAGAGGATGATATGAGAGAACCTTAAACAACCAAAAGCGCCGAAAAAGGCATGCTTACCTGCAATAACAAAGAAGTGGGCAACCCAACAATCTTGCTTCTCCCAACTACCACAGCTCTCTTTCCCATGATTTCCACACCAGACCTCAACAGCAACTCAATACAACTCTTAGGAGCACAAGGAATAAAAAGTGGCTCCCTTCCTTTCATGGCAAGGTTTCCCATATTGAGGGGATGGAAGCCATCCACGTCTTTCTCTGGGCTTACAAAATTGATGATACTCTCCTCATCCACGTGCTGGGCAAACATCACATTAGGTGGCATAATTGTAAATATTTCCTTACAAGATGTGTTAAAAGAATGGTAATATCTCATTGAAATTTTTCTAGTAGATGAGGAGCTCTAGTCATTGCATCATCATCCACATCAGAAAATTAATAAGTATAGTATTGGAAACAAATTATGTACAGGTTACACTATTGAATTACTCTATGGAATGTGTCAGAACATAGCGAATGTTCCATTGGCAACAATGAATTAAGCAGACTTGTTTGATACAGATTACCCAAGAGATTCAAAAGAGAAATGGGAATGAAGCAAAAGTCTAGCTGTAGAAATTACTTGTGGCAAAGGGAGTTGCACAATAATACCATTAACTGATGGGTTATTATTTAATCTGGAAACAACGCGCAGAACTTCATCTTCTGTACATTCTTCAGGTAACTCCTCTACATAGGTCATTATCCCAACTTCTTCACAAGCTTTTAACTTGACACGAATAAAAGTTTGTGAATCCCTTCTTCCGCCAACCAACACAATAGCCAATCCTGGGGATTTTACAATGGTTTCCTTCATTCTGCAAATTTCATTGGCTATTCCTGCTCTAATAGTTCTTGCAATAGACTTCCCGTTTATTACATTAGCAGTTTGCCCATTGGCTGCTTCAAGTAAAAATCATAAGACAGGTTAGTGTGCTATGCACAAGGTAAATGAAGCAAGCAAAGAAGCAAGTAGTCCTGCTCAAACACCTTATATAGAGCTACAAGACAACAAGCTACCAAAAGTCCACAGGCAGAATAATCAACCTTACAACTTGGATTGCATGGAATTCCTAATTCTCGAAAGAGTTCTATAGAAACCATCCCCAACCATCTCACTGAAATCTTTAGTGCTTTTGGAGAGTGACTCCTGTTACGAAAAAGTCCATCAGATCCAATGAAGCATTTTGTGGTCCTTCATATGTCGATGCACACGAAAGCATAGTAAAAGATGATTTTCGAAAGTAGTCCTACGCCTGCTTGTGCTTTTCCTACATATGCACAGATTAATTTTTTTTTCAACAAGTTTTACATGCAGAAGTCACAAAAGTTACCGAGGAAAGTTGTGTCTCAGCTTCACTCAAGAAGAACCCAACCTTTTTCTAGTACCAAAAAGAAAAACCCGTCATTTTTTTCGAAGGATTCAACAACTTACAGTCGGCACTGGATTCACCATTATACTTCATAGGATCGCTAATGAATCCGAAACACAACGACGACGACGACAGCTGCACCTCACGATCGAAACTACGATATCGAAAACCAAAAGACCCGAACCCAAAAACCGCTTCTAGGCAATCAGCATGCTGCCGAACGAAACATGGAGAACAAGTCTCAGAAAACGGAAAAGCAGAGGCAACGTGCAGAGGACACTCACGTCAACCCTCGAAGCGACCCCAACAGACTCGAGTAACACGCGTTTCACACGCCCGAGAGCAAGTCCGGGCTCATCGCCACAGGTGGCGAAAAGGGTGGCGGGCCGGTCGCGGGAAGGACGATACCTGATGAATGGGAACGGAAGGCGCTGGAGTTGGGGCAGGGCACCATCCAAACGTCGGGGAGGTTCGGGCCGAGCAGCTTCAAATTCGAAGACAGCGAAGACGAAGAAGGCGATGATGGAGACGTCGACGAGTGGAGGGTCTTCCTTCCCAGCGACCGCCAGCTCGCCGCCCACAGGCCTCGCATTGTGCGCGCTCTAGGATAGGCGTCGCCGGCCGGCCGGCGCGCTCTGGATAGGCTTCGGATAAATTGGGATGGGTGTCGCAGGTTCTTCTTCGCAATTTCTAAAGTTCCAACCTTTATGACGGGGACCTCCAGGTCCTGAAGGAAGTCGGCAATTTTTAGCTCCATCCTTTTCCCACAAAAAATCCCAAAACCTTTTTCATGAACACCGTTATTCCAAACTCTTTTTTTCGACTCATGGATATTCCGAATTTACATCGACGATCGAAAATTGCTTTCTATCCATCTGGCCATCTGAAATCCAACGTGACCGTTAAAAATCTGACGTGATTATATGTGTGTTCATTACTGTTTCAAATTGGTTAGTTTGATATTATCTAGAAATATTATCAGTTCATTACTGTTTCAAATTCGTTAGTTTGATATTATCTAGAAATATTATCATGTCAGACTTTAACAATTATCATAAACAAAGGGTAAATGGTACGAGCTTAAGATTATTGATGCGACAAAAAAATTAGATATTAATGTCCGTCGAGAAAAATGTAGAGGATTTTGTGTGAGCAATTTTCTAATTTTAAGCATCTCAATCAGGGACGAGGTGGATGCCGTTTCACTGTAATGACTCTTGGGCAGTTTAAGGAAGATGAACTGGAAACCAGAAATAAACATGCGCGAGGTTTTTCTCTGTTGAAAGTCACCACTAGTTTGACTTTGAAAGGCCCAATCTATGCATAGTTAGAATTCCTTCCATAGATGCAGAAGCTCATCCGACCAGAAGGCCACTGCACCGGAAACACATCCGTGATTCAAGAACTTTTTCTCTCTGTTCGTCGATGACCATCGCTACAATGTCAAAATTTTTCATTTAAACAGAGGCTTCTGAGCTATGAAAAACCATACTTTTAAGTTTGGAGAGAGGGAGAGAGAGTTCGTGTGCAGCGAGGATATCTAAAACTTGAACAGCTTATGGTGAACTTTCAACACTAGTCGACATGTCAATGATATTCTAGTGCCGGTCCTATGAATACATTTGCCATCACCACTGTTCACAGCTTCATCTCCTTCTTCCGAAACCGATGACAGGTGAGGCACGACAGCTTCACCTTCATTCACGGCCTGGACATGGAAAAAGGAAATCACAAGACTAAGCTGGCATGTACCATTTTACTGCCGAATCAGGACAGCTGTAAGATGGAACTTTGGACGTTTTCTTAACAGATAGAAAGTAAAATCCATTACTAAATCCCATATCTGTGGTCAAGTGACACACCCGAGCTAATAATCTTACCCCGTCATACCGATGTTGAACTATCTCTTATGCCGTGCAGATAACCTGCAGTGCAGGTATACATTGTCAGATTTTTCAGCAAGGAAGCAAGATGAGAAAATTAAACACACAATAAGAATTGTATCAATTAGGCACTCACTGGAGTATGCATCATCCTTAAATATCAACAAACTGCGAGGCATCAACACAACAGAAAAGGGACGATGGTTATTCAACCATTTGTCAGTCCCCGAGTCAGAAGCCCCATTAAGCTCATTATCCTCACAACCACCGCCAGATGTATCAGGGGACGTCCTCAAACTGGGATGAGGAACAAAGTCCATTACCGCAGCCGATCCAAGAGACAAGATTGCTACAACTGGATAATAAGCAGGCCCATCTTGGTGTGGCTGCATAATACAAACAAATGGCGATAATAAGTAAAATGCAATTTGCAGCTGAAAGTCACTAACACATAAAACAGACAAATAGCCCATTATAACATTATGCAGTGTCATGGATCCTAGTACAGAAAGTATCGAAGCTCTTTCAATAGAACATTTCAGTATCTTCTAAGCGACACATTGATTCTAAATCATTGAAAGAAAAAAACATAAAATTCAGTACAAACCATTATGCCTTGGTCGGGAAGGTATTCATTAATGAGGACGTGATTTATTGTTGAAGGAAACAACCCTGATTCTTCAGATACTTTTTCAGTAACCTTCTTCAACCACGGAGGCACTGCAAGAGAGAGACAGAGAGAGAGAGAAGGAAGGGAGGGAGGGAGGGAGGGAGGGAGGGAGAGGGAAACTGCTTAGTCACAATGGTGAACAAAGCAAAGATACAGCCTGTGTAGAGCAGCAACTAACAATCAACTAGGGCCGAGCAAAGCAACAACCCTCCTTTACCAGCAGTTTCCCTGCATTTGATTTGAGATTTTCAACTATTCAGTTTTTTTTCTCTTTTCCTATTGATGTCTCAAAATAATTGCATGATGACCACCAGTCCACCAACCACAATGCTGAAGCTGCTGCTCTCACCAAAATACTTTAGAAATTTCAAAATCAACTATATCTATTTAATTTACCTCTAGTACTATTTGCTACTTGTTTGTTTTTTTTTTTTATGCCAACTATGAGAAGGACCAATGTAATTTCCTTACAAAATTTAAATCCATACTTGCAGACATTTGTAAACAGTTTTAGCAAGTATGGATCTACTCTCTGAAACTCAAAACATACTCAAATGCAGCAAGAACAAATATTCCATCATTAGAACACTTATGAGGAGAAAGCATGATATGGCCATAAAAATAAGTGTCAGAATATTCTTGTTCTAATGAAAATGGTGGCAATTTTTAAGGTGAGGTATGAGCAAACAAACCCAAGATCTATGCTTGTCACCCAAAAAAAAAAAGAAAAAAGAAATTCAAAACCATGTATTACAATAGTTGAATTCTGAATGGGCTGGGTATCAAAGACATCATTCAATTGATCTCAACTTACATTCTTGGGGAAGAAGACCTTTTTCATGGACGATGCCACCTGTCAGGAACCATCATAAACGATGTTATGATCACCATAAGGATTCGTTGAACATCTTTATTTGTATGAAAAAACCACATGCGCAGATATGCACACGCACAGATATGGTAGATATACGAACCCCAATTCTGCAGCCTCCTGTTCTTCAAAGATTTCCACTTTGATACTGGAGAGTTGTATACCTGCACAGGTACTCAATACTCAGCATTACAGATGAGATCACAATTAGACATGAGAACGGTAGGATAGAACAACCATGTATTGAATCATACTTTATCTAGCAGCTGCGTTTCTTCACTATCAGTGACAAAGTCTGGAACATAAATGACAGTTGGCACAGTTCCAACTACAAAATTATCAAGATTCCTCTTTGATTTCATTCTGCTCACCTTTCAAAGGAATTGATAGGGGAAACATCAGTGGAAAGCAAATAAAGTTTGAAAAAATGACTTCTACCTGAGGATAATAATCTTAAAATTTTTTTGCCCCTAGAAATTATTTGAAATGATCAAAAGTGCCAACTTCTCACACGGTTTTGGCTTCAAAAGATAAAATCAACACATAGAAGACAAGAAAGTTTCTGACATGGCCAAAATGTGTATCTTCATGAGGATGGACAACTTGTTTCGACTTCCAAGGAGGAAACTCTGCCCTTGATGATAATTTTGAAACAAAAGGCCCACTCTAAAAATAAGCCCAAAACAATTTCCAGAAAAATTTGGATACCCATTGCCCTCTTAAGTTTCATTTATACCCTTAAAATTAAACCTTATTGGTTTGATAATTAAACATTTCAAGACTTTAGTTGCTTTTTAGCCAATGGAGCCCTCCTCATGTGACTCAATTTCAGTCTCACAAAAACGTTCGCAAAAGTCCACCATTTTGGCTTTAAGGGCATGCTTATTGTGCAATTCTTTTATCTGCAGCTGCAGGAGAGTGAAACAGCGTGAGGGTGAGGTATAGGGCAGATTTCTGCAACTTCAAGAGGAACAACTTTGAGAATGAGGCTAAGCCAGGGAGGCATTTTGGTCTAATATCTAAGAACTTGCACCACAAGACATTTGTTAGCTATGAAAAGCATGATCCGAGTGCCAAAGTGATGAATTTGGACAATTATGGCCATCTATGAAGTTAAAAAAACAGCATTGTGAAGAGGGTAGGATGACTTCTCACTTGAAAAGAAATCAGAACTAGAAGTTTGGCACAAAAAAATAACTACTTGCGAACTGAAAAGCAATAAACAAACCGAGACAACCCGATATCCAATGCACAAAATGACAATGGCACTAAACTCTACTTAGAACTGTAGCTTCTCCAGATTGTCAATCCAGACTAGTACCGCCCATATTCAAATAAAATCAGTCCGACATCCACTACAAGCGATCATGCTCCTAATTTCTCCGACATTGCTCGGCAAAATTCAGAAGCCCCACGAGCCGCCGCGTTTCGCAATCGAGCAGTGCAGAGAACTAAACCCACTTGAACAACATCACACACGGCACTCGAGCACTGGCCACGGCGTTCATATTATACAGCAGCTCCGCTCGGAGCTTCGTACAACATGTCCGCAGTCCATCCCACATCCATCGTTCATGCGTAATTCGATCGACCCATGAACCGACGTAGGCGGAATCACAGTTAAGAACCTGGGAACGAGTGGTCTGTGCCCGATTCCTTCGCAAGCTTCCGCCTTTCGGACGCTGCAAACTTTGGGAGAGCGAGGGCAAGCGAACGGGTTTCAAGAGAGATCAAGAAAAGGAGGATATCCCTGAGCGAATCGGATGGAAAAAAGTTCTCGGAGGCCCAGAACATCGCAACGGCGACGTTCTGTCTCTTTGTTTCTGTAGAGGGTTTAATCGACCGGTTTAAGTGTACTTTTGCTCCCCTGCTGCTTTTGTGGTCCTTTATTTTCTTTTTGCAATTAAATCTTCATTTATTTAATACGTGCAATCAATTTCTTTTCGGAAAAAAATGAAGATTTGAATAATATTTTTTGAAAAATGATCGTTTCAAAAATGAATGGAACAAAAAATAATTTCACTTTTCACAAAGATATCTAGATATAAGTTATCATCGATAATTAAAGTATTTTTCATTTAGTAATTTTTTAAAGCGATATAATGGGTCACTTTTGAGAATGTTTTTTTAAATGATTCATTTTTATGAATCAGATGGAATCCAAGTTACATTGCTATGCGCCAAAAGTTGATGCATGGCAATGATGCGACAATACATTAGTATATCACGAGTTAGAAAAAGCTTGCATTCATCCCGGGAGAGGCAGTGGAAACAAGGTCGCCTCACTTGCAACTTAGCGATCACGTCATTCATCTCGATAGGGTTGTGACTTTTCGCTTGCGATATGCATGCTGGAATTTAATAGTTAAAAATCAGAACCGATCAAACATGATGGATGAATTCTTAGCATTTGATTTGTCTGGCTTGATTCAAGCCTATGTTTCATTAGAAAAAATGAAAAAAGAAACGAAGTATACAAATTGATAGCATTCTAGGCAAAGGTCTATTCATCAAATCATTTAATCACTGTAGAATAAGATAATAGTGAATTAAATCATTGTATATGACTCTGTTAGTAACGGATAAAAAAAAAAAGACTATTAGTAAAATACTCGCACGTATATAAGCATGTGACTTTAATAAAAATTCCATCCTTCCCGCACTATGAACTTATAAAATAAATACTCATTCTTCTAGAATGAGCCGAAGTATACACATATAAGGTTCTTTTTGTGTTATACTCAGGTAAAAGTACTTCAATTTTGAACTAATTTACATCTTTTTTTATGGGTAATTAACAATGTAACATGACAAGAATCACTCATACACCTAAACTAGGATTACTTTGTTTCATATTTACAGAAGATAAGCATAATACTTTTTGTGATCTCTCGTTGTTAACACAAATTAATAATAAAATTCAATTTTCGGATACAATATGTATTTTTGCAAGCAGATGATGCAAAGTGATTTTGGATTAAAAACAGAGGATGATTTTTTTATATATTTTCCTATATTCTTTTTTTGGCCGGAAATAGTTTTCCCTATATTAAAAGCAGAGGGACATCATTGAACGCTAAAGTTCAGTAACGCGAAATCAAGCCATCTCTTGGAACGTAATTCGCGAAACATTAGGGGTGGGAAAAAAAATGATAACACGATGGAGTGACAATAATTTCTAATGAAGTCGATGGCAAGAATAACCAAACGATTTCCGGAATGAGATTACCAGAAAGATCAAACGTACGCATCTGAAAAACCTCTTGCACCGAACTTACGATCTTTTTGGTTATGATAATTATATTAGAACAAAATTGATTTCTCCCACCATCTCTTTCCCAAGAAGAATTCCCTCCCTTCTCTCAATCCACATCGCCATTATAATTAGAAAAGAAAAAGCCAAAAAGCAAAACAAAAAATCACAGAGCCCTCTCTCTATATGGAGTAAGGTGGAGGCTTGGGCATGTCCTTGACGATCCCGCAGAGCAATGCGTTGTCGGGAATGTTGTACTCGTCCCTCAGGGAACGCTCCGGCGACAGGACGCTGAGGTACATTTGCTGTCCCAAGTACCGTCGTTCGAGCAGCTCCGACCTCAGGTTCCAGAGCCCGGCGTTGTCGAACGTCAGCATGATCGCCGCCCACGACTTGGGGAACACCGGGACTGTGTGCCTGCTCACCGCGTCGAGGAGGTTGTAGTTCTTTCTCTTGTCCGGCGTCCACCTCCCGGGCTCGACCCTGACAAGAACACATTGGATTTCGCACGGTTAGATGTCAGCGGGAAAACAACGTTCAATCGAGACATGTTAGGAAAAATAGGAAGATCTGTGGTCGACTTACGCGACCGCGAAGAAGGAGTAGCCGTCGAGGTGCCACGACTGGATGGTCTTCTCGTGATTCTCCAGGATGATCTCAACAAATGTGCGGAACGTGATGTTGGCCACGTTAGGCTCCACTGTGACCTTGTTGCCGACGGTGGCGGGCGGGTCGTCCTGGATCACGTCGTACTTGAAGACCTTGTCGACCACATTGTAGTACTCCGCCAGCTTGAGCGGGGTCTTGGGCTCCTCGTGGGAGACGCCGTTGATGGCGTAGAGGAGCTTGTCGTTGACCTTAGAGGCCGAGTTGACGAGCTTGATGGTGCGGGTGATGTTGATGTGGCCGTAGTGGTAGGATCCCTGAGGGTTGGGCCTGGCGGCGCTGGCGGTCAGGTTCCATCGGAAGGACCTGAACTGGTTGAGCGACCATGCCCATCCGACTGGTGCTTTCGGGATCTCAGGTGAAGCCTGTCCCTTGCCATTCGTATAGCTGACGACGGCGGTGGTGGTGAGCACGGTCTTGGTGAAGCGGGTCGAAGCGACCATCAAGTAGTCCTTAGGCTTTTTGTCGGCCGTAACCAAGACGCCGAAGCACTGCCCGACATGGACGTCGAGCGACTCGTAGGTGTTATGGACCGTGTGAGATCCTTCCATCTCGACGAGCTTCATCGGGTGGTCTTGAATCCTGAAGTTGAGGGAGTTCTTGAGGCCGACGTTGCATATCCGGTACTTGTAGGTCTTGCCGGGTTTCATCGTGAAGAGGGGCTCGTCTTTTCCTCGGCTCTTGTTCGATTTCCCATTGATGAGGACCCCTTCAGGTCGGCCGAGTGCTCGGCCACTGTCCAACAAGCTCTTGAGTTGGGTGTGCGACTTGGTGTACCAGTCGCCGATCATGACCGTATAATCGTCCTCCGGGTCGGCGTACGGGACAGGGATGAGCAACCGGCTGTTGATGCGAAGGCCGCCGAACCGCCAGCAGCGCGGTGCATGGCGGTGCTCGGGTAGTAGAAGTAGCTTCCAATTTGATCCTTCACTTGGAAATGGTAGGTGTAGTTCTTTCCTGGAGGGATTGGACAGTTGGTCCCAAGCACGCCATCTTGCCAAGAGTTCTTTCTTTGTTGCACTCCGTTCCTAGGGCCAAAAAGAAGGGTGATAATAAGCATTAAATTTTATTATCATCTCATACCAATTAAATTCGAATTTACGTTTTCATTGTAAAATAATCTTATTTATAAATGACGTCATAAAGAAAATCTTGATGGGATAGAATGGTACACATATAAAAACTAGGAAGAAATGCATTGAATGAAAAGAATTTCGCGCTAACAAGCATGTGTTAGGTGCTTGACAGGAGTGAGTTCATTTTACCATGTGATCAGGAACGGCTCGTCCAGGTGGTTGAACACGTTGACGACGATGTTATTGTTGGAGGTGGAGTTGATGTTTGGCCCCGGGAACTGGCCGTTGATGAGTATGGCCTGCTGGGGGACCCCCAGGGGCGAGACCGTGCCGTAGGTGATGTTCCACGTGAAGAACAGGTAAGGATCCTCGCCTCGAGCCACCGTGGCCCAGGCCGAGAGGCACAGGAACAGGATCGGGATCCGTAGGCCCATGTCTTGATTGTCTCTCGGCTTCCCTGTGGGGAACTTGGTTTTCTCTTCCGGTCTCCGTGTTTCCATGGATCTGTCTGTCTATCTGATCTTTGGTTCTATCAGGGTGTATCAGGAAGAAGACGACTCGCTCTGGTTTTTACCATCCAAGTTCATGCCTCTCTCTATATATATGAGACTAATACCGACGCGTTGACAATGTCAACCGTTGAAAGTCCCGCTAAATTCTCTAGCCTTTCCTCCTGTCTTGTGCTCTTATTTCCACCATCTGTTTTCGTTGTGATTTCCTAGGACCTAGGACACCTCCCTCCCTCCCTCTCTCCTCTCTCTCTCTCTCTCTCTCTCTCTCTCTCTCTTCCCCCATGAGGTTCATGGTGCCTAAAGTATAAAAGGAAAGAAAAAGGTATTTGAATTTCTAATTATTGATCATCTATTTTCTCCAAGACAAAATAGAATGTCGATTAATGAAAATGGTGGCTTACCTTGGAAGAATTCAGTCCTAGTATAAGGATAATCCTTCTTGATAAGTTAGACTAAATATACTAGAATAGAGTTATCATTATGCGATGAGAAAATAACATAAATGATCAATGAATTTTGATTGAATTTACAATGTTGTCTTTAAACTTTTAATTTAATCAATATGGTTTTTAAACTTTAGTTTAATGTGCAATATTGTTCCGGAACTTTTATCATTCAACGTGATCCCTAAATTTTGGTCCAATATTTGATATTGTCCCTAAACTTTTAAACTTTTTCATACAATTTAGGAATTACACTGAACATTTACCTATAGTTCAAAGACCATATTGAACATGTTAAATGTCTACGGATAACATCATACATTAGACCAAAATTCAAATATCATATTGCACCAATTAAAAATGAAAAAATAACATTGCATATCAGATCAAAGCTTGGCATCTACTTATTTTAATTTCCTCAATACATCTTTTGATCCAATCGCATGAAATATGAAAAGTGGGCGTGTATAGCATCATATTCTATTTTTGTTAGGAAATAATAACAAGAGAGATGTTATATGTATCATACACTAGCAACAAATCGAATCTATTTTGGTAGAGGAAATGGCAACAAATTGACAAGAGCCAGCTCAATATAATTCAGCTAGCTCATCAAATGGACTCTCACCCAAAATTCATTTCATCCACATTAAATTCTACACGATCTTCTCTCACCATGTGAAATCAAAACTTATTACATTTCCATCTTCGTTCGCGTCTCATCAAGTTCGAACCCACAAAAATCCCTGGTCGGTTCCGCCGCCCGACACGATCAAGGGGGAGGAGGGGCGCATGGCGTCGATCAAGACCTAATCGCCAGTCGCGAAACTCGTTGACCTCATCACGGTTGTATCCTCCCGAGACCTGCAATGGCCTAAATGTTTTCTAATTTTAGAGAGCGGAACGACGAAACCGGCCAAGCGCAATTCAAGAGGACACGGAGAGAGAGAGAGAGAGAGGAAAAACGGGTGGCGCGGAGAGATTGTCGATGGACGAGAGGCAAAGAAGGCAAGACGCGATTTGGCAAAGGGCGTTATAAAAAGGGATGGCTCGGCACCACAAAGGAGGCAAGAAGAAGAAGGAAACAATTCTTCTTCCGAAAGAAGAGAGGAAAAAAAAAACACAGACTGACCTTCGTGTGACTGGGTGTAAGGATTTTATAAGGAGGGCAGGGGTGAGAGGATGAACACGGTGACGCTAGCGTCGCTACTGTGCCTCCTGGCCGGAGCCGCCACCGTGGCGAGGGCCGAGGATCCCTACTTCTTCTTCACGTGGAACGTCACGTACGGCACCATCTCGCCCCTCGGCGTCCCCCAGCAGGGCATCCTCATCAATGGCCAGTTCCCCGGCCCCAACATCAACTCCACCTCCAACAACAACATTGTCGTCAACGTCTTCAACCACCTCGATGAGCCATTCCTGTTGACATGGTCGCCGCCCGCCTCCCCCGCCTTCTCTCTCTCTCTGTTTTTTTTTTGTTTTTTTTTTTTCTTTTGGCTTTATAGTACCGGGTAATCTGAACCTTTCGACCGGACTAAACGCGGGTTATTTTGTCGATGCAGGAACGGAATCCAGCACAGGAAGAACTCCTGGCAAGATGGAACGCTGGGGACCAATTGCCCCATCCTTCCAGGACAGAACTACACCTATCACTTCCAGGTGAAGGATCAGATCGGGAGCTACTTCTACTACCCCACCACCTCTACCCACCGGGCGGCCGGCGGTTTTGGCGGCCTCCGCGTGAACAGCCGCCTGCTCATCCCTGTCCCTTATGCCGACCCTGAGGACGACTACACCGTTCTCATTGGCGACTGGTACTCCAAGACCCACAAACAGCTCAAAACCTTCCTGGACAGCGGCCGATCCCTCGCCAGGCCTGACGGCGTCATCATCAATGGCAAGTCCGGGAAAGGCCCCGGCGGCGATGAGCCCGTCTTCACCATGAAGCCTGGAAAGACCTACAAGTACCGGATTTGCAATGTCGGTTTGAAGAACTCCCTGAACTTCCGGATCCAAGGGCACCCGATGAAGCTGGTCGAGATGGAAGGATCACACGTCGTCCAGAACGTCTACGAGTCCCTCGATGTCCACGTCGGGCAGTGCTTTAGCGTGCTCGTGACCGCCGATCAGGAGCCCCGTGACTACTACATGGTCGCCTCCACCCGGTTCACCAAGGAAGTGATCACCGCCACGCGCATCCTCCGCTACACCAACGGCAAGGGACCTGCCTCCACTGTCCTCCCTAAGGCTCCCGAGGGCTGGGCGTGGTCACTCAATCAGTTCCGATCCTTCCGATGGAACTTGACCGCCAGCGCCGCAAGGCCTAACCCTCAAGGATCCTACCACTATGGCCAGATCAACATAACCCGCACCATCAAGCTTGTGAACTCAGCTTCCAGGGCTGGCAGCAAGCTCCGCTATGCCATCAATGGTGTCTCGCACGTCAATCCCACCACCCCACTCAAGCTCGCCGAGTACTTTGGAACTGCCGACAAGGTCTTCAAGTACGACGTGATCCCCGACAGCCCACCGGAGCAAGAGCCTAAGTTGGTGACCTCGGAGCCAAATGTGGGGAATATCACCTTCAGGACCTTTGTCGAGATCATCTTCGAGAACCACGAGAAGAGCATCCAGTCGTGGCACCTCGATGGCTACTCTTTCTTTGCCGTCGCGTGAGTACTCTTTCGCTTATGCCCGTCGTCGTGCAACGACAACCGCATCAAGTTTACTACAACTCAGACATTGATTGAACAACTCAATTCACATTGTTTTCCATTCTCGTGTAATTTCAGCGTCGAGCCTGGTAGGTGGACCCCAGAGAAGAGGAAGAGCTACAACCTCCTCGACGCCGTGAGCAGGCACACCGTCCAGGTGTTCCCCAAGTCGTGGGCAGCGATCATGTTGACGTTCGACAACGCCGGCATGTGGAACTTGAGGTCGGAGCAGCTGGAGAGGAGGTACTTGGGCCAGGAGATGTATATCAGCGTCCTCTCACCGGAGCGATCCCTCAGGGACGAGTACAACCTCCCCGACAACTCCCCACTCTGTGGTTCCGTCGTCGGCTTGCCACTGCCCGCCCCTTACACCATCTAAAGTGTTTGCTTTGTCCTGAGAATCTCGTACCTAGAAACAAAAGTGGTGGCAGTAGAGAGAGCGAATGTATCGAGCCACTTTTCGATATTTCTCGAGCATCTGTGAACTCTAATACAATTTTCTGATCTCTGTTTCATCTTGGTATCATTCTCTTCTATCGTTCTGTAATCTAATCTAAATCGAATTTAATGTACGGTCGCAAAATTGGACATGATATGTCTGAACATAGAATCCACGACGTGACAGCGCATCGATATAACATATCCCAAGAAAACTCAGGCATGAATCCCTGCGATTGCTCCGTGCGGCATCATAGGATTTGCGATGTGGACACCGTATGTCCGAGGACGGGGTCAGGGAGGGGCAAGCAAGGCCTTGCCCGCCTACAAAATAGAGCAACGGCCCTGACCCTACGTACTTAGGAATCTCAAAATTTGTTTGAATGTCTCGAACTCCTAAGCCATTCTTCAACCGTTCTTTTGAAAACTATGCTTCCTCATATTAAATTCAAATTGATTAAGCATTCAAAATCGATTCTCTTCCTTCATGAATACAAAAATAGAAGCAAGTTTCCGCAAGGAGGCTTGGATCGGAGGAGACCCGTCGCTGGAAACAGTAGGAGAGCCTGTGGGAGAAAGGCCAGCCCGAGGTTGGCCTCGATGGTGCGCCCAAGTGCGTCCCCCAGCCAGGTTGGCCTTGGACTGCTGCGGGATGGCGGGTCTCAGGCCGCTCCTCCTCTTGCTTCTCCTCGAGGTCCTCTGCGATCCTTCTCCATCCTCCGCCCTTTGGATCTCAAACCCACCCCCACTTGGCCATCGCTCTCTCCACTTCCTCTTCCATCCTGACACTATTTGCTAAAACAATTTGAGAAAGATGAAAAAATGCATGTGATGACTCTAAGATGTCGAGTATATGATAGGCTATGAATCTTGAGGTGAATTGTTGATTTAGAATGTTTGAAGATGAAAACAGTCACACGACTCGAAGAGAATGAGACGAATAAACTTTTTGGTATTTCGCCTTATAAATTTGATATGTGACTCATTAAATATATGTAGCATTCCAAGAAGATATTGTTGAAAATAGCATTACAATACAAACTCTTAAATCTGTGCACGGGTATTGAGAGCCGAACTGACGTCATCATTGATCTTGTAAATTGGCAAGCGGGTAACCGATCTTTTTTTCCTTTTTTTGGTCAGAATTAACGATATTTTCATTATTAACTCGGCATTGACAAAAAACATAAGGTTTCGATGTCCAAACAGAAAATCAACAAAAGGGAATTAGGGGAGTTGGTAATCCAGTTCTACAGGAGGGAACCGGTTCGGTGGGCTTTGGCGACCCATTCGGCCGCTTGATTATATATCCTCGGCTGAAAACAGATGACCACGTCCTTCAGCTGGCCCAGCAGAGATCGGCAGTCTTTGACTATAGATTGAACAGCCCATGTTGGCTTTGCCCGGCCCATTATAAACTCTACTGCAGACAAGCTATCCAAAGCCAACAATGTTGACTGAGCAGGTGCAAGTACGCCTCTTTCTTGTTCAATTCGTGTGCTTCTTTTCCTTTTTTACCAGAGCAAGGCTTCCCTTATTGTAAGGGTTTCAGCGATTAGAGCAAATGAGGCAACGATCCAGCTCACAAACCCATCAAAGAGAGCTCTATCCTTGTTTCTACAAACGCCGCAAGCGGGTGACCAATCGACAGCCATTAAAGTCGCCAACTTATTTAGTGAATCGACAATCTCTTCGCTTAATTGGCAACTTCCAATGAATTTGGTTTAATTACTAATAGCATAAGATGGTGATAAATCACTATATTCTTGACAAGTGAAAGATTTGAATAGCAATTCCTGATGCTTGGGAAGCCACCAACGAGAAGCCAATGGGACGATGACTTGTAGAACTAGATCAAGCAAAACAAAACATGGAATGCAGCAGCGATCATATTATATGTTGATTTTATGAAAAAATGATTATAATAAACATTCTCTTGATGTTACAATAACGCTTAATTACATATAAGCATATAAAGAACTCTCACACTCACATACACCACTTTCACGTCACTCACTTCACACACTACACACTGTCACTTCTCCACACGTCACTCACAACAACACAACACCACACTCTCTTACACCACTCACTATTACACAAGACCCCCACACTCACACACACTTTACACAATACGCTCACACACTTCACTTCACTCTGCACAAAGGAAAGAGGGACTGCCTATTCATAGGCATGGGAAGTCGGCGGAGCCCTTCAATTTGTCAACTTGCTGATTTCAAGTTGTCAACAATTTCGGCTACTTGTCCAACAAGGATTTTGACTAAAGAAACAAAGATGTGGCAAGAAAAATCTGGAGAGAGATATGGAGAACTCTAGAGAGAGAGAGAGAGAGAGAGAGAGGCGGTGCTCTCTAACACTCCCCCTCATCAACTACTCTCTCTTAGCATGAACCTTGCAATCATACCAAGTTGTCTTTGAAACTCTCCGAATTTTGCAACTCCAAGATCTTTGGTGAAGATGTCCGCAACTTGATCATTCGTTTTGGTATACTCCATCTTTATCTCGCCTAGTAATACTTTTTCTCGCAGGAAATGATAGTGCACTTCTACATGCTTGGTCCTCGCATGGAAAATTGGATTATCCGCTAAACTTATGGCTGATAGATTATCACAATATAATCTTATCAATTGATCTATCGGTTGATGAAGATCCTCCATTAATTGTACCAGCCATGTACTCTCTTGAGCTGCCATTGTTGTTGCTCTATACTCGGCTTTTGTCGTAGACAATGACATAGTTGCCTGTCTTTTACTACACCATGACACTATTGCTAATCCAAGGCTAAACATGTATCCAGTAGTTGATCATCGTGTGTCACAATCTCTAGCAAAGTCAACATCGCAATGGCCTACAACCTCACATGATACTTCTTTCTTATACATGAGCCCAAAATCAAATGTATCATTGACATACCTTAGTATGCACTTGACTGCATCTAAGTGAGGCTTTCATGGCTTCTCCATGAATCGGCTTGCTAGTCCCACTGCGAAAGCAATATCAAGCTGTGTTCTGGTTAGGTAAATAAGGCTACCTACCAATTGTCTATACATAGCTGAGTCTTCTAATTCTCGTCCTTCAGCTGCACAAAGCTTTATATTTCCATCCATTGGAGTAGATATATGTTTGCAATCAAGTATCCCAAACTTGTCTAGGAGGTCTCATGCATACTTATGCTAATATAGGAATAGTCTTTCATTGGACTTCTCAACCTCAAGTCCCAAGAAATGTTTCAATTCTCCAAGCTCTTTCATCTGAAACCGCACTAAGAGATTGGCTATGATTTGACATATCTCTTCTTCATTATATCCAATGAAGATTAGATCATCCACGTAGATTAATACTATTGCAAACTTGCCATCTTCTACCTTCACAAACAAGCTTGATACTGCTGGAGGCTATCGAGTAACCACTTTGCACCAAGAATTCAACAATCTTCCCATACCATGCTCTCAGGGCTTGTTTTAAACCTTAAAGGGCTTTCTTTAACTTGCAAACATAGTCTGGATGAGTCTTACTTTTAAAACCATCTGGCAACACCATGTATATATCTTGATCGAGTTCTCCATGTAAGAAGGCATTCTTCACATCTATATGCCATAATTTCTATGACTTGCTTGCTGCAGGTACTAGTAAGACTCAAACTGTAGTAATCTTTGCTACTAGGCTAAAAGTCTCATCATAATCTAGGCCATACTTTTGAGAGAATCTTCGAGCAACTAATTGTGCCTTATATCTTTCCATTGATCCATCTAGTTGAGTTTTAAGTTTGTAAACCCATTTGCAAGGTATAGGACGTACCTCTTTAGGTCTCAACACTAGGTCTCATGTCTCGTTCTTTCTTAGTGCTTGTATCTCTTCCTCCATGGCCTTCCTCCATTCCACGTCTTGTGAGGCTTCCTCATATATAGATGGCTCGACTACTCAGACATCTTTGGTTAATGCTACATTTGCATATTTGGGATTTGTTCTTCTTTGTCTTGGTGATCTCCTAAGTTGAGGTTCGCGCTCTTCAAATTCTTTCATCTAACTTGGTCAGAGCTCTTCTATAATTCTTGGACGTACACCAGTTTTCCATGGACTCTTTGATTTCTCTGGCAACTGTGCTCTGACTTCTTAAAGAAGAGATAGTTGCAATCTAGTATTACAGCACATCGACATCAGGTCGAAGAATTGAAAGCGCTAGAGAAAATTACTAGAAGAAGTCCTAAACTTATTAAATTTATTCCAATCTAGTTATTTCCATTTTGGTCAATTTAGTTCTAAGTTTTTTTTAGAATTTGCCAATAGATTTAACAGGAAGATGAGAGAAATCCCACGAACAAAAAATTAGAAAAGGTGCAAAATCTGAAAGATGTATCCTTTGAATGTATGGAGTTAATAGCTATGCTCATTTTATTAAACAAAAAAAAAAAAAAAGAGTTTGTACCATGGAATGCAAATTCATAAAAGCCACCGAAAAAAACTTAAATTATGGCCATTGTGACAAATTTGTCTTAAATTTCTTTTTGTGACATAAAAAACTCTAGATTTGTATATGTGTAATATATTACCCCAAACTTATTTTTTATGATATTGAAAATCCTAAACTTAGGCTCGTGCCACATATTTATCTTCCGTCAATAATGTTTTATTTTTTTCTTCCTCCTTCATCTTCATAGCTGCCCTTGCAGTTGTCGTTGTCCTAACTGTCACCCTTGCCAAATCAAGGAAGAAAACAAAGGAGGAAGTTAAAAAAAAAAAAGGAAAAAGAAAACAAGAAAACAAGAAAAGAAAAACATCCTATGAGTTAAAATATTTTCGCTACATGAATGTTATGTCAACAACAGAGTTTGCTTTACGTTATCCATGTAAGTAGCCAAATAAGACTTTTAGCTGCTTTCATTAAGAGAATTATGACAGAGGGTAAATATATTACACGAGTATCAACTTAAAATAAAAATGTTATATGTGTACGATTTAAGATAGGGTAAATTTGTCACACAAGAACAAATTTCGAGTTTCTTTAATCTTTTTTCTTTGATAAAATGAGTATCATCCTTGTTTTTTTTTCTTTTTTCTTTTTTTTCTTTTTTTTCATGATTAGGCCTTTATTAAAAATCCAATATCTTTCCTAGCTATTTCAATTTCAACGTATGATAATATAACAAAATCCACCATCGATTTTCTAGGAGTGTTCCCCTCTCCAAAGACTTACGAGTTCATGCAAGACCGTACGCAAGATACTGTGCTTTTGACTGCTCACGCCAAAACGAGGGAGCAAAACGACATTTGCACCCCTCCAAATATTGAAAAAAAAAAAAAAGAAAGGAAGAAAAAGATTTATTGGCCATTTCTTTTCTCGAATTCCGACATTATAGTCTCCCTCGAAAAATGAAATATTAGATGGTCCGCGACCAAACATAAATAAACCCAAGCTCGACCGTCTTCATTTCCGGATGGCGCAGACCACGATAACCCCGTAGAAGCAGGTCTTCGCCAGGAGGCCGAGATCGGCGGAGACCCGCCGCTGGAAGCGGTCGAAGAGCTCGCGGGCGAGGGGCCGGCCGAGGTGGGCCTCGACGATGGGTCCGAGGGTGGCCCTGACCAGGTTGGCCTTGGACCGGCCGTACGAGGCCGGGTCTCGGGACCACTCCTCCTGCTTCTCCTCGGAGTGCTCCCTGATCCGCCGGTACTCCATCCTCTGGATCTCGAACCCGCCGCACTTGGCCATGGCTCTCTCCACTTCCTCCGTGCTCCTCATGTACGCCGGGATGTTGAACCCGTCTCTGGTCTCTTCATCTATCAAGCCCTTTTGCACACGAAGTTGTGTACCAAAATTTTCTTGAAATAATTTGAGAAAGTATGGAAAATGCATATAGGTAAATTACATATAGGATGACGGTAAAATTGTCTAGAAAGTTCTAATATTGTAGAGCCGTCAATTTAGTCATAAACTTTTCAATCTGATCAATATAGTCTTAAGTCTTATTACAATTTTTCAATATAGTCATTGTTATCAATTTTAACAGGAAATTACTGACATAACAATCCAGTCAGCACTGACTATCAATGTCGTGAGCGATTTTTAATTTTTTTTAAATGTTTATGAATTCCCCCCCCTTTTTTTTTTTTTTTTTTTTTTTTCCTATTTCCCTCCACTAGTCGCCAACCACAAGCAAGGGCCACGATGCCATAGTTGGTGTTAACAAGAACACCATGTCAACGATTTTTAGTTAAAATTGGCTGGAATGACTATATTGGAAAATCATTAAAAGATTTAGGACTAAATCAACTCAATTGAAAAGTTTTTAATTGAATTGGTGACCGTATAATAGGTTTAGAATCTTTTTAATAACCTTCCAACGATGGCTGAGTGTAAGATGGTGATACATCACTATGTTTGTTACCTTACCGGCGAGACTCGAATATCAATTTGTTATGCTTGGGTAGCCACAGGTGACGGAGCCAAATCGGTGAGGCTGGCAAGTGCGGCCTCACCCTGGCTACTGGATATTCAGTGTAATTCTTAGTTTCTATGCAAGTTTTTTCAAATTCTCTTAAAATTCCTTCCTTTTCCTTTTGCAATACAAAAATTCATTGATTTTTTTAATGTAATTATTAACGTTTAATCATTAAAAATCATGAAGAATCCTATATCAATGCTATACCAATTTATCATTACATTTTGAAAAATTTTGAATACTTCACTTTAAATAAGAGTTCATGCACTGAAAAACCCTAAATCGATACATTTATGACAAATTTACTCAAAATGACTACAAAACATCCAAAACTTGTACATTTGTGACATAATTTACCTCAAAATAATTTTTTGAAGGCCAAAAATTTCAAATTGTTATATTTGTGACAAGGCACCCTTTATTAAGTTGGATTAATACCACAAAAAACTAAAAAACTGATACAATTGTGACAAACAGATAATAAAATCAATTGTCACGTATTGTCTAACTCAGGGATTTGACTGTATAATTTAACGAAAATTAACAAGGTAAATTTATCATAAGTGTACAAATTTTGGGTAAATTTGTCAAAAGTATACCAGTTTAGGATTTTTCATAGTCAAAAAATTAGTTTGGAGTAGATTTGTCATATGTGTACAAGTTTGGGATTTTTCGTGATATTAACCCCATTAAATAATACTCCAATTGTTGAAAAAAAAAAAAAACAAGAAGTAGAGGTCATTTTTCAATAGATTACATACATTTTTTCTTTATTTTGCTTGAGATTTACCGCATATAACTCGTCATATACCCATGCAGCGCGCGAATGGAGAAAACCTAGAATGACAGAAGAAAACATCGAACGACTGACCATGCATCACATTCAGACTCTCCAGAGACAAAGACTCCTAAAATAGCAAAGCAAAGCGCATCTTCTGATGTCATGCCGGTTACGAAGTCGGAGAAAGCAGAGGACATCGCATCGCATTTGCAGGAGAAGACACGGTGATGATGCATGTGCGAATGTCTTCAAGCTCGACGCGAAACAGCAAGAGATAAGACTGGCGTATGGGATCGTGCACGCAGTGCAGCATCATGACAAGGACGATGTGTGTGTCGGTACGTAACTATATGCAAAGAGGCGATGCGCGTACCTCGTCCAGGAGTTCCTGCCAAGCTTGGTCCATGGAGGTGGTGAAGGGGTGCTTGTCTCGCGAGTCCGGATCGCCCAACTGGTCGCAGGGCTGTCGGGAGCTTGGCCGCCCTCCCATCAGCATGAACAGCATCCCGCCTTCCACGATCTCTTCCTTCCGGCACCGCAAGAAGTCGTCCAGGTCCTCCTCAGACTGCCTAGCATAGGCCTCCACCACCTCATCCTTGGCCCCGTCGATCCATGCCCTTCCCCTGTTCCACGCCGGCGAGCTCTTGTTCGTGACTTCTTCTGGTATCTGCCTAAAGAGAGACAAATTCATAAGCTATGCTTCTGCAGACTTGAAAAAGTGATACCATTAGGTTTCCATTGATCCCACCCAGTTTCAAACCAGAAGTATGCTACCGTATTTCTTACAGGAGTTATGATAAAATGTACGTTATCGCGACGAGGGGATCGGTCCCAGAAGTATCATAGAGGAATGCCCCTTTGAAAAAGAAAGCAAGAAGCCACTAGGTGCAAGGCCTAGTGGTGAAGGGACCGGAGGGTTTGGGCTGGTCAGGAAAAAGAAAAACAAAGCAAGAAGAAGAAACGTGAAGGCTATTCTTGCTATTTTTGCTGAGAGTTACGTGTGTTTTTCCCGATCAGAACTTGGGAGGCTGGCGATGGCTGTCATCCTCCTTGGCCACTTGAAGTTCACTTCAATTTTCAGCCGGCATATGCTTTTTATACAAGTACTTCAATCTATGAAAATTCATATGAAGTTATCATGTTTCATTCGAGGCTAGGGTATTGCGCGACTACTGACTTTCGATTTTGCTCCTCAATCTAAATTTCTACATCCGCAACGATAGTCTGAACTGTAACGGATGAGCTCAGGCGACTTAACTATGCACATCGAATGGATTTTGCTGGCCACGGGAAGGAGGGAAACGCTTGGAGGACTATGAAGTAAAGTGACAATAAGTTCATTGAAGTAAGGGAAACTATGAGGATTTCAGATGGTAAAATCAGATTGATGATTTGAACGCCAGATACCATGCCTATGAATGGTACAAAGGAGGTAAGAGTGAAGAAATATCATCACCTGAGAGAGCCAGTGCAAGGCGCTCAAGCTCACGGCCACATGAAGCTTTGCCCTCGGGAAGAGGCGGTGATAGAATGACCCAGGCACGCCGGCTGCAAAGTAGCGGCGCCTGCTCATCTCCCTGCTACAATCAGCGGGCACCACCCCACTCAACGTCCTGAACAAGTAATTGAAATCGTTCGACGGGAGGTCGGAGAAGAAGGCCTCGAACTCAGGCTCGAACCCCAGCTCCTCCACGTACCTCTTCCTCAGGCCCTCCACCACCATGTTGACCGTGGCCAAGGTGTTGTACCCCGTGGCGCAGCCTAGATCGGCGATCCTCAGTGAATCGTCGTGCCTCGACGCGAGGAAGAGCTTCATGGACTGTATGGCATTCAAGAGCAAGGGCTTCGATAGGGAGACTGCAGAGGCGGGTGCGTCGGAGTTCTTGGCATAGCTCCCATCATCATCGCCGCCTTGCATGCACAGCACTCTGTGGAGGCTTATCGGCCCTCCCCACGTCCAGCGCCTGCTGTGCCACTCTATTGCACTACTGTTGGGCTCCGACGCGACATCCTTGGCCGGTGCTGATGATACCATCGTCGAACTGAACGGCGGCGATTCCATTGTTTCTACCTCAGCAGGATGAAAGACACCTGAAGACTCTCTCAGGAAGGTGTATAAGCCTATCTCTCTCTATCTCCCTCTCTCTCGCTCACTCTTGTGGCTCAAACTATTGCTTTAGAGTCATTCTATATAAGGAGGGATTCGTAACCGTCCCATTATAGCGTGGTGTCTCTAAATTCATGTATGATCAGATATTATTATTTCCAGAGATAAAAGAGATTTTTAACCACTCGACAGGTGAAGATGACTGACTCGGGTCGGGCCGCGTAGATAAATGCGTTGTGCTTCTAGAGTACTTAAAATTATCTTATATCTCGCATGTTTGACATGACAAATCATGGTATTTTACATGTATAATCATATGAATTCTCCTCTCTTGATCTGTAATCGATTTGATATAGCAGAGAACAGATTGAAAGAATAAATTGGGCGGCTCAACAGCCAATTCGCGATTCGCCTATTTACTACGAAGTCCCTAAGTAGGATTATTGAGATACAATTACTCAGCTCAAGAGATTCCACAAAACTCTAATCGATGGCAAACATAAGATGATCGGATCAAGAAGAATTACATGCGATGTCGAGATCATCTGATTTTCCACTCGCGTAGAGAACCACAGAACGGGGGAATATAAAGTAGACAACTGCAAATACTACATGTCATGTGAAATGAATGGTTGGATTTTGTTCAGATACTGAATCCGTACAATTTGGAGATTGGCCTTTTGGTTCCCTGGTTTGTATTGCGAAGCATTCACAAGAAGATTGCATAGGAATCAAGAGAGCCAATCAGAATCCCGCGATCCACTCTTGTCTGGATATTAGTAGCCTTTCTCATTTCACTCTTATCTAGCAGTACATAATCATGTTCGCGCCTGGATTCCACCATGGCGATTCAATGTAATTACTTAAAGTAAAGGACTCTGAGAGACTGGGAGAGGGTACTGGTAATGTCGACAGAAGATAAAGATTTCTCGCCGATGATCATTTTTTTTGTGTGTGCAGATTGCCAAGGAGGTCGCTAGAACAAGTTATGTATCTCATGAAAAGGTTATGATTTTTGGCCTAAAATCCTTGGAAATGGTATCAGTCTCTTAATTCTTTCGAAAGACTGATCGGCGGACCTACAAGAATTCGGAGTCTCCCCATTCAAGCATTAAAGATTCTGCTCGCTCAGGAATCAGTAAAACGGATCAAAGGCATCGCTGTATTTTGCTCAATAATGAGATCTGTGTCCCAGCTCGTACCGTTGTTCGTCCACACCAGCCTTCTTTTACCTTCGAGATTCATGTGCACCAAGAACTTTCGCAAATGGTGAGCTGTTAATTAGCTCTGCCGTGTGGCATTTACATTCTTTCTCGTTTGAACAACTATGAAACGATCGGGGAAAAAGGGATTCCAAGACGGCAATATGCCCATTTATATCTGGGAGCTGTTAATTAGCTCTGCCGTGTGGCATTTACTTTCTTCTTGTTTGAACAATTAGGAAACGGTCGGGGAAAAAAAGATTCCAAGACGGCAATATGCCCATTTATATCTGGGACAGAAACAACTCATACCAGCACATTTCTCTGGGCATCAGTAGTTTTAAGAATTTCCTGTGCCAACAGAAAAGCCCAACTGAGTGGAAAAGCACTAGGGAAGAACAGTTTGCACGCGTAAATAGAACAAAAGACGAAGATAGGATGTAGATATTGATGCTTTCCTCTCAATCAACTTGGTGTTGAATGCCATGGTAGTGCAAAGTGTTCTTTGTCCAAATGAAGCATTTCGCCAAAGTCTAGCTGGCAAGCCAGGAATTAGATAAAGCAGCTCTCTCTCTCTCTCTCTCTCTCTCTCTCTCTGTTGCAAAATCACCTCGTTGGAACAGTAGCTCGTAGGGTCACATTAACAATTTGGATGTCAAATCCCTTTCGATCAGCCCGGATTGCTATTCACACAGATGAAGTACGATGTATATTGCTTGTGCGTGGGTGCCTAATTGATCTTTTATCATTCAGGTTATGCTGCCAGTTCTATACTATCATAATAAAAGGGAAAAACGAGAACTCAAAAAGGAAAGAAAGTGTCGGAATCATACACAAGATTTGTCTTAAGTATATACTATAAAACAAAGTTTGTCTTAAGTACTTCTTAAAAGGGTTCAACTCTGAACAATTGCACGGGATGATGTGCTAAACACGGTTATTTCCGATTATGAAAACTCCTACAATGCCGTGAAGAAAGCCTTGGATTCCACAACGATGAAAATTCAATTTTCTTGGACCAACTACCACCATCTTTCTTTTCAGGTAGTAAACACCTTAAAATGGATATTCATTTGCAATAAATGAATCAATGACTCAAAAGTTATCATGAAAATGTTAACAGCATCATGTCCTATCTGTAAATTCTTGATTATGCTACAGGGACAGTGTATCTTTAGCAGCCAACAAATTATGTGAAAATTGAAGACTATGCATCAAAGTGATTTTGTTATTTGTTCATGACATGCCTCAGATCCTGATTTTCGAAGCTTTCAAATGTTACATCACCTAAAGGAGCGAAAGACTGCCACGCTTGAAGTTCCACGAAGATTCTCCACGAAAAGCTGGGGGAGAGAGAACTTTTGTGCTTGAAAGGGATTTAACTCTGAGAGAGAGAGAGAGAGAGAGAGAGAGAGAGGTGGTCCTGAGTCCCTTCTTAAGAAGTAGGAGTTGTCACATTCCAAAGCAGTGAGTGGAGAGCAAAACATCAAGTTTGGACGAGAATCAAATGGCCTGGCGATCAGCTGGGGACACATTCCAGTCTTTCCAGATCATTCAACAAGTAGAAACTGCTGGGACATGCACATTGTACACACACTCCACTTGCTTTGCAGATTAGAGCAGAGAGAGGAAACATGCCAGCTCCGATCATTTCCAGCGAGATAAAACGAGACACTAATTTTACGACAAATTGGATACTGTTCAACAGAATAGTACTTGGGCCAATCTCCCGGTGAAAAGGATCTTTCCAGGAGAGAGTTGACCCCACCTATTATTTGGTATGGTGGTGCTACATTTGTAAGACTCGTGTGAACCAATCGGCGCGCACGCGCATAGTGCCCTCTCTCTCTCTCTCTCTCTCTCTCTCTCACACACACACACACAGAGGAGATGGCAACCATGAACGGGCTCCATGTACCCTATCATTCCACTGGCATTGTCAAAACCTTATGAGCAGTTTCTATCAGCATTTGCTGTGGACTGTCACTCCTTTTGCTCAATCCCACTGCTTTCTTCACATCCTTTTCCTTGTTCCTGTAATGGGTCCTTTGCATCCGGTCTTGCGGTCCCCCACATGTGAGAGAGAAAGAGAGAGAGATCGTAATGCTGTCCATTTGAACTGACTTTTCTTCCAGCTTTTATTTTCAGATACTGAAGACTGCACATGAAACGTGACGTTAACATATCCATCTTCGCTTTTGAAACAAAAGTTTGTGGCCGACTCTTCATTCTTTTTGAGACCTGGTACATTCAGTTGCGAGATCATTTCAGTACTATTACAACAAGTTGGTGGGGGTGGTCCAAGACTTGATTTGGAAATCGATGGTCACGAGTTTGATTTCCCAGTCTACGCTCGACCTTAGGAAACTTGATTAACTGCGAAGGACAGGCTTGAGCATGAGAGTAGCGCCAGTCTTGGGCTTTACCACTTGCACGTGGTGGGGCTACAGTGACGGGCCAGCCAGTGGATTATTTACTATTCCTTGGTGCCTTAAACCAAACATGACAATATTTACTATTCCTCGGTGCCTTAAACCAAACATGGCAATAGATAGTAAGGTAGGTCCCAACCTTGCCCACAAACCCTTTTTCGCGTTCATGATAGTGGCAGTCGACCTTTTGTCTAGTAAGGGAGATCACGTAAGGAATCATCTTACGCCGCACTCTGTTTATACTCCTAAATTGGTCAAAACAACGTGCAATTCACCCGTCATCTGAACTGCCAAGTTGCTGCCTCGGCTACAATGATGGACGTAATCAAAGTGCCATCGAAGACCCAACTTTAGCAATCTACACTCTAATTCAGAAACCGTAATTAAATTGAGTTCCCATCGAGGTGAAGATAGCTGTAACAACGCATGTTCGCAGTAGTTCATGTTCGGAAAAATGCATGACTTTCGGCTGCCATAAAACGATGTTTTATAGGTTTGAATGCTATATGAGCGAAAAGATGTCCCGCAACGAAGGATGGATGTAGAACGGAGGAATCGTCCATATCTGATGCACGCGGCCATGTCACCGTCTTAGCAATCCTAAAGATAGGACCGCTGGAATTCCAGCTCATGGTCGACGGTGGAAGACATTTTGAGTGTGACAAAAAGTTGGTCGAAGACTAGGACATTCAAGTATTCAATGCACTGTCGACCAAATGCATGTATTATTAGCTCCCAGTGACTAAGTTCACCGCACTACTCGGTGGCCCGTCAACACCAGCGACCGTGTCGATGGCATGTATTAGCTCTCGTGTCGAATTCATTGGATACCTTATCATAAATTGTTAGTTTCATTTTCATGGTCTATGGAAGGCGAAAGCAACTTCCTTCCGTGCGCTCAAGTGGATCATATGAATTGTGGAATAAAACGAGGATTAGCAGTGGAACGGGATAATAACCCTCGGTTAGAGGCTGCCCTTTAGACCGAGTCCTCCTACCCCCAACAGGCTCGTCGGCAAATTTTGCATCCAGCCTCTGAGGAATGAGCCAGACTCATGCTATACATTGACATAAGAAACACCTGGAGGAACCAGTTATTACTGTTCACACCAACAACTACTTGGCTACCTCACTCCCGAGGAGCTTTGGATCGGAACGTTGAAGCATCTCATCTGAATAAAACCAGTGTCGTAATGATCAGAGGAGAAGCATTAGTTGCAGCAGTTGGAGTCATCATATGGCCACCCAAAAGAATAGGAAGAGCACAACCAATTAGCAGTAAGATTTGGCTATCCACTTCTGCGGTCGGTGATATCAATAGGATCGATAGAAAAGACATTTCCCTTGGTGCCCGTAAAGGGCAACATATAAAATCCCACGAGTTCGCTCCTACCATTCATGGAAGCAGGTATTGCAATCAAGTACTCTAACGTGAATGCAAAGGGCATGTTCTGGGCATGAATGCAGCAGCCATGAACTACAAATCCCACTTTTCATAGCCCTCGTGCAGGATCTTGAATGATTGATAATGAAGATGATTACAGGAGAAGAGTGAAACACATCTGCAACGAATATTATTAATGAATCCATCCCACACATTCACACTTCCATCTTGTTATTTCTGCTATCCACCCCCGAATTTATTGTTGATCAAACACATAAATCAGATTATTCTCATCCTTCACCACAGAATCAAGAAAATAAAATAACAAAAGAGAATCATCAGCACACCCTAGAAAAGCACTTATTTGCAGCTTGAGTACATCCCTTTGCAGAATTTTTTTTCACTCTTTGCCCAACCCTGCAAGTTTAAACATTCATCTTTGCAGGGGGTCCACAGTTCGCACAATTGCACCCGTCATCCCTTCAAGCCGGTCCTTTGTAATTTCCACAAAGTGACCTAATATTTCATGGAACTGCTTCAAACCTGCAAGCGGAAGAATGATGGAAGACCTGTCGGTGCCTGCAACCTGCATTCACATACCATCCCAACACTCACTTTGTTAGTTTAATATCACTAAGTTTCTTCATGACACATCGCAAATGGTTTTAGATTACCTCAGATATCCTCAGGAAATGGCCTCTGTTGTTGCTCCCTAGATCAAAGAAAAACTTCTTCTGGTCAACTCTAATTACCTTCGATACTCCCATGTTACCAATCTCATCCTGTGCTGGCAATTCTGCCGATCTGTCCACATTCAAATCAGAAGAAGACGGGGCAGATTGGCCACTATGACCAGATATGAAGCCTGCACCTACATCATCTGAAAACCCAACAAGACTTCCTGCAGGCTCAGAACTTTGCTGCTTCAGACCACATGATCAGGAAGGCCAAGGGAGCATCCCGGAAAAAAAAATGTGAGATCCCTCGAGACAAGAAAAGAAAATCCTAATGCAATTGAATAGGAAAAAAGAACATGGAATATCTACAAGCATAAGAGAAATTCAACATATTTTTCTTAAAACAGAGCATGGGCAGGTCATTAAGAACTCCTAGCTATGACGTGTCGTACTATAACCATTTTTTTTTTTTTTGCTTAATGGGTCAAAATCATACTATACCTGGTTGGGAAGTATGAAAAGCGTTGATGCTTCATTAATCTCAGCCAAGATATTTCTGAAAGCTGCCCAACCTTCATCGCGGGTGCTACCTGCAGGTACAATGATAGTGCTCCGGTTTCTACTGACTGAAGCTTCAGATACCTGCATAAAATTATAAAAAAAAAATTATTTCCTTCTTGATGCAAGCTCTAACCCAAAAAAAATAATAATAATTTGTTAGAGTATTTAACTATTAAATTACACATTCATCTAATAACTTAACTTTTAGAATAGTCGGCAATGATCCCATGAAATTTTAGATGGCATCTTGAGTTCAAATCTTTTCATATTCCTACTCACCCCTCATATTATACATTTCCACGTTTTAATCTTAGGCCAAAGTCCAGCCTATGCATAAGCTGAAGGATTAGGGTATCTAAATATTAAACCGCATCTTCATCTTAACAGTTTAAACTTTTAGAACAGTTGGCAATATTTCTACAAAACTTCAAGGAATTCATACAAGGACCAACCATGCCTTATAGCACAACAAGAAAACTTGAACATCATATTGAAGAGTAACAAAATTTGTGGCAAAAGAAACAGAGTAGGGAGAGATCTTGACAAACAGAACATCTTTGATCTACAACTAGGGAGTCCAGAAAGGACAAATAACTAAATCCACAAAAGCAAAAGGATCCAGTGGACGGATATAACCAGAATCATTTATCACTAAATCAGTCAATTAAAGCATTGGCTGCTGGCACAGGATTGCTAGTACTAGCACCTGAACGAATATCATAATAGATCTTAACATGCCTGCATAGTTGGAGCAACCAATCTTTTCATTTCTTCTATATTTCAACACAACCTTCAGCAGGATGACTCATAATCCTACCCAATCAACCAAGAAGACTAGTTAATAAGTTCTATCCATTGCGAACATGCAGCATCCAAATGTTACCAACTAGTTAAGTCCTCTTCCTAATTCTTTCCTCTATCTTGCATGCAGGCAACAGATATTGTCTACTAATTCCCCAACCATTTGAGATCTGAAATACTCGTTCAATTCATATTATATAAGTTATCTGAACAACTAATATCAACATTCACGCTATTCCCAAAGAAAAGCAATTGCCTGACTTTGATAATGAACGTTACTCATACTTCAACACTGCGTTTCTAAATATTCTCAAATCAATTCCCATAGAATACGATCCTTTAACCGAAGATTCCAGCATATAGGGCATATCTGGTTGCCAAAAAATTCTAGTGACGTCTCTTATTCCAACTGATGTATCCATAGAAGGCTGCCCCTATCTTGCTGAATTTTAGATGACCAATATTCCTTACCCCACTTTCCTTTCTGTACTGCTGTGACCATGCTTTTAGAAACCATAGTTCATCCTTTCAGCAAGAGAAACAGTTGTGCCAGTGGGAATGATCATAAAAGCAAAATTGCATTCCAAGCTGCCTGATACATGAAGACACTACTCTACCACACAACTCATGGACCAACTGCTCCTGGATGAGAAAATAACCTCCCAAAATAAACTTGCAACAGCATCTCACATAATAGGAAGTACAGCTGCATTAACATTGTTTCCCATAATCCTAAAAGTCTAGGAGATAAGGTTGTGCCATGTAGCAGAAGCTCGCAAATTCCAGATGATGATTAAAAATGATTATGATCCGTGTCTTTGCATACAAACTTATAAAAGAGACTAAACTTTGAACGTGCAAGTCTCAATTAGCTGGGTCAGCGGAAAAGAACAAATTCAAAGCAAGAGATCATATTTACAATTTCTTTTTACGTATCAAAAGATCAAACAGTATCATTTGAATGGTAAATGTTCACTTCTAATGTAGTCACACATCCTTTTGATTTGTTAAGAGAAACTGATAACGGATTGCATTAAATAATGTTAGAATCATCCTCCTTCCCAACAAAGTTTTTCAGTTTCTGGAAAAAGCCTTTATAGTCTACCATTCTAATCATCCCACTGGTCCTTTCATCAAGACATTTCAGATGCATTCTATTTAGATAATGGTTCAGGATTGCATTCTTAGGTGCAAGCTGGACATATCAGGAAAAGACTTGCAACAGCTGAGGGTGCAGAACTTTTCAGCCAAGCAGCATTTATGTAGACTTGGAAATACGAATATGTGACAATGCAGGTCAAACAATTCTAGTCAGAACACGAAAAACTGTCAGAATTTTACGCACCATATTAAGAGTTTTTTTACACTAATTTAGTCTGTGAATATAGACAGGAACACTATAATGTAGATCCAATTCTATTATCCATTGAGTCCTTCATCAGGAAATCTTTCATATTATCAAATTATATAGTTCTACTCTTCTCTAGACCTAGATAACAAACTTCCATATTTGTAAGAGGTCCCCTGCAATTCCATGTAGTTAAACTGTCCAAAAGTATAATCCAACAATAATGAGAACCAGACAAAAACTTCAAATTTGCGCCAACTACTAAGCCTGCAAGTTGTTAACTATCAAAAGGAAAAGATAACAACGAATCACCCAATCAGGAACTCTTTCATATTATCAAATTACGTAGTTCCACTCTTCTCTAGACCTAGATAACAAACTTCCATATTTGCAAGAGGTCCCCTGCCATTCCATGTAGCTAGACTGTCCAAAAGTATAGTCTGACAATGATGGGAATCAGACAAATAACTTTATATAAATGCCAACTACTAAGCCTGCAAGATGTTAACTATCAAAAGGAAAAGATACTTATTCTTCCCTCTAGGAATAAACTAAAAGAGATCCTACATTTGGAAAATCTATTTAACATTGTTTTATTATTACTCTAAAAAAACCATAATTATTTGAAAATACCACCAATAGAAAGCATTTAAAGGTAAAAGCATTTGGTGCAAATTAAGGTTCATTCTGGAGCAACATGCCCCATTACGGAATGCAACCCTGCTTGTCCAAATTTAAGAATGCGGTATGCACAAAGCAAAATCTACTCAGCCTGGTATATGGAAGATCCAAAGAGCTTAGTGACAGTGGCTAGATACTCGGACTGCGGATGGCCTTTTAAGAGTTTATACTTCAACTAATTTAATCAAAAGAAAATGAATTGCCAGGTCAAGGCAATCACAGAACTGCAGATTCTGAAGACATATTAGAACCAATACACGGAGGAGATAAAGCCACGGATCAAAATGACAAGCAAATTCAATGACCGCAAGTCCAATCAGCACCGAAAACCCAAACGAATGAAGACCCGAGAGCGGAATTACCCTCAAAAAGCGCCCCCGCCGATTCTCGCCAACATCAAAGTAGAACACCTGCAACCAACAATAGGCAATTCAAGCAATGCAAACACCGAAAACGACAGACAACAAGGAACAGAACGCCCCGATTGGAAAAAAAAATGAAAAAAACAATGCCTTGGTGTCGAGCTGCAATTCCTTGCTGGAGGCCTCCTGATCGTCGGTACTGACGTAGTAGTTGAAGAGATCCAAGAACCAGGAGATGCCGGAGAAGGGCACGATGATGGTGGACCGCGTGGCCGACGTCTTCTCGGAGATCTTGAGGTAGCGCCCGCGAGGATTCTCCTTCAGATCGAAGTAGAAGAGTTTGTGCTCCACTTGCAGCGTCTTGCACATCAATTCCACGTCGTTCCCTCCGCCCCCAACAACCCCTCCTCCTCCTCCTCCTCCTCCTCCTCCTCCGCCTCCACCCGAATTCCCCTCCATCCCCCTCCCTCCACGAAAACGCCCTCCTCCCACGACCACACCCCGCCCCCTAAATTCCCCTCCCTCCGAGGAACGGAATCACAAGCCTCGATTCCCTTCCCCCCCCGACCCGTCGCCCCGCGACGGTTGCAAGACCGGAAATCGGCCGAGCCCGCCTAGCAGAGGCGCGGGGCCGAGGCGGAGGACGCAGCCGCCACCGGATCGCCGCAGCCCTCGTCGCCAATTAGGGTTCGGATGAGAATCGAGGAGCGCGCTGACGAAGAAGCAGAAGAAGATGATAGACGACCAAGTCCCATGGCCAAGTGTGAACGCTTTCGTCTTATTTTTAACTCAAAAATCCGAGCTTTTTATTTACACGCACACTCTCTCTCCTCTCTCTCTCTCTCTCTCTCTCTCCTCTATCCAAAATGAGTAAATTATCTATTTCGTACTGAAACGCCACTCAAGTCGTCGCCGCCGCCGCCGCTCAGTCGCTCTCTCGCTGCGCCGGTGGGTTCGGGCCTGGCGTCGGACTCTCACCTCCCCCGCCCCGCCGTCGCCGCGCACGGTCGGAGCGCGCGCATTCGCTGTTCGTTCTCTCTCGCGTTTCGCAGTCGCCGGGCGGCGGATTCAGCCGATCTGCCGCCGTCGACGGGGACCAATTCACGCGTTCGGACGGAGATCGGGAAGGGGCGATCCGATGCGGAGATTCGATATCGGTCGGAGGATGAGTACGGAAGGGAAGCTGGGATCCGGCGATCGAATTTAGCGACCCGGCGCAGGTGGAACCGCTATCGCCATCGTCATCGTCATCGTCATCATCTTCGTCTGCGGTTACTAACCAATCCGAGAGTTACAGGAGAGGGACAAGGGGAGTGAAAGAGGACGACACGTGGCGGCCTGTCAGAGGCTCCCAGTAAGAAGTGGGGAACTGTAATTAAGGAGAAAAGGAAAGCATACCAATTACCAAAAATTGCATAATTACGAGAAAATTGATGTACTATAATTCTATACTTTAAATTAATTTATACCACTTTACATTTGCATCTTCTACTGTCCAAAAGGAACTGTTTGGACCGGACTAAACCAACCGGTCCTAGGTGGTTCCTGGGATCACTAGTTCAATTCCCATTTACATAAAATTGAAATCATGAATTTCGATATGATTTTAAGGGCGAAACTGCTAACCTAGATTGGATTGATTTTTTTGTACTTTTTGTAATTTTGTTACAAATCTATAAGATACTATGAGCTAAACTTAATCCTTAATTTCTTCACAACTAGAGTAATGCATAATAAAGTCCTTGGCTACGTACTTCTGAAGTTTTTCTTAACTTAGCAAAAAAGTTTGAAGGATTTTGTAGAGATTTTTGTTTATATAAAATGAACTGGAAGAGGTAGTCATATGATCATCACCAGGACTTTGAGGACAAGCAAGGGAAATTTTTGCACTTGGCTTCTAGGAAAGGGTTGTTTTTTAGACTTATGCTTCATTTGCTAATTGACCAAACAATACTTGATTATATTCTTTTATTCCCCGAAACCAAAAAAGAAAATAAATCTATATGGTAACTTTTTTTGTTCCCGGAAATAACTCCAAAATTGAGCCTCGTTAACGGCTGGGCGAGCTCGGCCTTACCATATCTGGACGAGGTTTACCAGCCTCGTCTAGCCGATCGCCAATGACCAACTAAAGGAAGAAGGAGAAGAAGAAAGGGAAAAGTACCAAAATAGTTCTAAACCTTTTGTATTTGTACCATTTCAGTCCTAAACTTTTTAATTAGACCAATTTAGTCATAAACCTTTTTATATTTGTACCAATTCAGTTCATCCGGCTAATTTAAGCTGGAAATTGCTAACGTGACGGCCAGTGATCTTATATGGCGCCACGTGAACAAATTTTATCATTTTTTATAATTTTTCGAATTTAAAAAAAAAAAAATCTTTTTTTTTTTTTTTTTTCCTTTTTTCTCTCCTTATCCCTTAGCCGGCGAGGTCGCCAGCCGACCAACCATCGCCAGCCAGGGGCTGGCCGGGGCAAGGGGCCCCACGCCCTCGTCGACCACTAGCAAGGGCCGCCGCGCCCGCCGCCCACAAGCAAGGGCATCGCCCCCGCCCGATCCAAGCAAGGGCACCCTTGCTTGTTGGCCGGTGAGGGTGCGGGGCCCCTCGCCCTACCAGCTGGTGGCCGGCGATGGTCAATCGGCCAGCGACCTCGCCGGCCAAAGGACAAAAGAAAAGAAAAAAAAAAAAAAGAAATTTTTTTAAATCTAAAAAAAATTATAAAAATTATAAAATTTGTCCACGTAGCGCTACATAAGATCGCCACGGCGTCGCAATTTTTGGCTTAAATTAGCTGGATAGACTAAATTGGTACCAATGTAAAAAGATTTAGGATTAAATTGATCCAATTGAAAAGTTTATGACCGAATTAGTACCAATGCAAAAGGTTTAGGACTATTTTGATACTTTTCCCGAAGAAGAAAAGGAAGAAAAAGGAAAAAAATTGTAATAAAATTATTTAAAAATTAAAAAATCTAAAGCACAAAAGAATTTGAGTAATTACCAAATGCATTTTTATTTTGGGAATAAAAATTTTGGTTAGTTATCAAACGCCTTAAAATGTTTAAAAACTCATCCAATTAATAGAATAAAAATAATATTTTTTAAACATATATTGTTCATAAGAACAAAATAGTTACTAAACAAACCCATAATATAATTCATCTCATGGGAAATTTTACCTACTCCAGATTCGGGCCAAACTAGTTCCACCAATTCCTAGTTCTTAGGTGGGAACTAGACTGCGTGATAATCGATCACCTACTTATGTTTCAACTTAAAAAAAAATGTCATTTTTTTTCCTTAAACTTAATCTCCAAATCCTAAATGCTACTGGGCACGCACTCAAAACTCTCCAACTCAATTGAAAAGCCAAACCTCGAGATGCGAAGTACCCGCAAGAAATAGCGATTTGATTTTTTCAAAAATAGGGCTTTGTCAAGAGATATATCGGAACGATATTTTGCAAATAAAAAAAAATTAAAAAAGTAAATAAAAGTATGCGAGTGGTTAGTGAAGTGTGTAATTTACATTTTTCTGGAAAAATTTCAAGAAATGTTTGAATATGAGCTTCCTGTGCGGAAAATATCATAATAATTTATGGATCACGTAAATCAAATCTATTTATATCAGTAGTTATGTATGTCACGTAACAATCATATGAGTCGTTTATCATAATATTTTTATATGGAAAAAGGTATGAATACGACATTGGTTGACGTGATTCATAGTTACTCCCGTTTGAATTTCTCTCTTGCCTTGACGACCAAGTTGCCCATCTTGAAAGTAAATCATGGGTGAGTCAGTATGACAATGTGGTTCCTTTGCGTCTCGAGTAGAGTCAATCCCCCCCACCCAGCTAAGTCTCAACTAAACCAATTTGAATTAGAATTAAAGAATAAAGAACTTAACGATCATATGAAGTCCTGAAAAGACCGACATTTTATAGTCTTTACATTTCTAAGAAATGGAATAGAAAAAGTATGGGTAATTATCCTTGAATTATTTTATATTTTTAAAAAAAGATTAATAAAAATAGGGAAAATTTCAAATAAAGATCTGAAGTGGGTTCATTTTCTCAAAAAAGAACCCAAAGTGGATACCGTATCAAATAAGAACCCAAAGTAGCTAATTTTGTCTCAAATAAGGACCCAAATTTTCAATCTTATTTGCAACTTGGGGTAGTTTTATCCAAGAACATTTTTTTTTTCTTTCTTCATCTTCCTCACACCTCCTCCTTTGCTCTACATTGCCTCCTTCTTCAACACCATAATTAGGGCCCCTACTAGCGACCTCATGAACTTCATGTCATCACATAGTTGGTCCTAGTGACAAGAAGTCGGATTGGAGTTATTTGCTACTAGTCACCTTCTCGGATGCTAAAATCATCAGTTCCTCAAGATGCATCAAATCTTGGCTCGCTTGTGCTCAACCTAAAGCTCGGATTGACCTCAATTTGACGACGACGATGCTAGATTTTCTATTAGGGGCAGTGGTCGATGAGGTCGAGAGCTTGAATAGAACTTGTCAATGGCGGCAATGGGGCAACGAAGTACAATGATTTTTACAGTTAATGATGTCAAATACGACTAATAATCAATCTCAAGATAGGATATCGATTGAGGAGAAGAGCTGTGTTGATGAGAATGGCAAGAGTGTGAGTGGGTGTCTCCAGACTAGGGATTATTGAAAGGAGCCATTGGAATTGCAAAGGGGAAGGGGGATCTTTGAAAGATTGAATTTACGTAAGAGAGGCAAACCCAAATTTGAAATTGATGAGGCAAACTCTTGCCGAGGTTGAAATAGTCACCAGCTACAACAAAATTGTTCTTTGGCATGAAATTGTTGATCACCAAGTGTTAATTGAATAGAGGCATAAGTTAGTCAAACAATACGATCTAGTAATGCTTGGATATTGCTACTATGTTGTTGGCAAGCTGGATCGAAAACAACACAAAAAATTGCAATTGTTGGGTTAGTGGAAGGCTCGGAATGAGTGGAGTTTGATGCACTCTAGAGGTGAGAGAAATACGTCGCCAAAGGGATTAGTTGCATAGTTTGGGATATGGACAAGAAGTTGAGTCTCAGCAAAAGCATATTCATATTATGGCTTTGAGATCAGAATTCGCAATAAATGTTGGAATAAAAAGAACTTATTTTTTAAAGCTCATTTCAGCTTCGTGGAATTGTCTACAAACCTGAGGAGCGAAATTTAAAATTTTGAATGAGTTAGACTACGTTATAATGACTCGTGTTAAAGAAAACCCAATTTTGATAATACAACGAGATGACACAAATAGTCATTGAGGGGCTGATAATGAAAGTGATGTAAAGAGTGAGAAAGATGAAGAAAGAAAAAAGAAGAAAGAGATATATAAAATAAACAACAATGTTTTTGGACAAAAGTACTCCTGGTTGTGAATAAAATTAGAAATTTATGTCCTTAATTGAGAGTAAGTTAGGCTACTTCGGATCCTTATTTGAGCATGCATATCATTTTGGGTTCTTTTTGAGAAAATGGTTTAACTTCATATTCTTATTTGAGATTTTCCCATAAAAATATTTAAAATATAAATTATTATTCAGAATAAAAATATTTTTTATTAACTAATTAATTCAACTAAAAATCCCGTTGTTCATGCCCATTTTCTTCCCGTTCTCGATGGATTTCTTGTGATTCGCTGTTCTCTCGCGTACAAACTGTGTAATCTTTTCCGTTCTCTACACCTTCCATGGCGATTTGAGGAGATGGGTGATGGCTGAGGGAGCGTGGTTGGCGACGGTCATGCTGGCGACGGCGGCGCGGCCAAGTTAGGCGCGAGGCCGAGGATGCTCCGGCCCTTCCTCCCCAAGTCGCCGCCTCCCTCCGCCTCCGCCGCGTCGCCAGAACCTCCGTCCCTCCTCTCCTTGCTACGGCGGTGCGGCGACCTCAAGCGCCTCCGCGGGACCCATGGGTTCATGGTCCCGAGGGGCCTCGACCGGGACAACGTCCTCCTCGGCCACTTCATTGGCCGGTGCTTCTCTCTGGGCCTCTCCGATTACGCGATGGCGGTCTTTGCCCGCAGCCCCCGCCCCGATGTGTACCTCTACAACGCCGTGATCCGGGCCCTCCCCGATGCGGGCTCCGCCGAGATGGCCGTCCGTCTGTTCGGCGGGATTCGGGCCTCGGGTCTGCGGCCCGACTCCTACTCCCTTCCCTTCGCGTTGAGAGCTGCGGTTCGGCTGTCTGCGGTCGGATTAGGGAGGCAGATTCACTGCCAGAGCGTGGGGATCGGGCTGGACTCGGATGCTCACGTGGCCACGGCCCTCGTTCGGATGTACTGCTCGTGCGGGTGCATTTCCGATGCGCGGAAGGTGTTTGATGGATTGAGTTCCGGAGGTGCCGCGCTGTGGAACGCGATGATCGCTGGCTATGCCAAGGCTGGCTGTTTGGAGAGTGCCCGGGAGTTGTTCGAGCGAATGCCTGAGAGGAATTTGATTTCTTGGACTGCTGTGATCGGAGGATATGCTCAGTGGAATAGGCCAGGCGAGGCAATTGAAGTCTTTAAGAGAATGTTGCTCGAGGGCATAGAGCCGGATGAAGTCTCGATGTTGGCAGCGCTGTCCGCTTGCGCGCAGCTGGGCGCACTTGCACTTGGTGAATGGATCGATAGCTACATCGACAGACATGGGTTAAATCGAACCGTGCAGCTTAACAATGCACTTATAGACACGTTCGCGAAATCAGGCAACATCAGGAAGGCTCGTCAAGTCTTTGAAGGCATGATGGAGAGGACTGTAGTGAGTTGGACGACTATGATCGCGGGGCTGGCCATACATGGCATGGGAAGAGAAGCCCTGGAAATGTTCTCCGGGATGGAAAGGGCTAAAATTAAGCCCAATGAGATCACTTTCACGGCGGTCCTCTCCGCTTGTAGCCATAGCGGGATGGTCAAGCTGGGTCAAGGGTTCTTTACCGTGATGCACTCGAGGTACGGGATTGACCCAAAGATCGAGCAGTACGGCTGCATGGTCGATTTACTTGGACGGGGTGGTTATTTACAAGAGGCAGAGCAGCTGGTTAAGAGTATGCCCTTTGAAGCGAATGCCGCCATATGGGGATCGCTTCTTGCTGCTTCTAATGTTTATGGCGATCCTGATCTTGGAGAGCAGGCTCTGCAGCATTTGATGCGCTTGGAGCCTGAGAACAGTGGTAACTTTTCGCTTCTATCTAACATATACGCCGGCCTGGGAAAATGGAATGAATCTGGGTCGATAAGGAAGGTGATGAGGGCCATAGGCACTGAGAAGATGCCTGGTAAGAGTTCCATAGAACTGAACAACAAAGTTCATGAATTTGCAGCAGAAGACTTGTCGAACCATCCGGCAGATGTGATTAATGAAGTACTGTGCACGATAGACGGACAAATGAGGGCAGAGGGAGGTCCAGATGAGTTCACGTGATTTGCTGCCTCAAAGTCGTTAAAGGTGCTGCTGAATCGACAGTTCTAAGCCGCGAAATCGGTGATCACTCCCGATAGCTATGCTCAAGCTCGACAAGTTGAGGCTGCTGTTGGAGTTCAACTGCAATGTAGTCATTCTTGCTGCGTCCGCTCGACGGGGTGATAATTCGTGGAAATCCATAATGTTCAGTTGGTGGGGTCTAATTTATATCATAGTTATCTGTTCCCAGCGAATCTCAATCCCAGCTCACCTTTTTTTTTCATTATTGTTCAGGCATATTGGATAACATTAGGGAAGAAGGAAGAAGGAAGAAGGACATCTCCATGGCTATTCATATCAGCCGAATGGCTAAGTGTGGCTAAAGGCGGGTACTTTCCACGCTTGAGGAGCTGGTGGTGCAAACTTAACTTGGAATCAGTCTGAGCAACTTGACTTGGAATCAATCTGGCTCAGATTTACGGCACTCTTCCATGTCTAAAACAGCAGAAGTCCAGTCAAACTGAAAATTGTTTGGTTTGTTGATCATCGCATGGGGAAGCTAGTCTCACATTAGCTTTCGCTCTGCAGCATTCTCTCGTGAGGAAGCATATACTTATGAACTGGCTAAGAAGTCTGTGCTGCGAACGGGCTTTTGAGACAATAAAATGGCACGTGGTATACACAACAATAGAAATAGTCCCCAAATGACTCACAAGCATATGTTAAGAAGTCTGTGCTGCGAACGGGCTTTTGAGACAATAAAATGGCACGTGGTATACACAACAATAGAAATAGTCCCCAAATGACTCACAAGCATATGTTACCTTGTAGTAGTTTTAGTGCCATATTTCTTCACACTGGATTTATTTTTTCAGCAAGAAAGTTGAAGGTAATTAGCTTATCCAAGATAGCTTTAAGTTTTTTTTTTTCCACTTAAAGCAAAAACAAAAGGTATTTTTGTACTTCCAGTCGAATTTATAATATTATTCGTATTTCACAAAATTATGTAAAATATACATGAGAATAGTAGAAGTTTCCAGCAGTTTAGGATTTAGAAAGATCAAAGCATGTGGGTCGTAAGATTTAGATCAATGCAAAAAATGAAAATCAATCCGGACATATTGAGATAGTTCTTTCATCTACAGGCCCTCAAATACTCATTTATGATTCCTGAAATAGAGTTTAAGTGATCCGAAGGGTACAAAACGATCAAACTACATTAAAATGCCAGATACAAGAACAGACCATTTAATGAATATAGGCAGGACAGGCAATCAATCACAAATATTAACCTAGTGGGCACCTTTCATTAAACATCCAGCGGCCACATTGCCAAGACAAAATACTGGAACTGAGAACTCACGACTCTTTAGGCGCCTCAAATCTTGTTGGAGTTTGAATGCCCATCATGCAACAGAGGCCGGATAATAAGATTATAAGCAACACAAGCCCCTGAAGCACCAAAGAAGCACTGGTTTAAAGATGTGATACTTCAAATGAGGTAAAGAGTTAAGAGGATGAGGTTGGGGGAGAAAAGGAGCAATCTCCATTAAACATAAATGATAGCATTGGAGTCGGTCATCGTATGGGATGGACAGACCCCAATTCTAACGAAAAACATAAAGCCAAAATAAAAGTCACCAGAAACAGGAGAAAAGGAAAGGGGGGTGTTGGGTTATCGCATCATGCTAATCGTTACTATATATCATAGGTACAGCAGCAATGGAGCCTAAAACAATTCATACTCTCATGCAACGGGCACTATAAAAATGCGACAGTGCATGGAACTTTAAAAGGAAAAAAGGGACATTCAAAAACAGAGGCGCAAGCACGTCAAGGAAACCTGCAAGAACTTACAACGAAAACTCCTTCAAGGAGTGATGATTTGATCTGGCAAACTCCATCGCATGTTGAATTGGTCAACGCACCGCCTTCAGCAAGAAACCTTTCTAGTTCCCGAGAAGAAGGATACTGAATTGAACTATAAGGATGCGAAACATAGAGAGAAGCGAATTTCTGCCCAGACTGCTCCATGGATAGAAGAAGTTCAGAAAATATTTCGCCTGCAAAGCTCATAAAAAATACTTCTAAGCATTCTCTAGGGGAAAATATACAGTATATAGAAGTAGATTGAAATGATCTTTATAAGATATCTTTACTTTTGAAACCTTAAAACCATACTTTCTGAAGACGGTACATCAGATTCAGATGAAAGGCCAGGCGCCTCATAGCAAAACATGACAAGATCTGCCTTCCCCTCAGGCCTCTTTTCCTTTCTGGAGGCTAGATAATCCTATTCATCATTTGACTAGAGACATAAGTAATTTGCAGGAGTTATGGAATTTACAAATGCAAGCTTGAATGATTGTTTGGCTTACATTGAGTGATTGCAGGTCAGAAAGTTTATGGTAATTGTCCCCCTTTAAGGAGCATGATCCCAGAAGAGCAATGCTACTGGTTTCTAAACCTTGTCCACAAGTTTCGGTGAAACCAGATATTAACGAAGTTTCCACTGTCTCCTCCTCAATGGCAGCAACATAGGGAAACGCCATTGAAAAATTAGACCTTGTGAAAGAGACCTGTTAAAGATTTGAACTTTTGATTAATTGCACAATCGAACCATTCAAAGTCTGATTGGTTTCGAGCCACAATATCCATTTTACAAAGTAGGCCTTGTTTACCTTAAGCAAATCCACTAGAGCTGGATCTGCATGGTTGTTGGCAGAGATATCCAAAGATTGCACCTATTGGAAAACAAACATAACATAACAAAAATGAGCAACACAAAGTCATTATTAAAAGGTTTGCAGCGCATCCTAAAATCAATGACATGTCAAATGCCTGATGGAGGGAAAACTATATGCATCATTTGCAAAAATACAAAGTTTAATGCATGCTAAGGAAAAGGAATTCCACTATTCTAAATGATAAGTCAAATCAAAATAAGTTTAAGAATTCTAACCTCTCTACCAAGAAAAACTAGAGCGACATCCACAGGCTGCTGACTTTTCTTTCCCAAGCACTACATTGGAACATAAAAAGAACAAAGCAATAAGTAAACCAGTATAAAACAACATACTTCTTTCTTGAATTCTGAGAAGAAATAAAAAATAAGCTACTATTGTTGCATCATCAGTCTAAGAATCACAATACAGGAATCAAGTACCAAGAAGTCCGACCACCCGCCCTTTGAAAGAATTGACTTGGCCAGATCCTTTGGAGATATGGTCTGATAGTTTACAAGTTCCCTGATTCCATCAGTGGAAAACCTGTGACATTCATAGACATCTGTAAATATCTGGATATCCAGAAGTGACCCATACAAAGGAAGCAAGACAACAAGGCACGAGAAGTGCTAAAATAATGAGAAATATGTCAAATCTCTCCAGGTGAAAATATTGGAAACATTTTACGATGTGTCAATCACTTGAGGAGCATCCAATCATTGTTGTTAGCAAAATCTAAAATGCTCGAAGAGATATGCATGCGTTACATCAATACAGCTGTCTTCCTTGTATTTTCGCAACCACAACTACCTCAAAACAGTTGGCAAGGGAAAGTACTTTGGGGAGAAGAGGACAAGAGAACTTATTATCTTCTAATTATGTATCATCTCCACAAGGAAAACCTAAGTGCTCAATTTATTTGTGCTGCAAGACTATGCAACAAATACTACATGCAATGGGCAGTTTTTCACTCAAGATATATCATTATCATTGTCTATGTCTTCCCTATAATAAATGCTTCAAATGTCTTAGAATAAGATGGTGGACTTGAAAGGAGGTGAAAATAGTCCTTTTTCAATAAACATTTATCAGACATTATCTGGATGCTCATAGGCAATAGAAAGAGATTTTTCTCAAATGGTGAATACCATGGCAAATTTTGTTTATCGAGGAACTAAAGAGTTTCTCAGAGAATTAAAAGGCGTTGCACCTAAACTCTTGTCCAAGGATAAAAATCTTGATAGAATGTCAAGTACGCACACACCTGCGCGCGCACTCTCTTACACTTATCAAAGAAGCAAATGAAGAAATCTACCAGTGAAGCACAAACCAGCAGCTTAGAAGACAATTACAGACACTCTGACATAAACAAAGCACAACAGGATTTATAATTTGACTAGCTAGAGATTAAAAGGAAAAGAAAAAGACAAGATCTGACCAAGGAATTTTTTCTGAATTGCAGTATAAACTGGCATCTACATACGGTATTTTGATTTTGTGCCAATTGTAGACATGGTTAAGTTACATTCTCTTGGTATATGTCTATTAATGATTCAGCATTCAGATGCATATTTGCCACAAAAATAAAAGTACTATTTGAAGAAGAATTGACAAAGCATTATCAAGTGAGTATCTATCTATCTACAGCATAGTCACACAACAGAAGAGCAGCCCTAGCCATTGATTCATCTTTTGATTTTAGATTTACATTAAGAGAACATGGTCCCCAACAATATCGTTAACAGCCGGCTTCTCACTATTGATGGCATGATTTGCAAAGATCTATTCACTGGAAAATGACTATCCAATTGTTAATTGATGAAAAACATGCATACAAAGTAGCGGCATAAACTACTCAAACTCTTCAGAACTATTTCCTCTCCAGCTTTCATTCCTAAAATCCTATAACCACACTGACAAAATAGATGCGCTGGCACAAAAACTGATATGGCGGAACTGAAATTGCAGGCACAAGGTCATGGAAGCCGTTCCCCATACATAATCAAAAGTTCACCATCTGCATCCAATGGTGCGACAAGGCATCATAAAACACGAAAAACTTACTGTTCGTAGTGTCTGGACCAGAGAAAAGCAGAACCGGTAGCAGCCGAAGAGGATGCCGAAGGAATCAGCGCAACCAACAACAACAACGCCACCGCCAAAGCTTCCTTCATCGTCCCAACGCCTCAGAAAAACCTAGAAACTCCAATTGACGCCACAAAAAAATAAAATAATAATAAATCAGACAAACGCGAAATGGACGTGCCGATCGATTAAGCTCCGATCCTAATTGAATACAGCAAGCAAACACGCAAATCTAAAATCTATCTAGGAACAGATGAACTCGACGGGGCAAAGTGAAATCATCGAGCATTGGACGATCAATCGCGAACAACGCGAGCCTATAAGATGTGAGCAGCATCGCCAGATGAAGGCGATTCGACGCTGCGACAACTTCCAACTCGTGTCGAGTCGAGTCGAATCGAATCGAATCGAATCGAATCGGAAGGAGTGCGAGTCGGAAGGCGAAACGAGATCGGATGGCGGAGAGGTTACCAGCGCGGCAGCGAGAGCGATCGGGGGTGGCAATCGCCGCGGGGATTGGGGATGGGAAATCGGTCGGTCGACGAGCGCAGCGCCTTTGCACGCAAATCCTTCCGATGGATTTTGGAGGAGCTGCTGATGCTTCGAGCCTGGGAAGATGCAATTTTCCTTTTTTTATTTTATTTATTGTGATTTTTGTCCCGTGATCTTTCCTGGCGAGGTCGCCGTTTTGTTCAGTTGCTCTTCTTTTATTTGGACAAGGGAAATAAAAAAATGAAATTCTGCTAAAGTGTGGTAAAGGGAAAAAAGTTTCAGTGTCCTTTTGTCACAATTTGTTTTTAAAAATTAACACCGTAAAACTATCAAACTAATATGCTCTAAATATATTTTACTCCGAACTTAATTTTTCATCTCATAAAGAATACCATTAATAGATAATAAATAAATACATTAGTCGAGAGTTCTATATCGATTTCCTCTTTTCAATTACTAGAAATTCTAAAAATCTGAATCAATAATGCTTTTACTTCATGAGAGTAATGTTCTATATGGAATTTCAAAATGCTTTCACGTTTAATCATTTTTGGATTGAAATTTATCGATTTGTAATTGCTAATTATTATTATTTTTAAATTACTAGTGTATATGTATCATGGATTCGACCCAATGAATTAAGAAATTCCAAATTCTGAAGAAAAATGGAGAATGTATAAGAAGTGGGCCCGGCCTATGTCATTGATAAATGGTTTGCAATTATTGGATAAAAGTTTTTTTTTTTTTTTTTTTTTTGCTATTATCTAGTTTTTTTTTTTGTCAGTCCTATTCTATTCCTATTCTACACTCACGCTCAAACTTTTACCCTGCCTCTTGCAGGGCGTGGGAGTCGAAATCAACTCTTGAAACTTACGCGTCCCCACCCCACCTCCCGAGAAAGTGAGGATTTGAACCCCTCACCTCCCCCTTCCATGTTGGAAGGGTGGCCACTAGGGCGACGAACCCCTGTGGTTATCATCTAGTTAAAATGAATAAAATTGAATTACTCTATGATATGAATTTTGCACTAAAAGAACCTCTGTCAAGCTCTTTTTTATTTACAATCTTACTCGAAATATTCAAAGGGGATGAGAAAAAATAGACCGGGAGCCCCGAATACCCAGAGCGACCTGGCCAGCCTAGATCAAACTTTTCTGGGCCCAAATAGGCCCGGCCTGAATTTGGACCTCGTCAATTTCTTTTTGTTCCGTCAGGTTTGGGCCTCCGGGCCTGAGATCTAAGGGCCCGCAGTGGTTCGGACCAGCCCGAAATAATAAATAAATAAATATAGTTTATTGAAAAATACGAAACATGAAAGAAAAAGTAATAGATATGAAATTATTATCCAACAAAAAATCTTATAAAGTCATAAAAAATTTACATAAATAATTGAGAATCAAATAGGCGATGAAATGTTGTGCCGGTCAAGGTACAAATTACGAAAAGCGACCGAAAAAACATGTCGAAAAAGTTATTTTTGAGGCCAAATATGGCCTTGGCCTTCAGCCATAGGGCAATCGGCTCCCAATGAGTTTCAATATTCTACGCACGGCTTTTGTAACTCCATTCGGACCAAATGTTTTGCCCCGTTGAAATTGAGGTGCTCGGATTAATTTTTATTTTGTAAATTTAAAAGATGTACTAAGATCAGAAAAAACAAAAACTAATCTGGATTTTTTTATTTTAAAAGATAAAAGTTCGGGCACCATTTAGTTCGGTCCAGGCCTATTAGGAATCTGGATGGGCCCTAAAATTCCAGACAGTTAATCTTGAGGCCCAGCCCCCTTGACCCATGTTCGCCCCTAACTCGCGTGTGACAACAATGCACGCCCCATGATTTCGAGAGTCGCATGAATCCGGACCGTGACACTTTTTCGTGTATCGGCATAGTGCAGTATGCTAAAAAAAAATTCAATGGCATCTAGATATACATGTTCATATATACTTTTTTGGAAAAAAAGAGTTTGCCAATTGTTACTTTGCTTGAACTAGCAGCTCAGGAAAATAAAAGAAATGGAAGAACAATGTTAAAAAAAAATTAAATCTCGTCCTCGCAAAAGTGCTCACCGGGCGATATTACGCATTATTTTGTGTTGCTCAAATGCGCCAACCGATTAAACTTACCACTTAAAAAGCGTCGCGTGATTTAGTTTTGACATGCGAGATTTAGTATCCCTGGCATCAATGCTGAGAAGTAAAAGGAAAAGGACTCTAAACACTAACTTGGTACGTCAAAGAGGTTTGCACTGAATTCTTTGTTTTTCAAGTCTACTGGATTCGGATCCCATCTTTTTACTCAAGAGCGAGCGATTCCAAGTTTCATATAAATTCCATCAAAATTCAAAATTTACTCATTGGAATAGATTCATCATTTTTCAGAACTTGAAATCTACCTAGGACTTACCTTGATTCAAGTTTCAAGGTTGGTTCTAAACTTCCGGTTTTCTCAAGTTCCATTTGTATTATTAATTAGACAATGTAGTGATTCATCATTTTAATGAATCAATCGACTGACTACAATTTATATTTAGACACACGAAAAATATGAAACGTTAACAAAGTAAAAATCTTAATTATAAAATAGAAACTTAGACCGGTAGTTCCAAATTATACATTTGTCACATGGAATATTATAGGATATCACAAAGACATAAAATCCAAGTTCCAAGGTTTAACATTTAGGTTCAAGTTTCAATTTCCACCTACTTAGAACCTGAAACTTATCCATCCAAATAAGTTTCTCAATATTTAGAATTTGAAACTTACTTTGTATACTCTGGAATGATGCTCACCCCTACTTCTGACTATCATAGTGATAATATGCAGACCTTTCTTGAATGAACGTTTCCTCCTAATTTGGTATGCGCTTGGGATTGCATCGAAGGCAACCGCGGCTCTTGACACTCGCCCACGACACTGATTCGGTTGCAGCCGCTAATGATCTCTCTCTTGATGGGCACGGCTTGACCATCATGGAGACTGCAATTCCCCCGATTGTTAGGATGATGTCAATGCGTCGATGCGGACATGTCCAAGAAGACATGCAATGCAACCACCGTTCGACACAGGTCCACTCTAAAAGGCTAAGAACTTTAATTTCTGAGTAAATGTTTCATAGCACTCCACCAAATTCAGCCCACACAGTCTTTAATGTAACAACGTGATTCGACAAAGGCAGGGAGTAGTCGTCGAATCTAGAAGGTCAGGGACAAGATGCGACTCCCGGCAAGCTTTTAGGATGGGAAAAGGAGCACATATAAACGAAATTACGTACCAAACAGGTGGAGAATCATTATGAAATATATATATAAAAATTAAAATTAACTCAATGTTTAGCTTCGTGCTCGAATGGAATCACTCCCAAGATGAGCGATGTCCTGGGTTAGTGCCCACTTGTATGTCGAAGGACAAAACCGTGAAACTCGATATGAGACGGATCAAAATGGATAATATCTCAGTGAATCGTCACATTTAAAGCCACCTCGACCCATGTTGATCTAATGAGATGAGAGCCCCTCTTCTTCCCTAAATGTAAAGCGAAACAACTTGTGACTGTGTCATGTGAACGACAGCAACCTCCAACACCGCTCTAATTCACACAATTCCTGAGCTTTCTGAGCACCATCATCAAAGCCAGACAAGCTCCAATTTCTTTTTGTCTACTTCAAACTCAAGACGTTCCTCCCCATCTCCAGGACTCTCAAGCCCCTTCCAAATGCCGCTCGGTCAATGAAGGACCTCTCCTTCTTCCTCCTCAAGAACTCCTTCGGTGCCAAGATGAAGAAAGGCGTGGGGACCCTCTGCCGCGGCGACACCTCCACCTCGATCCTCAGCCAAAGCCGGACCGACCGCGCCGCCCCCAAGGAGCCCTTGATCATCGGTTCCCCGAGCCTGGTCGGCGGGGACGGGCACACGCTGGAGGAGATGATACTGCAGCTGGAGCTGGAGGAAGAGATGGCCCGGAGGGCGAAGCTGGACGCGCCGCAGAGGAGGATGTCCTGCGTGAACAACTCCGACATCTTGCGGTGCGCCAGGAACGCGCTGAACCAGTACCCGCGATTCTCCCTCGACGGGAAGGACGCCATGTACCGGTCCTCGTTCCGGAACTCGGAGTGCCCCGAGGGGAGATTGACGGCCAGGAGGTCGGTCTGCTGCGACTGGGACCTCGGGGGCGGGCCACGCGACAGGTCCCGGAACGACGCCAGGTACGAGAGGCCGAGCCTCTTGCCGCCGATCCTGGCGGGGGAGAGGGTGATCTGGTGCAAGCCAGGGGTGGTGGCCAAGCTGATGGGCCTAGAAGCCATGCCGGTGCCGGTGAGGAGGAAAGCGAGTAAAGAGAAGTTGAGCTTCATGAGGAGGAGAAGAGAGGCAGATTAGTACGGACCTGAAGCATGGTGGTGATGAAATTTGCAGGAGGATAAGAGGTGGCTCATGCTCTAAGACGTCCGGGTACTGCGTGATGAAGCCGATCGCGGTGGAGCCGCTGGATGTACGCCGGGGCGCTTCCGCCGCGGACTGGCCGACGAGACGTTATAGCTAAGAACGTTCGTATGTCGGATAGATCGGAAGCGAGTCAGCGACACGGAAAGTATGTAAGGGGTTGTTTTCATAAGGTCCTATATGGAATGTTATAGTTTTCTGAAATGGGATGGATTTGATCTAATAGAATGAATTTGCGTGGATGCCCGATGGAACTGTTCGATCATGGCTTAACCTTAGGTGCAAGTTTTGCACGGATTTTTGTGCAATGTATTATGGGACATAGGATTTGAAAGAAAGCAAAGAAATTAGATAGTTTGCCCGCCCTCAATTTTTCTGCTAGCAATTCATATACCACATCCATGTTAGATAGTCTTTTCTAATTTTTCCATTGCGGCTGTTGAGAGTCTCTAGCCACAAAAAAAAAAAAATTAAAAATTAAAAAAAAAAATTATCCATATTAGCAATGGTCGTACCATATAGAGATTAGCATCTATACTAGCGATTGCATGCCAAAATTGGCCGAATTGAATCAATTTTATACAAATACAAAAGATTTAGGACCAAATTGGTCAAATTAAAAGATTTAGTATTAAATTGATATCAATACAATAGATTTAACATTTTTTTTTTGTACTTTTCTAGAATATATCGCTATTCTATACCGGTAGGCTTTACATCCATAGGCCTACCGAAACCAGGCGATCCAACCGGTTCGATCAAGTACCGACCCGACTCTCAATCCGGTTCATGATCCTACGCCGTTTGTAGATGAGACCGGTTCCTTAATTACTTTGTACACCGGGTCTAATATCGTACTTCCCATCTTCCAAAGATTCTTCCAAGTCCATCTTTTCGGTGATGTCTCCTGCATTTCTTGTTCTAACCTGCGTGATCTTCGGACCTCCCATGTCGAGAGCACTGCTTTAGTTTCCGCTCGTCGACCATTCGAGAAATGATTCGAGGTGATACTCTTCAGTCAACGGTCAACAAAGAGAACATCCATGGTGAAAATAATGGAAAGACCTTGCTCGAGAGGGAGATCTTTAGATGGGTCTGCGTACGACTTTAAACTGGAGCACATGGAGAGGACAAAACTGGTCGAACGTGCATATCCTGCTTATTTTACAGTCACCAAAAACTCTGTAGTTTTACAGATGAGAAACTCCCGAGCAACACATCTTCATGCCAGACATCTGGAGAAGATCTACGATGAGCTCCATATGCTCCATATGCAATAATTTACTGCTCGAGACACTAGAGACTGGCAGCTCAGAAAATGTGCTGAACAATGAATGTATGAAGCATGAGACAAGAAATCATTGCCAGATCCTCCCAAGGTCAGCCTTAGGTTCCGACCTCCACTTTTCTTTGATATGAAGACAAGGTTCAGTTTGTAAAGAGCGATGCTTTCAAGCGATTCCTCTCCACTAAAAAGGGCTACCGTCGTCCTTGGCTATTGATTTACAAAGTTCCTCCTCAACCAACTTGCGACCGGCATAACATGAGCTTATGATCAAGGAAATCATACTCTGCCACGAGCCTCACATCCCAATCCATTTTCACCCTGCAAAGTCAAATCATCAATTACGCACAAAATGAAATCTATTCCTGATGTGGTACAGATAATGGTCACATATTAAAGATGCTTGGATGTCAAATTATTCTAACTAAAATCAGTTCAAAGACTATATTGTAGATTATCATATGCCAATTAACTTTTTCTAACAGCAAGGATGACCTGAAAAGGATTTCAAGAAAATGTAACTTTTGCAAGATTTTCTTCAAAATTTTACAAGGGCCATTATTAGCATATAGGTTCCTGCATGAGTATGCACGTGCTAAGAAAAGCCAGAAATTTCACATGTTTTCTGGAAAAGTAGGTGAATAGTTTCCTGACGAGTTTCCAGAGAAGGCTATTTACCTGGACACACTATCCCCTTCACCGAGGTTTTCCATCATCCCACTGAAAGTCAAGGAGAGGTCCTTGAGAATCTCAATTTCTATCTTTAGCTTCTCCTGCAGCTGCTTACATGAAGAGAAGAAAAATGAACATCGCAATTACATGACAGACTCAAGTCACAGTAGAAAATTAACCACCAAATCAATAGCCAACTCAAATGGGCAAGAAACTATTTATTTTCCTTTTCCAATTGTCATCGTTCTCTTGTAGTCTTACCCACATACAATATTACAAATGATATTGATTTTCAGACAAGCTCAAAAAATGGGCATTGGCATGGAAGCAATCAGAAACTAAAAGGTACTCACTAGAGAGATATCTTAAGACTCAAGCCTATGTGTAGAAAATACATTCCAACAATCATAAGATGCATTTATCCCATGCTTAGACAGATAAGGTGCAATCAGTAATATTCATGAATTCACTCTATTTTCCATTTGGATTTAGTTAATGGTTGAGCAATGCTTTTTGTATGATCGTCTTGTTGAGGACTGGACACATTCTTATGGACATTTGAGGTAAAAGGTTCAATGGATCACAAAAGGCCAGGAGCTAAATATTATTAAATTAAACTCACAAGAAGAAGAGAAGCAATCATACAGGAGAATCAGCATCCAGGAAATCTTCCCGAGCTCTTCTAAAATGGGTCAGCAATGGAACTGGCAAGCCATAATGGAAGATGCTATGGTTGTTGAAAACCAAGTACCCCTCACCATATGAGTTGTGCCACTGGATGCATCCAATACATCAGAACAAACATCCTGAGAACCATCTATATCTGCACAAAGAGGATTGAAATCACATCCTACCAATGCATATAAGCCATAAATAGGAACAAATGTGAACACTTCCATCATTATCCTGTTTCGTTTGGAATAGAACTTCTATTCTGCATATTGTCCAAGATATACAACATTTAATCCCAAATGAATATGATGAAATTTGAATTACCCAGTTGGACAACGTCATACAGGTTATCCATTTGAGGCATGAATCCATAAACGGTAATTAGATGCGAACTGGAGAATTTCCCACAACAAAGATAGCACTGTTCTCCTGCGTGACATGGTCTTGACATGCGGAACTTCAATGCGTTTGTTGCAGAATCAACTTTGTCATACTGCGAGATGGCAGCTGTCAAAATAGAGCAAACAAGTGATGAGGAGGAACCCAAACAGAGTGAAACAGTAGTCCATTAAACCGAATCTGCAAATATGAACAACAAATGACTGGTTCCCAACTCATGCTCAGCGAAGTGGAAAAGTGGGAGAGGTAACACGAGGTGAAATTATATGAACAAAATATGTGCCAAAGATCCACAATCCCCCTGGGCAACCCATCCAGAGACACGGAAACACACGCAAATCATTCATAGATGCAAAATCAAAGACAAGGAGGAGATAAACACATTTCAAAAGGAAAATCCAGTTGGACTCATATTCTTGCATTCTTTGTGCAGTTCTGTTTACTCAATGGTAATTCTGCTGCTGAGATGAGGTGATCCAAGAAAAAAGAGTCTCAGTCAGGATAAACCAATGCCGATTGGAAGATAGCCACATCAACATGGTAAACAAACATGTAGAGAAATGCTCAAGAGACCTGAGAAATCATGAAAATAAAATGAGAATGGTCAAACGACATACTGAATGGTTAAGAAATCCAGCAATGGGGATTAGGCAAGTCTTTAGTGCTCCATCAGCAAACTGAATTTTCATGCTGTTAGAATACCAAAGTTCGCAAGCCCATAAAAATTGTTCCCACATATAAAGCTCTGGAGGAAATATGTCAGGGTGATCCTCAAACAATGCAGGAAAAAGTTCGTTATATTAATTCCTCAAATGCTGCAAATGTAAAATAGAAAGCCTTAAAATTTATCTTCCATAAACTCAATTTAATATCTGAAGTAGAAGGAAAAAGACGTATAGAAGCAGATTTTCTATAAGTGATTTCAGGATTGTTTGCTTTCTTGGGCTATGTTGAGGAAGAAGAGGTTGATTCCTCAATAGATGCTTTATCTAGACCTTTTTTCCAGCGCAAGAAGGATATTCTTTTTCCTTCCATGTGAGAGTTCCCTCACCACCAAATTGATGAAATCAGTTTTTTTTTTTTTTTTTTTTTTTTTTCTCTCTTTAGGAAACTAAAAATTGCCAAGCATCAAACCATAAACAGTTCAAAGCAGCGGAAGACAAACTTGTTAAGGAATCAGCACAACCCCTATCAAAAGGTAAAAAGAAGGAAGTCAAAGCAAAGAATGTGATACCTATTTCCCTTCAATACCGAGAACATGATCCAGTAAACTTATAACCTCTTTTGCTTGGATTAGTTCTTCCAATAACAGCGTCCCATCCAAAGCTACAATTGCATCGACACCAAAGGTCAATCCTGCAGCACAAAAAAGCATGAGAAGACAAGACAATATAACAATAAGTAGACAGGCCCGAAAGATCATCTGTTTTGGGCATGTAAAGAAACATTATAATTCGATAGACACATTGCAGTAGTAAAGAAAAGGGAACCTTCATGGCCCAGAAAGGAGAAAAGGGAATCTTCTCTATGTTGGTGGAAATTAACTACCACTGAAGTGGCATCATGGAACAAGTTATCCTTATCCAAGACTCATTGCATACCCTACCATCTACTATATCAATCACAATCTCAGTTCTTAGCTTATCCAAAAAATCACTCTCTGCACCTTGACTAGTCTTCCATTCCTCTCCCTCTATACCACCCTAATGTTCTAAGAGAAATCTTTTATAAGAGCTCCTGCTTTGTCTTCGCACATCCCATTCCTGCCCAAAGCCTTCACCTCCTCCACCAATTTGACAGTACCTAACCGAAAACCGCACCAGTTTAAATCATATCCCAAGAAACATGTGTTCAGGGGAACTGCTTTAAGAGATAGTCTATTGTCCCTACTGCACTAGAATTATTCTTCTGTTCTGCTAAATATCAGAAGCTAAAATACTTGACCATGAGCTCCACACAAAAAGGATATCTCAGCTTGCAGCCATGATTTTTTAAGGTCTTGATGGTCAGTCTTACCCATAAATAAAATTAAACTGCTTATACCCCATTCCAAGCGACTTCCAATTTCACGACATATTCCTCATTCCCAATGAGAGTTACCTTTCTCACTTCTTAAAGAAAATTGTAACAGAGTCCTACTATGAATTAAGAATTTTACAACAATTCCAAAGTCAAGTTAGTTTTGCCACCGAAATAATGGTGATTGGAGCTGACAGATTCTCCTTTTCAAGGCAAAACATGTCATATCATCCATACTTTCAGCATCATCATGCCTCTTAAACATGTTGGTGTAACAGGTCTGCCATATGAATGCACCATAAGAACAGCTTTGGGCAAGTAAATTATAGTATATGTTCAGTGATTATGTGAAAGTCTTTATATACACTGGTCTAGGTAAAGTAATGTCTCTAAGTGACCTATTTCCTGGGTAGTTCTTTTATTTGTTTGGGGAGGGCATGGAGAATTCAACGTTGCAGTTGTGAAATGCCAATTTAGCTGGTACTTTCCAATTAAAATATATCAAGCACGTTTTGAGAGAAAGGAATTTGTCAGACTGTAGTGAAAATCACTTGTCAGATTGCAGAGTTAATGTTGCAACGTAGGATATAAATTTATAACATAAACTGATTTCCAAGAGAAAATTTAAATAGCCAGATGCAAAACAAGAGCAATGGAACCCCAACACAACCTATATCCATGGTCTTCTGGACTTTAAAGTTAGGAAAGAAAACTCAAGAATAACTTTTGGCCGATTGAACTTATCCATCCAATTGAAGTTCATGGAAAAAAATAAAAGAAAACAAAGAAACGACAAAAAAAAGACCAAGGGCAGCCCAGTGCCTGCAACAGTGCATGAACATGTAATCTATATTTTCAAACAACATGTGACTACTTTAAGTTAAAATGACATACATGGGCGCAAGAAATCTTAGTGTAATGGTCATAATGTCGCAGATGTTAATTTGCCTATTCCATTAGCAACTGCAGCATTCAAATCCTCTTGGAGCTCACTCATTCAAGAAAGCTAGAAGATAGCATCCAGCTACAAAGGAGTCCAACGTCTTCAATTACATGATGACCTACTTCGCATTGGGGATCTACATACCACGCTACAAAGAGAAGAGATTGACCCCATCCTTGATTTTACATTACTTATGTCAAGCATTGTTTCTGTGGGGGAAAATCAATCACATAGGCATTTGAACAAACTATTCTTACGCAAGCTGCGGCTGGTTTGCCGTTTGACTAGGAATCATGACATGTTTTTTTCCCTCAAAATTTCTTGGATGCATTAAAGTACCATCACCTCCAGAATATACCTTTTACAAGTCATATAAGATTCCTTGAGAATAGCTAGTAACATCATGAATTCCACTTCCCTAATGATATCCAGGTAGCCAGTGTTGTAAAATCTGTCGTGAGGCCAGAAAGTGGGTTTTGAACTTCACCACATGGGTGGTGGGTGAATGAGGACAAATGCGGCCACGACATAGACTGAGCAGTAAGCACAGGCCACTCTAATTAGGCAAACATTGCAGACATGAGAGACTACGAAAAGCATGTTTCCAAGCAATTGAAAGCAGATCCACTTTTCAGTCAAAAGAAAAGAAAAGAAAAAGCAGACCCACCAGAGAACGAGAGAGAGGAACCTGCGGAGAGATGCAAAGCGAACGAGCAAATTGAGCGAGGGAGTGCTAGAGAGACAGCAATTGTGAAGATGAAAGCGAACAGGCATGGGAACATTGCGAAGCAAAATGAACGTTGAGCGAAATAAATGGAACCGGAGAAGAAGGGTTTTTTTTTTTTTTTTCAAATGAGGCAAAAGTGGACTTTTAATAAGATTTTGAGGACAAAAAAGGCAGCTGGCCAAAATTCATTAACTCTTTTTTTGGCCAAAATTCATTAATTGATGGAATAGCATTCTTGTCCTAAGCTTTGCCAAGACCAGCATTTGGCCAAAGAAGTCTCAAAAAAATTTACCAAACACAAAATTTTCATCGAGAGGTTTTGAAAGCTTAAAGCTCTTTAGGAATTTGAAGGAAACGCACCCTAAGTAGGCCCTCGCACGTTGGAAATCCAATTAAAGAAAAAAAGGAAAGAAAAGAAAAAGGAAAGGAAAAAAAATTGCAAAAATCATTTATATTAGTGATTTTTGGCTAAAATTGACTGGAATGACTATGTTAATAACTTATTAGAAAATATAGGACTAAGTTGATAAATTGCCAAGCTTAGGATAAAATTGACAAAATTAAGAGATTTATGATTGAATTAAATTGTACAATAGGTTTGTGACTTTTTGAACAATTATCCGTCTCAACGATATCGTGATTAAAGTTTCCTTATGGATATAGAACCTCCATCTCATGAATAGAGGGATCTCTCTCTCCCTTTGTTTTTTATGTATGCCATGATGCCAAAAATGCGAAATTCAATAGATCTCCTTCATCTAATTTCATAAATTCTTCTTCTTCCATGAAATGGATAAGCTTTCCGACCCACAAGCTTAGGAGGTCAAACCTGCTCACAGTAATAACAAAGGAATACCGAGTAATGTATAAGCTTATAGACTTTTAGCATTTCGTTGGTATTGCGACGATTCCTAAATGGAACGATTCATTTGAAGCTTGTGTAGTTTATGTATGGCGGCCTTTTGGCAACTTTTCGGAGGACATCCTTAAGTTGGTCACGTCTCTCAGCTCTTTTATTTTACAAAGAAAAAACCGTAATGTTCAATAATTTATTATTGACTTTCGCTTGTGTGGTCAAAACATTGGTCCCATTTTTTGCTCCATGTACGCCAAAGAAAACGAGAACATAAGTTTTTTGGGGGCTAGGGCCAGTTTTTTATTCTGATCGCCTGATTTCCCTTTTAACGTCTTTTTTTTGGGGCCTCTTTTTTCCCTTTTAATGTTCAGAGTCTCTTTTTCTTCCCAATCTTTTTTTTTTAATGCAATGAAACTGGAAAAAAGAAAACAAAAAACTTGTTGCTTATTTTTTTTTGGGTGAAATTCTAAATAAATCCGAGACTAAAGGCTCCTATCTAAATTAAGGAGGTCTCTCGGTCTCAAGTTTCCGGCCAATTATTAATTCAACGAAACTGAAGACATACTCTGTTGATTTTCTTCTCCAGAATTAAGAATCCAAGACTAAAATAAATGACTTTTACTTGTTATTTATTGATCGAATTGTTACGACGCATTATGACTCTTTCAAGCCTGAAATTCTTGAAATTTTCTCGCCAATCAAATATTGGCACGTAGAATCACGTATTATGTTTTTATGATTTACTTAAATTTGAATAATATTTTGGATTTTCACGGGAAAGCAAAACAAGATGGGCCTCTAATAATTATAACCACTAAGTTTGTTTATATTTTATGTATTTCAATGTCGACGCAATTAACTAAATGCCAAAAAATAAACGAAAAATTTAAGAGTGAAACAAGCAATTTCAAGGACGCATATTGCATCCTCTTGACTCTCTAACTTGTCCCTCGAAATGCCATCAATGAATTTTAAACAGAAGTAATTTCACATATTTTGGCAAGATGGGGGGAAATGACATGCGGAAAGTATTCCCTTGGAAGTAAGTGTTAGAAAATAAGTAAAATTGATTTTGTTTTTATTAGTTTTTCGGCCAGAGTAAGCATGATGCATGAACTCTTCAAACCAGCAAAGATAGGTGTCTTCAAGAAGCCCACGTTGATCAAGGAAAGGAGCTGGCAACACAAAGGAGAATATAGTGTTATAGATGAAGCCAAATATTTGTTTTTAGGGGCTTTTTTGTCTTTTCTATTAGATTTGCTTTTAGGTTAAAAGTGATTTTATATTAGCGATGGTAAGACCCTAACCGTCAAGACGCTGAAAAAGAAAATAAAGAGACAAGAAAAAGAAAAAAGAAAAAAGTGAGTTTTTTTCTTTATGAGGGTTTTCAATCTCTTTGTATCCTGATCTTGAGAGAAGATCATCGTTGTATTCCAACTTTTTCCAAAGTCTAGTGGATTCACAGAGTGCCTCTGCACGGAGACGTAGCCCAAGTTTGGGTGAACTTCGATTACAAATTTGCTAGCGTGTTCTTCTAATTCTGTTATTTTATTATTATATTCTGCCTGGTGAATTGTTTGCGAGTGTTATTTTTCTGGAATCGATGTGCGATTTCGTAACAACTGATATCAGAGCCAGGGTTGGCTAATCGAGAACATCGAGGGTTTTTTGGTGACGTTCGATTGAAAGCAAATATGATGGCAGAAGATAAAATCAGAATCGATAAGTTCGATGGGGAGGATTTCGGATGGTGGAAACTACAAATCGAGGATTATCTTTATCAAAAAGATCTCTATGCACCACTTGAGGGTTGGAAACCCGAGATGGTGGAAGTGGATCCGATAGCAGAAGCCGAATGGAAAATTATTGATCGAAAGGCATTAGGTGCGATTCGTCTAGGGTTGACGAAAAAGACAGGGTACCACATCGCGAAAGCAAAAACTGCAAAAGAAACCATGGATATTCTAATGAATATTTATGAGAAGCCATCCACATCAAATCAGGTATTTTTGCTGAAGAAACTGGTTAATATTAAGCTATCTGATAGAGGTTTTGGAGCAGAGCATATTAATAGTTTCACGCAACGCAGGTCACGGGTCAATTGGAATCCACAGGCATAAATTTAGATATGAAGCTTCAAGCTTTATTATTTTTATGTTCTCTTCCAGAAAGCTACAGTACCATAGTGCAGGGAGTTTCGAGCACTATGAAGGATGATTTAACTCTTGATGATGTTGTGAGTAGTATCATGGATGAAGAGATGCGAAGGAAAGTCTCAGTGGGAGATAATTTTTCTGCATCTACATCTTCAACGGCACTCGCAAAGGGAGAACCGTGGAAGAAGTAAAAGTAGAGAAAATTCAGCGGGCGTGGCGAGATCACTATCAAGGGGTCGAGACAGTTGCAAAAGATGAGTGTTGGTTTTGTCATAAAATCGGACACCGGAGGTTTCAATGTGAAGCCTACAAAAAGAAGCAAAGCAGCAAGATGAGAATCAAGGAGCTAATGTGGTTAGCGATGAATCTTTGCTAGATAACTTGTGTTTGTCTGCAGGGTTTGACTTGACAACAGATAAATGGTTTATTGATTTTGGTGCTTCTTTTAATTGCATATCGCAAAGAGACATATTTGATGATTATGCCAGTGGAGATTTTGGACAAGTGGTTGTGGGAAACGGCCACATGTGTCCCATTGTTGGGAAATGAACTGTAACTGTGAACATCTCAAGTGGAAGACATCTAGTTTTGCGTGAAACTAGACATATTCCGAAATTAAAGAAAAATCTGATTTCAACCAGTAAACTTGACGAAAAAGGTTTGGTAATAACCTTTGGATGCGGAGACTGGAAGATAACCTCAGGGGCAAGAGTAGTAGCAAAGGGAAAGTGTACAGGTACACTTTATCTTCTCCAAGGAGACAATATAGTGATATGGTTGCAACTACAATGGCTACAGGTAATTTGTCTACTTTTTGGCATTATCGTTTGGGACATATTGATGAAAAATGTGTAAAGCAGTTACACTCAAAGAAATTACTTCCCGGTTTACAAAAAGTTGAGTTAGATTTTTGTGAGAGTTGCATTTATGGAAAATAGAAGTCTATTAGTTTTCAATTGAATGTGCAACAAAATAAAGGCCATAAGCTAAAGTTAGTTCATACTAATGTATGGGGACCTGCTCAAGAACTCTCTTATGGTGGTAAGAGATATTTTGTCACATTCATTGATGATGCAACAAGGAAGACTTGGGTCTATGCTCTTAGAGAATAATCAGAAGTTTTTGGGATGTTCAAAATGTGGAAAACCATGGTAGAAAAAGAGACAGGTTATTAGATTAAAGCCCTGAAGTCTGATAATGGTGGTGAATACATGAGTAAGGAATTTGCAGAATATTTGAGTCAAGAAGGCATACACGGGTTAAAGACTGTTCCTAGAACTCCTCAAGAGAACGGTGTAGCTGAAAGGTTGAACAGGATTATTCTAGAACGTGCGAGATGCATGAGATTACACGTGGGTCTCCCGCTACACTTATGAGCTGCCACAATTGATGCAGCTGTTTATCTTATCAACAGAAGTCCATCTAGTGCGCTGGATGGAGAAATATCATAAGAGCGGTGATCAAGTAAAAAGATTAATTATTCATATTTACAGGTGTTTGGTTGTATTGCATATGCTTTGATTGACAGGGAGGATAGGAAAAAGCTTGATGCTAAGTCCCAAAAGTGCATCTTTATTGGATACGGTGGTGATGAGTATGGCTATAGGCTTTGGGATAATGAGAATAACAAAGTCATCCGCAGTCGGAATGTGGTATTCCATGAAGAAAAGATATACAAGGATCGTCAAACAGAGCATGAGAAGGTAGTACAACCAGAATATGTTGAATTAGACACAATGCCCATGAAGATGTTTCCAGTAGATCAAAGTGCACTTGAAAGAGAGGTTCAAGATGAGCCTATTATCAATGAGGAGGTAGTTCAAGATGAACACATTGATCCGGAGCAAACTAACGATCCTGAAGTACCTATATTGAGGAGGTCTACACGTGTGAGAAAGCCAAAGGTAATTTTTGATCCATCAGCTAATATTGTTCTAAGTCATGTCTTATATACATATTCAAGAGAACCGAGACTTATGATGAGGCAAAGGCAAACACGTCTCACTTGCAGTGGGAGTGTGCTATGAAAGACGAAATGAGCTCGTTACTTAAGAACAAAACTTGGGAGTTGACCAAGTTGCCCACAGGTAAAAAAGCTTTATTAAACAAATGGGTGTACATGATTAAGAATGAAGCAGATGGTAGTATTAAATACAAGGCGAGACTTGTAGTCAATGGCTTTTCTAAAAAAGAAGGGATTGACTACTCTGAGATATTTTCACCCGTAGTGAAAATGACATCAATTAGAGTTCTGCTGAGTATAGTTGCAATGGAGGATCTTCATCTTGAGTAGTTAGACGTAAAAATAGCATTTTTACACGGTGACTTAGATGAAGAATTATACATGGCACAACCTAAGGGTTTTGAAGTCAAAGGTAAGGAGCACATGGTATGTCGCTTGAAGAAAAGCTTGTATGGCTTGAAACAAGCTCCGTGGCAATGGTATCTAAAATTTGATGGTTTCATGAAAGAAAAAGGATTTGCACACTGTGAGTCTGATCACTGTGTTTATTTTCGCAAGTACGATGATGGTAACGTTGTGTATCTCTCTTTATATGTGGATGACATGCTAGTGGCTAGTTCCAATACGAAGAGAATCGTAGAAGTGAAAAAGATATTATCATCACAGTTTGCTATGAAAGATTTGGGAGAGGCCAAAAATATTTTAGGCATGAAAATCATCAGGGGCAAGAAAAATAAGAAATTATGGTTGTCGTAGGAAGACTATGTGAACAAGGTGTTAAAGAGATTTAACATAGACAAGGCAAAACCAGTTGCAACTCTTCTAGCAAGTCCTTTCAAACTTTCCAAGGTTATGTGTCCGAGTACTCAGACTTTGAAAGATGAGATGGCGGTAGTTCCATATGCATCAACAATGGGGAGTTTGATGTATGCCATGGTGAGCATGAGACCAAACATTGCACAGGCAGTGGGAGTTGTGAGTTGATATATACAGAACCCAGGCAGAGAGCATTGGAATGCAATAAAATGGATATTGAGATATCTAGTAGGTACTTCCAATTACTCATTTTGTTATGGTGGTACATCTCTAAAGTTGCAGAGTTATGTAGACGCAGATCATTCGGGTGATCGAGATAGTGGTAAGAGTACCACTGGATATGTCTTTACAATTGCAGGTACAACAGTGAGTTGGGTATCTCAACTACAAAAAAAGTAGTGGCTTTATCGACGACAGAGGCAGAATATGTGGCGATCACATAAGCCTCCAAGGAAATCATGTGGTTACAAGATTACATGGAGGAGTTACATCGAAAACAACTAGTCAGTACACTGTGGAGTGATAGTCAAAGTGCAGTGCACTTAGCAAAGAATGCAGCTTATCACTCAAGAACTAGACATATCAAGAAGCATTATCACTTTATCAGATTAGCATTGAAAGATAATGAGTTAAAGTTACAGAAGATTGATGGCTCGAAGAATCCAGCTGACATGTTGACCAAGGTAATAGACAGAGAGAAGCATATTTTATGTACTACTACCATTGATATTACTCAATGTTGATTGATGAGGAGTATCACAGAGGCACAAATTTTTCAACTATTATTTTTTGAAGAAGATGGATGCAAAGTTGCTTGGGCTTAGGTATATTTGTCTTCAAGTGGGAGATTGTTATAGATGAAGCCAAATATTTGTTTTTAGGGGTTTTTTTGTCTTTTCTATTAGATTTGCTTTTAGATTAAAAGTGATACCTTTATATTAGCGATTGTAAGATCTTAGCCGTCAAGATGCTGAAAAAGAAAATAGAGAGTCAAGAAAAATAGAGAAGAAAAAAGTGAGTTTTTTCTTTATGATGGTTCTCAATCTCTTTGTGCCCTGATCTTGAGAGAAGATCATCGTTGTATTCTAACTTTTTCCGAAGTCTAGTGGATTCGCAGAGTGCCTCTGCGCAGAGACATAGCCCAAGTTTGGGTGAACTTCGATAACAAATTTGCTGGCGTGTTCTTCTTATTATGTTATTTTATTATTATATTCTGCCTGGTGAATTGTTTGCGAGTGTTATTTTTCTGGAATCAATGTGCGATTTCGTAACATATAGCATGCATGAAGACAAGTGTGTGGGCCCGACATTTAACACACGAGCTGGACGTGGCAAAAGGCGAAGAAACCATACCAAAAAAACTAATAAAACGGAAGCTGCACCAGAAGGTTGGCAAATGGTGGGGGAGAAAACGAAAGCTGCACCAGAAGCTTTGCTTGCTTTAACCTGTTCTCTGCAATGCCCACGGATATGGAGAAAATCATTACTTTTTTTGTCTGTCTCGAATCTTTTTCTCGCTTCGTCCTTGTGATCTCCTGCCCACTCAAGGCAATTGATCTCGAAGTAAGAAGGCAAGAGGGTTAAAAAGGACGATGATATCTTCGGTACCGATCTCTCTAATTTGATCTTCCGCCCACTCAAGGCAATCAGCCGTGCGTTCGGCACATGACTCCCTGCCAAAAGATAGTCTCCCAGCAAATGGATCTCGTCACCATTTCACGGTGCAATTTGTCCTGTTTTTATCGCCCAATATAAATCTTGAAGAATACACTCCCCGACAAAAGTAGACGTTCTATCGAAAACTAGATTATAAAAAGAAAAATCAAATGCTTAGAAATTTATGTTCCTTGATCGCACATAGCTGCTTCTAAACGTTTTTGTGCTCAGGCCGTAACAGTTGATTCTCTTTTAATGTTGTTTGGGAGAGATCTAAACACGAGCTTTTCTTTCTTCCCTTGCATGGTATACATTATTCATCGAATCCACTGACGTCCATGGTGCCGCACAAGCGCTGTTGAGACTGTGCCTTCTCTGAGAAGTCTTCAAGGTTCGTATGCGTTTCTCTGAAATAGAGCAAATATCAACTCGGCGGACCTACGGACGGTGCCAACAGCTCAGCCCAGCTTGCAATAGAAAGTTCATCAGTAGGCATCTTGGCCCTCCCGACGCTTTCCAGGCATGCGTCCATATCTACTTTAGTTGGTAATGTGGACTTCGGGGGATTTTTGGCAGAGAATCACCGGTCCGTGAAAGAGAAGGATTTGCTCGGGTTGCACTGCTGAATGACCAGTGCCTATCTATACACAAAATACATCTCATTAATGATCGATTATAATCGAGTGTTACTCAATTACTTGGAAAGCTCAATTGAGCAGTCCACAACCTACTCGATTTGTCCGAATTCTTGATCAAAAAATTAATCTATGAAAATTTCGATTATACTAGCCCTGAAAATGAAACTTGTTGGCTAGTGATGCGATTGAATCACTCGTAAATTGAAATTTGGCTAGCACAATGAAAAAGTTGGGCTATGTAAAATATTGAAAAGGGAATTGAGGCAAAATATTTAATCAAACAAATTCAATATACTATAAAATTTTAAATAAATATCAATGTTGAATAGTTAGAAATGATCATGATTTTGATTTTTGAGTTTACTTAGATTGCTTTGGCTCAAGTTGAATTTATCGATGCTTTAAGTTGTATAAATAAGGATTCAAGTGTTAATTTTGGTAATTGTATTCATTTTGTTAAATGATGAATATATATTTTTCATGACTATAAGTGTGAAAAATGTTTGAACTAATCTTTTTACATGGACTTTAAAATATTTCATGTAAATAATGCTTTCAGTAATGCTCTTTTCAATTCCCTAACATTTTTCTATTTTCTTTTATATTTAATCTATTCCTTGAAAAATCTTTAGATTTTACATTATTAATTATCTTGAGATTTTTCTTTATGTAATATATGTAATGTAGAATATTACTCATTCAATTCAAGTTATCTCTGACTTGACTGGAAATACCGGCAAAAAAAAGGGGGCAACGGTGAAATGCTCAAGAAATTTAAAGAATGCAATGACATTCCGCACAAAACAAATCCGTGTCTTGCCCAATTTGTTGCCACGCAATGGAGTATAGAGACGGATAAGTCGGATCATAACTCAGAGACTTTATATATCTTTCTTCTCATATTCATTTAAATCTTATTCGACCAATGAATATCTAGGATTTTCACTCATTAGCAAACTAAATGCACCGATCCTGTTTTCTAATTACATATTTACAATACATGGACTCTGAATAGAAAAATCTTATTTGCAGATTCTGAGGTAAGGTCTTCCAAACGGTCGCCATTTTACACCTAGCTCCAAAGTTTAGAAAAGGAAGAGAAAAACAAAAATCGGAGCATGTCCTCTGTTCTTTCGTCTTCGCTTTTTTCACAATTCATAAGACGCCTTTTGCCCTTTATTTTCCCCTGTGCTCAGTTCTGCATTGGCCTCTCTCTCTTCCCTCGTTCTCTTTCTTCTCCTGCAGAGACAACTTTGCTATCCTCCTCCTCCTCCTTCGGGCCCTCTCACTCTCTCTCTCCCCCACCTCCTCTGCTGCTCTCACGCCTCTCTTCACGTTTCACCGCATCTCTCTTTCGATGCTGACCGAGGAAACGCTGTTCTCAATGAGCCAGGAAGAGCTCGAAACCGAGGCCCGTAGATTGAGGGCTTCCATCGGTGGCTTCTGGCCACTGTTGCGGCAAGTGGCGGGCCTGCACGTCGTGGGGCTCGCGTGCGTGCTGGTGTTTGTGTCTCCGTCCGAGCTGCACTGCTTGGTTGCTTGGAAAGCGGTGGCGCTGGTATTCATGACCGCCGGCCTCTACCTCGTCAACTTCGTCATGCTCATGCTGCGCCTCATGCGGAGGTACGCGGAGCTGGAGGCCGTGGAGGGCCTGCTGAGGCGGCCATTAGCGGAAGTAGAGGGCGGCGCCGGGAGGAGGGGAGGCCGCAGTAGGCGGGCCCTGTACGCCACCCTCGCCGTGGGGTACTTCGTCATCTTCACTGTCACCACTGCTTGGATTTCTTGGTTGTTGGCTTGCCCCGACCGCTGAGATGAAAGTGTCAAAAAAAAAAAAAAGAAATAGTTCTGTAATGTCTTTAGCTTGGTTAGGGAAGATGATGCACAAGTTTTATGTTTTGCTTTCAATCAAATGTAGATGCGGATGCGTATTCATGTTTTGATTTCAACGAAACCCAACTTCTTACCGTCATGGAAGATGATGCAGATGGGTGGTTTTTTATGTTTTTGATTTCAATTGAAAATGGCTTCTTCATCGCATTTGACATGATTTACTCTTGTTATGGAAGATTTGACTGCTGAAGGGCGAGAACGGGGCACTTCTCAATGACTGAGGAGTTAAATTTTTGGGATGTAATTTGTGGAAATGGGCTCGTGGCAAGCATAAGAGGTTTAGGACGCCGGTTAAATTAGAACGTTGAGAACTGAGGGACGGCCGACATCCACTCAATTGATACAAAGAAATCAACCATTTTTCATGAAATAGTCCCCCGATTCACGAGGAAAAATTGTATGAGGCAACTACTATCAGTAAACGATACATTTAGAACCACTTTTTCGCCCATTTTTTTTTTTTATGATGTGCAAATATAAGTTTGGATTGCTAGGGTCTGACTTTCAAATAAGAAGAAAACGCTACTTTCTACAGGCAAGTAATTCGAATTATCTGTCTTCAATTATAACTCTAAAGATATCGGTGAACAAGATTCATTTCCATTATTAAAAAATGAATAGCTCGACACAAAGCTCAACCAAAAGAAACCAAAGACTAATTATACGAGAACACAATTTTTAGCTCTTTCAATGCAGCTGCACGTGTTATTTCAATACTCCTATTAGTGGAAAACTTACTGCACGCATGATAATTCTTGTATCAAAGTTGTTGATTAGCACTTCTCTTATTGCCTTAATAAGACGAGGTACTGTCTAAGGCATCATTCGTGGACGTGCGAAGAAGAAAATCAATTACCAAGGCAAGAACAAACCAAAGCAAAGAGCGAGTAGACCTATTAAACGGGTGGGTCGGGTCCGACCCAAATCGACCCATTTAACGAAACCTAAAAAAGCTTATTATATATATATATTATTTTATTTTTAAAATGGCATTGCTAAAATGTTTTTATACAACACAAATTTAATGGACAATTTTTATAAATTTTAAATAATTATTTCAATTATTTTTTTTTATTTTTTAAAAAATTAATTTTTTTAATTATTTTTATTTTTATTTTTAAGAATATAATATTTAATTTTTTTTTTTTTTTTTTTTTTTTTTCCCTTCTTCTTCTTCTTTGGCCAATCGCTGACCACGACGATAGCCGGCGACTAGCCACGGGCGAGTCGCGAGCTTGCCCGACTTGTTGATGTTGGCGAGTTCTAGTGAGGCTAGAGCTTCGCCGGACATCGGCGAGCCCTCCACCTCGCTAGATCCAACGAGCTCGAGCTCACCCGACGCCGGCGAGTTTGAGGCTCGAGCATCGCCCGACGCCGAGCTCGAGGCTCGCTTGGCGGATCGGCCATTGCCGTGCCGACCACCGGGAAGAAGGAAGAAGAAAGAAAGAAAAAAAAAAAGAAAATTAAAATAAAATAATAATTCTAATTTCGATTTTTATAAAAAAAAATATTTATGTAAAGTTAAAGAGGGAAAAGGGAGATTGTGTTGTTTTGGTTGAAAATGGATTCTAAATCCAACCTTAAAGTTTAATGCCCTATTTGGTTCAAAGATTTGGAATGCTCATTTGGGCTCTAAAGTCCCTTGGCTAAATGCAAAGGTGTTTGGTTCGTTTTTTTTTTGCGCGACTTTGGCGAGATGCAATTGCATCTCCAAGTGGCTCTAAGGCTCCATTTGGGAACAACTTCCCAAAGCCCTTTAGAGGGCTAAAGATACTTGGGCAAATGCCAGCCCGTTTGGCAAAAAAAATTTGAGCCCCATTTCGCAAATGCCAAGCTTTGTGGCCGAAAGCCCAAGGCGGTGAAGACCTGCCTTGGGCTTTCGGCTTTTTTCGCATGCCCACGCGGCACTGTTTAGATTTTTTTTTTCCCGAAATTGTCCTCATGAATTTTTTGTTTTTCCGGTTCTTGCCCTTGTACGCGACACTGTTCATCTTCTCCGAGGGGTTCGGTTGGCTGACGGTGTGGGGGCCGGCGACTGCTAGAGGGACGCTGGCAACCATCGGGGGGTGGCGCGACCGACGCCGGAGGTGGCGTGACCGACGCCGGAGGTGGCACAACTGACGCCTGGGTCGCGGGGCTGCAGCGGTCTTCTTCCGCGAGCTTCTTCTTCGCGCGACGCCGCCGCCCCGATCCGGGTCGCGCGACCTCGCCGCCCGGATCTCGGTCGCGGCGACGTCGCGCGACCTCGCCGCCCATCCGAGGGCGGCGAGGTTGCGCGACCCCGCCGGGACCCAAATCCGGGCGGCGAGGTCCTCCCGCGACCTCGACGCCGCGGATCTAGGTCGGCGAAGGTCGAGGCGGCGTCGCACGACGTCGCCACCCTGATCCGGGGTTGCCGGAGGTCGAGGCGGGCGTCGCGCGACCTCGCCGCCCCTGAATCCGGGGTTGCCGGAGGTCGCCGGAGGTCGTGAGGCGTCACGCGACCTCGCTGCCCTCTCGTAGCCCCGATCCGAGGTCGCCGGAAGTCGCCGGAGGTCGCCGGCAGCCACGCCCTTCTTTGGTCAAATTCTTTTATTTTTCTTTTAATAATTTTTTTTTACCACAAAGATCCTTTGTAAATATAATTTCCCAAACACCATTTTGCTCAAAACACTTCACAAAGAGCTTTCAAAGTACAATTTACCAAACACACTTGCATTTTGGAAAACACCTTTAACTCAAAAGTATTTGCATTTTCCTAAAGACTTTCCCCAAAAGTGGTTCCCAAACGCACCCTAAGGGTCTTTAGCCCAATGCAGCTCTTAAGGTCCTTTGGAAAGTTGCATCTTCGGAATGCAACTTCCGGTATTGTTCATCTCTCCGGTGGACAAGCCGATCGGCCGCCCGAATAAAAATAAATATAAAAATAAATATGTTTATATTTTATATAAAAAAATAAACATATCCATTTTTTTTTATATTTTATGTTTAATAAATATATATTTATAAATATAAACATATCTATTTTTTATATATATTTTATGTTTATATTTTTATATAAAAATATGGTTATATAAAAATATAAACATATTTTTTTTATTTAGGCGGTTCACCCGCCGGATTTGGTGGTCCGATGGCTGGACTTCAAAAAAATATAAACATATTTTTGCTTTTTTAATTTAATAAAAGTTAATTACAAATGCAAATTTTACCAAACGGTATTTTGGCCAAAGTTTTTTTTTTTTTTTTTTTTTTTTTTTTTTTTTTTTTTTTTTTTATGCGGGAGGAACCGGCTTGCATCGACGGTCGCGCCGTAAACCCCCTAATGACGCTAGCAGGGAAACCACCACCCCGACGCTTGGCCAAAGTTGTTTCTCAATGCAAATTTTACCAAACGACATTTGCATTTCGGAAAACCCCTTTCACCCAAAGGTATTTGCATTTCTGCAAATGCATTCCCCAAAAGCCGAACCAAACGGGCCATAAGACTCACTTAAGACCCATCAATCTTAAGTCTTTAATTGTTAAATCCATTTAATTAGTCTCTTCAGAAAATAAGTGACCCATATATAACCCATTTATGATTTAAATGGGTCATATATGGGTTTAAGACCCATTTTGCCACCTCTAGACTTGAATAATGATCATGATCATTTTATATCCATGAATCTGGATTTGCTTAACTCGTCCACGAGTTTGGTGCGGTGGCAGGCAAGAGAGAGAAAAAGGGTCTATTAATCATGCAGAGCGAATACCTTGTGATCATGTCTACCCTCAATGTCGGGCCTACGCAATTAACAGTCACGGTGGATTTGATCCATGTAGTCCCTAAGCCAGATAAGTATTTACCCATGCAGTCCACGTAGAATATAAGGTCGTCTAGGCACGCACGCACTCTCTTTTTTCTCATCCCGAAGGCTTTCTTTTGCCAGTTACTAGAATCTCCACCCGCCGGCTGTGTGTGTAGAGTCCTCACAATATCAATTACTTGTCGAACCCCTCGATCCAGCCGACTAAGGTTTGATCAAGTACCGGCCTGATTCCCAGTCTGGTTCATGATCCTATGCCGTGTTTGCAGCTGAAACCGCCCACAATTTGGCCAAACCGGCCCACTCGATTTCAACTGAATCGGCATGAACGATGTGGACCTGTCCGTGATCCTATGCCATTTCTCGTATCCCAGTTGCAGGTGGTGGTAAGTAGCCATTTTTGCCTGAGCACGACAGCTCGGAATCCTTAACTTACTAGCAGACTTGTGCATTGTAAAGGAGTTTCGTCTAAGTCAATACAATCGTAGAAGCAAGTATCACGGGCTGGAGTGATACAAGGATTCTCTCGTACTCATGTACTCTTGTAAGTGAAACTTAGGGTTATTGGGTAAAGAGTGAGTGATGTAGAGGGGATGATGCAACTAGTCCTGAGAGTGGCGTCAGGACAGTTGATAGTCAGAATTCTAGGACAAAAGGATTATATTTCTACGGAGCTTTGCATACTAGATTAACCTCCTATGCACAAACTAGTTGGGAGTTGATATAGCTCTCCTAATGAGGCCATGGCAAGTCGAAACCGATTGTTGTGTCTAAAGTATTTTACGTGTCTCACTCGATGGATTAAACACCCAAGCAAAACTAGGCATGATATAATCTAGTACAAGGATATTATTCAATGTATTGTTGTTAGGAACAACTACAGAAAGAAGATTGGCTAGGTATTCTCCACTCACCAAGTGCCACACGGACTATTCCATGGCTAAGGAATTGCTAGCCCATGACACAAAACTACCACATTAAGCAAATTTCAGAGAAAATTCGGTGGCAAATTTCAGAGAAAACTCTCTCACAAGTTATTAGTACTTAAAGCTATTGGTTTTCGAAAATTACTCAAGTACTTATACTTATTTTTCCTATCTTAGGCTTTGTTTGTTTCGCTGAAAACATTTTCTTCATTTTTCAATGTTTGGTTTGCTTAAAATAATAAGTTAACGAAAAATGTTTTCCTAATCAACATATGATTGAAGATAATTTTTCAAAATATGACTAAGCATATGTGCATGGGCACGGAAACCCCAACGCTAGTCCCAAGCACCGAGGCCCGAGTCCATTGAGGCTGGGCTTGGAACCTGGATGCCCATGCCTTGGCCCCTTGCATCTACACCTAGGTCTATTGAGGTCATGCTTAGGACCTTGGTGCCCGAACTCAAATCCCCAACACCGCTCGTGTCCATAAAAGTTGTGCCTTGGGCTCCAATGCTCATGCTTAGGTCCATCGAGGTTGCGCCGGGACCTAGGTGATCGTGCCTTGATCCCTAGGTCAAAGTCCAATGAGGCCGGACCGTGGACCCTAGTGCCCATACCCTATTTATCGATTGCCCATGCGTAAGTTATTAGTACTTGAATAGTATGTGTCTATTTAAGGGAGTCAAATCAAATTTTCCATACCAAACTACGAAAAATATTTTCCAATTCATATTCATGTTGCAACCAAACATTGGAAAATAATCAATATTGTCATTTTTTGGAAAATATTTTTCAAAAATGTCACATTTTTCATAAAACAAAAGGAACTTTATACTCCAAATGTTTTATTGAAAATGAATAATTTGGAAAGCATTTTTCTAAATAAGATCGTTTATATCGCTTGAAATAATTAGTTAATAAAAAATATTTTCATTATTGACAACAATTTACATTCGAATTTTTGTGAACAATGAAAACATTATTCATGCATTCATTTTTGTAAGAGACATGATTGATCATTTTTAGGAAAATATTTATCAAATCACTCATTTTTCATGAAACAAACGGAACATTTACTTAACAATAAAAATAAGAAGTCAATAAAAAAAAATGACAAGTGGACTGAAAAGATAAGCAAATACATAGGGCCCAAAGCGAGCCACACCTCAACCTCCTGCAACCAAAGCGACAACCACCATCACCCTCGGAGGTCTATCTCCGGTTCGAGATAGAGGGCACAACCCTACTTTCAAGCTCGCGTGACTTCCAACTCAATCTCAGGTGACCTTGAAATTTTGGAAAAACATACACAAGTTCATATGCGGATAATGTTAAGATTAGGACATATATGTTAGTGCAGAGCTTAGTTTGCAATTGGCGAACAAGATATCGAACAAGCGAGGGTCGCGAGAAGGTGGAGGTGCTTGGAAGGACCAAATAGAAGAAGAATCACTTGGAGAACATGAGTAAATCAAAATGCGAACCTACCACAAAAGTTTTATGTGAAGCCCATGACTCCCTCTCTCTCTCTCTTCATAACATACAGCTAATAACACGACAGAAGACCGACCCCTGAAGTCGTAGGTCTTTAGAATAACAAAGAAAAGGTCGTAGGTTTCTTCTTTCATTACTCATGAAAACAACTAACTATGACGTAAGAGATATTCCGCTCCGTCGACAAGGTCTAATCGCCATAAACAAAAATCCTCCAACTTCAGAATGGACATCAGTCTACTTAATGCAACGAACATGGGCGGGCGTTGGGAAGCATCTTATCTTACAAAGAAAAGGACATGACATCTTCTGCTTGCATTATATTTTGTTCTTGGTGAGAATGGACGATTATTGCTAACGATTTCCTTCATAAAAGTTTAGCTTTCATCACAAAAAGTTTGCATACTATTATGCACCACATGTGATCTGAAAATTCAAGATCGGCGATCTTATCATTGTAACTCTATTAAGATGCTGGCAGTCAACAAGTCTCTTCATATAAGGTAGGTCAGAGTTAAGCTATGCGACGTGCCTATATTGTTTTGTATATGAAGAAAGCTTTTGGAGGTTTTTCGCTTGAAAAGAAGTTGTGACATGATATGCTTGAATTCACAGCTTTCTTTGTTCATCCCATGCCTAAGATGAACAAAGAGGTAAGTTCACATTGTCACTTCAGGCCTCAAGGACGATTCATATCCTTGGTTACAAGGAGAATGTCTGCACGTGATTTATGAATTATACTCCTACAGCTTTGAATTTTCTTTTTTTTTTTTTTTTGGAGGGCCGGCATAAAATGTCTAGGTAAACCATTTAAAATGTGGATTATCCTTCTTCAAAGCATCAACCATTAAATTTTCATTGGTTAACTTAACAGAAGGGTATTGCCCAAGTTTAAATCTCAACTATTATATGGAAAACTTTGGCTAAACAAGAAGTTAAAAGGGTGTTTGAGTTTATGAGAGATAATTTCTTTTCGGTCCCGACATTCTCGCTCTGCATGATCTATACTTTTGTCTCTCTGGCCACCGGTTTTGATAGATGCCATCGCACCAAACTCATGTGGATGAGATTAAGAAATCCAGATTCGTGGATATAAAATGATCATGGTCAATACGTCTCCCCTCAATGTGGGGCCTGCACAATTAACGGTTGCTGTGGATTCATTTCACTTGGACCCGCATCCAAATACGTATTTATACAGATGGTCCATACGTAATATAAGGTCGTGTAAGTACGTGCGCGCGCTCTTTTGCTTGTCCGGGAGGCTTTCTTTAGCCAATTACTAGAATCTCCATTGGCCGGCTCCATGTGTAGAGTCCTCGTAATATTAATTGCCTGTCGAACCCGCGATTTGTTCGAATAAGGTTTCTTCTTAGCAAGAGAGAAGGTCAATATTCTATTGGAGGGGCAATTTTTCAAATGAGAGAATATGAAGAATTCCTAGTCAACTGTCAATTATCATTACCCTTCTTTTGCTTCTTTTCCATGGCACTTAGTGCTTGTTCTCCTAATAAATTAGATGCACCAACATGTTGGTTAATGTTCTCGTTGACCTATATATATGTACACACACTTTCATGATTAGGGTTTTGGTCAAGGAACCTTGTCCACTAGCTAACGATGTTCGCTATTCTATTCGAATAAAAACAAAGAGAAATAGCACATCGAGGACAGTGGAGGCACGGAGCAATAAATGAAGGTGCTCGAGGATCATGTGAATCGATCGCTACTCTCCATGAGCGAAACGTACGATAAGTTTTTCATGCGATCAGAGGGAGGTTTCGAGAAGTCGACGTTGTATCATTGCGTACAGATAAAACACATCTGTTCCATTTCCATGTCGATCTCATTTAAGGGTTTGCATTAGATTAAGGGAAGATCGCTCTGACATTCTTGAAAGTTTCATGTGACCTTGATGATCAAGCTTTCGATTTCAGAAAATAGTAGTGTTTGGGTCCGAATTTTGCGATACGTTCATGATTTCATATCTCCCATGTGATGACTGTAGTCTTAAAAAACAAGGAGAAGAGAAATCAGGGGGAGATCTTATGATAAACTGTTGATCGAAGCATCTATTGGTAAACGCATGACAAGATCCTAATGAACTCCATGTGACATCTTGGTCAACACGCGATTGGGCACCGCTACTGATGATTTGAATCATTTAAGTAATCAGTAGTTGGATTATTCGTAGCAATGAATAAATGCTTTCATTGGCACCGCACAAACAGAAGATTCGGCTGAGTTAGGAGCCACGAGTCGTGGCTTTAGTCAAATTGAGTACATATCTATTTAGTTTTAAAGAGGATTATTACATAATTTGTCCTAGACTTATCGCACGGAAGTCAATTTTATTCTAAACTTTCAAATTTTGTTAATGTAGTTTCTAATTCCTTGTGCAAAACTTTGGTGTAGATCTTTCGGCCAATTGCTACCAAAAATCTTTAACGTGGTGTTCAGGCATATTCTTGTGAATGCTGCAACCTTCGATGAAATAAGAGCAACAATGAATAAATAGATAAAACTCATCCTTTGACTTTATTTATTTATAGCTATTTTGCCAAGAAATATACAATGAATCCATTTCAAATTTATAGAATATCCATTCAATTTAGTCATGTCAAGACTCTAAAGTCTCGTTTGGATCCTTACATAAGGAGGATGAGTGAGGATGCATGTGTAGCTCCCGCAAATATCGGCCACGCCTTTCGTCTTTAGTTAATCATGAATGCGTTACTCAATTCACTATTCCCCCGGTCAAGGCAAACATCAAGTGGAAAATCGAGCTACGCTTGTCTCACGCAGGAGGGGGGAAGAGTTGAATTCGATTAAGAAAGATGCCAGAAGGTCTCGCTTGTTCAGTGTCGATCTTGGATTCACCTCCTGAAGGTCCTCACGCATTCCGAGAACAATTAGAGCTGAAGTTGCCCGGCAAAACTTCAAAAATGATGTCGTTCCAATTTCTAAACGCATAAATTACTCCTCCGAGCGTACAACTTTCACGAATCTCTGATTAATGACCTAATGAAAAGAAACGGGAAGCTGACTTCACATGACCGTAAAAAGGGCACTTGGGATGCCAGTTTTCCAGACAAGGCATGGCCCATGAACGAGTCACGTGCAATCTCTTTAACTAACAGCAACTACTAATAATCATTAGATCGAAAAGCTTAAGGATGAAAAGGCGCGCCACTCGTGCGTGCGCGCCCACAACATGCGGCATTTGCACTTATGCATGGCTGTATCCTCGCACGCCGGAGCCTTGAGTTCGCTGTAAAGCTTGAATGAGTCTAGGAGAATTATCCAGAGAGAACTAAGGACAGCAACTCGCAAGCATCATTTAGAAACAGCTAAGGCGGCCAAAAAGAGATGACTGAAAAGGTTCGTCTTCTCTTAAAGAAACGAGAGAGAGAGAGAGAGAGAGAGAGAGAGAGAGAGAGAGAGAGAGAGCAGTTCAGCTTAGTTTAAGCTGGGTTGGTTTGCCACATGCAGGCCACCTTTTTCTACCTAATCTCAGAAGATCCTGAATTTGAGGCAATAATTTTCCTGCCCGTTCCTAGTTTCGGTGCCCGAAGGAGGGAGGGAGGAAAAAAAAATAGTCAAGAGGCTCGCCACGCTTGAAGAGAAGAGTGCAAATTCCAATAGGGAACGGCAAGGAATGGCAAGACTTCATTATAAAACCTTTCTTCACAAATTCCCAGAAAACTGATGATGCTAGTGATGAAAAGTCAGATTAGAAAAAAGGGTTATACTCCATCGCCCCACAACACCCCCCATGTGCCCAGATGGGACCATGTGATGACATTTTATTTTATTTTTCCTTCTACTCAAGCTAGCAGAATCTCAAGAACTCCAAAATCACATAAATAATATTTTCAACCCAGAAAAATAATCGGGGGATTAGAATACCCTTTTGCGCATGCTGTCAATTAATTAGGTCCAAATTGCGCAGCTAATTGCGGCTTACGTCTCAAGTTATTACTTTGCATTTCTTTTTTTTTTTTTTTTCTTTTTCCCTTTTTTTTGGCTTTTGGTTAGAGGCAGAGAAAAGGCAGCACATGACACTGGTTTTTGCTTCAAAGCGACTGTAAAGCATGGACGTCTGCAATATCGCAATGCCGCCTCTCGTTTCATTGAGTCGGAGCATCTGTCTAGGAATATAAGCGACCAAAAAGAGGCCCCTCATCCGCTGAAACTTTAGTGTGGATTCCTCTTACTTTGCATTGCTGATGTTTCTTTCCATATATTTTCCAGCATCTGTTGACATGGATTTCAGTTGGAGCGCCTTTAACTATTAACTGTCACCATTCCATGCAAAAGAAGAAAAGGAAGGAAAGAATAATGGCAATTCAATGGCTGACAAAGTCCTTTGCTTTTTCCTTTGTCCTTTTTCCCTTTCGGTTGAACTTGAATAGCCCAATGCCTTTCCCAACCTCTCGATTATTCACTGACATTGTACAGGATGCGCTTGCTGGCTACGTGAATTCATTATGATCGTATTAAATGTTGACGGCCGCCCTGCGGAACCTAACTTAGCACGCTCCGAAAAAGGCCAGACCTTCAAAACCTTTTTCAATTTGGGTTTAGGACTGCAATAAGTTGAGAGGCTATCCCGTTTCAGCTCGAGGGTTAGCTAACTGCCCCACCAACTCTTTACTTGCTCGCAGTTGAATTCCATTTTTCTCAAGGGAGAAAGCCTTTTTAGCTACTTCAATGTATGCCCCCATTCATCTGCAACCTATTCCCTCACAAGGGCTATTTTATAACTTTTATCTTGTAGCACATATCTGAGGGAAGCGATCTTAGATTAACTAAAGTCGGTATGATCTATAGATTTCACATAATATAACTGTTAAACATAAATGAGCCTACTCACCAGTCTATATCTTTCTTTTCTCCTTTCCTTTTCATTTTGCCAAAGATGTTGACTGTCCAATAAGTTTAAAGGTATCATGGCATTATACACCAACAATAAAAGAATAAGTTCATCAAAGTCAATCGTGCACTTTTTGATCCTATTGTTTTCAATGCACTGCAATCCCCCCTAGTGCAGCTACTTGAAGCCATCAAGCCTAGTGGAAACAGAGATCATGAAGATCCTGCTCATGCAATTAAAAGGTGATTTTGTTGGGCAAGTTGAGCAAGTAAAATGCTGCAATTAAATGCACTTGTGGGCATCTCAGCACCACCACCACCCCCTCAGGAATCAAATTCAATTCCTTTCTCTCACCCCAAATTGCCCACCACCCCTCTGACCGGTCTTCAGCTGAACCACCGAGCTCTTCCCAATGTGCCTTGGTGCTCACGAACTAAAAAAGGTCAAAAAGTCCACTCAGATGGATCATAAATCTAGGCAGAATATGGGGAATTCCAAAAAAGAAAAGTTAAAAAAAATTTGGAGTCCTCCCCGCTCCATGTCGACAAGCGCTTTGCTTTAATTTTTTTCTTTTAGCAGTTTTTTCTGTTTCAGTTATTAGTTTAGATACTGTTCCTCCATGTTTCCATCTCCCTTTATTTTATTCCCCCACCGCTCCCCGTCCCATCCCGCTTCTATATAAGCAATGGACCCGGTCCCTCTTCCTCCTCACTTCTCTCCCTCCCAGGCCCTTTCATTCAGAAGTTCCAAGCCGTTCCCTCTCTCCCTCTGTCATCTTGGGCTGCAAATTCTTGCTGCAAAAGCCAGAAATGGGTTCTCTCGGATTCACCATTGTGGCCTTCCTGGCATTGCTGAAGACAGTCCAGAGCGATGGGAGCGGATGGACCACTGCCCACGCCACTTTCTATGGGGGCAGTGATGCTTCTGGAACAATGGGTAAGTTATCATCAGAAGAATCACATTGTCTGCAACATCATTTCGGTTCCTGAGTTAAGACGAATTCTTTTGGATCTGCTTTCAGGTGGGGCTTGCGGGTATGGGAATCTGTATAGCCAGGGGTACGGCACCAACACGGCCGCCCTGAGCACCGCCCTGTTCAACAACGGGCAGAGCTGCGGAGCGTGCTACGAGATCCAGTGCGTGAGTGACAACCAGTGGTGCTTGTCCGGCTCCATCACCATCACCGCCACCAATTTCTGCCCTCCTAACCCTAGCCTCCCGAGCGACAATGGAGGATGGTGTAATCCCCCTCTCGAGCACTTCGACCTCGCCGAGCCGGTCTTCCAGCAGATCGCTCAGTACAAAGCCGGAATAGTTCCTGTTCAGTACAGAAGGTGAGCAAATAATTGAATAGATCATGGCACTTTCTGTCATGTCAGAAAACACTAATTGAAGTCCTTTCAACTCTTCCATCATCAGCAAGCACGCTAACGATGTATGTGTTCGTGCAGGGTTTCTTGTGCGAGGAAGGGTGGGATCAGATTCACCGTCAATGGCCACTCCTACTTCAACCTCGTCCTGATAACCAACGTCGGCGGCGCTGGGGACGTGGTGGCGGTGTCCATCAAAGGCTCCAACACCGGCTGGCAAGCCATGTCCAGGAACTGGGGCCAGAACTGGCAGAGCAACTCGTACCTCAACGGCCAGGCCCTCTCTTTCCAGGTTACCACCAGCGACGGCCGCATCTCAGTCTCCAACGCTGCCGCCCCGCCCAACTGGTCCTTCGGCCAGACATTCAGCGGGTCCCAATTCTAAACCCGACCCTGGAGCAGGAAAAACCGTGAAAAGCTAACTCCAAAAAAAGAAAAAAAAACTACACCTTCTAACCCAATGAAGGGCCTAATTTTAATTTCCCCTAGTCAAATATAGGCTGCTGAACATAACAATGTGACATTATTATGTGCGTGGTGTTGGTCATGTGGTGTCCTAGTCCCCTGTGGGCGGGTGGGCCTTTTTAGGAGCCGCCCCGAAAGTCTGTTCCCCCCTTGTGCTCACGCCCTCTATTCAAATGGGCGTGACACGGTGTTGTGTCGTGTTGTATCGTAATTATCGCACCGGAGGTGATCTCTACACAGCGTAGAAGGCCTCTCTTTTCAATTAACTTTTCTACATACCGGAAAGAATCGTTCAGGCTGAGGTGAATGAGGAGTGGTCACCCGCCCAGGAAAATGAAATGAAATGCAACTGTCGAATGTAGAATTCCAAGGCTTTCGCTTCTCAGCAAGAGGAAGGGAGGCTGTGGAAGAAGACTTTGCTTTTAGCTTTGGCTTTTCTTTTCTTTTCTTCTTTTTCTTCTGTTGTTTCGGGAGCTCGGGAAGGCGCTAAGCTGAGCAGTGACAAGACTTTTCTTTTTCTTTTACACAGCTGATCAGCTGATGATGGTGTACTTGAAACTCTATATAAACTAATGTATTCTGTGTAACTTGGTTGCTGTCTGATGTTAAAAGTTCCGAAATCTTCGCTGCTGTTTTCGAGTTGTGGCTGTTTGAACGAGGAATCCACGTGATTGTCTTGATCGGCACGGCGAGAAATTGTTAGTTTATTTCGAGGGTATTTTCGGGGCTGGGACGCTGCGATTGCGGATGCACGTGAGATCTTTGATTGTAGTGCGGCTTTTGCTCTGCTAGAGAGAGAAAAAATAAATGAATAAATACCGGTCATCGGTCCGATTGGTCTATTTCTACACAGAACTGAGAACGCGACCGGTCATAACCAGCTCCAAAAATTTGAAAAAATCGGCCAATCCGATTCCTAGGTGGGGCCGGGACTAGTGCTCACCCTCAAGACAACCTCTTTAAACTAGAAAATTTACTTGAAATGGGTATTCTTTACCGACTCAAACTTTAGACATATTCTTAATAGTTTCACTGGTTGTCCTTTCCCGAGCTCCCCCTTTGCTTACATGTAAAGAAAGAAACTCGCGATCATTCTCTGAGCTTGAATGGTCGATTAAATTAGTCCATAAAGAATAAGCAGTCAATCATATCCTTCAGAACACTATTTTCACATAAGCATGACTTTTAGAACGATGTTGTTTGAGAAAAAAAAACTATTTTCGAGAAGTTATTTTCCGACTTTTCAATATTTGAATGATGGGAAACTGACTGATATGTAAAAATGATATTCATGAAAAATATTTTCTTTTATCGTGAAGTTTTTAATAAAATAGATGTACCATATGAGTTGGAAACTAAGCGTCAAAGTATTATTGCCCAAGAGCCACCAAGCTAAGTAAAACATCAAGACATGAAAATTTTGCTTTGCAAAAGCAATTCAGTGATTAAGGGTGTGTTTGGTAATCACTTCGTTCTCGTGAATAATTTCTGCTTAAAAATAAATTTTCTGATTATGTTCCTGAGATAAGTTTCTGAGCATTTGAACACATTTAGTAACTGCACAAAATTTCTTTCCTAGAATAGGAAAAGAACAAGATTACACTTGGTACGACCCTTAATTTTTTGTAATGTAGAACATTTTTAATTTTTTAATAATTTTTTAGATTTGTATATTCCTTCTTTTTTTTCCTCTCTTCTTCTTCTTCCTTGAGTCAATTGTTCGGCCTCAACGATGTCTGGCGATATGGGTGTGCAAAAGGATCTAGAACCCCCTAAACCACCCGAAACTAGATTAGACCGAACCAAAACCGACGGTTCCCGAGGGAGTTGGTTCAATTCTCGGTTCCAATTTATTGAAACCAGTGGGTAATGGTCCAGTTCTCGATTTTGGACCGGACGGTAATAATATAATATATTTTAAATTTTTAAGGAAAATTTCCAATCAAAAAATAATTTAAGAAAAATGAAAACCCTAATTTGGAACTCAACACCCATTATCTGAGTGTTTGTCTCGTCTCACTCTTATCTTGTCTAAGTTGTCTCTCTATCTCTCACTCATGATCTCACCTTTCAAGCTCAACACCTATCGACTCACGGTCTTGACTCTCAATTTTTAATATGAGTTCAATCTTTTTGCTAATAATGTAACTAAGAATATGAAAGTTCTTTGCTTTTTTGCTTTATTTTGGCTTGCTGAAAAATGTTTTGCATTGAATGAGTGAAACTTGATGGGACTGGCTCGTGATTTGTTTTGGCATATTAACTAGAATTGGCCAAAACCATCTTAGTTATGATTCTACATATAAAATAATCGAATTACACTCATGTCGATTCATAACAAAAAATAAAATTGGACGAGGCATGTTGTGTCGTATATGTATCTTCTCCTTGTAATTCGTACTTTACATCTCTCATATAAGCCCATGTAGACGGATCGTATCTAGTATTGCCAACTCTATCATTCGTGTTTTACTTCTCTCATATGAGCCTATGGGACATATGCGTGAGGCAACAGGCTTTGTAACCTACGCACAGTACAAAACCAACACAGTAGTTTGTAAAATAGATGTAAAATAGGCGAGAACCAGACTTAAAATAAAATAAAAATAAAAAATATAAAATACCTAAAATATGTAATAAATATAAATATATATTTATATATTGAATTTATATAATAAAATTAACTAAATTTGAATATATAAATTAAAATAATATTAAATTAAAATAACTAAATATTTTTTATATTTGAATTTCTTATATTAGAATTCAAATATGACTTATATTGAAATATAATTTTAGTTTTGTTAATTTTTTTTCACTAGTTTTGTTAATTTAAGAGTTCGTTATTTGAGAAAAATAACTTTCCTATTATTAATGTTAGAACCCAATTCATTTTTATCTCACCTCCCTCATGAGATAATTTATCCAATTTATATCCCCTTTATATCCTCATTATATCTTTCTTATATCCATTTTTATCCTTTCTTAAGCAAACACCAAACACCAAACACAAGATTTGATTAATTTTATCTTAACTGTCAAAGATAGCTTAAGGGTTTTGGTAAGATTCGAGGCATTGGTATTAGAGGAGGCATTAGCGGTATTTCCCTAAAAAAGAATTATTCTAATTGGTGCGCTTTTATTAATGTAAGCAATGAGAAGTAGGCCTAAGGCAGAGGCCCATCAGATGGGCTAAACCCCAGAACAAGGCCTGCCTGAAGATGGCGGCATGAGCTAGGCCTGTAAATCCAGCCCCCATTGCTCAGGATAGGGAGACTTGAACTACACTTTGGGTCTTTCTTTATATATTATTTTTGGGCAATTATTTAACATTTACATCACGAATTTTAGTCCGTCATGTATGTAACCATATAGGATTACGATTCATATCGATAGACAGGATGGTTTTCGTGAAACTAGAATACATTAAAACAAAAACAATGCCGTTATATAATTCATCCACATCAAATACAAATGAATATAAAGAATAATACTCGTAGAAAATCGGTTCCATTCATTAATTCTATTGTTAATTACTTCGGCGAAACTGATTGAAAATCGGCTATTAAGACATGTATGCCAACAAATCTTCAACAAAGACCACAAAAAGAGGCCTAACAATCGCCTATCATCACTCATATACCCAGTGCTGCCTTGATCTGACATTAATCATCGAGATCAAGATTAGCCAGTTCATGCATTAGCACGGCTCTATCGGCGGCATTCTGCAGCTCGGACGAGCGCAACTGCTGCCTTCAATTCCCTCTTCTTCGACCAATTGATCATCCCCATCCAGATCCGCAAAACCTCCTCGTCGACCCCCAATCTGGTTAGTTGCAACAGAGAATAGACGTGACCGCAATCGCTCTCCTCGCTCTCCGACGACGACGACTTCAGCAGAGCAGCAGGAATCTCGCCCCAAAGTTCCAAGTCTTGTAGTCATCAAAAGATCTCACAGAAGGCACTCTCAACGGCTCACTTCCTTAATCTATTCAGCAGGAAAAGAAAAGAAAAGGAAAAAAAATTGTTGCTGCTGCACGATTGATACAGGACGCTAGAGTAATATTAGAATATCAAAATATAAAATCACACGTTCTTTTATAAATTTAAATTTTTGAATAGTCAATAGTGGTCATGTAAATTTTTTTTGTTGTATGGGTCTAGAGCTCAAATCTTTTCATGTTCTATGGCTAGGTATCGAAATTACACACGAGGGTAAGATTAGAATACCATCAAACAAAATTACTGAAACAAGATATTTCTACTAAGAAATCCACCATAAATTTGGAAGTTATAGAGTTATAATTGCTAAATCGTTTAGATTATGTTTGGTTGTCTGGATTTATAATCAATATAGAATTAAATAGGATAAAATATGAAATTTAGATATTTTGTTATTTCTATTCATTATTTAGTTATCGTAATAACAAAATCAAATATTCAATGTAAATGTTATTCTATATTTAATTATTAATTTACTTTTTTAAGTTAAGAAGTTTGTCATTAACTATGAAGATAAGAAATCTTAACCATATTTATTCCAACCCTCTCATGGAATATTTTTATCTTTTGACATGAATTAGAGAGTTGCAAAGGATAAGGAGTTTCGACTCTCTCATTGTTTTCATGAAAGTTTGATGTGAACAAAGAATTAGGGAAGAGTCGTGAAGCTTCAACATGAATTAGATATACAAAGCTTTCAAGTTTAAATTTGTTAATTTAAAATCGGAGTTCTTCCCCCTTCATATCTCGTTATATCCGACTTTATCTAATTTTATTTTGAATTAAAATCAAAATGTTATTTTATATTTAATTTTTAATTTAAATTTTTTAGTTAAGAAGTTTGTCAAGACACAAAATAAGATAAATTTTATCCTATCATGACTTTTATCCTATCTACCAAACGTAGCCTTAAGAATTTACAAACCTAAATTATGCCCAAAGCAAAACTAGACAAAGATTATCTCATAATCTCTCACTCTAAAGACTCCGAGACAAAACCCAAATGCTAAAGAAACCTTTTTAGTAAACCTATTTAAGCTAGAAGATTCTCCAAACAATAAAACCTACTTATATTAGGAAATTCACTTGCATCAAGCTATCTTCACAAGTTTAAATTTGAGACATATCGACTAGTCACCTTTTCTCATGCTCGTCCCTTCACTTAAAATAATAATGATAATGATTAAAATTCTTGATCATTCTCTAAGCTTGAATGCCCATTTTATTAATCCATAAAGTATAAGCAATTAATCATATCCTTCAAAAAAGAAACTTTCTCCACATAAGCATAACGTTTTAAGCCGAAGAAATAATATCAACTAGACAAAGAGCGGATTTTACGAACAATTTGACTAGAATCCACTCGGCTGTCCCCATATCCATGGAGCGTGTTGACTTATGATGCTCGTAAAACATCTTAAATTTGATTATATATGCAAAATAATTAAATTACGATGAAAATGTGCTGATCAGTATCGTTTTGTGACAATGTATAAATTAGAATATGTTGTGTGGTATTTGGATTTTCTTCTCTATAATTCACGTTTTACCTCTCTCATCCAAGTTATGCAAGCAGATCATGTCTAGTATCGCCACCTCTATCAATACCCCAATCTCCGATTGAGTCTCTTTGTGATAAATTGGTTGTACATGTAGTTAACTGATACGTTATTGTTTTCCACGATACATGAGATATAAAGTGAGAAAGTTGTGCTCCTTTAAGTAGTGCATACATAAGGAAAGCAACATGTTAACACAAAATCGAATATACACTATAATTTTGGAGGAAAAGTGGTTGGCAATGGTCTCACGTGATACTAAATTTAAATCTTCCATCTAAGAGTTTAAATTTTAGAACAATTGACAATGATTCTAAGAAAATTTCAGGATAAAGGCAACAAATTTACATTTAGATATCAGCAAAGAATGCCATAAGCACCAAAATTGGTGCCAAAGCTCGTTGAAGTTGGAATGGAAGCTACCGAAGACGAATGCGATGAAGCCGGCGAAAACCGATCATCCTACCAAGCCAGATAAAAGCGCCTTTTGGGTCTTCAACGTGACGCGCTTCCGTCCTTCGGTGCAAGTCCCTTCACCATCTGACTCTGCACGGCCGCTTTCGATGTCCCCGAATAGCGATCACGAAGCACAAGCCTTCAGTTGTCGCGAAACGCTCATATCTTAAGGGCATCCTACTCCTTCATCTAAAATACTTTGTATTTTTTGAAGATTTTCCCCAAAAGCCTCACCGCAGGCAGCCGCCCTACGTTGTTCACCTTCGTTTACTTCTTTCTTTGGCCGATCCCTATTTTTTTCACATCCCTGTCCTTTCTATTTTCATATTTTGTTATATCTGTATTAGCTTTATAGGTCTTAATGGTGATATAAGAATAGAGGCTTACTTTCGCGGATTATCATATAAAAGGTACACATAAAAAATTATCAAGGTATAAGACCTGTAAAAATAAAAATAAAAAAGGGAAAAAGCCGCTAAAAATCCCAAACTTTTTCTGATATGACAAATTTATCCCAAATTTTCTTTGACAAAAAAAAAACCCAAATTTTTGTCAATTGTAACACATTTACTCAAACTTTTTTCATGACAAAAAAACCCAAAACTTGTTCCCGCATGACATATTTATCTCAAATTATAGAGCATTTTCTTTTTTTAATTTAATTTTTTTCTTTTTTTTTCTTTTCTTTTTCTTTTTGCTTTTTTCTTCTTCTCTCTTCCCTCGCCGCCATGGCCAACAAAGGCAAGCTGTACTCAGGACAAGGGCTACCCTCGCCGGTGTTGAGTGAGGATCGCCCTCACTTGGGCCAGCAACGATAGCCCTTTCGAAATTCGAGGAGGTATGCCCTCGCTAGCGTCGAGCGAGGGCTGCCCTCACCAAATCTCGAAGGGTCACCCTCACCTCAAGGGCTGCCTCGCTTCCCTCCATCAAAAGAGAAGAAGAAAAAAAGGAAAATAAAATAGAAAAAGGAAAGAAAGAAAAGATGAAAATGCCCTTTAGTCATAAAATTTGGGGTAAATGTATCACAATTGATAAAGTTAGGAATTTTTTGTATAAAAAAAAAAAAGTTTAGGGTAGATTTATCACATTGGATAAAGGTTGAGGTTTTTATGGCTTTTTCCCAAATAAAAATTCACAAACATAATATATGTTTTTGTTAATTGACATGGTACTATATAGTAATGTTAGAGACTTGTTATAATATTTAAATATAAAATCATGCATCTTTTTAATAATTTTAGCTTTTTGAATAGTTTACGATGGTCATACATAATCTTTCAATGTAGTGATCTAGAGCTCAAAGTTTTGCGTGCCCTTACTTTGCCTTCCTTTAACTATTTTGCAATTAAAGTCTAACACAAGAAAATAAATTACCAAAAGAAGAGATTTCAGCTAAGAAATCTACTATAGATTTGAAGAGTTATAGAGTCACAATCGCTAAATCGTTTAAGTTTTTCCCTCCCTAAATTATGCGCAAAGCAAAACCATATAAAGAGAAGCTACTCAAATTGGAAAATCATTCAAACGAAGAACCTTACTCAGACCAGAAAATCCACTTAGATTAGAGTTTCTTTACGAGTTTAAATTCGACATATATCTGCTAATCATCTCCTCATGCTCACCCCTTCACTCATATAATTAAAATATAGAAAATAAACTCTCGTTCATTCTCCGAGCTTGAATGCTAAATCAAATCTAAGTCCATAGAAATTAAGCAATCAAATCATATCCTTCAAATCGTTTTCTTGACGTAAGCATAACTTTTAGACCGAAGAAATAATATAACCCGAAGAAAGTGTGAATTTTATGGACAACGAAGTCCTCTGATATGTTCCCATATCCATGTGAACTCATCTAAAATGTCATCAATGGATTCATAATTTGATTTTATGTGTGAAATAATTGATTATGATGAAGACATGTTAGCTCATGCCGGTTCGTGATAACATATAAAATAAGACATGTCATATTTAAATTTTCTCTATAGTTCGTGTTTTATCTCTCTCATATAAGTCATGCAAGCGGATAATGTCTAGTATTGCCAGCTCTATCGAATCCCCCCTTGGATCAACTATGTATGTGATAGATGGGTCGCACAAGTAGCTAACTGATATACTACTATTTTCCACGATACGCGAGATACCTAGCAAGAAGGTCGTGCTCTTTTTCGTACTCCATGCATAAAATGAGGAACATGTTAACACAAATCGAATATTCAACAATGATCTTGAAGTAAATTGATAGTGATCTTACGAGATCCTAAATTTTATTCTTTTATATAAACAGTTTAAGCTTGAAATGGTTGCCAATAATCTTGAAAAAATTATAATATGGAGACAATATAAGTAGAAAATACTGTACGCACCAAAATAGGTGCCAAAACTCAACGAAGCCGGCAGAAACCAATCACCCTACCTAGCCGGATAAAAGCGCCTTTTGGGGCTTCGACTCGACACGCTTCCGTCGTTCGCTTCGAGGCCCCTTCTCCGTCCGAATCTGTCCGGGCGCTTTTGGTGTCCTCGAGATCACGAAGCACAAACGTTTGGTTTGAACGTCGCGAAACGCCCATATCTTGAGGATATCCGACTCCTTCAGCTTATTCTCTCCAACGAACTCCTTCCAATTTCTCATCAGAACGTATACCTTGCCGGACCACATTTTGAACTGCATAGGGAATGTCTCTCCCAACGTATTATACGTCGTCACCTCCACGCCTTGTTCAGGATCGTCGTCTTCCTCGAGCAGCGGGAGTATAAACTCCCGGACGTCCTCCTTCCTCAGGAGGAGCCGGTTCTGTTGGTCTTTGAGGTCGCTAGCCTTCACCTGCTTCTCGAACGGCCCCCGGCATCGCCCGATCGAGTCAATCAGTGCATTCAAACGCCGGACGATAGGGGGGTTGGATCTGCGCGGCTTGCGAAGTGGCCCATGCGAAGAACTGCTCACTTGAACGTCCTCGGATTGCGCAGGCTTGTCGCCCCTAGAGACGCCCTCGCCAGTGTGCTTCAATACGGAAAGAAACAGCGATGCTTGAAGGACTTCATTAGCTTCTTCACGGACAGTAGAATCTCCGGAGAACATATCAGTTTGGCTTAGAGTTCTCTCCATGTCAACTTTTCTGTATTCACAGCTTCTGAAGCGATGTATATAACATGTTAATACGCAGTCCGAATAGAATTTGCACTTTCCTAAATCGAATAGGAGTCTCTCGAAATATTTCATGAAATAATACTCGGATTGCAAAGTTAACTTCGGGCTGTCAGATGTTGTCAAGTTAGTTGGATTGAGTAAGTCTTAACGTTATCAGAGTTTCTTCAGGAGTATCCTAATTAAGCAAGGATCATTGTTTTCCAGACATCAAGCCGGAATGACTGAAAGGGGATTTTTCTTTTTTTCTTTTTTAAATGATTAGAGATCGATTTGAATGTCAGTTTGGAAGCCAATGCTCGATTTTTCAACGAGGGAATAAAAGGGCTGTGACTTAAGTGACAAAATTTAGATTTTTCTAATCAAAGAAAGGATGAATGTTGCCCTTTTGGACTGCTGATTTGGCAAAAAAAAAAAGAGATACGGATAACTACATCAGAAATATTATTCTAATTGCTAGATATCTATAGATGTCAGGATGGGGATGTTCCCCAATTTACCACTCTTTGGTGGAGGCATGATCTAGCTTGAATCTCACCTAATAATGTGATCGATGCCCCACCTCTAACTTAATCTTAAATGTGCTCATGAGGCCTGAATGCAATTAAATGAATTATATGCGCTAAAAACGAATTTAAATTCCCAAACTTCCGGAACAACATGAAATATGTACAATATTTTAAAATACCATAAAAATAAAATAATAAATTGCCTAAAACTTCCAAAATGACCCTAAAATGCCTTAGTTATCATGTGGACTCTCATCCCACTTCCATGTAGACTGTAACACATCACCTCTATTACATGTCACGTGTGAGACATCGTCTATAGAATTCTTTTTCTTTTCTTTTTCTTTGCCATAGTCGTCTGTAGAATTCACAGGCTGGATAACATACAGTGTCACGTGTGCTCATCTATGCATCATATCGAAACCATAAATTCTTTTTCTTCGTTTGATCTTCTCTCGAACTCAACTTTCTAGGGTAAAATCAATTATAGGATGCATGCGTTGAGCTGCAGGGTTATTGGAGGAATCAAGATAAGACTTATCAAGGTGGTCGATGATGATATACATCATTGTAATATTCCACAAATACGATTAAAGAGATGATTTTTCTGATCCGCTCAGTATGAAAAACATAATCTTTATAAAGAATGAATGCGAAAACAAACTTACTTGGAAGATCCCAAGGGTCGTCCTTGTGGGCATCGACGTGCCATATGAGCTCGACGCCGAGAAGCTGCTTCACCACTTTCCTCTTGAGGTAGAACGCGACGAACTCTCTCTCTCTCTCTCTAGAATTCTCTGTTGTTTTCCCTAACTCATCGTTCAGGTCGCGGAGCAGAAGCTTCTTATAGGGTGCGTGGGAGAGGTTCGTGTTGGCGTATTAGAAAGAGATCCAGTGGTTTGCTTTTGGTCAATAATGGACTTTGATTAGTAATTTACTACTGGTGGAGTCGCCATCGCCAAGAGAAAGTTCTATAACATAATCTATAAGTCGTTCGAGTAGAAATTGCGCTTTCCTAAATAGGAGTCCTTCGAAATATTTCCTGAAATATACTCGCATAGAAGAGTTACTTGGTGGTGTCTGATATTATCAAGTGAGTCTAGACATCATCAGATTTTCTTCACGAGCTGTCCCATTGAGCAAGGGATTACCGTTTTCCAGAAATCAAGCTAAAAACGACTTGAAAAGGGGAATTTCTATTTTCTTCTTTTTTAAAGATTAGAATCAACTTAAATGTCGGTTTGGAAGCCAATGCTCGATTTTTTGACAAGGGAAATAAAGAGGCTGTAACTTTAGTGACGAAATTTAGATTTTTCTAATCAAAGAATGGATGGATGTTCCCTTTTGAACAGTTGATTTGGCCTAAAGAGATAAGGTTAACACCACAAAAAAATACAAATTAGTACACTTGTAACAAATTTATCCTAAATTAATTTTTTGACAAAAAAAAAAACTTTAAATAAATACACCTAAAGTTTCTCCTCAAATTTTATTATCAAATTTTTAGTTGAATGACACATGATAGTTGAGGGTGTATCGGTTTCGAGTTTATACTCTATTTGTTATAGGTATGTTAGTTTGTGATTTTTTGTGATATTAATTCAATTTAATGAAATTAACGAATAGTAAATTTATCACAAATATATGATTTGAGATTTTTGTGGCCAAAAAATTAATCCGAGGCAAATTTATCAAAAATGTACTAATTTAGAATTTCCCGTAATACTAATAAAAAAAGAAATGTGATAATTACATTATTCCAATTGGAATGTCAAATGTGGATGACACAGTACATAAATCTTTTTAATAAAATTTTAGCCTTTTTCAATTCTTATTTAGTTTAAGTAAGATTTAGGGGTAAAAAATTGGGATTTGGACCACAGCAATGTTGTTTTGGCTTTATACTAGTTAAAGTGGTTGCCACGTAAAAAAGAGAAAATCATTAAAAATGCCACAGCCCTATCTTTCGTCAACAAATCAACATTAACAAAATAACCCGATTACACAAATTGGATGAGTTTTAGGATTTGATTGCACTTTATGAAAGTTGTCGCGTCCCGTTTTTTTTCGATGAAGGGTGAATCACCTAAAACTAGGTTAATGGATTACTAAGTCCAAAGACTTGGCGCGGACTCTCCCAAGCCCTACCAATCGTGACTTGATACTAAGAAAAGACCCACTAAAACATGCAATTATATTTCAAATTGGAGCCGCCACTAATCAATTAGGGCTAATTAGAAACCCAGGTAAAGTATGGGAGAATACTTTACCTTTTACGAACCAGAGATTTAATGGATTCGGGGACATGGTTACACTAGATTAATCTAACGCCCTTTCGGTACCTTAAGAAAAACATTTTTTGCAGGGCGGTCTTGATTAATTTTAACCTAAGATGCTAACATACAAATGGTGGTCATGCGGGTGCACAATCAATTAAATAACATTCAATAAGTCAAAATGCTAAGAAATTATAAACCACAACTTTATTAAAGTCCACTCTTTAAGAAAACATTTTAAAAAAAAATGCTAATTAAAATGCATGCCCTAAACATGATTTCTAAATGACATGACACCTAACTTTTATTATTATGCAATCTTAATCTAAAATTAATATGCATGAATTTTACTTTAATGATATGTGAAATGTAATTTATATGGCCTAATTTAAACTATATGTATGCAATCTGATTTATGTAATCCTAAACGTGCATATACTACATGACATGAGATGCATGATATAACAATTTTATATGCATGTGCCTTTTGTGATTTTTTTAATGATTCTCTTTTTATGTAGGCAACCTACACTAAATAAAGATGATATGAAATGGGATTAATTATAAACTCACCTATTAATTAACTAAGTAAATGGTTTTTTTTTTTTTTTTTTTTTAAAATAAAGAATTAATTATATGCAATTAAAAATTACACGATGGGATTACTAAAACATGATAATATGATGCAATCCTAATTTATTAATATGTAAATTCTAATTAAATGTGCCTACTATGCAAACTAGCTAAAATGCACCTAGTATTATTTATTGAAATTAAACAAACTAATTAAGCTATTCAAAATGGAATAATTTCCTAATTCAATTTCAGGATTAATTTGATTTAAACCCCATTTGTTTTAGAAAATCATTATTTATTAATTATTTATTATCTTTTTATATTATGAAAACATGCAAACCTTTCCTAAAAGTAATCCTAAAGGTTAATTTAAACCTACATGTCTTAATAAACCTATGTGACCTATATGCTCATGCAAATTTTTAACTTTTCACTATTTCCTTTTTTTTTTAATTTTCATTTTTAACAAACAATTATTTTTACCTAAAAACTAATATAAGAATTTAAAATAATTGAAAAGATAATTCGTTGTCTCACGGATTAAGTTAACAATTATTTTAACTCTATAAATCACAACGAGGAAATCAAAATAATTAAAAATTTGGTCCGAAGTCTTACGGACCAAATTAAATAATTATTATGATTTAACAACTGAAATTCTACCAAAACAAACCCAAAATTAGTATAATTAAAAAGTGACCCGATGTCTCTCGGATCAAATTAATAACTATAGTAATTTGAGGTAAAACCTACGGATAATGCATATAGAAATTATAACCTAAAAGTTACCTCACAATATTCAACTTAAAAAATAATACTAAGACTAACTAAAAGTTAAGTAAAATAATATAAAATAAGAAAAATAAAAATAAGAGAAAATAAGCAACCTAAAGAAAATGAAGGGCAGCCAATCCGTCGGTCCGGCAAAGGGTTGCCGTCGGTCGGAGCTCCGGCGAGGGACCGCGGAGGTGCGGGGTCTGGCGCGGGCTGGGTCGCGGTTGCTGAGCAATCACGGACGCGGGGGCTGGCTGTTGGGCGACGGGCACCGGCTGGAGTGGGTCTTCGGGTCTCTCGGGCGGAGCGCGGCAAACCGTCGGGGGCGTCGGCAATTTCGCAGGCGGAGCAGGATCTCGGCCTTCTGTCGTCGGGGCTGAGGCGAGCAGATGCGGTGGTGCTGGGCCGGGCGAAGGCGGAGCAGCAGACTCCTCAGGCGTCGGAGAATGGCGCGGGGGGCGATCTGCAGAGGTGTGGCGTCTGGCTCGAGTGGCTGCAGGCGGGTCCGGCGTGGAGCGTCGGAGGACCGGCGTCGGCGCGGGACTCGGGCGCGGCTCGTGCAACGAGGGGCTTCGCGGGCGAGGCGTCGGGCTTCGTGCGGGAGCGATGGGTCGGGCGGAGGACTCCGGCACGGCGTCGGGTTGTTTGGAGCGGCGTGGGTCGGAGCGGCACGTCAGGGGATGGCTTGCGGGCGAGATGGTGGCGGCTGGATCTCCGGTGCGGAGGGTGAGTCCGGTGGAGCGTCGATTTGGGGCTCCGAGCTAGAGCAAATGCAGGCGGTGACCGGCGAGGGCGGGGCCTCGCGGATGAAGGTTGGGAGCGAGGCGCGTAGAGGCGCGGCTCGTGCGGCGAGGTGACGAGACGGAGGTTGGTGCTCATGGCTCGGCGTCCGGTGGTCGTCGGTGCGGCGGAGCGGGCTCGTTCGGTGCGAGGCGCTCGGACGGGGGCCTTCGGGGAAGACGATGAACAGTGGCGCCCCCTTTTCTCTCCCCTACTGCTCTTTCACCTTTTCACCTTTTTCACCTATTTACCTTTCTTCCTCTGCCTCCACGGATCTCTGCCTCTTCTACTTTTGTTGACTTCTTTTCCTCTGCACTTTGTCAGAAGAGAAAGGAGAAGCTGCGAGGGTTTCTTTCTTCTTCTTCTTCTTTTTTTGATTTCGGAAAACCCACCAAGCAAAAGCTCCCCCTATACTTTTCTATTTCTTCTCTTCCATGAAAAATCAAGAGAAGCCCCCTCAAATGACGCAATTTTCTTTCTGAATTTTTTCGACTCGCACGAAGAGAAGCCCCCTTTCATCGACTTTCGTGCTCTTCATTTATAGAGCCAAAACGAATCAAGTTTGTTTTTTTTTTTTAGGTTGAGATTTTCACTCAACCTCTCAACAGCAAATGTCTCCTAAATCGCACGGCCGTTTAACTTTTGAATTCAATCTTTTTTAAAAATTCCCTCTAAAACTAATTTTAAATTAGGTGTTAATAAGTGGAAATAAAAAAAAAATAAAATAAAAACTGAATTTTTTTATTTTCGAATTTTGAAATGAAAATTTTAAAAACCAAATTTAATTTATTATTTTTTAAATATTAGGTGTCAACAGTACCCCTCTTTGAAGGGAAGCTCGTAGAGGTTTCCTTCAAAGATGTATGACACCTAAATTTAAACCCTACAAAATGAAATATGAAATGCATATGCAAATGTTAATGACTTGACTTTTTTTTTTCTTCTTTTTTTTTTCAAAGAATAAATGATGCAATGTAAATGCAATGATTCGGTCGGGAACATAGATCTCTATGTGTCTATGACCAATGAAATGCAAATGCAAAGAAGAGCACGTACTGTCATACCTGTTTGGGGATTTAGGTGTGAAATGATTCCGATGAGACCCGTCAATCATCCGGAACTCCCTTCGAGTAATTGAAAGGCTCAAAGTCTTTAGGGATCCGGAATTCTCATCATTCTAAGCACCTGGAAATTGCATCAAGTACTTGAAATTTCAAAAAAATCTGATTCTTATGTCAGACATTTGAAAACATTTACTAAACATCTGGAAATCACATCAGATGTTTGAAAAGACAAACGCTTGGAAATCACATCAAGCATTTAAAGGTTCAAATATCTGGAATTCTCACTAGATATTTGAAAACATTTTATAAATAGGTACTTGGAATTCTCATCAGGTACAAAGATGACTGAACAAATTCAGGGTTTCAAAGACAATTCTTTTTGGTCTTTGAAAGTCCATGCATGATGGCTTTATCAAGCTTCTACCGGAAAAATTATCACCAGGACAATTTTCAATTATAGCGTGAATCTCTTGAACATGCTAAATGAGACACTTTTGGTGTGAAAAGGCTTTTTCACTCGCTCTCATTTAAGAAGGGTTATTTGTCCCGACCATTGATGCAGGAATATATCACTCGATCTTATCATCATTTTGTTGACAAGAGTTCAAATTTTCTTGCAATCAGTACGACCTTACCAATCTGAGAGGTCTTTGTCAATGACTGTAATGCAGGCTTGGTCAATGGCTTAACAAAGGGACTCTTCGAGTCAAAGCAATTGAAAGAATGATTCTGTAATCATCTCCGAGTTTACAAGTCAAGAACCCTGCAAAATGATAAAGAAATAATCTTACTCGCACTTCTTCGAGCAATGCTTAAAACATGTGAATTCCTATATTAATTCAAATGCCCTAATCTGAAGAGACTTTGTAAGGGACGTAACATAGGCTGGGTTCATGGGTTGAGAAACGAAAGGATCGTTAGGCTCAAAGATGTGTATATGGGTCAAAGTTGGTGATCATCTTGACATTGTCACCAGTTTTCTTCGCCACGGATTGTCTTCTTGACAAATTTCTTTATTGGCTCAAAAGTTTATCACATGATGCCAATGATTATTCAACTGGAGATCTTTTCTCAAATTTTTTTTTAAAGTCATTTTCTTTGATGATGGACATTGGTCAAGCACACTGCTTTTTATGCCTCAAATTCATCGGTCATTTCTCTTTTTCACGGGCATTGGCCTTGCTTTTACCAGGCACACTGCTTTTTCATGCCCCTTAGTTCTATTTTAATTTCAGTTCTTGCACACGATGTGTGTGTCAAGTATACTTTAAATGATACTCGAATCTTCAAGGGTCTTCATCTGTCTCTTGCCTTGCCCCAGTGTGGGGGATGATCACCAAGCGGGTTTAAAAGAAATGAAATAGCAGGCTCAAGTGGGCTATTCAAAGGATATAAGTGTGTAGGATAGTGAAAGAAATGCTCTTCGTCATCCTAAGGCACTTAAATTACCATATGAATTCAATGTAATAGCATAACTTGAAGATTGATGCAAGTGAAAGCAAGAAAATTTCAATTCATTTTCTTTACTTCATGATGTCATTTTATCTCCCAGTTGCCCCGATGTGGGGTGATTCTTGACAGGGGTAATTTGAAAAGAACATCCATAAGTGTATGGGCTCAAAAATGGTTAAGCAATGGAACACCTGTAGTGTTTGGGATAGAGAAATGAACTACCTCTCGTCATTTCAGCTGTCGTACTTTTCGCAAGAAAATTCTTCACCTTGAAATACAAAATGTTTCCACACTCACCTCACAATATATAGACGGGGACGGTGTATGGGATTAGGCTTGCCTTTCACACCTCATTTAGCATGCTCAAGTAACTCGACATCTTTCACTGAATTATCCATTTTGATAAATTTCAAGTGGAATTGACGAATTGCACAATATCATGTGAAAGCATTCTATAATAATAAAGAGGGCATGCTCATAAAGTCAAAACTATTATGTGTCCATGTCTTGCCCTTCCTTTGTAAATGAGCTCATGTGTGCAGGGTTGCACCTGAAACATAAAGCAGATAATTAAAAAAAACAAACAGGGTAAATTAGATGCATGCTGAATTTTTTATTTTGAAATTTTTTTTCAAAGGGAACATGAAGAAGCCCAGCCTTCAGAATTAGCTCCTTGCCGTTTTCTTTTGGTAGGATTTCATCACAGGGCTAGTTTGGTGTACTTCAACATGCCCTTAAAATATGAAAATCTCCATGTATTTTATTGGATGAAAAGCAAATTACATTATTGAAATCAGGGAAATCCTAGAATTGATAATGCAAATATGCAAATACGGAAAGCGATAAAGACTCCTGCGCAGAGGAGTGTGCAAATAATTAGAATTCTCCTACTCTCGAGCTTCATCGATGGCAAACACTGAACACTTCAGTCATTCCTTTGAGTGTGTCATCAGAGCTCTCAATCTTTGGAGGTGTGGGATCATCTATGCCACCCCATCCATCTGGGATGATATCCGTGGGTCGATGTAAGAGCCGGGAGGAGCCGAATACTTTACATAGTAATCGAACTTGCCACTTGGTTGCCCCAGGGTATCCATCACTTCGTTTCCTCATGCATCATTTGGAACACGGTAGGCTCAGGCATCAAAATTGAAAATGACATTCACAGCTTTCCGGGTGGTCGGGAGTGGGTTATTCTCGGATGTTTGGCTGTCCATTGCGGAATGAGACCACCTTGGCATCCAAAATATTTTGGATTTTGTGTTGCGAGTGTATAGCAATCGTCAACGAGAATGCCCTACCTCCCCCATATGATAAGCACATGTCTTGGACGGATCATAGTTGGGGAAACGCTCGGGATTAGGTCGCTTAGGCTCCTTAGCGAGTAATTCGTTTTTCGAAGAGTCGGCAAGATCTTGGACAATGGCTTAGGAAGAGGCGTAAATTGACGCCCTTGAAGAGTTCTTCGCTGGCCAAAGAATGGTCGTGCTCCTCCTCCCTGTTGAGTGTTCGAAGTTAGGCGAGGTGCCCAACATAAAGCTGCATTAACCTCTGCTATAGGTTCCTTATCCTTCTTGGCAAAGACTCCCTATATGAGCTGGTTTGATCGGGGCCCATCCATCATGCGGGCTATTTCAATTCGCTCACCAACGGGGACTAGCTGATTGAACGACTCGGCAATCGATCCTAACATCCGATTTCGATATTCAGGCGGGAGTGTCTTCATGAACAAATCCATCAACTCCTTTTCAGTCGGTTCCGGAGTAATTTGAGCAGCTACAGACCTCCATCTCGTGACATATGCCTTGAAAGATTCCATCTTCTTCTTCTCAGTGCGAAGTAAATCCTCTCGAGATGGAGTGACATCAATATTATACTTGTACTGCTTGAAGAAGGCATCAATCAAATCCTCCCAAGTCTCTAGGAGATTAATCTTCTTCATAATATACCACCGGAGTGCCGGTCTGTCGGGCTTGCTTGAAATTGCTGAATCATCGGGGTATGTTATCAACATATGGGGTCATCCTAACCACATAAGTCTGCAAATGGATCTTTGGGCAAGAAGTGCCATTATACTTTTCAAAGTCTGGCATTTTGAACTTCTTTGGTATCTTGATCTTCGCATAATGGGACAGATTAGTTGGGTCTTGATTAAATGCACCATGCAACTGCTTGAGTTTCTCCTCGATTTTCGCCAAGCGTTTTTCTTGCTCAGTCTTCGATACAGCCGTCTGTATCACTTGTATCTCCTCGTCAACAATGATTTGAGGCGTGTCGGTAGTTTTCTCCCTAGAGACATCATTAGAGCTTGATGGGCCACTTGTGGATACATTCTTGCCTTTATCTTTTGGATCAGCCATAGGAGCATGTTGTGGTAACACCACTTCGACTTGCGGAGCCGATGGGACAAAGATTTGCTCCAAGAGAGTCGATTTGTTTAGAAAGCCGCTCAAGGACATTCAAGACTTGCTTCATTTCTGTTTCAAGGGCAACGATACGAGTTTGTTCAGCAACACGTATTTGTTCGGCATCATCGGCCATTGTTACTCTAGAACGAGTACGGATTGGCGATCTTGGGTGAGCCGTGTTGTTACCTAAAAAGAAAAAAGATAATATAAGAAACAATAACAAGATAGGAAAATGGCCCATGACAATGGTCTAATCATCTCATTTTAAATGTTTGAACCAAACTCCTTAACAATGAACCAAACTTCCTAACAATGAACTAAGAATTCAAATCCCTAAACATTGAACTAAAATTAAAACATCTCATTTTATATGCTTTTGGGAACCCAACGCCTTGCGAAGCTTCTTATTTTCAGCTTCAATCATTTCCACTTTCTGCTTAAGATGCTCAATTTGTGCTCGTTGGGTGGGCTTCTCGGTCACATCAGGGACCACTGAACATAAGGCCTGGTCGCCTTGATCTAACTGGTCCAGCCATATTTTGAGCTCTTTTTGGAGAGGAAATGAATTGTACGTCGGTTTTCCCCATTGCATATAAGACAAGACTGACGATGAAACCTATTGTCATGGACCGAGAAATTATAATAAAGTAAGTAAATTGCAAAGTAGGAGTTTAGACAACTTACTTTTACCAGAAAATGAATGACAATCACATAGACACACGCATGAAATGTGCGGCTCGATTTCTATCTAGATGGCTTAACAAAATGGAGCTAAGGGGATGATCTGACCGTTGCAGTCTCGCATTAACGTGTCGAGGTCCCCTAACTCCGGCTTAGTCGAATGGAATGTCCAATAATCACGCAATCTCGCGGATATAGACAAACACATTCGACACCATGAAAGAAATTTCGGGGAAGAGAAGGTCAACCTCTATATAGCAGTCTCGCTTTAGAGGAAGTATCATTCTCAACACCATCCTAGAAATCCTATCGCAGCCCAGGTCCGGCTACAGGTCGTGTGTGCAATGTGTAGTGCAAAAACAATTTGAAAATCATGCACAACAATTTATAATACAAACAACACTTCAATATAAGGAAAAATAGATCATTTATCTTTACACCCTCCTGCAAGACAATGATTAGCAAAGACTACTCTCCTTATATCTCCCATTTGCAAGAACATTTAACACCTTAGAAATGTCAGTGACATACCTGGTGTCCTTGCTGCCAAATAAAAAAAAATATATTTTTAAAAGAAACAGGCCTATGTCCACTATGAGTTTTAACTCTAAGTCCCCAGCGGAGTCGCCAAGCTGTCGCGTCCCGTTTTTTTTCGATGAAGGGTGAATCACCTAAAACTAGGTTAATGGATTACTAAGTCCAAAGACTTGGCGCGGACTCTCCCAAGCCCTACCAATCGTGACTTGATACTAAGAAAAAGACCCACTAAAACATGCAATTATATTTCAAATTGGAGCCGCCACTAATCAATTAGGGCTAATTAGAAACCCAGGTAAAGTATGGGAGAATACTTTACCTTTTACGAACCAGAGATTTAATGGATTCGGGGACATGGTTACACTAGATTAATCTAACGCCCTTTCGGTACCTTAAGAAAAACATTTTTTGCAGGCAGTCTTGATTAATTTTAACCTAAGATGCTAACATACAAATGGTGGTCATGCGGGTGCACAATCAATTAAATAACATTCAATAAGTCAAAATGCTAAGAAATTATAAACCACAACTTTATTAAAGTCCACTCTTTAAGAAAACATTTTAAAAAAAATGCTAATTAAAATGCATGCCCTAAACATGATTTCTAAATGACATGACACCTAACTTTTATTATTATGCAATCTTAATCTAAAATTAATATGCATGAATTTTACTTTAATGATATGTGAAATGTAATTTATATGGCCTAATTTAAACTATATGTATGCAATCTGATTTATGTAATCCTAAACGTGCATATACTACATGACATGAGATGCATGATATAACAATTTTATATGCATGTGCCTTTTGTGATTTTTTTTTAATGATTCTCTTTTTATGTAGGCAACCTACACTAAATAAAGATGATATGAAATGGGATTAATTATAAACTCACCTATTAATTAACTAAGTAAATGGTTTTTTTTTTTTTTTTTTTTTTTAAATAAAGAATTAATTATATGCAATTAAAAATTACACGATGGGATTACTAAAACATGATAATATGATGCAATCCTAATTTATTAATATGTAAATTCTAATTAAATGTGCCTACTATGCAAACTAGCTAAAATGCACCTAGTATTATTTATTGAAATTAAACAAACTAATTAAGCTATTCAAAATGGAATAATTTCCTAATTCAATTTCAGGATTAATTTGATTTAAACCCCATTTGTTTTAGAAAATCATTATTTATTAATTATTTATTATCTTTTTATATTATGAAAACATGCAAACCTTTCCTAAAAGTAATCCTAAAGGTTAATTTAAACCTACGTGTCTTAATAAACCTATGTGACCTATATGCTCATGCAAATTTTTAACTTTTCACTATTTCCTTTTTTTTAATTTTCATTTTTTAACAAACAATTATTTTTACCTAAAAACTAATATAAGAATTTAAAATAATTGAAAAGATAATTCGTTGTCTCACGGATTAAGTTAACAATTATTTTAACTCTATAAATCACAACGAGGAAATCAAAATAATTAAAAATTTGGTCCGAAGTCTTACGGACCAAATTAAATAATTATTATGATTTAACAACTGAAATTCTACCAAAACAAACCCAAAATTAGTATAATTAAAAAAGTGACCCGATGTCTCTCGGATCAAATTAATAACTATAGTAATTTGAGGTAAAACCTACGGATAATGCATATAGAAATTATAACCTAAAAGTTACCTCACAATATTCAACTTAAAAATAATACTAAGACTAACTAAAAGTTAAGTAAAATAATATAAAATAAGAAAAATAAAAATAAGAGAAAAATAAGCAACCTAAAGAAAATGAAGGGCAGCCAATCCGTCGGTCCGGCAAAGGGTTGCCGTCGGTCGGAGCTCCGGCGAGGGACCGGCGGAGGTGCGGGGTCCGGCGCGCGCGGGGTCGCGGGTTGCTTCGAGCAATCACGGACGCGGGGCTGGCTGTTGGGCGACGGGCACCGGCTGGAGTGGGTCTTCGGGTCTCTCGGGCGGAGGCGCGGCAACCGTCGAGGGGGCGTCGGCAATTTCGCAGGCGGAGCAGGATCTCGGCCTTCTGTCGTCGGGGCTGAGGCGAGCAAATGCGGTGGTCTTTGGGCCGGGCGAAGGCGGAGCGAGCGGAGACTCCTCGGGCGTCGGAGAATGGCGCCGGGGGCGATCGCGCAGAGGTGTGGCGTCCGCTCGAGTGGCCGCAGCGGGTCCGGCGTGGAGCGTCGGAGGACCGGCGTCGGCGCGGGACTCGGGCGCGGCTCGTGCAACGAGGGGCTTCGCGGCTGAGGCGTCGGGCTTCGTGCAGGAGCGATGGGTCAGGCGGAGGACTCCGGCACGGCGTCGGGTTGTTTGGAGCGGCGTGGGTCGGAGCGGCACGTCAGGGGATGGCTTGCGGGCGAGATGGTGGCGGCTGGATCTCCGGTGCGGAGGGTGAGTCCGGTGGAGCGTCGATTTGGGGCTCCGAGCTAGAGCAAATCTGGGCGGTGACCAGCGAGGGCCAGGGCCTCGCAGATGAAGGGTTGGGAGCGAGCGGCGTAGAGGCGCGGCTCATGCGGCGAGGTGACAGACGGAGGTTGGTGCTCACGGCTCGGCGTCCGGTGGTCGTCGGTGCAGCGGAGCGGGCTCGTTCGGTGCGAGGCTCGGACGGGGGCCTTCGGGAAGACGATGAACAGTGGCGCCCCCTTTTCTCTCCCCTCCGCTCTTTCACCTTTTCACCTTTTTCACCTATTTACCTTTCTTCCTCTGCCTCCACGGATCTCTGCCTCTTCTACTTTTGTTGACTTCTTTTCCTCTCGCACTTTGTCGAAGAGAAAGGAGAAGCTGCGAGGGTTTCTTTCTTCTTCTTCTTCTTTTTTGATTTCGGAAAACCCACCAAGCAAAAGCTCCCCTATACTTTTCTATTTCTTCTCTTCCATGAAAAATCAAGAGAAGCCCCCTCAAATGACGCAATTTTCTTTCTGAATTTTTTCGAATTCGCACGAAGAGAAGCCCCCCTTTCATCGACTTTCGTGCTCTTCATTTATAGAGCCAAAACGAATCAAGTTTGTTTTTTTTAGGTTGAGATTTTCACTCAACCTCTCAACAGCAAATGGCTCCTAAATCGCACGGCCGTTTAACTTTTGAATTCAATCTTTTTTAAAAATTCCCTCTAAAACTAATTTTAAATTAGGTGTTAATAAGTGGAAATAAAAAAATAAAATAAAAACTGAATTTTTTTATTTTCGAATTTTGAAATGAAAATTTTAAAAACCAAATTTAATTTATTATTTTTTTAAATATTAGGTGTCAACAAAAGTTAGCTCAATTATACTTTTGCAATAGGTTTTAAAATTTCCGGCATACTTATCCTTTGACAATATGGGCATAATTCAATTGTGGAGGGGGTACTTTCCCCTCATAAGTAGGATTAGTCCCTCCTTCCATTAGATTTAAAAAGAAAAAAAAAAAAAACAAAAAGATTCCTAAGCAAAAATTTGAGCTAAACAATGTTTTTGAGCTTACTTTGGGCGTAGTACGAATTATTATATAGATACTATAATGTAAATTTAAATAGGGTCGTACTTTTGATGTCGTTGGTTCATTTAAATTTCCATGAAAATTAAAAGACAAATTACTTGAGGTATTTCTCAATAACATGGAACTAATCCTTATAATGTGATCATTCGTAATGTGATCGATGCCCCACCTCTAACCTAGTCTTAAATGTGCTCATGAGGCCTGCATGCAATTAAATGAATTATAAGCGATTAAAACAAATTTAAAATCACAAACTATGCATAATAATGAAAAAATCCATCAAAAATAGAAAAAAAATTGCCAAAATATCCTAAACGACCCTAAAATGTCCCAATTGTCCCATGGACACTCTTCACGCTTTTATGTAGACTGTGACACACCATATCTACTATGTGTCGCGTGACGCGTTCAGTATGTAGAATTCGTATGTTGTAATTCAATTTAGTTTTTCTTTTGTGAAATTCTTTTCCTTTAAATATTTTATTTATTGATGTTTATGCCCTTCAAAAATTCTACTTCTAGCAACAACAAAAGAGGTCCTCGAGACCTAGCATGCCCACTTTTCTCGTTTTTCATTCAAGCTCTTAACTAATCCAGGTTTGATGGGAAAAATCTCTGCAAATAATTTGAAAACATTTGATCATGCTGCAATCGCCATATTCGTCACAAATTAGTTTGAGACTCCGTTGAATATGACTAATGGAAGGTTGGTTGATGACATCAAATTTAAGAAAATTACTGTTCCACTAAGGAAAAAAAAATGTGGACATCACAGGTTTTCAAGGGGAATCATTTGAACAAACAACCAAGTTGAAATACATCTAAGAAAATATTATTTCATCGGAGAAAACCTCATCATCAGCTATGTGCAGGACCGCCAAAAACAACCGAACGGTCGCGGATCACCTATATAACACCTTGGACGGACAATAACCATGTCGTGCGCTGGCTCCGGCGAGAGCAACTGCCGCCACCTCTCTCGAATTTCTCCCTCTTCCACCAGTCATCATCCTCCCCATCCCGAATTTTGAAACATCCTCGTCAACCCCCCGTTCTAGTCAACTGCAACTGAGGATGCGCCGCCCCCATTCGCTCTCCTCGGCATGGCCTCCTCCGAGATCGACTTCGGCGGGCAGCAGCAACCTTACCCTCGTTCTCAGACAAAAATGTAGCATGATCTTACAAAAGGGACACTGAACTAATTCCCCCAACTGAAGCTGCAAGGGTAAAAAAATCAGGAGAAAGCGAGAGCAAAGCAAACTGTGTCACCACAGGTACGCCGAAGAATCAGGAGCACCATCCGCTTCCCTATCTTCTTGGCCGACTCCATCACATCCCTCGGTCTCCGGCAACACAAGATCCAACCCATGGAAACACGATCAGCACCGACATTGCCACAGGCGACCGGTTGAAAACGTATCGAGAAGGTCTACAAATCACAGGAGGACTGGGGCCATGAAGACGAGCTGGAACCAGTCGGAGACGGCTAGCGGCCGAGAGCGGGAGGCAGTCTGGGGTCGTAGAGCTTGAAACTGTCGTCTCCGCCCTTCTCGGGGCTTGACCGGAGATGAAGTTACAGTTGGGCTCAATCGAGAAATGAGGGAGGGATGGTAGAATATGGAGGTTGCGTTTAGCTTAGTCCGAGGAGACTAAGGACGCGCGAGTGAAGTTTTGAACTATCGACAACGAGTGCTAATGTATTTTTCTTTTTTTCAATTTTGCTCTCATTAAACTTTTCAAAATTTCAGAAAAGTTAAATGTTCCCGACGAGGCCAGATTTGACCACTGCCTGGCCTGAGCTTCCTTGGCGAAGGTTCGAATTTAGAAATAAAATAAAAAATAGCGAACGTTTCAAATATAATTTTTTTCCAAACAGCATTTTAAATCAAAGTGCACTTTCATATTACACTTCACCGCACACTATCTTTTGCTGTTTTACGTCTTTTTATTGGCCAATCCCTTTTTCTTATCTTTCTTTCTTTCAAAAGATAGTTTTTAATATCTTTAGAAGCTTTATAAGTTCTTAATAACTACATAAGACTACACGTTTACTTTTTGCGGATTATCGTATTAAAATATAATTAAATTGGAGCGTAAAATATTCAATATAAGCGCACTATTATCATAACATACCATTGATACTAAAAGGTAAAAATAAAATTAACTCTCAAAGTACAGAATGACTGATTAGTATAAAATTAAAACTTCACAAGCATAATATATGGTTTTTGTTAATTTATGTGCTGCGCTAGAATAATGTTAGAGACTTGTTAATATTTTTAAACACAAAATCGCGCATTGGCTTAAGGTTTTAGGATAGTTCGCAGTTTTCTTAGGTAACTTTTCCTTGCATAAGTTTTAAGTTCAAACCTTTTTCACGGCTTAAGCTACACTTTTGAGAAAGTATTAGAATACCAACAGAAGATTTTACCAAAATGAATAGAATTCGGCTAAGAAATCTTCACTACAAAGTCTCGAGAGTTGGTAGTACTACGATGATTAATCGTTTAAGGATTTCCCTAACTAAATTATGTCTAAAGCAAAACTACACAAGTATTTATCTCATAATTTCTCACTTCGTGACAAAATCCAAATATTAAGGATCCCTTTTTAGAAAACCTACTCGAGCTAAAAAACTCGTTCAAACAAGTAAACCTACTAAAATTAGGAAGTTCGCTTGGATCGGGATGTCTTTGCAAGTTTAAATTCAAGACGTATCTGCTTTTCACCCAAAACTCTTGATCATTCTCTGAGCTCGAATGCACAATTAGATTAATTTATAAGGTACAATTATATCATATCCTTCAAAAACACTTTCTTTACACAAGCATAACTTTTTAGACCACAGAAATAATATTGACTAGCCATAGAGAGGATACTAGTGATACTCATAAAACATCTCAAATATGATTTTATATGTGAAATAATTGAATTACAATGAGAATGTGTTAATTCGTGCCGTTTCGTGACAACGTATAGAGGAGGGTGCATCGTGTCCTATTTGCATTTTCTTCTCTATCATTCACATTTCACGTCTCTTATTCGAGTTGCGCGAGCAGATCATGTCTAGTATTGCAAAATCTGCACGAGCAGATCATCTCTTATTAAGCAAAATCTAGCCAAAATTCGTCGAAATGACTGAATTAACACCAAGTCAAAATGTTTATAACTAAATTGGCACAAAATCAAAAGGTTTAGTACTAAATTGGCACCAATAAAAGGTTTAAGACTTTCTTGACACTTTTCCTGTCGAAACCCCATCCTAGATCAACTATGTTTGTGATAGATTGATCATATAGGTAGCTAGCCGATATTGCTATTATTTTTCATGATGCAGGAGATACTCAACGAGAAACTCGTGTTCTTTTTCGTTCACACAAATCGAATATTTAGGATGATCTTGGAGTAGAAATTTGTTGGCAGTTGTCTCATGAGATCCTAAATTCGAATTTTTCATTCAAAAGTTTAAGTATAAGAACACTTGACAATGGTCTCAAAAAATTTCACAATGACAGACGATGAATGTACCAAAAACACTATAAGCACCAGAAATAGGTGTCAAAACTCAACAGAAGCCGGAATGGAAGCGGCTGAAGACAAATGCGGCGAAGCCGGCGAAAACCAATAACCCTACCTAGCCGGATTAAAGCACCTCTCGGGGCTTCGACGTGACGCGCTTCCGTCCTTCACTTCGAGTCCCCTTCTTCTCCGTCCAGCTCTGCCCGACCGCTTTTGATCTTCGAACATTGATCAGGAAGCACAAACCTTCGGTCGGGACGTCACGGAACGCCCATATCCTGAGGATATCCGACTCCTCCAGGTGATTCGCTTCAACGAATCTCTTCCAGCTGCTCATGAGAACGTACACCTTGCGGGACCAGCGTGTGAACCGCATCGGGAACGCCTCTCCCTCCGTGTTGAACACCGTCACCGCCACGCCCTCCGTGAGGTTATCCTCCTCCCTTAGCAGCGGGAGCACGAAATCCCGCACGTCTCCCTTCCGCAGGATGAGCCGGTTCTGCTGCTCCTTGAGGTCGCTCGCCGTGACCTTTTTCTCAAACGACCCATTGCACTGGTCGATTGAGTCGATCAGTGCGTTCACGCGTTGGACGACTGGAGGGTTGGACCTGCGCAGCGGCTGGCGCGAGGTGCTCGCTTGAGTGTCCCTGGCGCCGTCACCAGTGTGCTTCATTACGGAAAGGAACAGCGATGCCCGGAGGTCTTCTCCGGCTTCTTCCCGGACAGCAGGATCTCCGTTTTGGCTTCTTCTCTCCATGGCAGCTATATCTTTTCTCCATGCGGAGCTTCTGAAGAGATGTGCATGACATAATTTATAAGTTGGCCGGAAAGATTTTGAACTTTCCTAACTCGAATTGGAGTTTTTCGAAATATTTCCTGAAATGTCCGATTGTTATCAGTTATAAGATTTTGCACATTATCAGATTTTCTTCTTCTTCTTTTTCCGCATAAATCAAGATAGACAGAAGGAAAGGGGATTTTTTTTATTAAAAAAAATTGGTTTTAATCGATTTAAATGTGAATTTTGGAAGCCAGTGCTCGATTTTATTTTTGACGAGGGAAATAAAAGGCTGGCATTTTTTGTGAGAAATTTGAAATTTTTTCTAGTTAGATAAAGGATGAGTTTCCTCTTTGGGATGCCGAGTTGGGTTCGACTTGACATGAATTAAGAAGGCTTCTTGGCAAAATTAATGATAACTATTACATTAAGGATATTGTTCTAATTAGTATGATTATTACGGATGCCGATGTGCCGACGTGTGTGCTGTCTGTGGCTTGATGTTAGGATTCAACCCGATTGTGTATGTTTATATGGGTGAGATTATGTGTAGCTATTAACAGTAACATCAATGCACTTTATTTGAGAAAAGTATAAAATAATTCTAAATATATTGCACTTGTTTCAATTCAATTATAAACTTTTCGATTGTACCAATTGAATCATAAATTTTTTTGATGATTTATCAATATAATCAATTTGACCAATTTTAGTTGAAAATCATTGACATGGACACTGGGTATTTTATATGACACAATCGATATTGACATTAACAAATTTTGTAAATTTACAATTTTTTCCCGAATTTCTTTGTTTTCTTTGTTTTTCTCACAACTTTGGGCCGACGGTGGTTAGGGTAATCAACCCACAGTTGAAGAGGAAAAAAGAAAAGAAAGGAAAAAGTTTAAAAATTATTCAAGTTAATGGTGTTCGTACCATGCAGGACGATCAACGTGCATGCCAATGATTACCAACCAAAATTAATCAAATGAACTATATTGATAAATCGTTAAAATATTTAAAACTTAATTGTCAAAATTAGCTGGCCAAAGTTGCTTTTACTAAAATCTTTTTTAATTTGATTGGGTCCTAAAGCTATCTTTTTTGTAATAAAATTGTTTTTGCTTTGGGGAAATTGCACAAACTGTCCTAAATGTTTTATTCAATGCACAATTAGATCCTAAATTTTTAATCAATTGCAATCGAGTCCAAATGTTTTAAATCTGATGTAATTAAGTCTTCCCAAACGACTGCTTAGCCAAATTTGTAGACATGGTACACTATGATCTGACGTAGCGTTCTTCAATGCTCTTATGCAGAAGCAATGCTGACATAACATTGATGGGTAACCACGTCAAAAAAATCAGAACTTAGAAAAATATTTTAAAATGTCGACACTCCAAATCTCTGCACATGCCATATTAACAAAATCGTTTGAGCAAGGCCAAAAAAGAGCTTAATTGCACCGGAATGAAAATAGTTAAGGTCTGATTGCACCTTTTTAAACAATAAGGACCCAATTGCACATCGAGCAAAATATTTAGAACTATTGGTGTAATTTTCCATTTCTCATAAAAAAAAACATAAATGAAAAATGTTGATGAATGCGCCCCCTAAAACCCTAACTTGCTAAAATTGTACTCCTCTCATTTCAAGAAAAAGACTTTGGTGTTTTCCTCATAAAAGTAGCAAAACACGTATGCAACAATTGATCTCCCCTTACCGATCCCCAAAAATATATATATATCATCGCCCCTCGTCTCTCCTCTCTATCCATCATATCGTCTATTTAGTTGTAACCCGTTTATATTCAAAGAAATAATTTTTTTATTCAAACTCTTTTTTTTCCATATTAGTAAGTAGCCAAACGCTTCAATTGCTTATATGCATTTTGGAGATAGTACGATATATACTGACATATAGTATTTTATATGTATGTTTGTGAATTTAATGCTGTATGCTATACTATAGTCGTTTTATACATAGGTAATTTGCACTAATCATCGTCATCATATCTCTCTCTCTTCCCGCCCCAAAACCCCTCGCACTTCAGTACTTCAGCACTTCAGCACTTCAGTCGCACCGTCTTCGTCACCTTCAACTAAAGCTGAATGTAACTTTCGAATTCGGCCGTCGAAACTACAATCTCCAGCTATGGCCCCGACGATTGAGGTGAAGTATGAGGTTGAAGGAGAGAACGTGGAGACCTCCGATTTCTTCTTCAACCGCATCGGCGAGCCAGTTCCGGTCAGTCCCACAGAGGGTGGAGACGGCGGCGGTTTTGAGCTCTACGATCCTGGCTGCCTCCTGTCCCAGCCGCTTGCCGCCTCCAAGCGGTTCCAGCTCGTTTTCGTGGCCCACTCCTCCAGTGAGTTATAGACCTCAACACGTTCGTTCAATCGATCACCTATAGTGGTGCATTTTGGTGCTAATCGTGTTCTGCCGTGTAGGATTTTGTTTTGCGAGGACCAGGGATGTGATGGAGTTGGCAAAGAAGATTAAGGAGAAGGGAAGTGGATCGTCCGTGCTGGAACTGAGCGTCGTAGACGTACCTGTGGGGACAGTTGGCTTGCTTTCGCTTCCTCCTGATTCTTGGACGCTTGCAGCATCTGTTGGTGGAACTGTTAACATCTTCTCGGTTAATTCGCTTCTCAGTGAGGTTATTTCAGAGTCCCTTTTGTTAGATCATGCTATATGTTTATATGAGAACACCACTCGGAACTTTTGGGCTGGACTTCCTTTTCCAGTTACAATGCCTACTGTTGTGATTCTTTTCTGAACAGGTTTGTTGACACCTAATTTAAATTTAGGAATTAGAAATAGAGGATAATTTTTTATTAGAGGAAAATTTTGAAACAAAATTTTGAAATTCAAAAATTAAATGGCCGTGCGATCTTAGAGCCACTTTGTTGTTAAAGGAGTTGAGTGGATATCGCCGGATCTTCAACAACTTCAAGTCTTCCCTCTCTATATAAAGAAAGCAAGGTTTCGGAACAAGGGGGGCTTCTTCTTCGTTTTAGGAGAAGAACACAAAAAGAAAAACAAAAAAGAAGGGAAAGTCAGAGAGGGAAGTGACGTGAGGAAGCAAAGAGGCAAGGATCCGTGCGTTGAAGGGGGGAAGAAAAGTAAAAAGGTGAAAAAGTGAAAGTCAAAAAGGAAAAGCTGTGACTGCAGAAAGGGGGGCAGGGAGGAAGAGACGTGCGAACAGGGGGAGAGTGAGGAGAGAGGAGAAAATCACTGTTTCTCTTCTTCCTTGAGCCCTCTCCCGACGCCTAAGCCGCAAGCCGTCCGAGCTTCCCCACGCCGGAACACCCGACACCGCGCCGCCACGCCGATCCGCCCCCGACGCGACGCCCGCTCCGCCGCAGCCCGTGCCGCTGCGCCGATTGTCCCGCTTCGCGACCTCCGCCTCCATCCGTCGCGCCTGCAGCCTCCTGCCCGTGACACCTCTGCCGTTAGTGCTCTGTTTGCTGACCCACGACGCCGGAACTGGACGCCGGAACTGAACGTTGAACCGTCACACACCCGTGAGACACCGCCGACGCGCCGCACCCCTGTGTTGTGCCCGACGTCGTCTTCGCCCGAGCACCGGAACCCGGGAGCTTGCTGCTGACGCCACCGCACCTCCACGCAGCGACTCTCCTGCCCGCTGCTGATTTGCTAGCTGTTGCCCTCTCACCGGCGTCCCCAGCACCTCGTGGCGCCGGACCTGCACTCGCTGCACCTTCATTTTGCCCGAGATCCTTCCTGTTTTGCTGCAGGTCCATCTCGCCGGAGATTCGACGTGGGCTGTCACCCTCTCTCAGGTTACCTTGTCCACATTGTTGTTCACGCCTCCTAGGTAGTTTTTTTTACGTTTACTTTTTATTACTTTTTAGTTTAGGTTATTTCTTTATATTTTATGTTATCTTTGCTGTTTATTTGATAGCATATTTAGTTTAGTTATTTAAATGTTGGGTGTTAATATTTGCAATTTCTATATGCATTATCCATAGATTTTAGCTCAAATTACTATAGTTATTAATTTGATCCAAGAGACATCGGGTCATTTTTTTTAATTATACTAATTTTGGTTTTGTGGTAGAATTTTATTTGTTAAATCATAATAATTATTTAATTTGGTCCGTAAGACTTGGACTAAATTTTTAATTATTTTGATTTCCTTGTTAGATTGTAGAGTTAAAATAATTATTAATTTAATTCGTGAGACAACGGATTATCTTTTGATTATTTTAACTCTTATCTTAGTTTTTATGTAAAAGTAATTGCTTGTTTAAAAAAAATGAAAATTAAAAAAGGAAATAGTGAAAAGTTAAAAATTTGCATGAGCATATAGGTCATATAGGTTTATTAAATTAAGACACGTAGGTTTAAATTAACCTTTAGGATTATTTTTTAGGATTTCATCCTTAGTTGTTTGCATGTTTTCATAATATGAAAAGATAATAAAAAAGGTTAAAAAGAATAATGATTTTCTAAAACAAATGGGGTTTAAATCAAATTAATCCCGAAATTTAATTAGGAAATTATTCCATTCTGAATAGCTTAATTAGTTTGTTTAATTTCAATAAAGAATATACAAAATACTAGATGCATTTTAGCTAGTTTGCATATTAGGCTCATTTAATTAAAGTTTGCATATTAATAAATTAGGATTGCATCATATTATCATGTTTTAGTAATCCCATCGTGTAATTTTTAATTGCATATAATTAACATTTTTAATAAAAAATAAAAACACAAAAGGTCATTTATTTGGTTAATTAATAGGTTAATTTATAATTAATCACATTTCATATCATCATTGTTTAGTGTAGGTTGCATACATTAAAAAAAGAATCATAAAAAAAATCACAAAAAGAACATGCATATAGAATTGTTATGTCATGCATCCCATATCATGAAACACATGCATATTAGAATTTTATAGATTAGATTGCATACATATAGTTCAAATTAGGCCATATAAATTGCATTTCACATATCATTAAAGTAAAGTCCATGCATATTAATTTTAGATTGAGATTGCATAATAATAAAGTTAGGTGCCATGTCATTTAGAAATCATGTTTAGGGCATGCATTTTTATTAGCATTTTTTTAAAATGTTTTCTTAGAGAGTGGACTTTAATAAAGTTGTGGTTTATAATTTCTTAGCATTTTGATTTATTGAATGTTATTTAATTGATTGTGCACCCGCATGACCACCATTTGCATGTTAGTATCTTAGGTTAAAATTAATCAAGACCGCCTGCAAAAATATTTTTTAAGGTACCGAAAGGGCGTTAGATTAATCTAGCGTAACCATGTCCCCGAATCCATTAAATCTCTGGTTCGTAAAGGTAAAGTATTCTTCCATACTTTACCGGGTTTCTAATCAGCCCTAATTGGTTAGTGGCGGCTCCAACTTGAAATATAATTTGCATGTTTTAATGGGTCATTTTCTTAGTATCAAATCGCAATTGGTAGGGCTTGGGAGAGTCCGTGCCTAGTCTTCGGACTTAGTAATCCATTAACCTAGTTTTAGGTGATTCACCATTCGAAAAAAATCTAGGTCGCGACAGCTTGGCGACTCCACTGGGGACTTAGAGTTAAAACTCATAGTGGACATAGGCCTGTTTCTTTTAAAAAAAAAAAATTTTGTTTGGCAGCAAGGACACCAAGTATGTCACTAACATTTCTAAGGGGAGTAGTCTTTGCTAATCCTTGTCTTGCAGGAGGGTGTAAAGATGAATGATTTATTTTTGCCTATATTGAAGTGTTGTTTGTATTATAAATTGTTGTGCATGTTTTTAAATTGTTTTAGCACTACACATTGCACACACGACCTGTAGGACTCCGGGCTGCGATAGGATTTCTAGGATGGTGTTGAGAATGATACTTCCTCTAAAGCGAGACTGCTATGTAGAGGTTGACATTCTCTTCCCCGAAATTTCTTTCATGGTGTCAAATGTGTTTGTCCATATCCGCGAGATTGCATGATTATTGGACATTCCATTCGACTAAGCCGGAGTTAAGGGGACCTGACGTTAATGCGAGACTGCAACGGTCAGATCACCCTCTTAGCTCCACTTTGTTAAGCCATCTAGATAGAAATCGAGCCGCACATTTCATGTGTGTGTCTATGTGATTGTCATCCCTTTTTCCGGTAAAAGTAAGTTGTCTAAACTCCTACTTTGCAATTTACTTACTTTATTGTAATTTTGTCGGTCCATGACAATAGGTTTCATCGTCGCTTGTCTTATATGCAATTGGGGAAACCGACGTACAATTCATTTCCACTCCCAAAAAAGAGCTCAAGATGTGGTGGACCGCTTAGATCAAGACGGCCAGATATGTGAAAGCTAGGATTGCTCGACTTCTTCCACTCTTAGATATCAGCATCCACTCCGGTGTTATACAGGCTCTGCCCCATTTCTGGTGTCCTCAAACTTCAACCTTTGTATTTGGTGAGTATGAGCTAACTCCAACACTAGAGGAGTATAGTATTGCCATGGGAATGCCTCTGGAGAAAGAGCTTATTAGGCCACCTATTAGTATTGATTTCATTTCTGAATTATCACAATTTTTAAAAATTAAGGCCGAAGTGGTAAGAAAGGTTGTTAAGGCCAATTGCTATGCTTGCCCATTTTCATTTCTGAAAGAGTATTTTGCAAGCCAACCAATGATTTCAAAAGCTAGGATTTTCATATTGGCATGTTTTGGACTAATCTTTTTTCCTTATCGAAAAAATGCCATTAATCCCTCAATTTCGTGGGTGGTCAATCGAGTTTGTGATGGGTTGAATTATGTCAATATGGTTTTAGCTGAAACATTTTTGTCATTAACCCGTTTCAAGCAAAATGAGGAAAAGACCATGCGTGCCCTACCTGAGCTTTTGCAAATATGGTTTTTCTCTCACATAAGAGGGTTTGGGCACCGATGAAACAATTCAAGATTGACGATTTTAGGCACCCCATACAAAAATTTATGGTCCTAGAACGTTTTTCTCCACACACAAGCAAACGCTCGTTGGATAAATTTTTGAAAGATCCCGACCCTAAGGCATTTCTATGGCATACTAAATGGTTCCGAGTTGAGGAGGCTCGTTTCTCACACAAGCATGATGAGCCGGTCCCATTGCTTTGGGCCTTCCCGGTGCGACTTCTTATTACCCACATAGGGTGGACCGTCGCATCAGAGCTCTTCAAGAAATTCCTCCGCCTCTCAAGATGGAATTATTTCAAGTTCGTTTTGATCAGAAGAGTTATGATTACTTCAACGAGGTCTAGATGATCATTGCTGCATGGAATGAATGCCATCTAGAGAAGATTTTGGAGCCCAAGAGACTGAAAGGCGAGGAGGAGATTCACCATGCATCGGCGTTCTACATCCAGCAACACCGGATTCCCGCCGCCTTGCGTCCAAAGTGATCCCGATGTGACCGAGAAGCCCACCCAACGAGCACAAATTGAGCATCTTAAGCGAAAGTGGAAATGATTGAAGCTGAAAATAAGAAGCACGCAAGGCGTTGGGTTCCCGAAAGCATATAAAATGAGATGTTCAATGTTTAGATATCTTGATTTCAATTCAGTCTTTTTCAAATTTAGTTCAATGTTTAGGGATTTGAATTTCAATTCTTAGTTCATTGTTAGGAAGTTTAGTTCATTGTTAAGGAGTTTGGTTCAAACATTTTAAATAAATAAAATGAGATGTTTAGACCATTGTCATGGGCCATTTTCCTATCTTGTCGTTGTTTCTTCTATTATTTCTTTCTTCCTAGGTAACAACACGGCTCACCCAAGATCACCAATCCGTACTCGTTCTAGAGTAACAATGGCTGACGACGCCGAACAAATGCATGGTGCTGAACAAGCTCGTGTCATTGCCCTCGAAACAGAAATGAAGCAAGTCCCGAATGTCCTTGAGCACTCTCTAAACAAATAGATTCTCTCCAAGCAAATATTGTCCCATCAGGCTCCGCAAGTCGAAGTGGTGTTACCACAACATGCTCCTATGGTCGATCCAGAAGATAAAGGCAAGAATGTATCCACAAGTGGCCCATTAAGCTCTAATGATGTCTTCGGGGAGAAAAGTACTGACACGCCTCAAATCATTGTTGACGAGGAGATACAAGTGATACACACATGCCGGTAAAACATCCGAAGATTGAACAAGAGAAACGCTGCGAAAATCGAGGAGAAACTTAAGCGGCTGCGGTGCATTTAGCCAAGACCCAAACCGATCTGTCCCATTATGCAAAGATCAAGATACCAAAGAAGTTCAAAATGCCGACTTTGAAAAGTATAATGGCACTTCTTGCCCAAAGATCCATTTGCGAACTTATGTGGTTAGGATGACCCCATATGTTGATAACATACCCCGATGATTCAGCAATTTCAAGCAAGCTTTGACAGGACCGGCACTCAGGTGGTATATTATGAAGAAGATTAATCTCCTGGAGACTTGGGAGGATTTGACTGATGCCTTCTTCAAGCAAGACAAGTATAATATTGATGTCACTCTATCTCGAGAGGATTTACTTCGACCGAGAAGAAGAAGACGGAATCTTTCAAGGCATATGTCACGGGATGGAGGACTCGTAGCTGCTCAAATTACTCCCGAGCCGACGAAAAGGAGCTGATGGATTTGTTCATGAAGACACTCCCGCCCGAATATCGAAATCGGATGTTAGAATCGACTGCCGAGTCGTTCAATCAGCTAGTCCCTGTTGGCGAGCGAATTGAAATAGCCTTGCGTGATGGATGGGCGTTTGATCAAACCAGCTCATATAGGGGAGTCTTTGCCAAGAAGGATAAGGAACCTATAGCAGAGGTTAATGCAGCTTATGTTCAGGCACCTCGCCCAACTTCGAACACTCAACGAGGAGAAGCACGACCATTCTTTGGCCAAAGGAAGAACTCTTCCAAGCGTCAATTTACGCCTCTTCCTAAGCCATTGTCCAAGATCTTGCCGACTCTTCGAAAATGGATTACTCGCTAAGGAGCATAAGCGACCTAATCTCGAGCGTTTCCCCAACTATGATCCGTCCAAGACATGTGCTTATCATATGGGGAGGTAGGGCATTCTGTGACGATTGCTATACACCGCAACACAAAATCCAAAATCTTTTGGATGCCAAGGTGGTCTCATTCCGCGATGGACAGCCGAACATCCCGAATAACCCACTCCCGACCACCCGAAGTTGTGAATGCCATTTTCAATTTTGATGCCGAGCCCACCGTATTTCAAATGATGCATGAGGAAACAAAGTGATGGATACCACAGGGGCAACCAAGTGGCAAGTTCGATTACTATGTAAAGTATTTGGCTCCTCCCGGCTCTTACATCGACCCACGATATCATCCCGGATGGATGGGGTGGCATAGATGATCCCGCACCTCCAAAGATTGAGAGCTCTGATGACGCACTCAAAGGAATGACTGAAGTGTTCAGTGTTGGTCATCGACGAAGTTCGAGAGTAGGAGAATTTTAATTATTTGCACACTCCTTTGCGCAGGAGTCTTTATCGCTTTCCGTATTTGCATATTTGCATTTTCAATTCTAGGATTTCCCTGATTTCAATAATGTAATTTGATTTTCATCCAATAAAATACATGGAGATTGTCATGTTTTAAGGGCATGTTGAAGTACACCAAACTAGCCCCGTGATGAAATCCTACCAAAAGAAAACGGCAAGAGCTAATTACAAAGGTGGGCTTCTTCATGTTCCCTTTAAAAAATTTCAAAATAAAATAATTTTCAGCATGCATCTAATTTACCCTGTTTGTTTCTTTTAATTATCTGCTTTATGTTTCGTGTGCCCTCGCACACATGAGCTCATTTACAAAGGAGGGGCAAGACATGGACACATAATAGTTTTCACTTTATGAGCATGCCCTCTTTATCATTATAGAATGCTTTCACATGATATTGTGTAATTCGTCAATTCCACTTGAAATTTATCAAAATGGATAATTCAGTGAAAGATGTCGAGTTACTTGAGCATGCTAAATGAGGTGTGAAAGGCAAGCCTAATCCCATACACTGTCCCCTGTCTTTATATTGTGAGGTGAGTATGGAAACATTTTGTATTTCAAGGTGAAGAATTTTCTTGCGAAAAGTACGACAGCTGAAATGACGAGAGGCAGTTCATTTCTCTATCACAAACACTACAAAGTTCCATTGCTTAACCATTTTTTAGCCCATACACTTATGGATGTTCTTTTCAAATTACCCCTGTCAAGAACCACCCCATATCGGGGCAACTAGAAGATAAAAATGACGTCATGAAGTGAAGAAAATGAATTGAAATTTTCTTGCTTTCACTTGCATCAATCTTCAAGTCGTGCTATTACATTGAATTCATATGCTAATTTAAGTGCCTTAGGATGACGGAGAGCATTTCTTTCACTATCCTACACACTTATATCCTTTGCATAGCCCACTTGAGCCTGCTATTTTATTTCTTTTAAACCCAGTTGGTGATCATCTCCCACACTGGGGCAAGGCAAGAGACAGATGAAGACCCTTGAAAGTTCGAGTGTCATTTAAAGTATACTTGACACACACATTGTGTGCAAGAACTGAAATCAAAATAGAACTAAGGGGCATGAAAAAGCAAGCAGTGTGCGGTAAAAGCAAGGCCAATGCCCGTGAAAAAAGAGAGAAATGACTGATGAATTGGAGGCATAAAAAAAGCAGTGTGCTTGACCAATGTCCATCATCAAAGAAAATGACTTTGAAAAAAAAATGTTGAGAAAAGATCTCCGAGTTGAATAATCATTGGCATCGGGTGATAAACTTTTGAGCCAATAAAGAAATCATCAAGAAGACAATCCGTGGCGAAGAAAACTGGTGACAATGTCATGATGATCACCAACTTTGACCCCTATACACATCTTTGAGCCTAACGATCCTTTCATTTCTCAACCCATAAACCTAGCCTATGTTACGTCCCTTACAAAGTCTCTTCAGATTAGGGCACTTGAATTAACATAGGAATTCACATGTTTTAAGCATTGCTCGAAGAAGTGCGAGCAAGATTATTTCTTTATCATTTTGCAGGGTTCTTGATTTGTAAACCCGGAGATGATTACAGAATCATTCTTTCAATTGCTTTGACTCGAAGAGTCCCTTTGTTAAGCCATTGACCAAGCCTGCATTACAGTCCTTGACAAAAACCTCTCAGATTGGTAAGGTCGTACTGCTTGCAAGAAAATTCGAACTCTTGTCAACAAGATGATGATAAGATCGAGTGATATATTCCCGCATCAATGGTCGGGACAAATAACCCTTCTTAAATGAGAGCGAGTGAAAAAGCCTTTTCACACCAAAAGTATCTCATTTAGCATGTCCAAGAGACTCACATTATACCTGAAAATTGTCCTAGTGATAATTTTTCCGATGAAAACTTGATAAAGCCATCATGCATGGACTTTCATTGAATTTTTCCTCAAAGACCAAAAAATTGTCTTTGAAACCCTGAGTTTATCCAGTCATCTTTGTACTTGATGAGAATTCCAAGTATCTATTTATAAAATGTTTTCAAATATCTAGTGAGAATTCCAGATATTTGAACCTTTAAACGCTTGATGTGATTTCCAAGTGTTTGTCTTTCCAAACATCTGATGTGATTTCCAGACGTTTAGTAAATGTTTTCAAATGTCCGATATAAGAATCAGATTTTTGAAGTTTCAAGTACTTGATGCAATTTCCAAATGCTCGTAATCCGATGAGAATTCCGATCCCTAAAGACTTTGAGCCTTTCAATTACCTCCGAAGGGAGTTCCAGGATGGTTGACGGGTCTCATCGGAATCATTTCACACCTAAATCCCCAAACATGTATGACAGGTATGTGCTCTTCTTTGCATTTGCATTTCATTGGTCATAGACACATAGAAATCTATGTTCTTGACCGAATCATTGCATTTCATATTTCATTTTGCATGGTTTTAAATTTAGGTGTCATTTATCTTTGAAGGAAACCTCTACGAGATTCCCTTCAAAGAGGGGCAGCTGTTGACACCTAATTTAAATTTAGGAATTAGAAATAGAGGATAATTTTTTATTAGAGGGAAATTTTGAAACAAAATTTTGAAATTCAAAAATTAAATGGCCGTGCGATCTTGGAGCCACTTTGTTGTTAAAGGAGTTTGGTGGATATCGCCGGATCTTCAACAACTTCAAGTCTTCCCTCTCTATATAAAGAAAGCAAGGTTTCGAAACAAGGGGGGCTTCTTCTTCGTTTTAGGAGAAGAACACAAAAAGAAAAACCAAAAAGAAGGGAAAGTCGAGAGGGAAGTGATGTGAGGAAGCAAAGAGGCAAGGATCCGTGCGTTGAAGGGGGGAAGAAAAGTAAAAGGTGAAAAAGTGAAAGTCAAAAAGGAAAAGTCATGGGACTCGCGAAAGGGGGCGGGGAGGAAGAGACGTGCGAACGGGGGAGAGAGTGAGGAGAGAGGAGAAAAATCACTGTTTCTCTTCTTCCTTGAGCCCTCTCCCGACGCCTAAGCCGCAAGCCGTCCGAGCTTCCCCACGCCGGACCACCCGACACCGCGCCGCCACGCCGATCCGCCCCGACGCGACGCCCGCTCCGCCGCAGCCCGTGCCGCCGCGTCGATCGTCCGCCCACCGCGACCTCCGCCTCCATCCGTCGCGCCGCAGCCTCCTACCCGTGACACCTCTGCCGTTAGTGCTCGTTTGCGACCCACGACGCCGGAACCGGGCGCCGAACTGAACGTTGAACCGTCACACACCCGTGAGACACCGCCGACGCGCCGCACCCCGTGTGTTGTGCCCGACGTCGTCTTCGCCCGAGCACCGGAACCGGGAGCTTGCTGCGACGCCACCGCACCTCCACGCAGCGACTCTCCCGCCCGCTGCCGATTTGCTAGCTGTTGCCCTCTCACCGGCGTCCCCGGACACCTCGTGGCGCCGGACACGCACTCGCTGCACCTTCATTTTGCCCGAGATCCTTCCTGTTTTGCTGCGGAGTCCATCTCGCCGGAGATTCGACGTGGGCTGCCACCCTCTCTCGGGTTACCTTGTCCACATTGTTGTTCACGCCTCCTAGGTCGTTTTTTTTACATTTACTTTTTATTACTTTTTAGTTTAGGTTATTTCTTTATATTTTATGTTATCTTTGCTGTTTATTTGATAGCATATTTAGTTTAGTTATTTAAATGTTGGGTGTTAATATTTGCAATTTCTATATGCATTATCCATAGATTTTAGCTCAAATTACTATAGTTATTAATTTGATCCAAGAGACATCGGGTCATTTTTTTAATTATACTAATTTTGGTTTTGTGGTAGAATTTTATTTGTTAAATCATAATAATTATTTAATTTGGTCCGTAAGACTTCGGACTAAATTTTTAATTATTTTGATTTCCTTGTTGTGATTGTAGAGTTAAAATAATTATTAATTTAATCCGTGAGACAACGGATTATCTTTTTGATTATTTTAACTCTTATCTTAGTTTTTATGTAAAAGTAATTGCTTGTTTAAAAAAAATGAAAATTAAAAAAGGAAATAGTGAAAAGTTAAAAATTTGCATGAGCATATAGGTCATATAGGTTTATTAAATTAAGACACGTAGGTTTAAATTAACCTTTAGGATTATTTTTTAGGATTTCATCCTTAGTTGTTTGCATGTTTTCATAATATGAAAAGATAATAAAAAAGGTTAAAAGAATAATGATTTTCTAAAACAAATGGGGTTTAAATCAAATTAATCCCGAAATTTAATTAGGAAATTATTCCATTCTGAATAGCTTAATTAGTTTGTTTAATTTCAATAAAGAATATACAAAATACTAGATGCATTTTAGCTAGTTTGCATATTAGGCTCATTTAATTAAAGTTTGCATATTAATAAATTAGGATTGCATCATATTATCATGTTTTAGTAATCCCATCGTGTAATTTTTAATTGCATATAATTAACATTTTTAATAAAAAATAAAAACACAAAAGGTCATTTATTTGGTTAATTAATAGGTTAATTTATAATTAATCCCATTTCATATCATCATTGTTTAGTGTAGGTTGCATACATTAAAAAAGAATCATAAAAAAAATCACAAAAAGAACATGCATATAGAATTGTTATGTCATGCATCCCATATCATGAAACACATGCATATTAGAATTTTATAGATTAGATTGCATACATATAGTTCAAATTAGGCCATATAAATTGCATTTCACATATCATTAAAGTAAAGTCCATGCATATTAATTTTAGATTGAGATTGCATAATAATAAAAGTTAGGTGCCATGTCATTTAGAAATCATGTTTAGGGCATGCATTTTTATTAGCATTTTTTAAAATGTTTTCTTAGAGAGTGGACTTTAATAAAGTTGTGGTTTATAATTTCTTAGCATTTTGATTTATTGAATGTTATTTAATTGATTGTGCACCCGCATGACCACCATTTGCATGTTAGTATCTTAGGTTAAAATTAATCAAGACTGCCTGCAAAAATATTTTTTTTAAGGTACCGAAAGGGCGTTAGATTAATCTAGCGTAACCATGTCCCCGAATCCATTAAATCTCTGGTTCGTAAAAGGTAAAGTATTCTTCCATACTTTACCTGGGTTTCTAATCAGCCCTAATTGGTTAGTGGCGGCTCCAACTTGAAATATAATTTGCATGTTTTAATGGGTCATTTTCTTAGTATCAAATCGCGATTGGTAGGGCTTGGGAGAGTCCGTGCCTAGTCTTCGGACTTAGTAATCCATTAACCTAGTTTTAGGTGATTCACCCTTCGAAAAAAATCTAGATCGCGACAAGGTTCATTGAGAAGCCTTGATAGACGCTGACCAATTGGCAAGTGATGCCTACGTTGTTATTCTCGGTTCAGATTAGGAATAGGTATAGCTGGTCCTGCTTTTTGGACATTTTCCTCTATATGCTCTTTTGGCTTTTAGGAATTGAGATATCTTTAGTTACATTAGTTTTCACTTTATATCTGGCAACTATTATATGGTTCAGATTACCCATTTTAAAGACAGTTTGATGAACCAGAGCGGAAAAGGTGGACAGTAACCTCCCTTACTAATGAGCGACAGTCCAATAGATGCAGGTGCCTCGTTGAGTTTTATTGTACTGGTCTAGCTGGAGCCTCGTTTTAAGGACACAGACTAATGAACAAAATCATCAATATATCTGATTTATTAGGTTGTACGTACGCATACCTGTGTCGTCTTTGTACATTTGATGCAATGCTCTTGTACGCAAAAAGTACGAACCTTATTCTGAAATATGTGGCGACTGTTTATGATTTGCATAATTATCCCCTTGTCAATCTTTATTCTCCATAGGTTTTGCATTCGAATTATTTGCTAGGGTAGCCTCATATAACGACTTAAAACTAATAAATCCAAACACTTTAACATGCAGTTGGAAAGAGAGAGCTTGCTTTTGTGCTCCGCTAAATCATGTGCAGTCTTTTCTGACGAAGGTTTGCTCCTAATTGAGCTCTTCAATTGTGCAGGAGCAGCAACAACCTTTTCCTTTCCCTGCTCAATAGATGAAGGAAGTTTTGCAAAGGACATGAAGTGGCTAAAGAAGACGAAATATTCATACATTCTTCTGACAAGTCAGGGGAACCTGTATCTTGGGAGCATTGATGAACCTTTAAAGCCATTGACAAATAATGTTGATGCATGTATGGTTTATCAATGAAGAAACTTCTTGCATTAGGCTTCACTCATTATGAGTGGTGTGTTTGGATTCAACACAAAAACACAAAGAAATAAAGAGTAAAGGCAAGAAAGAGAAATTGAGACACAAGGTTTTATCTTGATTCACCCTTAAACTAGGGTTATGTGTAGAAGAGGATTCTACTATAATTAACACAGTAGCTATTTATTGACGTAAGCCAAAACTATCAATAAAATATAACTCAAACTATAAAAGTCCTCTAATAGCATGGGGCACTACCCCACGACCCTCGTTGGAGCAGCCCCAACCTGTCCTCTCACCGAGGAGGAGGACCGATGTCTTTCTATTGATGGGGAGTATAAATCACACCCCAACATGGTGATTTAAAATAAGTTTTGTTGTGCAAAGACTTCATTGCTTGTTGTCCTTTCTTTAATGCGGTATCAATTCATGCTGAAGGAAAGCTGGTGCATATTTATTTGGATTACTGAACTATGCGTATTATGAAACCCGGTGCCTCCATAGAGCATTGATGAAAGCTTGAAAGTTCCACTAAATAGCTTGGGCAGATGGAGTTGAAGTGAATCTTGAACTTAATCTTTCTCTAATAATTAGCAGTGTAATTCTTTATTCTTCTTTTGTCCTTGAGACTCTGATTGCTTCCACCTTAGCCTTTTGATAATTATAAATTTTTAGACCATTTCAATTTTGTTTTTCTTTTGACTCGGGGCTATTTAATGCCGTGATGTTTTATCACTTGTGTCAGGTGCAAACCCCTTGTTATGGTCTAATTGTCTCATGTTTATTCTTCTATTGTTATTGAAATCATGGAAATAGCCTAATTTGCAAATTAACACGAGTTACACGCATGTGCGTATATTTGAACTTCTTGCTTTGGTTCTAATAGCCAATGCATGCTGTGGAAGGTAAATGTCCACTAGAAGAACTGCCTCTTTCATGGGATGGTCTGTAAGTTGATCGAGTGGCTGATTAGTTATCACTCAAGCAATGTATTGTGTAGTCTTATGGCCAGCAGCAGTAGCTGTCTGCCAAAGCACTTCTTCCTGAGTACATCATGTCGTGCGGTGTAGTCTTGTCTCCTGTTTGATGCAAAATTAGGTTAGAACTAACAAAAGGCATGTGAAGGAGAAAATAAACTGCAGGAATTTTTGAACTTTTGAGTACTGAGGAACATGGACCTTTCCTTTGAAACTGTTGAAATATCATGAAACCAAACATATTCTGGAGAGTTTAGAGTAAGAAGTTCATGAGTACTCTATAGTTCAGAAAGAAAGAAGTGCATAACGTGCCGGTTAAATGGAAGTAAGCATGCCAAGCTAGAAAAATGGTGCTTGAGAAAGGGGATATTCGAAGTAATGCAACCAGAAAATTGCATGAGACATAAATATACCAGTTCCTTGAAGAAGTTGGTCGAACTTGAGTCATGTCTTCTCAAGGAGAGTAGTCAAATGTGCAGAAATCATAAGTTTTAGATGAAAATTGGGGCCCAAAAATCTTTGGGTATTATTTTGTCAATACGAAGTTGGGCAAGTTAGGGCGAGAACATTCAGATGGATCCCCACATTTTTATTATATTTTTCCTTTTTTTCTTTTGTCTTTTTTCTTCCTTTTGAACTGAAATGATCATCTGACCCTTGCTTCTCACATGGTATTCATGGTTACCCTCGTCGACGGGTTGCCGGCCATGGCCGAGGCCCGATGGCCGGCTATGGCCGAAAAAGGAAGAAGAAGGAAATAGCCCCAGAAATCTTTTTTTTACTATCATTTTTATCAATTTTACAAAGCTGGGCAAAAACATTTTTTTGTAGCCTATGAGCCAGCAAAGACAGCAGTTAAAAAGATTATCTCACGAGAATCCCTTGACTGTTGCTTTTATTTTTTATTATTTGGTCGGAGACTGTTGCTTTTATGAGCCGTCGCCATTTCCCCTCATTCTTCTCTCTGTCTGATTCTTAGGCATTGAGATTTTTCCTTTTATTTCCCAATATCATGGCCTAGTCGGTGCATACGCGGCACTGCCGTGTTGGTCCACATCGACATTTCTTGTGCATTTTTAACTTGAAAAATAAATGTTATAGGGATCATACTAGCTGATATACAGGGATGAGTGGAAGAGGATGTGATACTTGACGCCACTAATAATCCTAAATGAAAGAAATTAAATAATTTAAAAAAACTGGGATTAGCGGCACCATAATCCTAATAAGAAATTAATGTTCATTCTACCCAAAAACAGCCACTACCAAATTTTTTGGACTCTCTTGCACCGTTTATGCTAGTCTACCTTTGTTTAGTAATTTGTTATGCACGATGCACATAATTTCTGAACAATTCGTTGGTTGTTTTGAAAGTCATATATTGATAGTTTATGAAATGCTTACTTTGGGTCTCCTTGATTTTGTGGTGCAATTTAAATGTAATATTAATATCAATGCGTGGCTAGATAGAAACATACATAGTATGTGTAGATATGAAATTCATAATGATTTTTGTCGATAAAATAATGACATAAAAGTAAATCACCAAAAACCTTTTAAATAAATGGATGAAATACGTAGAAATTGTACTTGAATATGCCCGGGTCACTTTTACGTGGAAGATTATGCAATTACTTTTAATTGCCTTTATCTTTTAGTAGATAATGTTTTATAATGTACGTAGATTTCTCTCGCGTCACCATTCTAAAGTGAATAGAAAATTAGCCAACGACAATCACCACATGAATTTGTGGAAGATTCTTGGTCAAAGTCAATATTTTATAAATAAAAGCAAGAGAGTACAACGCTTGACACGTACTTCATCTAGAGCGGTGTAACGCGAGATAACTACAAAACTTCAACCGAGCACAAGATATCAACATATCGAATAAATGAAAAACCAACGTGTGAAAATTGATCTTCAAGTGAAAATCCCAAATTAATTGTGGTCAAACCTCCTCACTCCTTCGAAATGAGTTTAACGATCAACGCCTATCCGACCAATTTTTCACTGGCTACAGAATTCACGCTGCAGTCCAAAACTATGTCCTAGAAGCAGATAAATAAAGCTCGCATCCTAGGCATGTCTCACACTGAATTTCCCAAAGTAAAACGTGACATACCTTTGATCTTATTGACGAAAGAATCTTCATATGCATTATACTGAGATCTCATTTTTGTCAGAAACTCTTGCAAATGATTAAAAAGAAGTCACCACGAGCAGCTTCAAAATCAAGAACCAAAAAAAAGAAGAAGAAGAAGAACTCGAGCAATTGCATTAACTGATCATCCCTCCGGGAGGAATCATGAATTCTTCACCACACTCCCACTAATCACTCAAAGCACACAAGCAAATCACAAATATCACTTGAAAAAAATCGAATTTCGACGAACTAACTCGACTTTGCCATAAACCCCGTTCATCGAGACACGCACGGGAGTCAGAAATTTCTAGAATGAGAGAAATGGCAGGACCCATATCGGGATATCGATGCCAAACCAAAACGCACAAGCAAATCGCAAATACCAGTTAGAAAAAAAGATTGAAAAAAAGAAATATCGCATGTATTATACAATCTCTGAAATGCATATAAGAAAAATACACTGAAATGCATTTTCATAAGTGGGGACAAATATGAATGTTTATTTCGTATTAAAAAAATTGGTGAAAATGGGGGAAGTGGAGCACGTTCTCGGCGACTGGTTAGATTAAGGGGGGGAGTCCAAGAACGACTTGAAGTCGGTCAAACAGTGTCGAAAGAGGGTCTTCCTTTCTCTCTTTATCTTTCAGTGGAGACCAGAGACCGCTTTAAACACAACTTAAAGATTTTCTTATATTAGTTGGTAATAAATATAATTTTTTTATATACATTTCAGAAAATTATATAATATATATGATATATAATGTTTCTTATTATATATGTTGAAATTTCATTTTTAGTTCTGTTCATACCTTTTACAGTTAATGACAAGTTAAAATGACGTTGCATTTATGCTAAATGTTTCATACTCCATTTTAATTATATTTTTAATGACAATTCGCGCGGGTAGCACCCGTGTAATCTTTTCGAGCCTCCCAGGGCACGAGCCGCCAATTTATACTTTCAGCCCCGAACTTCAGCTGTTCCTTCACTTCGCTCGCACCATCTTCGTTTACCCATCCTTTACTAATTTCTTTCTTCTGTCATGGCCGACGATCGTGTCAAACGACGCGGTCGAAGGAGAGCCCAAGGTTATCAACGATTACTTCTTCCACCGACTCTTCGAGCCGATTTCGGTCATGCCCTGGAACCGGCGGAGACGGCGATCCCATGCCTTACGACCGGGAATGCCTCCCCTCTCAGGCGCTCGCCTTCTCCAGGCGCGGCCTCCTCTTCGTGGCCCACCCCTCCGGTGTGTTAAAGATCTTTATACGTTCGTTCAATTGATCGCCTGCAGTGCATTTTGATGCTAATTGTATTCTGTTGTGCAGGATTTTTAGTTGCGCCTATCTTGCATGTATTGTTGACAGATGTGTTGGATGGGGAACGATCCGTGAGGAGCAGGTCCATCGTAGAGGTTCCTGTGGGGAGAGTTCGCTTGCTCTCGCTTTCTCCTGAATCTTCGACGCTTGCAGCTTGTGTTGGTGGAACCGTTAATTTGTTCTCAGTTGAATCGCTTGACAGACAGGTTGGTTCAGAGTCCCTTTTGTGAGATCATTTTTTTTGTATGAGAACAAGGCTCAGAACTTTTGGGGCTAGAATTGCTATTCCAGCTACACTCCCTACATGTGGAGAACCTTAAAAAGAAGTTTAACTCTTTCTCGTCATGCTGTGATTCCTTTCTGAGCATGTTCATCGAGACCTCTTGTTAGACGCTGACCAATTGGCAAGTGATTTCTATGCCGTTACATCCAGTACAGATTAGGGGTTGGTATAGCTGGCCCTGCTTTTTGGACATTTTCCTCCATATGCTCTTTTGGCTTTTAGGACTTGAGATATCGTCAGTTACAATCCCCAATTTATATTATCTGCAAAATGATTATAGGGCCAGGTTATCCATTGTAAAGACAGAATCATGAACCAAAATAGTAATGTGCTTAGCCCTATAGAAGTGGATGCCTCTTTGAGCTCTAATATCCTGGTTTAGCTGTAGCCACATTTTTTGGGACATACACTAAATAACAAAATTATGAATAAATCTGATTCAGTAGGTTGTACTTACATCGACCATCATCGTCTTTGTACATCTGATGCACTTCACTTGGACAAAAATTTTGAACCATATTTTGAAGTACACGGTGATTATTTGCAGTATGCTTATTTATCCCCTTCTCCATCTTTATTCTCCATAGGCTTGGTACGCAAATTAGTGGGTATGCTAGCACATATAGCGACTTAAAACCTATTGAATCTAAACACTTTGACATGTGGTTGGAAAGAGAAAGCTTCCTTTGTGCGCTGTTAACATCATGCACAGTTCTTACAATTCTGCATTTCAAATTATATTCTATAAAGTTATGTTGTCTTTGACTTTTCTTTTGCCTTCATAGAGGAGTAACGCATCTACGCTGACAAGGGTTTGCTCCTAATTGAGCTCTCCAATCGTGCAGGTGCAAGAGCCTTTTTTTTCTCCCACGATAGATGGAGGAAGTTCTGTAAAGGACATGAGTTGGCTAAATGAACATTCATACATTCTTCTGACAAGTTGCAGGAACCTGTATGTTGGGAGAATGGATGGATCTTTAGAGTTTTCAATGGATAATGTTGATGCAGGTATGCTTTATCAATCAAGAACTTCATCCATTAGCCTCTGCTTATTATGGGCAGTAGTTTAAAAATAATGTTGCTCTGTAGAGACTTCAGTCCCTGTTGCACTTGATTTCCAGGGATCTTTGTTGTGGTATAAATTCATGCTCGAGAACATGGACTCTGTTTCAATGTGTCCTTTTCTTCCCTTGAGTTTGAGAGACCAATTTAATGCTGATTATTTGTATTTTGGAGGATAAGCTGAACTATACATATAATGAAAGTGTGTGCATCCTTAGAGCATTTATGAAAATTTAAAGTTCCACCAAATAGCTTTTCTTGTGTGGCAGAGTTGACATGAAGTTTGCAATTAGTGTTTCTCTAATAAATTAGCATGCTGTCTTCATTTGTATTGTGTGCTTACGGGAGATTGTTTAACTGGGATGGCTATCTGAACCAAGAAAATCTGGGTGCTGAAGATTCCTTGATTGAATCAAATGCAGTGGATCGTTTTTGATTGATAATAAAGGATATTAGTGAGAAAAGAATTCAAGTACATACATGGGAAAAAAAAAATCAGAAGACTATACAGAGTTTGAAAAACATGTTCAAAGCCAATTAAAGGAGCACTTCACAGAAGTAGCTGAAGATTACATCAGAAATGTCCAAGGAAAGATAAAATTAATGGGAAAAAAACAAATATGAAGGAAACATGGTGTATTGTTGATTGTTCTGACATTGCAGTATACACTACAATGACCTCTTTGGTGTGGCTTTCTCAAACTATTCTCCTAGAGTACCTTAACCATCATTTTTTTGTCTAGTTTGATGAAGCTCTTTCTGTTTACCGTCTGCAATGCTGCTTTATGCTGTGTTACTTATCATCGTTTGTTTGCTTTGTGACTCTTTTTCAGTACCAGTTCATGCTTGAAAAAATGGACTCTATTTCGCTGTGTCCCTTTCTGCCCTTGAGTTTGAGAGACCAACTTACCTATTGCTGATTATTGGATTTTGGGAGGATAAACTAACTTGTACATACTACCAATGCTGTTGCATCTGTTGAGCCTTGACAAAAGTTTGAAAGTACCATAAAATAGCTTTTATTACTTGTATAGTTGACATGAAGCTTGCATTCAGTCTTTATATAAAATTAGCATGCTGTCTTCATTTATATTCTTTGTTTATGGAGAGCGTTCACCTGCAATGACTCCCTGGTTCAAAAAAGTCTGCTGCTGAAAGTTCCATAATTGATCAAGCATAGAGTATTGTTGATCAGTGTATTTACATACACTGTGATGAGTGCTGGAATGAATCTTGCTCTGTGTTTCACCAAGTATCCTTATGGAGTTCCTTAAGCATTAGGTTTTGTCTAGTTTACCTTCTGCCATGCTATTCTATGCCGTATACTTATTTGTCGCATGTTAATGCTGCTTGGTTTGTGGTTTTCATTTTACTATAGTATCAATTCTTGCTCAAGAAAATGGATTATTTCAATGTGTCATTTTCTCCCTTTGAGTTTGAGAGACCAACTTATCTAGTGATGTTTATATGGAGTTTGGGGGATCAACTAGACTATATCTACTCCAAATGCTGGTGCATCTGTTGAGCCTTGATTAAAGTTGGAAAGTTCCACTGAATAGCTTTTCTTATGCAGCAGGATGAGTTGACGTGAAGCTTATGGTTAGCTTTCTCTTAGCATGCTGTCTCATTTACGTTGTCTGGTTATGGGAGATTGTTGACACCTCGATGGTTATCTGATCCAAGAAAATCTGTTGCTGAAACTTCCATAATTGGATCAAACAAACAATTATATCATTCTATTATTCTTTCATACTGGAATGAGCTCTGGAACTACTTTCTCAAAGTATGCTTATAGAGTATTTTGACCATCATGTTTTGTCTAGTTTATGAAAGTTCTTTCTGTTATACTTTAACACTGCTTTATGGCGTTATTAGTTATTTGTTTGGACTGTAAAACCTTAAAATATACACAAATAATTAGCAAAATCATTCTAATTATTCTTCATTCTCTGTTTACACCTTTCTCCTCATAGTTGACTGCAGTCCAGGATTTGATTATATTGCCATGGCAAGAAATGACGAGCTAAGAATTCTTTCACTCAGATTAAATGAGGAGTCCCACATCACATTGTCACTCCAACCATGGACGGGAAATTCTGATGACTTTAGTGTGAAAGGTACATTGACTCAATGTTCAAATTCAGATTTTTGTGTTTGGCAGTTTGCTCATAATTTGTCATCTTAAGGCATACCTTCCTTTAACCTGAGCAAGAGGTTAGTTGGAAGACGATCTTTCATGCTTTATTTTTCACTGAGGTTGGATTTTGGATTGTTAATATGGTCCTTCAGATAAGGTTTGCTGCATAATTGCACGTGCAAGGGTTATTTTTCTCATATATGGATTCTGTTCACACTTGAATTTTTTCTGAGGAATAACTTTGGTCTTTAAGGTTACTATGGTATAGTAGACCAAATTAGGAAAAGTTCCAAAAGGAGTTATTTGTCAAATTCTCTTTCTGACAAATGGTATTCAGGTTGTTTGTCCATGTGAGATGATTCTAGACAGCAAAATTTGAACTGAGATTTTCCCATATCATTTCAACAGAATTGGCAGCATATTTTTTTTATAATGCGATGCCATCATCTGCAGATGTCAGTTCATTGTCGCTTAGGACTTCATAGCCGGGTAAACAGCGGCAGTTGGAATTACTTTTACCATCATTTGTCTATCAGCAAGGCCCTTCCCATATTTGGTCGTTATTATTACTTTGTGGGCCTAGAACGAGGGAAAAGCAGAAGATAGGACTGCATGGACAGCACTTCTTTAGTCTCTAATGAAACCAAGGGACCGGATTTGATGGAACATTGAAACCTTTAGAAAACACAGGGATCTCTTGTTGTAGACAGATGAGTGAGATAACTTGTTATGTCCTTGAAGCATTTACTGGCAACCTGCAGGCTGCACCACCACAACATATCAAAATTTCCTCTTTACAAGAAACAAGTCAGCTATCTTAATTAGACTAATGTACAATTATTTCTCAGCGCCTGAGTCGTCCAGCTTCGAGGGTTATTAATGTTTTTCACAATACAGAGATTATCTGTATTTTTTCTCGGTTAATTTCTTCAAAAGCAAGTTTTGACATTGTTTCATGGGTTTTTGTAGAATCTCCTTTGTTTCTGGTGGTTCCTTCTCTACGAGGAAGATTCTAGCTTTCAAAACTATGCTTGAAGATGGCCTTTTCAAAATGCAAAGATCCAAGTGACAATATGAATTTTTATGTTCATCACTTTTTAGAGAAATAAAAAACGCTTAAGTGTGCATAAGGTCATTACGTCAAATGCAGTACTTCTCTTTAGGTCACTTAGAAAGCAGGTTGTGACTTTGACCTGTGTTAAGACTTGTCAGCAGGACTTGCCTTTCAGAAGGTCAATTTCCAATTACTTTTTTGACTACCTCAATTTGCATTTACCACTTTCATTTGGTCAAATCCAGCTTGACTTATTCTTTGTTTTGGATTTTCCAATTAAAGCAGGGGGGTATTATATTTAGTGGTATGTAAGGATAGATTTATGTGCTTTATAGTTTGATTATACCCTAAGATTTGATGTCTTGGTTATTTTCCCACCACGTTGATTTGATTTCTCCAATACTGAAAATTTCTTGTACTATGTTGTCAGTGGATTCTCTCAAGTGGGCTTGTCCCAATCGCATCATTCTAGGATGCTTTCAACTTACCTTAGATGGCATGGAGGAAAGTTATCTTTTGCTAGTAATCAGTCTCACAGTCAGCGAGATTTTGCCTAAGGGTGAAACAACTTCGACAAGATTGGCGCTATCAGTTGATTACGTTCAGGTATATTTGGCAAAAATTATTATTATGATTATTATTATGATTATTATTGTTATTATTGTTGTTATTATTATTATTAAGGAGCGAGGGAGGTTCATGAGAAGAGTAATGTTCTTTTGTGTGGCGGTACTGCAGTCCTTTCATGATGTTTTCCCTGAATTGTTGAAGATATTATGCCCGCAGGAAGTGGACCGCATCTGTTCTTTAGCTGTTTGCGAAACCAGTAATGTTCTCATTTTCTACTCTATCTGCATATATCACTTCTTCTATTTGTCCTTGAGACTCTGATTACTTGCATCCCTTTGCTTATCTCCTTTGAGAGATTATAACTTCTGACTATTTCAATTTTTTTTCTTTTAACTCATGGCTATTTAATACATGATTTTTTATCACTTGTGTCCGGTGTACAGCCTTGATTACGGTCTAATTTTCTCATGTTGATACTAGTCGAAATTTGGTCTTCCATCATGGAAATAACCCATTCGCAAATTAACACGAGTTACATGCCTGTTCGTAAATTTGAACTTCTTGATTTGGTATAATTGTGCATTGATCTCATGAGAAAGTTCAACTGACGTATTCCCTCTTTATTCCTACTTATATATAGATATTTGACTTCTGGTAATACTGTCAGAAATTAGTAACTTCACTTTTTCCTTCTGCAGTACCCAAGGAAACTATCTTGCATAGCATGTGAAGGCTAACCTCTTTTCTTCTTCTCCATAATTTCAGCAATTTTGCAATTGCAGCTAACCGAAAAAATGTGGAGGAGTACGTTGTCCTGTTCGATTGGCGTCATCGTGAGCAGATGGCACATGTCTATATTGACCGAGATTACTGGCTTCCAAGAATTGAGCTTCAAGGTATATGAGTATCTATATAGAAATTTATAATCGCTTTCATTCATACATGATTTGCTAGTTAGTACATGTTGACAATCGTTTATTTTGGAAGATTAGATACATACTTGGTACATTCACCGTTCTGAAAGTGCTAATGTTGTCATAAGGACAAGATAACCTCATATTCCTGCACTTTGGCAATCTCTAGGGTTTCTAACTATTTGTGGTTTCTGATTTAAAAAAAAAGAAGGTATTTGTGGTTTATATTCTTGTTGATCAGACTAAGAATGAATGGTGTTAGCAAAGGATCCTATATGAAGCTTTTCGAAATGATTGGATCTCTCATTTTCCTAGGTAGCTCTATGGTAGAGTAGTTGGCTATATTGAATTGTTTCCGCAAGATTTTAGTCAACATAGTGTATTGTCAGTTAAGCGTAAACAGAAAAGGTGGGGCTGTGTTACATTTATCAACCTATGCAGAGGACATTCTCCTATTGTTTTCTTTTCTCTTCATTCACTTTGATTTTCTCATTTGCTGTATGTTGCAATCTATACTAAGGAGATTTCAAAATTCCATTATGGTCAGAAAATGGTGATGACAATTCAATACTGGGGCTTTGCATTAGTGAGATATCCCAGGATCCGTCAGACGAGATGCGCGATCTGTTTTACCTGATAGAGGATTTGATGGACATCCCACATGAGATTTGTGTTGACGCAATTTGCATCCTTTGGTGTATGTCTCTAGAAGGAAAGCTCAGTGCATTTATTGTTGCGAGGTATTCTCCTTTGCTTCTCCTAGTTACATTGTTAATTTGGCGCTTTGCGTTATTAAATCTGTTGTCAACAAGTTGGGCTTCTGCAACTCACCTGTGCTCCAGAGCCTGATGTGTTTGTGTGTTTTTGTGGTGCCATAGACAGTCGCCGTAAAAAGTGGAAGACGATATCCCTTGGAGTTGAAGCTAGTCAGTTCCACTGTTTTCCTGATTTAACAAAAGGAAAGAAGTGAGTTGCTGGTGAACTCAACTTCAAGTCTTCTGAGTATGCAACAGCCAGACTAGTAACCGATCAACCAGAGAGGAAAGTTGGTAGGATTTTATAATTACTTTCATTAATACAATGATTTATTAGGATTGCTATAACCGGAGGTAAAAACAGAATCATATCATCCTTGTCATGGCTTTTCAAGGATTTTGCGTCTGTACACTATAGGTCAACATCGGAGATAAAAACAAATGATCGTTGTGCAATTGCAAGTTGGTAGGATTTTATGTCCTCTTGCCTTGTATTTTCGCCTGCGACAATCAAATGAGTCTAGGATTGTACTTAGCTACTAATTCCAAAATCTCTCTCATAGTTGCATAGTGCTGAAAATTTATACTTGAGTCCCCTCTACGCCAAAAGGTTGAACCGTGTATAGCTCCTCCCCCCACAATTGCCTTATGATTGAAGAGTGACCAAAATAACACAGAAATTCTAGAGATGTGTTTCTCGAATGCTTCGACAAAAATCAAGACCAAAATGATCTAGATAGTCGATGAACATCATTGTAATGGTTGAGGTTGACATGGTGATCATCAAGGCTCCATTCAATAAAACTCAAAGCAAAAAGCAAGAATCAGCGGTCTGGTCTTGGTTAAATGTCAGAAGACCAAGAAAGGCACCGAGAAAGAGATAGAAACAATGTAGGAGGAGAAATTCTTTGTATTCAGTATGTTTTCCATTGTATGTACAAGGAGTATTTAATTACAAAGAAAAAGATCAATAAAGGAAAAGCAATATTCCTTTATATTTCTAATCCTAAAATAGACAGGATTCTCTAACTATTAACATATATACGAATATATGATTTGGTAAATCATATATTCCAACATTAAAGGTAATGGGTTGTGTGATAGAGCTGTAGATAAAACACCAGAAAGCGACCTTCAGAAAGAATGCCCGTCCCGATTAATCCAAGACGCGATCATGAGATAACCAGCCTTATATACCAACCGACAGAAGGACCGCCTAATTTTCTCGCTCGATCTTGGTCGAGTTCACAAGGAAACATTGCTTGTTTGCCTTCACTTAGTACGATTGTTAGCACATTTGATGCGAACAAATTGGTGATGATATTGGATGGTGAAATTAAGACGAAAAAACAGTACCCAAATGATACGAACTACCAAGAGCCATTCAAATACAAAGTTTTGCCGAAAAGAAAGAAAGATGGGTGTGCATGTCAACAGATACCGAGTTGATCCACAATCACCCTCACCCCCAACTCACACACACACAAAAGTAGATCAATTTTGGTGATTCAAGACCTGAAAATGTGGGCAAGATCGCAGCCACTATGCCCGAGCCGCCGTTGGAGGAGGAGATCGAAAAGAGAGATCGAGGCATTGTGTTTTCTCTGTTGCAAGTGACCAGAATGGGAGTCGATCACGAAGTTTTGAGAGAGAGGAATTCAAATAAAGAGATGGGGGCAGTTGTACTTGTCCGAGCAAAGAAACGCTCCCAATTTTTTAGCATCTTCACCTATCTGCAGGACGGCTAAAAACAACCGAACGGTTGCCGATCCCCTACGTACCACCTTGGCCAAACGACAACCACGTCGTGTGCCAGCTCCGACGAGCGCAACTCCTGCCAGCTCTCTCGAATTTCTCCCCCATCCCAAACTTCAAAACATCATCATCAACCCCCGGTTCTAGTCAGCCGCAACTGAGAACGCGCCGCCCCATTCGCTCTCCTCGGTTCGGCCTCCTCCGAGATGAACTTCGGTGGGCAGCAGCAACCTTGCCCTTGTTCTCGGACAGAAACATAGCACGATTTCACAAAAGGGACTTGAACTAATTTTATGGAGAAGCGAATCAACTGACGAAGAAATAGCAAAACGTTTAGAGTGTAATTTTTTCCAAACAATTTTTAAATCAAATTCATTGTACACTATCTGCATTTGGAAGAAAAAATGTAAAATATTTTGCATTTTCTCATAGGGTTTCCCCATACTACCTTGTTGACCTCTGTTTTACTCCTTTTATTAGCCGATCTCTATTTTTTCACCTTTCTTTTTGTCAGAAAATATTTTATAATATCTTTAAAAGCTTTATAAGTTCTTAATACCTACATAAGACTAGATGTTTACTTTTGCAGATTATCGTATTAAAATATAATTAAAATGGAGCGTAAAATATTTAATATATATAATCTCAACATACCATTAGTACTGGGAAAAAACCACAAAAAACCCTGGACTATGTCCACTATAACATATTTATTCCATTTTTTTTTTTGTGATGACAAAAATTCCAAACTTGTATTTGTATGACACATTTATCTCGAATTTTTTTCTGTGACACTAAAAACTCCTAATTTATACTTGTTACAAATCTACTCTAAACTTTTTTTGAGACACTAGAGACCCCAAACTTTATTTAGTGAAACTAATTTTTTTGAATAAATGTGTCAAGTTTGGGGTTTTGATGGCTTTTACTTTAATACTAAAAGTTAAAATTATAATTAACTATCAAAGTATAGAACAACTAATTGGTATAAAATTAAAAATTCACAAGTATAATATATGTTTTTGTTGATTAACACGGTACGCTAGAATAATCTTAGGGACTTGTTAGTACTTTTAAAAATAAAATCACGCTTCTTTTAATAAGAGCTTAAGTTGTATAGTTGGCATGACAGTGTTCCTCCGTAACTTTTCATTGTTTAAGTCTTATATTCAAATCTTTTCAGTTCTACGGCTACGCATCAAAAGAAATTATCCATCATGAAATTTGAAGAGTTATAGGGTTACAATTGCTAAATCGTTTAAAGATTTCCCAGCCTAAATTATGTCCAAAGTAAAACTATATAAATGTTATCTCACAGTCTCTCATTTCGAAACACAATCCATATACGAAGGAATCCCAATTAGGAAACCTACTCAAAGAAAATCATTCAAACGAGAAAACCCATTTAAATTAGGAAGTTGGCTTGGATCGGGTTGTCTTTGCGAGTTTAAATCCGAAATACATATGCTTGTCACCCTTCCACGTGCTCACTCCTTCACTTATTAAAAAAAAAAAGAAATCGATCATTATCTGACTTGATTGCCCATTTAAATTAATCCATAAGAACAAGCAACTAATCATATCCTGTAAAAACACTTTCTTCACATAAGCATTCACTTTTTAGACCGAAGAAATAATATTAACCGGACAAGAGCGGATTTTATGAACAATTTGACTAGAAATCCATCGGGCTGTCTCTCTGTCCATGGAACGTGTCGACTTGTGACACTCGTGAAACATCTCAAATATGATTTTATATGCACATAATCGAATTATGATGACAACGTGTAAATCAGTGTCATTTCATGACAACTTATAGAGTATGACGTATCGTGTTGCGTTTGAATATTTTGGATTTTTTTCTTTGTAATTCGTGCTTCACCTTGCCTCTATTAAAACTACATCTTGGATCAATTATGTCCATGTTAGACAGATCGTACAGGTAGCTGATGTGCTACTATTTTCCATGACACACGAGATAATAAGAAAGTCGCGCTTGGTATTCCATGCATGAGGTGGGGAACATGTTAACACAAAATTGAATATTTGGCAGTCATCTTGAAGGAGAAACCCATTGGCAACGATCCCACGAGATCCAAAATTTAAATTTTTTATTCAAAAATTTAAGTGTAAGAACACATGAAAATGATAGGATTTTACAAATAAGTCAATGCAAAAAATACCAGAAAAAGAAATAAAAAATAATAAAGACACTAAAGATTTATATGATGTATTGATACCTATATTTACAAGGAGAACTAACAGTAAATAATTCATTGTAATCGAATAATTAAAATTACAACAGCTCACACGTCTAAATATTTTTCATACCTAGATTTAAGCTCAAAATTTAAAATGTTTATAAATAAATAATTTAATTTAACGTAAACTCATAGTATAAAATTACCGATGTTTACGCCCAATGCATTACCCTCGCGTACGGTGAAAAAAAAGAATTGGTTATTTCTTCTATGCTTAGTACGGCGGCTTGATTTTCCTGCATCGCTTATCGGTTTGCGCGGCGCACTCGTCTTGTCGAAGAAAATCCATGCGTGAAATATAAGAGCCTGTTTGTTTGTGTTTCTTTTTTTCTGTTCCGAAACAGTTTTTCTGTTTTTTTGTTCCCTGAACAAAAAGAACAGAAACGCGTTTGTGTGCGTTTTTGTTCCAAATCTGTTCTTTTGTTCCCGGGAACAAAAAAAGAACAGAAACAAGAAACAAAAAAAAGTTGTTTCTTGTTTCTGGAACAAAAACAAAGAAGTAAGTTTTCTCTCTCTTCTCTTTTCTTTTCTTTTTTTTCTTCTTTTCTTCTTCTTCTTCTTCTTCTCTTTTCTTCTTGCTTTGGCCGGTCGCCGGCCTCGGCCATGGCCGGCGACCGGCCGACGAGGGCCGGCGCCTCGCCCAGCCACGGCGAGGCTCGCCGGCCCCCGGCGAGGCCGAGCCTCGCCGTGGTTGGGCGAGGCTCGGCCTCGCCTTGGCCGGGCGAGCTCGGGCTCGCCCGGATCCGCGAGGCGGAGCTCGCCCGGCCCGGCCGCGAGGCTCGCGAGCTCGGGCTCGCCCAGCCACCGGCGAGGCTCGGGCTCGCCGGGCCACCGCCAGTCGGCGTCGCTCAGGCGGTGGCCCGGCGAGGCCGAGCCTCGCCGGTGGGGCTGGGCGAGCTCGACCGCGCAGATCCGGGCGAGCCCGAGCTCGCCCGGCCGGCCGCAAGCTCGCGAGCTCGGGCTCGCCCGGATCCGGCGAGGCCGAGCTCGCCCACGCCGGATCCGGGCGAGCCCGAGCTCGCCCGAGCCAAGGCGAGGCCGAGCCTCGCCCAACCACGGCGAGGCTCGGCCTCACCGGGGGCCGGCGAGCCTCGCCGGTGGCCGGGCGAGGCCGCCGGCCCTCGTCGGCCGGTCGCCGGCCATGGCCAGGCCGGCGACCGGCCAAAGCAAAAAAAAATAAAAAAATAAAAAGAAAGAAAAATAAAAAAAACATTAAAAAATTAAAAGAAATAAAAAAGAACATAATTTACCAAACATATTTCTGTTCTTTTTTATTTTAGGAACAAGTTTACCAAACGCTCATATTTGTTCAAAAACTGTTCCCATAATAGAAATACTTTTTTTTTGTTTCTGTTCCCTGGAACAATTTTAAAAAAAACACAAACAAACGCACCCTAAGAAGCTAACTACCATTCGGCTGCTAAAAAGAAACTCTTGCTTTTGTCCTTTTGTCGCAATTACCTTTCTACCTCACAAAATAAATATATTCAAATTTGTACAATAAATGTGCCGAATCTTTTCTTGCAGGGACGGACTCTTCAACGAAGAAGAAATTCTAAGGGAAAATCTTTCTCAATAAATTTAATTTAACAAATCGATGTCCAAGTTCAGCTTGAGATATTAATTTAACAAGAACACTTGATAATGATCTCAAAAAATTTCACAATAAGAATTGAGAGACCACAAATTTACAATTAGATATCGACAGAAAATACTGTAACCACAAGAATAGGTGCCAAAACTTGACGAAGTCGGAATGGAAGCTGCTGAAGATGAATGCCGTGAAGCCGGCGAAAACCAATCACCCTAGCTAGATTAAAATGCCTTTCGGGGCTTCGACTCGACACACGCTTCCGTCCTACGTTTCAAGCCCCCTTCTCCATGTTGGCGTATCAATTCATATCGGCCAAAAACATCTTAATGTTGATTCTACATTCGAAATAAACAAATTATGATGAAAACGTGTTAATTCTGTCGATTCATGTCCACATAAAATTAGGCATGACATGTCGTGTTTGGGTCTTCTCTCTATAATTCCTGTTTTACCTCTCTCATATAAGCTCGTGCAGACGGATTGTATCTAACACTGCCAACTCTACAAAATGATCAACTACATCTTTGTCCAATAGATCATATAAGTAACTATTTGATAAATCACTATTTTCTATGATATAGTGAGTATCTAACGGAAAGGCACGCTCTCTTTAGAATTCAGTGCATGAAGTGAGGATTTTGTTAACGCAGATCGAACATTCAACAACGATCTTGCAGTAGATCTTCTTTGCTTTATGATATTAAATCGGGCAGTTGACATCATTATATGGATGTAAGAATATCTCAAATATCAAATCACACCATCATCCATTAATTTAAGTTTTAAAACAGTTAGTATAAATACTAAAATCACGAGCCGGGGCACGGGAACTGCTCTCTCGAACGTCCTCCGGCCGCGTGCGTTCTGCTGGTCCATGCGCCTTCGAAACGGCCCCCGGCACTGCCCAATAGAGTCGATCAGGGCCTTCACGTGCCGGACGGATCGCCGTCGCCCTTCGATACAGGATCGCCGGAGTGCTTCAGTACAGAAAGGAGCAATGCTGCCTGAAGCACCTCTTTGGCTTCTCCAGGGAGAGTAGAATGCTCCTGGAGGACGTATCGCTTTGGTTTTGACTGCTTCTCTCCATGTCAAAGTGAACTATTTCTCTATTTTCAGCTTCTGAAGATGTATAAGTATAACGTATTTATACTTTGCCCGAATGGAATTTGCACTTTCTTAAATTGAATAGGAGTCCCTCGAAATATTTCCCGAAATAACACACGGATCGGAATGTTGCCACTTCGTGGTGCTTGATGTTATCCTTTGCCTAATCGAGATATACTCCAGTTAGTTAGATTGGTTTGACTTGACATGTATTAGAAACACTTTTGGCAAACTAAGAACAATTACATAAAATAAAATAAAAAAAAGTTATGTATTGATACCAACACAAGCTCTAAATTATTCTCAATGTGACACGAATACCTTAAATTACGTACCGTTACCGAAAATCTTAAGTTATGCACATTGCGACACCAATGCTCCAAACTTTTTTGTGTCGGAACTTGCATCGATGTAATTTTATCGTACTATATAACTTTATGTATTGGTGGCACGAAAGAAAAGTTTGAGGTATCGTTGTTGCAGTGGCCAAAGTTTATACTTTTTTTGGCGGTAGGCGTAAGGCTATTCTTATCACTCCGGTTCAAATTTGAGTGTTTTTGTGAGGTTCGAGATATTGGTATTAGAGTGGGCATAAGTTTATGGTTTTTAGCGGTATTTTCCTTTTAAAAAAAAGAATTATTCTAATTCGTATGCTTTTATTAATGTAGGAGTCTTGAGGACTAGGCCTAACGCAGTGGCCCATCAAATGGGCTGCTCAAGCCCAGGACAAGGCCAGGCCGGAGAATGGTGGCAATTATTCTTTGGATTTTTTATTTATTTTTGGGCAATTATTTAACAATTTACATTATGATTTTTGGTCCGTCATGTATGTAATCATATAAGATTACGATTCATATTGATAGACAGGATGGTTTTCATGAAAATAGAATACATGAAAACAAAAAACAGTGCTGTTATATAGTTCATGCAGGTCAAGTACTAATAAATATAAAGAGGAGTGCTCGCAGAAAATCAATTCTCTTCATCAATTTCGTCGTTAATTATTGTGGCAAGACTGGTTTAGAACTTGTCATTAATACATATATGCTAACAATTCTTCCGCAAAGACCGCAAAAAGAGGCCTAACGATCGCCTATCATCACTTATGTACCTTGAGCTGCTTTGATCCGATGTTAATCATCGATGATTTGTCAAGGTCATGCATCAGCACCGCTCCATCGGCGGCGTTCTGCAGCTTGGACGAGGGCAACTACTGCCACCTCTCCTTCAATTCCGTCTTCTTCGACCAATCGGTCATCCCCATCCTGATCCTCAGAACCTCCTCGTCAACCCTCAATCTGGTCAGCTAAGAGTATACACCCGGCCGCAATCGCTCTCCTCGGCCTCCGACGACGACGACTTCAGCAGAGCAGCAGGAATCTTGCCCTAAAAGTTCCACACAAGAAATTGTAAAGTTCTCACAAAAGGCACTCTGAACTGCTAACTTCATTGATTTATTGAGCGGGAAAAAAAGAAATTGCTGTTGCTGCATGATCGATGTGGTACGCTAGATTAATGTTAGAATATCAAAATTTAAATCACACATTCTTTTAAGAAATTTAACTTTTTGAACAGTTAATAATGGTGCTACAAAACTTTTTTATTGTATGGGTCTCGAGCTCAATCTTTTCATGTTATGGCTAAGTATCAAAATTACACGTGAGGATAAATGTTAGAATACCATTAAAAGAAATTCCCAAAACAAGATATTTTTAATAAGAAATCTACTATGAAATTTGGACAGTTATAGAGTTACAATCGCTAAATCGTTTAGGCTGCATTTGGTTGTCTAGATTTATAACTAGGATAAAAATGAATAAGATAGGATATAAAATTCATGGATTTTGCTATTTCTTATCCAATGCTTGGTGATCGTAGTAATAAAACAAAATATATGATGCAAATGAACCTAAAAATGCATAAACAAAAACGTAAAAGGAATTATAATTATTAGTAATTGTTAAAGAAATCACAAATGCACAAACAAAGATAACCTCCTTCAATCAATTCATAATAATTATACGATCATCTTAAATAGAAAGGGAGCTCATTACAATATTCTAGAGTTATAGGTTCAAGAAATATTAGAAATATCGACGGAGTAAATTGGTCAATGCACGCCAAATCTAATAAAAGAGAGAACATGATTATTCAACTTTGCAATTCCAAAAAATATAATAGTTTGATTATCTCAACACTTTGGTAAAACTTCAACATGAACCATGGAGTTATTGGAAAAAAAAAAAAAAGGAGTTTCGAAATTTTTTGTTACTTTCATGGACTTTTGACCTAAATTAGAGAGCTGCGAGGGATAAGGAGTTCCAGCTCTCTCGTTGTTTTCATGGAAGCTTGATGTGAACAAAGAATTATGGAGGAATCATGAAGCTTCAACATGAACAAACATACAAAGGAGAAGGAAACAGAGATAATTAAAATGATCCACTTCAAGTTCAAATTTGTTAGTTTAAAATTGGAGTTCTTCCACTTCATTTTTATTATTATTATTATTTTCCTCTCTTTTGTATCTCCTTTTATAAATGAAAATTGTTCGTCATTTTTTTGGTTATATTGAATTTTATTTTATGCTAAAATCCAATTATTATTTTATATTTAATTATTTTTTAAGTTAAGAAGTTTGTCATTAAAAGAATTAGCTTTTATATTATGAAAATAAAAATTCCTATCCATCTTTATCCCACCTCCTAAAATATTTTTATCAGGGCTATATCTTCATTATATCATATTTATCTAACTTTGGTGAGATACTAAACACAAGATAAGACGAATTTTATCCTATCGCAACTTTTATCCTAATTACCAAACCTCACCTTATGGATTTCTAAACCTAAATTATGCTTAAAGCAAAATTAGACAAGGGTTATCTTGCAATCTCTCTCGAAGACTCCGAGACAAAACCCAAATACTAGGGAATTTCTTTTAGAAACCTTCTCAAGTTAGAAAATCATTCAAGTGAAGAACTTACTCAAATTAGGAAGTTCACTTGGATCAGGCTGTCTTTATGAGTTTAAATTTGAGACATATCTGCTGGTCACCCTTTCTCATGCTCACCCCTTCTTTATAATACTAATAATACTAATAAAAAAAGAAAAAAAGAACTCTTGATCATTCTCTAAGCTTGAATGCCCAATTAAATTAATCCATTAAGTATAAGCAATTAACCATATAATAAAAAAAAAACACTTTCTTCACAAAATCATGACTTTCAGACCGAGGAAATAATATTAACTGGACAAGAGCGGATTTTACGAACAATATGACTAGAAATTCAGAGTATTGTCGCCATATCCATGGAACGTGTTGATTTGTGATACTCGTAAAACATCTCAAATTTGATTTTATATTGCGAAATAATTGAATTAAGAGGAAAACGTGTTAATCACTATCGTTTTGTGACGACATATAAAATAGGATGTCTCGTGTGGCATTCGGATTTTCTTTTCTGTAATTTATATTTCACCTCTCTCGTTCAAGTCGTGCAAGCAGATCGTGTCTAGTGGTTGCGGCCTCTGTCAGAATCCCATCTTGGATCAACTCTGTTCATGATAAACCCGTTGTACAAGTAATTAACCGACATGCTATTTTTTCCAGGATACATGAGATGCCCAACGAGATAGTCATGCTCTTTTTAGTATTCCATGCATAAAGTGAGAAGCATGTTTAGTGATGGTCTTAGGGTAGAAATCAGTTCAGTTATCCTACAAGACCCTAAATTTAAAACTTTCATCTAACAATTTAAGTTTTAGAACAGTGATCCTACGAAAAATTCACAACGGAGACAATGAAATTACAAATAGATATCAATAGAGAATACTGCAAGCACCAAAATAGATGCCAAAGCCTGTCCAAGTTGGAATGGAAGCTCCCAAAACGAATGCGACAAAGCTGGCAAAAATCGACCATCCTACCTAGCCGGATAAAAGCACCTTTCGGGTCTTCAACTCGGCGCGCTTCCGTCCTTCGATTCGAGTCCCTTCTCCTTCCGACTCTGCATGGCCACTTATGATGTCCGAACAACAGCGATCATGAAGAATAGACCTTTGGTCCGAACGTCGCGAAACGCCCACATCTTGAGGTTATCCGAGACTCCTTCAACTTATTCTTTCTAACGAAGTCCTTCCACTCATCCGTGAGAACGTATTGGCGCACTAGAATTTGAACCGCAGAGGAAACGCCTCTTCCATCGTGTTAAACGCGGTCACCGCCACACCCTATGCCAGATCCTCGTCATCCCTAAGCAGCTGGAGTGCAAACTCCCGGACGTCGTCCTTCCACAGAAGGAGCCGGTTTTGTGAGAGTTTTCCTATTGGGGGCCATATTAATTGATATTGTAATTTACCGTTTTACAGAGTTGATTTGAGGTAAGATAGAAAGTTTCTTAATTAGTCTAATATTGGGCTTGCTAGCGTGGGCCGAGTTAAACCTAGCCCGTAATGAGAGGGCCTAGTTAGAAATTCTATAAATAGGCTCAAGTCTCTCCTCTAACCCTAATTCTCACAATTATCCTCACAAAGGAGAGTTTACCTAGCGCTAAAGAGTGAGGGAACCATCTCATTGAGTTAGTGATACAAAGGGCAATAGAAGAGAAATTCTTGAGTTTGGATCATCACTATTTCGCATCAAGAACGATAGTCCAAATCAGTTGTGTAAATCTGTCTACACGATGACATATGTGTTCTTGTTTCTAGTTATGGAGATCTTGAATTGCACTTTCGCGTCTTACATGTGGTATCATGCAGCCATAACCTAGAACTTGAACGTACAGTTTTTTCATGATTTACGTGATTTTTATTCAATAAAAATCAACTTTAATAACAAATTCAGAATGGACTCGTTAGGACGAACAAAACCATGGCCAACAAGCCACCGGGGGTGGCCGCACGCACCCCCATGTGCGGCCACGCACCGCCAGGGCGTTAAGCACATGCCCCACGGGTACTCACACACCCTCACGTGCTCTCACGTGCGGGGCGCTACTTGTGCATTCATCGCACGTGCAAGGGTTGACATCACGCTGACATCAGCGACCCGCATGGCCCAACCTGACTCGATGCGTTGACTCAACTAGATTAACGATTTTCTATAATTTTGAAAATACAGGTATTAGTTTACAGGTATGTCATCACATAGTTATTGTGTAGAGTGTGATTCATTTATAATATATAGAGTGTGTAGATTATTGTGAAAGTAACATGACCGAGATAAAGAATAAAACTGCAGTCTAAAGTTTTGACATATTAGAGTTTATTTAAGTTAATCTTAGTGGACCCTATATGGTAACGTTACGCAGAAATTTTATTTCAACAAAGTCATTTACGACTATTTCCTCTATACTTGATTGAGGAAAAGTCTGAACTTCTGAATAAATTCAAAAAAAAAATTCAGACTAAAATTGAAAAACGGTTAGAATAAGTCCTAAAGGTTGTTAGACCTAACTGTGGTGGTGAGTATTTTTCCAAGTATGACAATGCTTAATAACTTAAAGCGTCATTTATCAAATACTTGGTAGATTCTGGAGTGGTAACTTAATTTATTATGCTTGAAAATCATGAGCAAAATGATCTAAGCCAAAAGGCGTTATCACACCATAATGAACATGGTGATGGGTATGATTAGTAAGACTAATTATTTAGTTTTCTATGGGCTGATATTTTGAAATGAACATTTTCACATACAAAAACGTGTTTCTTATTAAAGTTGTTCCATTAACTCTTTTTGAGTTATGGAGTGGACGTAAATCTAACTCGAATTATGGAAAGATACAGCGATGCTTGAAGGACTTGTTTGGCTTCTTCAATTTGGCTTTGACTCCCTTCCATGGCAACAATTTCTCTATGCTGAGCTTCAAAAGAGATGTCTATAACATAATCTATAAGTAGTTCGAGTAGAAATGGCGCTTTCCTAATAGGATTCCTTCGAAATATTTCCTGAAATATACTCGCATAGAAGAGTTACTTGGCGGTGTCTGATATTATCGAGTGAGTCTAGACATCATCAGATTTTCTTCACGAGCTGTCCTATTGAGCAAGGGATTACCATTTTCCAGAAATCAAGCTGAAACGACTTGAAAATGGGAATTTTTATTGTCTTCTTTTTTTAAGATTAGAATCAATTTAAATGTCGGTTTGGAAGCCAATGCTCGATTTTTCGACAAGGGAAACAAAGAGGCTGTAACTTTAGTGATGAAATTTAGATTTTTCTAATCAAAGAAAGGATGAATGTTCCCTTTTGAACGGCTGATTTGGCATAAAGAGATAAGGTTAACATCACGAAAAATAACAAATTGGTACTTGTGACAAATTTATTCCAAATTAATCTTTTGACAAAAAAACTCCAAACCGATACACCTGTGACAGATTTATCCTCCATTAGTTTCTGTTAGATTTTATTGTCAAATTTTGAATTGAATGACACATGATAGTTGAGGGTGTACCCGTTTTAGGTTTACCTTTTATTTGTTACGGGTGTACCAATTTGTAATTTTTCGTGATATTAATTCAATTTAATGGAAATTAACGAATAGTAAATTTATCACAAATATATTGATTTGGGATTTTTGTAGTAAAAAAATTAATCTAAGGAAAATTTATCGAAAATGTACCAATTTGAGGTTTTCCGTAATATTAACCAAAAAAGAAATGTGATAATTACATCATAAGGACTATTCCAATTGCAAAATATTTATGAATGTCAGAATGTGGATGATGAGGGGTAAGCCTAACACAGTACGTAAATTTTTTTAATAAAATTTTAGCCTTTTTCAATTTTTATTTAGTTTAAGTAAGATTTAGGGGTAAAAAAATTGGGATTTGGACTACAACAATATTGTTTTGGCCTTATACTAGTTAAAGTGATTGCCACATAAAAAAGAGAAAATTATTTAAAATGCCACAGCCCTATCTTTCGTCAACCAAACCGGCAGCTAACTACCCACAGCAACTACCCACAGCAACCAGCATTAACAGAAAGTAACTGATAATTGACATACAATATAATAATAATGTTTTCACATGAAATAACTAACATATAGGTTGCTACATCAATAATAGTCAGGTAGTAAACATTACATAAGATGTCCATAAAGCACACTTAACAAAAAAAAAAGGCCAATACATCTAACACCAAGCCAGCACACGAACTGGGAAAGATCCTCTTTTGTTCAAATTCTGGATCTTTTCCCTTGTAACAATGCAGTAATATTCTTTTACAAAATCCATCACAACTTTCTTATATGAAGCAGCTCCGTTGACATCCCATATGCGATTCAACACATCTTGCCATTCAGGTAGAAGAGTGTTAATGAAAAATCACACCATCTCTGACTGTGGCATGGGACGACCATTCCATATGACATGTTGTATCTTCCCGTTGACTTCAAGAACATGATCAATTAAGTCACCATTCTCCCATCGATAATCAGTCATCTCAGCTATCAACTTAGAAAGCATTTCCTTTTGTTTATCGGTAATTACGCGAATAGGCGTACGTAACTGAAGGGGAGGCATTATTCCTGCAACAAATGCAGAACAAATAAGGGATTACATATAATCCACATAGACTCAATTGGAAAAAAAGAAACAAATCTTTTTTTTTTTTTTTTTTTGAGTCAACAATAACGGTCAACGGTCGTCGGTCAACGGTCAATGGTCAACGGTCGTCGGTCGTCGGACCGGTCGAACCGAATGGGCCGGTCGGATGAACCGACCGCACGTGCCGCGGCGTGCGCGCTGGCTGACGTCACACGGCACGTGCTGCGCGTGTGCCGGGCCCGCGGGTCGTCGTCGGGTCGGGTCGCCGGCCGGTGACCGCCCGGCCAACCAACGTCGGTGTTGACGTCATCCTGTGATTCTCGACCATTGGGTGACGTCATGCGACGTCGCACGCGTCGGTCCGTCGACCGGAGCGTGCCGGTTCGCCAGCCGGCGGCGCGCAAGTGCCCGGTTCGCCGACCGGCACGTGTGCCGCACGCGCCGGGCGAACCCCGGGCGCTTCGAGGCGCGTCGCGCCCACGCGCAGCGACTTCTGGCCGCGTGTGTGGGCACGTGCGGCGTCTCCCGCGGCGTTCGACATGTTGCCGGACTCGTCTCGACGACCCCTTTCTCCCTATGCCATCGAATTCGATTTCGACTTACGAAAACTCGGAAAAATGGGCGAACAAATCGGGTGTCGGGATTTCTCGCCCGATCCGTACGGCTAAATTACTTTCGCGAAAATCAATCAAAAATATCAAACAGGTCGGGAAAACGTGAACTAGGGCTCGATACCAATGTTGAGAATAACGGATCCCCAAAAACCGGATTCGACACTAAATCGAACCCCTAAAACGAACGCGGAAGACAAGCCCGGGAAAAAATCACGTATCACCGATCGTAAAGCACACCACGGATTCAAGCGTACCTTGTTAGTCACAGATTAGACACCGACGCTGAAAAGAGGAAGAGAATTCAGCCATGTTCGATCCGATGACGACAATTCGCCGTGAAGGGAAGATGAAGTTGTCTTTTTGCCTTTGTTCTTCTTTTGGGAGGAGAGGGAGAGAAAGAACGTACGTACTGATTTCCAAAAGGTGTGTTCTCCCTCTCTCTCATCCCTTTTATATGTCCCTCTATCCACGGGCCTTATTCCCGTGGGCCGAGCTTTTAGGCTCAACATGGGCGGACGGGCCTTAAGCCCACCACTAATAAAACCATCAATTGGAATCAATTTAAATGTCGGTTTGGAAGCCAATGCTCGATTTTTTGACAAGGGAAACAAAGAGGCTGTAACTTTAGTGACGAAATTTAGATTTTTCTAATCAAAGAGAGGATGAATGTTCCCTTTTGAACGGCTGATTTGGCATAAAGAGACAAGGTATCATGAAAAATAACAAATTGGTACTTGTGATAAATTTATTTTAAATTAATTTTTTAACAAAAAAAATTCCAAACCGATACACTTGTGACAGATTTATCCTCTATTAGTTTATGTTAAATTTTATTGTTAAATTTTGAATTGAATGACACGTGATAGTTGATGGTGTACCGGTTTCAGTTTACCTTTTATTTGTTACAAGTGTACCAATTTGTAATTTTTCGTGATATTAATTAAATTTAACGGAAATTAACGAATAGTAAATTTATCACAAATATACTGATTTGGGATTTTTTGTAGATAAAAAAATTAATCTAAGGCAAAATTATCGAAAATGTACCAATTTGAGGTTTTCCGTAATATTAACCAAAAAAGAAATGTGATAATTACATCATAAGGACTATTCCAATTGCGAAATATTTATGAATGTAAGAATGTGGATGATGAGGGGTAAGCCTAACAAAGTACGTAAATTTTTTTAATAAAATTTTAGCCTTTTTCAATTTTTATTTAGTTTAAGTAAGATTTAGGGGTAAAAAATTTGGGATTTGGACTACAACAATGTTGTTTTGGCCTTATACTAGTTAAAGTGATTGCCACATAAAAAAGAGAAAATTATAAAAAATGCCACAGCCCTATCTTTCGTCAATCAAACTGACATTAACAGAATAACCCGGTTACTCAAATTGGACGAATTTTAGGATTTGATTACACTTTATGAAAGTTTAAAACTCAATTATACTTTTGTAATAAGATTTAAAATTTCCGGCATACTTATCCTTTAACAATATGGGCATAATTAAAATGTGGAGCGGGTCCTCTCCCCTCAAAAGTAGGAGTAGTCCCTCCTTCCATTAGATTTTAAAAAAACAAAACAAAACAAAACAAAAAGATTACTAACCAAAAGTTTGAGCTAAACAATGTTTTTGAGCTTACTTTGGGCTTAGTACGAATTATTATATAAGATGATACTATAATGTAAATTTAAATACTTTTGATGTCGTTGGTTCATTTTAATTTCCATGAAAATTGAAAGACAAATTACTTGAGGTATTTCTCAATAACATTGAACTAATCCTTATAATGTGATCACTTGTAATGTGATCGATGCCCCACCTCTAACCTAGTCTTAATGCCTGCATGCAATTAAATGAATTATAAGCGCTTAAAACGAATTTAAAATCTCAAACTATGTACAATAATTGAAAAAGCCATTAAAAATAGAAAAAAAATTGCTAAAATATCCTAAACAACCCTAAAATGTCCCAATTGTCCTGTGGATACTTGTCATGCTTTTATGTAGACTGTGACATATCATGTCTACTATGTGTCGCGTGACACTTCCAGTATGTAGAATTCATATGTTGTAATTCAATTTAGTTTTTTTTTTTTTTTTTTTTTGTGAAATTCTTTTCCTTTAAATATTCTATTTATTGATGTTTATGCCCTTCAAAAATCTACTTTTAACAACAACAAGAGAGGTCCTCGAAACCTAATATGCCCACTTTCTCGTTTTTCAATCAAGCTCTTAACTAATCCAGGTTTGATGGGAAAAATCTCTGGAAATAATTTGAAAATATTTGATCATGTTGCAATCGCCATATTCTTCACAAATTAGTTTGAGACTCCGTTCAATATGACTAATGGATGGTTGGTTGATGACATCAAATTTAAGAAAATTACAGTTCCACTAAGGAAAAAAAATGTCGGCATCACAGGTTTTCAAGGGGAATCATTTGAACAAACAACCAAGTTGAAATACATCTAAGAAAATATTATTTCTTCGGAGAAAACCTCATCATCAGCTATATGCAGTACCGCTAAAAACAACCGAACGGTCGCGGATCACCTATATAACACCTTGGCCGGACAATAACCATGTCGTGCGCCGGCTCCGGCGAGCGCAACTCCTGCCACCTCTCTCGAATTTCTCCCTCTTCCGCCAGTCATCATCATCCCCATCCCGAATTTTGAAACATCCTCGTCAACCCCCTGTTCTAGTCAACTGCAACTGAGGATGCGCCGCCCCATTCGCTCTCCTCGGCATGGCCTCCTCCGAGATCGACTTCGGCGGGCAGCAGCAACCTTACCCTCGTTCTCAGACAAAAATGTAGCATGATCTTACAAAAGGGACACTGAACTAATTCCCCCAACTGAAGCTGCAAGGGTAAAAAAATCAGGAGAAAGCGAGAGCGAAGCAAACTGTGTCATCACATGTACGCCGAAGAATCAGGAGCACCATCTGCATCCTTATCTTCTTGGCCGACTCCATCACGTCCCTTGGTCTCCGGCAACACAAGATCCAACCCACGGAAACACGATCAGCACCGACAACGCATTGCCACAGGCGACCGATTGAAAACGTATCGAGAAGGTCTACAAATCATGGGGCCACAAAGACGAGCTAGAGCTACTCGGAGACGGCTAGCGGCCGAGAGTAGGGGTGAGCGTGGTTCCGGGTAGAACCGGGAACCGGAACCGAACCGGAGGAGGGTCCGGTTCGGTTCCCGGTTCTAAAGTGGCCGGTTCCGGTTCCCGGTTCCTTTTTTTGGGAACCGGAACCGGCGAGGGGAACCGGAACCGGTCCGGTTAGGGTTAAAAAAACCCCAAATCAGTCAAATTAGGTTAGGGCTAAAGATACCCAAAAGCAAAAGTCACTCACTTCTTCTTCCAAATCCACGCGACACTTTTTTTCCCTCACAGTTCTCTCTCTTCGAGTCTTCGCCCGTCCGTTCTCTTCTGTCTTCTCCACCTCTACTCGACGCCACCGCCGGTTGCCCTCGACGCCACCACCGTTGATCTCTGCTCGAGGGTCGAGGCCACCTCCGCTCGCCCTCGATGGCACCGCGGCAAAGCCCTAGCTCGCCGTTTGCCCTCGACACCACTGCTTGCTGACCCTTGCTCAAGGCCACCTCCTCTCGCCCTCGACGGCACCACCACAGCACCGCTGACCTCCGGCTCGCCGATAGCCCTCGTCGCCACCGTCGCTCGCCCTCAACGCCACCGTCACTCGCCCTCGACGCCACCGCTCGCTGACCCTTGCTCGAGGCCACCTCCTCTCGCCCTCGACGGCACCGCCACAGCTGACCTTTGGCTCGCCGATCACCCTCAACGCCACCGTTGCTCAAGACACCGGGCAGAAGGCAGCTCGAGGCGCTGACTTTGTAGAGTGAAATTTTTGTTTGCCTCGCTTTATAACCTCGGCATCCTCTTTTACAAGAATAAGCAAGTAGAAGAGGTCAGTGGAAAAATGTCTTTGAAAAATTGATAGCTGAAAATGACAATTTACTTGCTTTGCCCATAACATTTTGAAATGTGATTGAGCGACAAACATGTAATTTCTCTATGACGCTGAGATTGGCTTTGCTTATCATGATGATTTTACCCCATGACTTCATAATTACTCATTCTCTTTCCATAAGAGTCATGTATGCGATTCTGACTTGTCTGGAAGTTTTTGTTTTCTTTTTAATCTCGAGTTGAGGAACGTTTATATTAGGAACCATCTTAAAGGCAATAAGTGCCCTTAAAGTAGCTTATAAGTAGAAATATATTATGTGAGAGGAGCCAAGATGTCTGTGTTTAGCAACAAGGACATCAATTTTTGAGGCAGACATATTAACAAAGCATCCTATTGTTTAATCAACGCTTGAACTTTGTTGAGCATAATGCACCGATTAGCTGCAAAGAAGCTAATTGTGAATGAAACTAAGGGCAATGTTGTTATGATGAGTAACAAGCTAACAAGTTGATCGTTATGCCTATGTTCTTTTGTTTAATGATCACTTTTGTAAACTTCGTATGGTTACTTTCTTGCAACTTACGGTCTGTGTCTCGAATGATTTGTCAATAATCTATCCACATCCATTATATTACAAGGTATCTAAAAGACCTGATTTTTCTAAATGCAGGAGCAAGGATTTGTAAGGAATGGACATGCTGATAAATGGGAAAGGGTTCACCAAATTCGAGATAAGTTTGAATATGATAGAGAGAGAATCTGTGCAAAAAGATGGCTCCTCCTCTTGTTACGTTACTCTCTGCGGAACCCGGAGATACAGTATGTTGCCTTAAGAAATATCAACCTCATTGTCCAAAGGTGGCCTACTATTCTCGCCCATGAAATTAAGGTTGGTCCATTTAGTCTTGCCAACTCTAACCGACCCATATTGGGTGCATTATGAGTAAGAAAGGCATGCTTATTGATCTCTCGTCATTGCCAAGTGTTTTTCTGCAAGTACAATGACCCAATTTATGTGAAGATGGAGAAGTTAGAAATCATGATAAAGCTTGCTTCGGACAGAAATATTGACCAGGCATGGAAACCGAAGAGCATTTAACCCGTTGAATTTGCTTGTTTACTCAAAATGGTTAATTTTATGTTGTCTTATTAACTAAATGCTGCAGGTTTTGCTGGAATTCAAGGAGTATGCTACGAAGTAGATGTCGATTTTGTTAGAAAGGCAGTCCATGCTATTGGTCGCCGTGCAATCAAGTTGGAGAGAGCAAAGCGGAGCGATGCATCGGTGTTTTGCTGGAGCTGATTAAGATTAAAGTCAATTATGTGGTTCAAGAAGCCATTATAGTTATTAAAGACATATTCGAAGATATCCTAACACGTTAGTCTCGATATCCGTAATTTTTGGAGTACGTGAACCGAAAAGCGGTTCCATTCATCTCTTAATTATGGTTTCAACTTTTTATGTTCTACGGCTATGAGTCCATTATTGCTACCCTATGTGAGACCTTAGACACTCTCGATGAGCCGAGGCCAAGGTACTCTTTAAAGTATCATTACTCTTTTAGTGTAACAACCATGTTATATGGACACTTTGTACATTAAGCTTCCTTGATTCATTCAACTCAAACTTTAACCACCTTGTGCCTCTCCTTTTTTCACTTGGCAAGCATCAATGATTTGGATTATTGGCAAATATGCAGAAAGAATTGACAATGTTGATGAGCTGCTAGAGAGCTTTCTGGAGAGTTTCCCTGAAGAGCCTTTACAAGTCCAGTTGCAATTATTGGTAATTAATTTGCTTCCTTGCTATTCTGCTGGCTTCTGGCTTCTGGCTTCAGCATGCTCTGTAGTCTGTATTGTATCCCTGAATTAGTGTTTTGTCATCTTTTATCAAATTGGTTATCTCGAATGCTGCAAGCAACGAGGTTTTGCAAGCTGCTTTATCTGGGCATGCCTTCCTCTGAAGGGGGAAGATTACTTGTTTTATTGTCATCCTGAAAATCGAAAAACACCACATAATCGAAACTGCAGAAATGGTCTGTCCCATTTACCTTTCTCCTTCGGTTAGCTTGTTCATCAATTTGTTCATGTACATGCCTTCTCAAAGAACCATGCCCATCTTTTTCCCACTAATTATTCTATTATTCTTTTTTTTTTTTTTTGATGCTTTTGCTCCCAAGGAACTATTTTTTGTAATTTATGGACATAGAAGCTTTGGTTCGTCTCTTTCCTTCTTCGTTATAGTTCAAATCTATAAATGGAAAAAAAAAAAGAAGAAAAAGAACCTGTTGGAACCTGGAACCGACCCTAGAACCCGTGATGGTAGGTTCCAGGTTCTTGGTTCGACGGGTAGGTTCCGGGTTCCAAAAAATGAGGAACCTATACCCGAGGGTAGGTTCCAGGTTCCAGCCGGAACCTGTAAGGAACCGGGAACCGCTCACCCCTAGCCGAGAGTGGGAGACAGTCTGGGGTCGTAGAGCTTGAAACCGTCGTCTCCGCCCTTCTCGGGGCTTGACCGGAGATGAAGTTACAGTTGGGCTCAATCGAGAAATGAGGGAGGGATGGTTGAATATGGAGGTTGCGTTTAGCTTAGTCCTAGGAGACAAAGCATGCGCGAGTGTAAGTTTTGAACTATCAACAACGAATGCTAATGTATTCTTCTTCTTTTCAATTTTGCTCTCACTAAACTTTCAAAATTTCAGAAAAGTTATCGCCGTACGATTTCCTGACGAGGCCAGATTTGACCACTGCAGGCCCGAGCTTCGCCGGGGAAGGTTCGAATTAAAAAAAAAAAAAAAAGCGAACGTTTAAAATATAATTTTTTTTCCAAACAGCATTTAAAATCAAAGTGCACTTTCAAATTACACTTGTACACTATCATCTTTTGCTGTTTTACTTCTTTTTATTGGCCGATCCCTTTTTCTTACCTTTCTTTCTTTCAAAAAATAATTTTTAATATCTTTAGAAGCTTTATAAGTTCTTAATAACAACATAAGACTAGACGTTTACTTTTTGCGAATTATCGTATTAAAATATAATTAAATTGGAGTGCAAAATATTCAATATAACGCACTATTATCATAAAATACATTAATACTAAAAGGTAAAAATAAAATTAACTCTCAAAGTACAGAATAACTGATTAGTGTAAAATTTAAACTTCACAAGGATAATGTATGGTTTTTGTTAATTTACGTGATGTGCTAGAATAATGTTAGAGACTTGTTAGTATTTTTAAGGGATATGTTCAGCAGAAGTCCTAAAACTTGTCAAGGAAGTGCAATTGAGTCCTAAAACTTATAAAAATTGCAATCAAATCCTAAAACTTGTTAAGTTGGTTCAATTGAGTCCTAAAGTTAACATCGTCAATAAAGTTAACGGAAATTGCTGACGTGGCGCTAACGTCACATTTTAAATGAATTTTTATTTTTTATATGGCTTTTTAAAATTATTTTTATTCAAAATCTTTAAAAATTAGATTAAAAACTAAAAATTAAAAAAGAAAAGCTAAATTTATTTAAAAAAACAAAACTATTCAAAAAAAAAAAGCTGGAGCTTCCATCGCCAGAGGGCCGGTGACGGTCGCCGGCCCTAGGCGGGGTGGTCGGCCTTCGCCTAGGCGAGGCCTCGCCGGCCCTGGTTGAGGGCCGGCCACCCCCACCAGGTCAAGCGAGGACACCCAGATCTGGGCACGCCGGCCCTCGTGGGGGACCGATGACCATCGCCCGCCCTGGGTGAGGCCTCGCTGGCCCTCGCCTGGGGTTGGCAATGCTCGCCCAGATTTGGGCGAGCAGGCATCGTCCTCGTCGGTAGAGCTGGTGGAGCGAGCAACGGCCTCGAGCGACGACCTCGAGCTCGTCGGACGACGCCCGCTCGCCCGCATCCGGGCGAGCATTGCCGACCCCAAGCGAGGGTGGTGAGGCCTCGCCTGTGGCGGGCGATGGTCGCCGGTCCCCGCGAGGGCCGGCGTGCCCAAATCTAGGCATCCTCGCTCGACCCGGCGGGGGTGGCCAGCCCTCAACCGGGGTCGGCGAGGCCTCGCCCGAGCGAGGGCCGCCCACCCCGCCTAGGGCCCGCGATCGTCGCCAGCCCTCCGGCGATGGAAGCTCCAGCTTTTTTTTTTTTTTTGAATAGTTTTGCTTTTTTAAATAAATTTAGCTTTTCTTTTTTAATTTTTAGTTTTTAATCTAATTTTTAAAGATTTTGAATAAAAATAATTTTAAAAAGCCATATAAAAATAAAAATTCATTTAAAATGTGACGTCGCGCCACGTCGGCAATTTCCGTTAACTTTCTTGACGGTGTTAACTTTAGAACTCAATTGAACCAACTTGACAAGTTTTAGGACTTGATTGCACTTTTTATAAGTTTTAGGACTGAATTGCACTTCCTTGACAAGTTTTAGGACTTTTGCTGAACATATCCCTATTTTTAAACACAAAATCACACATCTTTTAATGGCTTAAGGTTTTAGGATAGTTGACAGTTTTCTTACGTAACTTTTCCTTGCATAAGTTTTAAGTTCAAACCTTTTTCACGGCTTAAGCTACACTTTATGAGAAAGTGTTAGAATTCCAACAGTAGAATTTACCAAAACGAAGAGAATTCCGGTAAGAAATCTTCACTGCAAAGTCTCGAGAGTTGGTAGTACTACGATGCTAATTGCTAAATCGTTCAAGGATTTCCCTAACTAAATTATGTCTAAAGCAAAACTACACGAGTATTTATCTCATAATTTCTCACTTCGTGACAAAATCCAAATACCAAGGATCCCTTTTAGAAAACCTACTCAAGCTAATCGTTCAAACAAGTAAACCTACTAAAATTAGGAAGTTCGCTTAGATTGGGATGTCTTTGCAAGTTTAGATCGGTGGCAACCGGCTGGAGGAAGAATGAGGAAAAGGAAAAAATAAAAAATAAAGGAAAAAAAAATTAAAATTAAAATATTATTAAAATTTATTCATGTCGGTGTTGCGGTGCTACGTCAACCGAATGGCGTCCATGTCACCAAAATCTAGCCAAAATTAGCCGGAATGATTGAATTGGCACCAAGTCAAAATGTTTAGGCTAAATTGAAATCGAATCAAAATTTTTATGATTAAATTAGCACAAATAAAAAGTTTAAGACTTTTTTGACACTTTTCCCATTAAAACCTAATCCTATATCAACTATGTTTGTGATAGATTGATCGTACAAGTAGCTAGCCAATATTGCTATTGTTTTTCACAATGCAAGAGATACTCAACAAGAATCTCGCGTTTTTTTTCGTTAACACAAAACGAATATTTAGGATGATCTTGGAGTAGAAATTGGTTGGCAGTTGTTTCACAAGATTCTAAATTCGAATTTTTCATTCGACAGTTTAAGTATAAGAATACTTGACAATGGTCTCAAAAAATTTCACAATGACAGACAATGAATGTACCGAAAATACTGTAAGCACCAGGATAGGTGCCAAAACTCAATCGAAGCCAGAAAGGAAGCGACTGAAGACAAATGCAGCGAAGCCGGCGAAAACCAATGGCCCTATCTAACCGGATTAAAGCGCCTTTCGGGGCTTCGACGTGACGCGCTTCCGTCCTTCACTTCGAGTCCCCTTCTCCGTCCAGCTCTGCCCGGCCGCTTTTGATCTTCGAACATTGATTAGGAAGCACAAACCTTCGGTCGGGACGTCACGGAACGCCCATATCCTGAGGATATCCGACTCCTCCAGGTGATTCGCTTCAACGAATCTCTTCCAGCTGCTCATGAGAACGTACACCTTGCGGGACCAGAGTGTGAACCGCATCGGGAACGCCTCTCCCTCCGTGTTAAACACCTTCGCCGCCACGCCCTCCGTGGGGTTGTCCTCCTCCCTTAGCAGCGGGAGCACGAAATCCCGCACGTCTCCCTTCCGCAGGATGAGCCGGTTCTGCTGCTCCTTGAGGTCGCTCGCCGTGACCGTTTTCTCAAACGGCCCATGGCACTGGTCGATTGAGTCGATCAGTGCGTTCACGCGCTGGACGACTGGAGGGTTGGACCTGCGTGGCGGCTGGCGCGAGGTGCTCGCTTGAGTGTCCCTGGCGCCGTCGCCGGTGTGCTTCATTACGGAAAGGAACAGCGATGCCCAGAGGTCTTCTCCGGCTTCTTCCCGGACAGCAGGATCTCCGTTTTGGCTTCTTCTCTCCATGGCAGCAATCTTCTCTCCATGCGGAGCTTCTGAAGAGATGTGCATGACGTGATTTATAAGTTGGCCGGAAAGATTTTGAACTTTCCGAACTCGAATTGGAGTTTTTCGAAATATTTCCTGAAATGTCCGATTGTTATCAGTCATAAGGTTTTGCACATTATCAGATTTTCTTCTTCTTTTTTTCCGCAGAAATCAAGATAGACAGAAGGAAAGGGGATTTTTTTATTAAAAAAAATTGGTTTTAATCGATTTAAATGTGAATTTTGGAAGCCAGTGCTCGATTTTATTTTCGACAAGGGACATAAAAGGCTGGCTTTTTTTGTGAGAAATTTGAAATTTTTTCTAGTTAGATAAAGGATGAGTTTCCTCTTTGAGATGCCGATTTGGGTTCGACTTGACATGAATTAAGAAAGCTTCTTGGCAAAATTAACAATAATTATTACATTAAGGATATTTTTCTAATTAGTATGATTATTACGGATGCCGATGTGCCGACGTGTGTGCCGTCTGTGGCTTGATGTTAAGATTCAACCCGATTGTGTATGTTTATATGGGTGAGATTATGTGTAAGCTATTAATAGTAACATTAATGTACTTTATTTGAGAAAAGTATAGCACTTGTTTCAGTTCGGTTATAAACTTTTCAATTATATTAATTGAGTTTGATGATTTGACAATATAGTTAATCCGGTCAATTTTAATTAGAAATCATTGATATGGATGCGATGTGTTTTATATGGCACAATTAGTACTAACATGAATAAATTTTGTAATTTTATAATTTTTTTCCCAAATTTCTTTGTTTTCTTTGTTTTTCTTACAACTTTGGGCTGATGATAGTTAAGGTAGTCAACCCTATGTTGGGAGAAAAAAAATAGGAAAGAAAAGAAAAAAGAAAATAATAATAAAAATTTTAAAAACTATCTACGTGGACGTCATCCTTACCACGTAGGATAATCGATGTGCATGTCAGTAATTGTCAACCAAAATTAATCGAATGGACTATATTGATCAATCGTAAAAGATTTAAAACTTAATTATCAAAATTAACTGGCCAAATTGCTTTTACTAAATTCTTTTTTAGTCCGATTGGGTCCTAAAACTATATCTTTTGGTATTAAAATTGTTTTGCTTTCGGGAAATTGCACAACGGTCCTAAATGTTTTATTCAATGCTCAATTAAATCATAAATATATTTTTTTTTTTTTTGGTCAGAAATCATAAATATTTGAACACCAGTAATCGAGTCCTAAATGCTTTAAATCCGATGCAATGAAGTCTTCACAAGCAACCGCTTAGCTAAATTTGTCGACATGGTTCGCTAGGATCTGACGTAGCGTTCTTTAATGCTCTTATACTGAAGCAACGCTGACATAACATTGATGGGTAGCCACGTCGGAAAAATTCAGAACTTGGAAAAATATTCTAAAATGTCAACACTCCAAATCACTGCACATGCCATGTTAGCAACATCGTTTGAGCAAGGCCAAAAAGAACTTAATTGCACCGGAATAAAAAGGGTTAGGATTTGATCTCACCTTTTTAAATAATAAGGACCCGATTGCATATTGAGCAAAATATGTAGGACTCTTGGTGTAATTTTTTATTTTTCATAGAAAAATGTTGACGGGTTCACCACGTGAAACCCTAAATTGCTAAAATTGGACTCCTCTCATTTCAAGAAAAGACTTTGGTGCTTTCCTCATAAAAGTAGCAAAGCATGTAGTATGCAATAATTCATTGCCCCTTACCAATTCCAAAAAAAAAAAAATCATCGCCCCTCCTCCTTCTCCTCTCTCTTCATCATCGATTATTTAATTGTAATCCGTTTATATTCAAGGAAATAATTATTATTATTTTCATTCCAACCCAATAACATAATTCAAGCTTTTTTTTCCATATTAGTCGGTAGCCAAACGCTTCAATTGCTTATATGCTTTGGAGATAGGACGGACATACAGTTTTATATGTATGTTTGTGAATTTTATGATGTATACTATACTATAGTTGTTTTATACATAGGTAATTTGCGAGCCGGGAGTCTTTTCATCTATAGGGCACGAATTATCGTCATCATCTCCCTCTCTCTTCCCGCCCAAAAGCCCCTTGCACTCCAGCACTTCAGTCGCACCGTCCTCGTCTCCTCCAACTAAAGCTGAATGTAACCTCCAAATTCGGCCGTTGAAACTCCAATCTCCAGCCATGGCCCCGACGATTGAGGTGAAGGATGAGGCCGAAGGAGGGCACGTGGAGACCTCAGATCTCTTCTTCGACTGCATCAGCAAGCCGGTTCCGGTCAGTCCCATGGAGGGCGGAGACGACGGTGGTTCTGAGCTCTACGACACCGGCTGCCTCCTGTCTCGGCCGCTTGCCGCCTCCGAGCGGTTCCAGCTAGGGGTGTGCAAAATACCCGGAACCGCCCGACCGCCGGGAACTCCGGACCCGAACCGCCCGGAACCGGCGGTTCTTGAGGGAACCGTCCGGTTCCCGGTTCCCAATTTTTCGAACCGGTGGGTACCGGTCCGGTTCCCGGTTCCATGGGCGGATCCGCCCACCCGGACCGGACCGAAACCTTTTAATATTAAAAAAAAAAATACTAAAAGAAACCCTAGATTATATCTCATCTCCTCACTCCCTTCGTCTTCGGTTCTCTCTCTCTTTGTCTCTTCCTCGATTCCTCCTAATCTTATCGCCATTTCGATTCCTCCCCGAGCGTTGACGCCACCGTCGCCACTGTTCGCCCCCCCCTCGCGTCGGCCGCCACCCGCCACAGCCGCGGAAAATTATTTCGCAAACCGTTCTATGTTGAAAACCCGACCATAGACCTCCTCCCCTCCTTCCCAACTCATAGACCCGACCGTTCTATGTTGAAAATTAAAATTGTTTCGCGTCAAGATCAGTTCCATGGATCCACCGGAATCGGACCGGACCGCATCCGGTTCCCGGTGGATCCCGGTTCCAATTTTTCAGAACCGGTCCTTAGCGAGCGGTTCCCGGTTCTAGGTCGGGAACCGCCCGCCCGGACCATGCACACCCCTAGTTCCAAACTCGTCTTCATGGCCCACTCCTTAGGGGTGAGTATGATCTAGGTTGGGCTGGTCCATCCCCTAATTCTAAGACCAACTCGCACAATGTTGGTTTTCAATTTTTGGGACCGATGACCGATCCTATTGAGCTTGGGATAGAGGACCAGACCGATCCAATAGATTTGATCTGATTCCAGGGTCAACTCAGGACCAACCGATAATTTTTATATTTCATCTTTTTTACTCCCCAAAAAGGCGGCGAGGATTGAACCGACCCAATGAGTTTGGTGACGGGTGAGGCAGTTAAGAGAGGTGAGCGGTGAGCATCGAGTGGGGCGAGCGTCGAGCATGAGGTAAGCGTCGAGCGAGGCGAGCAACAAGCAACAATTAGGGTAAGCATTGAGCAGCAAGCGGCATGAGTGACCAAAAGTGAGGAGGACGAGTGTCAAGTGACAAGCGAATAAATTGTTTCTTTTGATTTTGGCAAATTAAATACTAAGAGGATAAATAAGACAAAAGAGAACGAGTACTAAAGGAAAATGCCGTGAGGAGCTATTTATGACATTTTGGATGCCATGATGACTCATTACAAATTCATTTTCATCCTTGGTAAATTATAGCTATCGATGCCATAAAAGACATTAAAAATCTAAGTTATTAAAAACAGTGTAAAATTACTTAGACTCCTCACTAAAGAGTTGTTTAACTTTGTTAACGATATTTGTTTTAGGGTTTTCTCTATATAAAATTTTTTATAAATAATATATATATATAATCATGGTTGGTCCGTTCCTAGAATTGAGGATCAACCCACACAGCGCTAGTCCGGAAATGACAGGATCAATGACCGACCCAATCTCCTTGAAAATCGAATCAGGACTGGTAGGGTTGGGCCGGTCTAGGGTCAATCCAGGGTTGATCCTAAATCGATGATCACCCCTACCACTCCTCCAGTGAGTTTTAGATCTCAACGCATTCATTCAATTCATCTCCTGTACTGATGCATTTTGGTGCTAATCGTGTTCCGCCGTGTGGGATTTTGTGTTGCGAGGACCAGGGATGTGATGGAGTCGGCGAAGAAGATTAAGGAGAAGGGAAGTGGATCGTCCATGCTGGAACTGAGCGTCGTAGAGTACTTGTGGGGACAGTTGGCTTGCTTTCACTTTCTGATTTATTCTTGGACGCTTGCAGCATCTGTTGGTGGAGCTGTTAACTTCTTCTCAGTTAATTCGCTTCTCAATGAGGTTATTTCGGAGTCCCTTTTGTTAGATCATGCTATATGTTTATATGAGAACACCACTCGGAACTTTTTGGGCTGGACTTCCTTTTCCAGTTACAATGCCTACATGTTGTGATTCTTTTCTGAACAGGTTCATCGAGAAGCCTTGATAGACGTATTGATTGAACTTGTTTTCTTCAAAACCAAACGATCTCACAACCTTGTGAAATTTCAAGTACCATTAATGTGATGCTTGTTTGAGACCATAGATGGAAAGCTAAGAGGCGCCCTAGCTGCTGCCAGAACAGGTCCATCGACGACTCCAGAAAGTCCAGGCGCATGGTCACTCCTTCAAAGGAGAGTGGCGACAGACGGGTAAGAGCAAGAGGCGGAGGAGAGAATAAAAGGAAAGAGAGAGAGAGGTCATGTGCGTTGGACCGTGGTCAATCAAGATCACATAGGGAAATTTATTGGTAAGGGGTGTCGTTTTCCAGAAATATTCTGAACCGGCGAAGAGGGGATTCTTTTTTCTTTTTTCTTTTTTCTTTTTTCTTTTTTCTTTTTTCTTTTTTAAATGTTTTGAACCAATTTAAATGTCAGTTTTGAAGCCAATTCTCGATTTTCAATATGGAAAATAGAAGGCTATAATTTTGTGGCAATTTTACAATTTCTAATATAATAAAGGATTAATTTCCCCATTTGAGCTGCTAATTTGGTTCGATTTGACGTGAATTAAGTACACTTTTGGCATAAAAACACTAATTACATCAAAAAGTTTATTCTAACACCAAAAAACTCATACCAATTAAAGTTAGTTCCTGCACTCTATGTTATCTCTAATCTTAAAATAATTGAAGGATTATATTGAACATTTTTATATAATTCATAAATTATATTGAACATGTACTAAAAATTTAGGTATAAGATTGAACAAAATAAAAATTAATGAACCATATTACACATTAAACTAAAGTTAATGAATCATTTGTATCATTATCCCTAATTTGGTATAATTGTGGTATGAATATACTCATTTGAAATTTTTGTGACCTAAAAATTAATTTGGGGTAAATATATGTATCGGTTTAGAAGTTTTTATAATACAAAAATTAGTTTTGGATAAATGAAACACGAGTAAATCAATTTGAGTTTTCTAGTGATATTAGTTATTTTTATTAATGTTGATGTGCCAAAACATGTGTGCTGTACATGGCTCGATATTAGGATTCTACCCGACTATTTATATTTGTGTGCGTGAGATTATGTGTAACCATTGTGAATAAAATCAGTTCACTTTATTTACTAACATGCTCTTATTACTTGTCAATAAAGTATAAATATTTGTTTTGAATTTATGTGTTGTTCGTGACTTAATATTCGAATCCGATGAAATTGGAATATGCTCTTGCGCAGATGGTGCAAAGTTAAATATTTAATATATCTATATCTGCTGCCACTGTGTAAAAAAAAAAAGACAATAATAGGAAAAGTAAGGGAAAAAGATACTTTAGCCCCCAAACTTTATTCAAAGTGTTCAATATGATTCTAAAAACTTTTTTTATTCGATTGGGTCTAAAAAATATATCTCTTTCTATAATAAAATTGGTTTTTCTCAGTGAAAATTGCACAAATTTCTAAATGTTTTGCCTAGTATACAGTCTAATCCTAAACATCTGAATAAGTGCAACTAAGCCTTGAATGTTTTAGATCTGATGCAATTAAGTATTTTTCAACAACTGCTTAATCAAATTTGATGATTTAGTTCATTACAGTTCGATGGAGCATTTTTTAATGCCCTTTATGGAGAAGTGGTTGATGGGGGCGCCAGGATAGAAATATTTAGAATGTAGAAAAAAAAAAGTATTTCAAAAAATCAATTGCATTGGCTTGGCTCAAAAATGGATTGCTTGGAAAAATCTGATTGCAAATTGAGAAAAGTAGTTAGCATTATTTGTATAAATTTTTCATTTCTTATAAAGAAATCAACAAAACAATCAACTAGATCGTCACAACAAATCGTCTCTAAATTTGTCTCTGAGTGTGACGCCTGAAATTGTAAATTACTAGAATCGGACGCCACTTGCAAGAAAAGATTATGGGGCTTTTTTCGTGAAAGTAGCAGAACACATGGGCAATAATTCATCCCCCTCACCCTTCTCCCCTCTCTCCATTATTGACTATTTAATTTTTAACTCTTTTATATTTAAGGAATTCTTTTAATCTAACACACCAAAGTAAAAAAAAAAAAAAAAAATCAAAGTTTTTTTCCCATAGTAGTTTGAAGACAAACGCTTCAATTGCCCATATGTATTTTGTAGAATAGCACGATATTTAGGGATACTGTAGTACTTTACATTTATGTTTTGTGAATTTTAATGTTATATACCATAGTTGCTTTATTCTTTGAGTAATTTGCGAGCCCGTAGTCTTTTCATTTCTAGGGCACTCATCATCATCATCATCTCTGTCTTCCCGCCCAAAAATCCCACACGTTCGGCCATCCTCTCCGAAACTCCAATCTCCAGCCATGGCCCCGACGATCGAGCCGAAGGACGAGGTCGAGGGAGAGCTCGTGGAGACCTCCGATTTCTTCTTCGACCGCGTCGGCGCGCCGGTCCCGGTCAGGCCCACCGGCGGCGGCGGCGGCGGCGGTCCCGAGCTCTACGACCCCGGCCGCCTCCCGTCCCAGCCGCTCGCCGTCTCCGAGCGGTTCCGGCTCGTCTTCGTGGCCCACTCCTCCGGTGAGTTGGGGACCTCGATGCGTCCGCTCAAATCGATCGCCCGTGGGGGCGCGTTTTCGGTGCTGATAATCGTGTTCCGATTTCGTAGGATTCTGCGTCGCGAGGACCGGGGATGTGGTGGAGGCCGCGAAGGAGATGAAGGAGAAGGGGAGCCGATCTTCCGTGCTGGAACTCAGCGTCGTGGACGTACCTCTGGGGGCGGTCGGCTTGCTTTCGCTTTCTCCCGATTCTTCGACGCTTGCGGCTTCTGTAGGGGGAACTGTCAACTTCTTCTCAGTCAATTCGCTTCTCAATAAGGTCAGTTCAAGTCCCCTTTCCTGAGATCATGCTTTGTGTTTATCCGAGAACAAGGTTTGGAACTTTTGGGGCCGGAATTCCTTTTCCAGTTACACTCCCTACGTGTGGAGATTCTTTATACAAAGGTTGAGTTTTTCTCGTCATTTGTGATTCTTTTCTGAGCATGTTCATTGAGAATTCTTGGAAGAAGCTGACCGATTGGCAAGTGATGCCTATTTTGTTACGTTCGGTTGAGATTGGGAATGGGTATAGCTGGCCCTACGTTTTGGACATTTTCCTGTATATATGCTCTTTTGGCTTTTGGGAATTGAGATATCTCTAGTTACATGCGCTTTCTTTTGGTATCTGCAAATGATTGTCGGTGCAAGTTATCCATAATAAAGATGGAGCTATGAACCAAAATGAAATAGGTGGGCAGTATCCTCCCTTTGTAATGACTAACAGTCCTATAGATGCGGATGCCTAGTTGAATTTTATTATCCTGGTCTAGCTGGAGCCTCATTTTGTGGGACATAGACTAATGTACAAAATTGGTAATTAATCTGATTTATTCTTACATCAACAATTTCCGACTTTGTGCATTTTAAGTACTGCACATGTATGAAAATCTAAACCATATTTTGAAATAGGCCGTGATCGTTTGCAATTTGCATTTTTATCCCCTTATTTATCTTTATTCTCCATAAGGCTTTGCATGCGAAGTATTTGCTAGGCTAGTACATATATCGATTTAACACCAAATAATTGAAACACTTTGACATGAGGTTGGAAAGGGAAAGCTTCCTTTTATTTGTTAACATCATCTGCAGTTACTAACATTATGCATTTCAAATTATATTGGATGAAATTATGTTGTCTTTGACTTTTGTTCCTCTTTCATAAAGGAGTAATACATATATGCTATCTGACATGGGTTTGCTTCTAATTGAGCTCTTCAATCGTGCAGGAGCAACTACCTTTTTTTTCCTGCTCAATAGATGAAGAAAGTTCTGTAAAGGACATGAAGTGGCTAAAGAAGAGACAAAATTCATACATTCTTCTGACAAGTTGTGGGAACCTCTATCTTGGGAGCATTGATGGACCTTTAGAATCTTTAATGGATAATGTTGATGCAGGTATGCATTTAAAAATCAAAAACTTCTTTACTTAGGCTCTACTTCTTATGAGTGGTAGTTTAAAAAAAGTTTGTTCTGTAGAGACTTTGTTGCTTGTCACCCTTGATGTCCATGTTTCTTCTTTATTGTGGCATCAATTCATGCTCAAGAACATGGACTCTGTTTCAATCTGTGTCCTTTTCTCCCCTTGAGTTTGAAAGACTAACATATATACTGCTTATTATCTGGATTTAGGAGGATAAACTGAACTGTAGATATTATGAAAGCTGGTGCATCAGTAGAGCATTAATGAAAGTTTGAAAGTTCCGCCAAATAGCTTTCCTTGTGTGGCTGATAGAGTTGACGTGAAGATTGCGCTTACTCTTTTTCTAATAAATTAGCATGCTTTCTTTATTTGTATTGTGTGCTTATGGGAGATTGTTTAATCGGGAAGGCTATCTGATCCAAGAAAGTTGGGTGCTGAAAGTTCCATGAGAAGATCAAATGCAGTCGATCATTTTTCATAGATAATAAAGGATATTATTGAGGAAAACATGGTGGATTGTTGATTGTTCTGACATTGCAGTATATCAAAATGACCTCTGGAGTGAATCTTGCTGTGGCTTTCACAAAATATTCTTGTAGAAGAGTGCCTTAACCATCTTTTTTTTTTTGTCTTGTTTGGTGAAGTTCTTTCTGTTTAGTGTCTGCAATGCTGTTTTATGTTGTATTACTTATTATTGTTCATTTGCATTGTGATTTGGTTTGATTTTTAAGGTTTTTGTATCAATTCATGCTAAAAAAAAAGACTATCTCACTGTGTCCTTTATCCCCTTGGCTTGGAGAGACCAACTTAGCTAATGCTGATTATTTGATTTTGGATAAACTAAATTATACATATTACAAATGCTGTTGCATCTGTTGAGCCTTGACTTGGAAGTACAATTGAATAGCTTTTCTTACTTACAGAGTTGACGTGAAGCTTGTGTTCAGTCTATCGATAAATTTAGCACGCTGTTTCCATTTATATTCTTTGATTATGGAGAGCATTTACCTGTGATGGCTACCTGATCCAACAAAGTATGCTGCTGAAAGTTCCATAATTGGATTAAACGTAGTGTTTTGTTGATCAGTGTATTTGCCTACACTGTGATGAGCTCTGGAATGAATCTTGCTGTGTTTCACAAAGTATCCTTATAAAGTACCTTAACCATTAAGTATTGTCTAGTTTGGTAAAGTCCTTTCTGTTTACTTCCTGCACGCTACTTTATGCCGTATTACTTATTTGTTGCACGATAATGCCGCTCGTTTTGTGGTTATTTTAGTATCAATTCATGCTCAAGAACATGGACTCTATTTTAATGTGTCATTTTCTCTCTGAGTTTGAGAGACCAACTTATCTAGTGTTGATTATTTGAATTTCAGAGGATGAACTGAAGAATACATATTATGAATGCTGGTTCATCTGTTGATCCCTGATTAAATTTGAAAGTTCCACCATATAGCTTTATTTATGTGGCAGGAAGAATTTACATGAAGCTTGCGCTTGGCTTTCTCTTAGCATGCTGTCTTCATTTACATTGTGTGGTCATGGGAGATTGTTCAAATCTTGATTGTTATCTGATACAAGAAAATTTCTTGCTGATAGTTCCACAATTGGATCAAATGTACAAACTTTCATCATTCTATTACTTTTTCATACTACAATGAGCTCTGGAACGAACTTTTCTCTGGCTTTCACAAAGTATGCTATTAGATTTCTTTAACCATCATGTTTTGTTTAGTTTGGTAAAGTTCTTCCTGTTTACTTCTTTAATGCTGCTTTATGGCGTAGTAATTATTTGTTTGGACAGTAATGCCTTAAAATGAACATAAAAAATTAGCGTAGTCATTCTCGTTATTCTTCATTCTCTGTTTACGCCTTTCTCCTTTTAGTTGACTGCAGTGCAAAAGATGATTATATTGCTGTGGCGAGGGATAACAGCCTAAGCATTCTTTCATCCAAATTAAATGAGAGGTTGCACATTGCATTGTCACTCCAACCATGGACAGGCGAGTCTGATGACTTCAGTGTGAAAGGTACACTTGCTCTGATGTTCAAATTCAGATGTTTGTGTCTGGAATTTTTGCTCATAATTTGTTATCTGAAGGCATACCTTCCTGTAACCCTGAGCAAGATGGATAGTTGGAAGATGATCATTTATGCTGTTATCTTTCAATGAGGCTAAATTTTGGATAAATAATATGGTTCAGATAAAGTTCGCTCCATGTTTGCATGAGCAAGGGTTTTTTTAACTTTTCATATTTGAATTCTGCTCACACTTTAATTCTTTCTAAAGAATAACTTTGGTCTTTAAGGTTTTTGTGGGATTCTAGACCAAACTAGGAAAAGGTGCAATAGGAGTTCTTTTGTCAAATTCACTTTCTGATGAATGGTATTCAGGTTGTATGTTCCATGTAGATGATTCTAGACAGTGAAATTTGAACCAACATGTTCCCATATCATCTTGACAGAATGTTCAGCATATTTTTTTAATGATGTGATGCCATCATCTGCAGATGTCAGATCATTGTCACTTAGGATTTCATAACCAGGTAAACAGCGGCAGTTAGAATTACTTTTACCATCATTTGTCTATCGGCAAGGCCCTTCCCATAGTTTGTAGATATTACTACTTGGTGGGCCTAGAAGGAGGGAAAAGCAGAAGATATGACTGCATGGACAGCAGTTTTTTAGTCTGTAATGAAACCAAGGGACAGGATATGATGCAACATTGGAGCTTTTAGAAAACACGGGGATCTCTTATTGTAGATGAATGAGTGGGATAACTTGTTATGTCCTTAAAGCTTTACAGGCAATCTGCACTACTAAAATGTTTCGGTGACTACATATCAAAATCCTCTCTACAAGAAATGAATTAGCTATCTTAATTAGATTAAATAACAATTATTTCTCAGTGTCCAAGTTGTCCGGCTTCTAGGGTTATTAGTGTCTTTCATGATACAGAGATTATCTGTATTTTTGCTTGGTTAATTTCTCACCATTGCCGAGAAAGCAAAATTTGACATTGTTTCATGGGTTTGTGTAGATTCTCTTTTGTTTCTGGTGATTCCATCTCCTAAAAGAAAAATCTTGGCTGTCAAATATATGCTTGAAGTAATGGCCTTCTCCAAATGCAAACCCAAGTGAGAATATCAATTTCTGTGTTCATCACTTATCAAAGAAAACATTCCCCCCCCTAAAAAAAGCTGTTGTGCGCATCACGTCGTTATGTCACATGCAGTACTTCTCTTTAGGTTACTTTAGAAAGCAGGTTGTAAATTTGACCTGGGTCATGACTTGTCAGCAGGACTTGCTCTTCAGAAGGTCAATTGCCAATTACTTAAAGACTACGTTAAATTGCATCTACCACTTTCATTTGGTCAAACTTAGCTTCTGTTATTCTTTGTTGGTATTATAATTAATAAGTATGGAAGATTAGATTTATATGCTCTCTAGTTTGATTATACCCTAAGATTTGAGGTCTAGTTATCCTCCCACCTTGTTAATATCTGCAATACTGAAAATTTCTTGTACTATGTTGTCAGTGGATTCTCTCAGGTGGGTTCGTCCCGATTGCATCGTTCTAGGGTGCTTTCAACTTACCTCAGATGGTATGGAGGAAAGTTATCTTTTGCAAGTGATCAGGACAAGAGATGGCGAGTTTTTTCATGTGAGTGAAACAATTCTTCACAGTTTTCACTGTCAATTGTTTAATTTTTTAAAAATATATGGCAAATATTATTAGTGTTATTTTTTTCGTCATCGTCGTCGTCGTCGTCATTAAGCAGCAAGAGAGGTTAATGAGCAACCTCCTTTAGTAACTAGAAAAATTAAACTGTATACTCAACAATTAACAAGTGATTTTTCTGAACTTGATTTCAGTATGATTATATGGTAATTGGCTTGGAATTGAAGTAGTTTCAGTCTTTACTTACTAGATCCGGTTGCACTAATCTTCATGGTCCCTCGATTACCTCGTCGTCTTGTATTGTAAATTCTTGCTGTGATGGTTTCCAAATTCCTCCTGTAATTAAATTGTTTCCTGTGGAATCCTGTGACATAGTTATTTTTCTCTTGTGCCAGACTTAAAATTTATGTTCTAATCAAAATTTTATCGTCTCAAGATGTCATTGGTGACAAAAGAGAAGTTTTTGGTGCACTTGCTATTGGGCGATACAAAGTTTCTACAAATATTTAAACGAGTCCATGGCTGCTAGATGTTGCAACTAGGATTTGAAGGAGAGGGCATATTCCTATGTCTCAATAGTTTTCCATTTTCCTTTGATGACATGCAAATGATGGCTTGCTGTTTGTTATGTGTAGCAACATACTTGAATGTGGGGATGCTGATCCCGTTGAATGGTGTCCTCAGGACTATGTCCAAAAATTTAAATTTACAAACCACCTTTGTTCTTTCTGATTATGTAGCAATATGATGGTTTCATTAATTATTTTGGTAATATTCATTTATGTAGGCTTCTTCAGAGGCAGTACTGCAGTCCTTTCATGATGTTTTCCCTGGAATTGTGGATGATATTAGTCCTGCAGGATGTGGGCCGCATCTGTTCTTCAGCTATTTGGAACAATGGTAATGTCCTAATTTTTACTCTCTCCATATTTTTTATTCTTTTATCTGTCATTGAGATTCTGATCGCTTGCATTCCTTAGTATATCTTGTTTGAGAGAGTTATAATCATAGAATATTTCATTTTTTGGGACTCATGGCCATTTAATATGTGATTTTTGATCACTTGTGTCTGGTGCAAAGCCCTGATTATGGTCTAATTATCTCATTTGATCCTTGTTGAGGTCTGTCATGGAAATAACCCAATTGGCAAATTATCTTGAGTTACATGCCTGTTTGCAAATTTGAACTTCTTGCTTTGGTTCTAATAGCACATTGATCTCATGAGAAAGTTAAACAGACAGATTTCCTCTTTTTTCCTACTTATATATAGATATTTGACTTTTGATGATAATGCCGGAGATTGGCTACTTCACTTTTTCCTTCTGCAGTATCCACAGAAATGATCTCGCATAGCAGATAAAGGCTAACCTCTTTTCTTCTTCTCCATAATTTCAGCAAGCTTGCAATTGCAGCTAACCGAAAAAATGTGGACCAGCACATTATTCTTTTCAGTTGGTCCCTTGGTGAGGAGAGGAATGAAGCAGTACTTGTTGATATTGATCGAGATAACTGGCTTCCAAGAATTGAGCTTCAAGGTACATGAGGTTATAGTTAATAGATGGACTTATATATTGGCTTGCAGAAATTTATAATCATTTTCATTTAATACATTATTCGCTAGTTAATCTATGTTTGCATTCATTTTTCGGGAAGATTAGATATGAACTCTGTCCATTCCTTATCAGAGTTCTGAAAGTGCTAATGTTTTCACAAGGATAAGATAACTACATATTCTTGTGCTTTTGCAATTTCTACTGTTTCAAGTATTTGTGGTTCATATTCTTGTTGATCAGACTTGGAGTGAATGGCATTAGTGGAGGATTCCTAACTGAAGCTTTTCGGAATGATTGGATTTCTCGTTTTCGTAGGTAGGTTTATGGTAGAGTAGTTGGCGCAGAATTTGAGTCAACATAGTGTGTTGTAAGTTAAGCGTAGCAAAAAGATGGGGCAGTGGTACATTTATCAACTTATGCAGATGACAGTCTCCTGTTGCCTTTTGTTCTCTTAATGTATTTTGATTTTCTTATTTGCTGTAAGTACCAATCTGTACTGAGATTTAAAAATTCCATTGTGGTCAGAAAATGGTGACGACAATTTAATCCTGGGGCTTTGCACTGACAAAGTATCCATGCATGAGAAAGTCAAAGTTCAACTTGGAGTTGAGGAACAAAAGGACCTTTCGCCATTTTGCATCCTTTTTTGTCTTTCTCTAGAAGGAAAGCTCACGATGTTCAATGTTGCCTGGTATTCTCCTTTACCCTCTCCTAGTTGCTTTGTTGATTTTGTTGAACCTTATTAAATCTGTTGTCAACATGTTAGGCCTCTTCAACTCACTGCTGCTACAGTGCCTGATGTGTTATTTCTTTGCAGCGTTGCAGAACAAACTGATTTTCCTGGCACTGACTGGCCGTCTGATGTGGAAGAGGATATTTCTGGAGTTGAAGCCCAAGAAGAAGTCAGTTCAACTGTTTCCTCAGGTCTGGGAGAGATGATTTCACAACAGGTTTTTACAGGTCATCAAATTCAGGACATCAACACAATAGAACAAAAGTTACCAAAAGATCGCGAGATTGCTGTTAAAGCTGACACAAAGTCTTCTGAGTCTGCAACAGCCAGACTAGTAACTAATCAAACAGAGAGGAAAGAAGCTGTAACTGGAAAATGGAATCTAAATTCATTTGCACAGCCACAAGGATCTAATGTAATTGAAAAGGCTCTGGATGAAAAGCATTCAGTTGGTGCAGTTTCCACTCAGTCTCTCTTTCAAAGGCCCCAAAGCACACTTCTTGGCCAATCAACATTGAAGTTCCCACCACCTAAGGAAATACAGAACATCACAGAAAGCAAAGAGGATTATAAACAGGTTGGGGTTGGATCTAGTCCTTCATTTGTGGAAAAGTTTAGAGTTAATTCCAGTAGTACTGCTCAAGTGATGCAAAATGATGTTCAGGCTGGTCAGAAAGTGCCAGCTGAAACAGCTTCACATGGTTTTCAGATCTCTCCTTCTCAGACATGGCTGAGTGGGAAAGTCACATCTTCAAATAGCTTTGAATCAAGGTCCGCATTCACTTCAAATCAATTTGAAGACAACAAGTTTCAAACTGCCTTTGGTGTGGCTTCTGCCAATGTTCCAAGTACCCCTTTTGGAAATCCCATATCCAAAGGTGCTGCCCCACCTACTTCAGCCAACCTTTCTGGTGTCCCAGTCAAAGGTGGAGGACAGAGAGTTTCGAAGGAGGTCGGGATAATTGAGCCATTGCCTTCTATTCGTAGCTCGCAGTTGGTGCAGGAAAACTCTGCTTCAGGTTTACCATCTAGCAATCATTTGTATCCCTCCATGGAGAACATAAAAAGTCTGTCCCAGACTGGGATGTCTAAGAAGGATCCAATCACATCAAAACAATCTGGCAATGTGAGATTCTTTTGTGATGAAATAATTACCCATTATGTACTTAATCTTGATTAAACAAAGTTTGTACATTTTGTGGATCTTCTTATCTTAACCAACAGTGCTTATCATGGAATTGATTATTAAATATGGCGAATATAAGTTTGCTTGCCATCTCTGTCATTATTTGACATAATGTTATCCTACTCATAGTCAATTTGTCGCTTGAATACCTTAAAATTCTTTGTTTTTATTGGCACTTTCTATGCTGATGACTTTGGGATTTTAGTCTTCATGGTGTGGTCCAGGAAAGGGATTGTTCTGGATTCAGATGGCTTCTTGTTTATTAAGGACTAATTTCATTGAATTTCCAGATCAAGGAGATGGTCAATGAACTGGACACACTTCTGGACTCTATAGTGCGGAAGGGTGGCTTTAAGGATGCATGTACCATCTCATTGAAAGGTCCAGTTGAAGAGATAGAAGAGAGAATCGGGAATCTTTCTAGCCAATGCATGATATGGAAGGTATATGTTTAGGCCTCATATATTTCCTTTGTGTTTACTTGCAGTTTCTCTTGTAGCTTTAAAGTGTCTTGGAATTCCTTTTATCTTTTATTCTAAGTCGTTCTGTATTGTGTCCCGTCACTACTCTAGTATAATTCAGCTTGTGTTGTACATCTATGCTATGTCACTCTTGAGATGAAGTTTTTCTGATTGCTGGAAGCTTGGTAATTTCTTTTGCATCCTTTATCAGTATAAGAAACAAGGACTCTGAGTTCCTTTCTGTCATGAGATGGTAGATGCACGCATGCTGAAGAGGTCACTTCTCATTTTTCTATTATCGCTTAAATCGCATTTTTTTTTTACATATCTATCTCTTCATAGCTTCAGATGTTGTACTTGTACGATGATTTTGTAAGGAGCTTTTATATGTCCGTTTTTGAGTTCTCCCTAGTTCTCCCTTTTAATGTATTTGTGGCTGTTTCTGATAATGTTGTTGTTTTGCTCCTCTCATATGGTAAATTATGTACGATATATCTTTTGTTCCATTAACTTGCACTTATATATTACTTAGTTCTAGTCTTGTTTCATCTGGACATTGTAGAGTACAGTGGAGGACCAACTTGAAGAAGTTCAAAGCCTGCTCGACAACACCGTACAAGGTACTTTCAGTTACAAGGTTTTCTATAATCAGATGTGTCACAAAGCTGGTTAGAGAACCCGCAGCAAGTAGAAAGAGAGAGAAAGAAGAGAGAAGGAATAGAGAGAAGGAGGAGAAGGAGAACGTAAAAGAAACAAAGAGAGGGTTGTAGTTTTACGTAGTCACGAAACCCTACACCCATTGTATTTATATAATATCCTTATGTAAGTAAAAAGGAAACAAAACTCTAATAATAAAAGAAGGAAATAAAACTATGATAATAAAACTATGATAATAAAGGAAATTTAATTAAAGTAACTTAACACTCCCCTCAAGTTTGGAGCATATAGGTCACCCTTGCCTAGCTTGGAACAACCAAAGCAACAAAAAGCGGGACGGAATAATGCTTTGGTAAACATATCAGCAAACCGATCTCTAGAGGCAACGTAAGGAGTAGCAATCAGCTTCGCTTCACGATCCCGAACAAAGTGACAGTCAACTTCTATATGCTTAGTTCGCTCTTGAAAAACAGGATTCCCAGTTATTTATAATATAAATAGCTGCTTGATTATCACACATCATATCAATTGGTTGATTAATAGAAAATCCAAGCTCCTGGAGAAAAGATCTCAACCACAACAATTCGCCCACAGTATGTGCCATAGCACGATATTTAGCCTCCGCACTAGACCTAGCAATAGTAGTCCTGTTTCTTGCTTCTCCAAGTAACCAAATTACCACCAATAAAGGTGCAATACCCGGAGTTGTAGACCGTCGATCATACGTTGACCCGGCCAATCAGCATCGGAATAGCCAACAAGAGTTGAAGTACCATTAGGTTTATAAATTAGTCCTTTACCGGAAGAGCTTTTAAGATATCGAAGAATGCGACAGACAGCATCCCAATGAGCCTTCTTAGGTGACTCCATAAACCGACTCACCACACCAACAGCAAAAAAAATATCGGGACGTGTAACGGAAGATAAATTAGTTTCCCAACCGGACGTCGATATTGTTGCTTGTCTTTAATTTCATTTCCATCATCAACTCCAAACTTTTGATTTGGATCCATAGGAGTATCAATTGGCTTGGAAGCTAGTGTACCAGTCTCAGACAAAAGATCAAGAACATACTTTCGCTGAGACAAATTAATACCTTTTTTACTTCATAAAACTTCAATACCCAGAAAATATCTAAGGGTTCCCAAGTCTTTAATCTGAAATTGCTGCTGAAGAAATGACTTAACCTCTAAAATGCCGCTCACATCACTACCAGAGACAATTATATCATCCACATATACCACAAGAATGACCACCCCAGCATTCCTTCTTGCGAACAAACACGGAATGATCTGAATAACATTGGTGGAAACCACATTTGGAAATCACGAACTGAATTTTTCAAACCATGCTCTTGGAGACTGTTTCAACCCATAAATAGCCTTATGTAGCCGACATACTTTCCTATGATTCTCCCCCGAGCAACATACCCGGGAGGTTGGTCCATATATACTTCTTCGGACAAATCACCATAAAGAAAAGCATTCTTGACATCTAATTGATATAATGGCCAATCAAAATTCACAGCAAGAGAAATAATAACACGAACGAATTGAGACGTGCCACGGGAAAAAGTCTCAAAAGTAATCCACTCCATAGGTTTGAGTAAAACCTTTAGCAACAAGCCGAGCTTTAAGACGTTCAATTGAGCCATCTGGATTGTACTTGATAGTGTACACCCAACGACACTTCACCACATCTTTCCCAAGAGGAAGATCAACTAATGACCACGTTTGGCGAGACACCAAAGCTTCCATTTCCACATCCATAGCTTTCTTCCACTCAAGGTGAGACAAAGCCTCAGTGGTAAAAGTAGGAATTGTGTGAGTTTGTAATGATAGAGCAAAGTCATGTAATGGAGAAGGAAGATGTGAAAGAGAAACATAATGCTCAATAGGGTAAGCCAAAGAGGATTTTTGTGTGCACGATCGAGTACCTTTGCGAAGGGCAATCGGAAGATCATCTGTGGACTGGAGACAAGGAGGAAGATTGAACGGAGGGCATGGAAGAGCTGGAAACCGGTGGTGCCATAGATCGCTTTCGCCGCCGATACACCCGCAAGAGAGGAGGTACTAGAGAAGAACTAACGGAATCTAAGGGGATAAGATGTGGGATAGGAGGATCGGCTACAATGTCGGTTGAAAACTTTTTACCCTCAGCGAGAATAGTATGGTGTGCCCTCGAAAAAGTAACATCAGCACTAACATATTGGGTACAAGTTGTTGGATCATAACACCGATATCCCTTTTGTGTACGTGAATACCCAAGAAAAATACATTTAGTGGCACGAGGAGATAGTTTATCAGAACCGGAACGTAGGTTATGAACAAAACAAACACACCCAAAGATGCGCGGGGTAAGAGGGAATAACAGCTTGTCAGGAAATATTACACTAATTGGTGACTGATGATTGAGGACAGTGGAAGGCATACGATTTATGAGATAACATGCGGTAAGGATAGCATCACTCCAAAATGATTTTGGCACATGCATATGAAATAAGAGTGAACGAGCAACTTCTAGAAGGTGACGGTACTTTCTCTCGGCCACACCATTCTCGCCGAGGGGTATAAGCACAACTTGTTTGATGTATAATGCCAAGATTAGAACAAAACAAAGAAATTGCTTTCGTGTATATTCTAGAGCATTATCTCGTTCGCAAAATTTTAAGGGATGTATTAAACTAATTAGTAACTTTCACGATGAAATATTTGGAAAACATGTAAAAATTCAGAACGGTCATGAAGCATATAAAGCCACGTTAAACGAGAATAATCATCCACAAAAGTAACAAAATACTTAAAACCATTTCTACTAACAATACGGGAAGGTCCCCGGATGTCCGAATGAACAAGTTCAAGTAAAGTAGATGCACGAGAATCATTACGACTAGGAAAAGAACTACGATGATGTTTCCCAAGTTCACAAGCTTCACACTCAAGAGTAGAAATTGATTTACACTCGAGAATTATTTGTTGTAACTTAAATAAAGATAAATGCCCTAAACGAGAATGCCATAATAGGGGGTTAATAGAACTAGTAGCTAGACCATTGGCATCGGCCCCGTAGAGACACCATTCGAGATAATAGAGTCCATCACGTTCATGCCCTCCACCAATCTTCTTCTTTGTCGAAGGTCCTGAAAAACACAATAAGATGGATAAAATGTAACGAATAACTAAGAGCTTTAGTTAACGACTAACAGATAACAAATTTAGAGGAAGTTGGGGAACATGTAAAATAGAGGACAAAGATAAGGAAGGTGTAAGTGAAATGCAGTCCACGATCCAATCACTTGAGTGGAGGAACCATTAGCTAAAATAACTTCTGATGAAGGACTAGAGTTATGGTGGGAAGAAAATAGTTCTTGCTTACCCGTCATATGACTAGAAGCTCCCGAGTCAATGACCCAAGGGGTGCTAGGAGACAAAGTAGAGGAAGAGGCCATGTTACCTCGTACGTGCAAGAGTGGCGAGTGGATGAGAAATTGGAAGCCTCTAGTTGTTGGACACGCTTGATGAGTTGGGCAACCATATCATCTCGAGTCGTAGACTCGGAAGAACTACCTCCGGGTGGGATAGATGGGTTTATGTCGCCGTGAGACACAATTCCAGCACTCCCTTCGGACACAACAGCGTTTGCGGTAATTGATCGCGGAGCCCACTCGGGCTTGCCATGCTTGACCCAACAAGTGTCAATAATATGACCAGATTTGCTGCAAAATATACATTGACGGCTATCTCGATCAGAACTTTGTCCACTACGTCCACCACCACGACTACGACCTCCCCAGAAACCACGACCTCTATTGGAGAAACCACCACGACCACGACCACCACTACTAGACATAAATGCAGAATTGTCTTTAGATGACGTAGAAGACGGAGGGACAATGCGCTGAATTCGACAAAATGCTTCATTCATAGAAGGAACTCTCTCTCCAAAGCAAGAAGTTGACTCTTCACAGTGTAAGTCAACATTCAAGCCGATAAAAACTTGGCCACTTGAAATTCAGCTCGTTGTGTCTTAAGTCTCTCAAGATCAATAGTGATGGGCTGAAAAAGATTGAGTTCTTCCCATATACCTTTCAAAGCACTATAATACTCTCCAAGAGACTTGTCTCCCTGTTTAAAATTAAAGATCTTCTCATATAATTCATAAACTCTAGACATATTTTTGTCTTGTGAGTAACTCTCCATAAGATCATCCCATACTCCTTTAGCAGTTGTGTGGAACATAACATTAGCAGCGATGGATGGTACCATACTATTCCATAACCACACCAAAAGTGTATCATTCTCTCTCATCCAATCACTATAGTTTTCAGAATTTTCATCAGGAGGGTCTGTAGTAAGATAATGGAGTTTCCCTTTGGCATTAATATAGACCTTCACAGCTTGGGCCCATAACAAGTAATTGGAAGATCCATTTAATTTAATGGTGGTAATTTGAACATTGACACTATCTGTAGAAGCCTTAGTATCACTCATGATGATAGTGTCAATACAAATATATCTACCACTTAATCAAGAAGGCTGAAACTTTAGTGCAAGAAACAAAACAGCAATATAATCAGATGTAATTGGCTTCATCAATAACCAAAGGGAACCCAGCGAAATCAGTCAACCATAATCAATTAAATACTCTAATTCTTGAATCTGCTGAGCAGTAAGTGTTGTAATCCATGTTCAGAAATCAAACCTGATGAATCTGATATCTTCCGATCTCATACATATCGAGACTCAAAGAGAAAACCGATAAAAATTGCAACTTTAGGTGGCTGCGCACCAGAGAATAAGTAGGGTTACTAGGGGACTCTCAAACCAGCAATAGGATCAAGTAATCGGGTAGTTAGATTTTGCTCGATACCATGTCACAAAGCTGGTTAGAGAACCCGCAGCAAGTAGAAAGAGAGAAAGAAAGAAGAGAGAAGGAATAGAGAGAAGGAGGAGAAGGAAAACGTAAAAGAAACAAAGAGAGGGTTGTAGTTTTCTGTAGTCACAGAAACCCTACACCCATTGTATTTATATAATATCCTTATGTAAGTAAAAAAGAAAACAAAACTCTGATAATAAAAGAAGGAAATAAAACTATGATAATAAAACTATGATAATAAAACTATGATAATAAAGGAAACTTAATTAAAGTAACTTAACAAGATGAAGATATGTGATTTATTTGGAAGCATCTATCTATCGTATTAAGGCTGTAGGCGAGTCACTGATTTTGCTAATTTTAGTCAACCAATTTCTTGTGTATACATGATATGCTGGTAAATAATGTAAATTTCATCATAAGTGCACAGTTGATTTACTATATTCCTACTGAGCTTTGTAGCCTAATTGTGTTTTTAGCCTTTTATACTTTGTTTAACTGATGGAATATGTTCAAATTTTCCCCCTTCCTTTGGTGAAGTTCTGCTGCTTCTGCTTTTCAATGGATTGTCTAATGAAGGTAAGCTTATCAGCAATTTTTCATGTGGCTTTCAGTTCTGGCTAGGAAAATGTATGTGGAAGGAATTGTTAAACAAGCCAAGGATGATCAATATTGGGACCTTTGGAATCGGCAGAAGTTGGGTACAGAACTGGAGATGAAGCGGCAACATATTTTGAAACTAAACCAGGTTAGGGTCTCTTATGTATGTTGTTATGTATAGACTACTGTTCGGATGAAATATACTGATTACATGTTATATTCCAGGACCTGACCAATGAGCTGATTAAATTAGAAAGGCATTTCAATACCCTGGAACTTAACAAATTTGGTGATATAAGTGAAGCTCATGGAGGTCGAAGAGCTCTCCAAAATAGATACGAGCCTCCCAGGTTTGATTATATCTTGAGTTTGAGTTTAGCATATGGCCTTTCTCCTTTTGATGCCAGTACCACCATCCTATTAAAATTGCAAGCTCATCTTATAGATTCCTTGCACTCCCAAAAAATTGCTCAAACTGCCTGAGACTCTTCCACTGCTAGATTTTTTGCATAGTTAAATATAGGCAGCCTTGCCACATTAGGTAGAGTCTGTCTGTTTCGATTATGTTTATTCTTTGTCTCAGCTTTGGTTGTGATGGAATGATTTTACTGGTGCACCCTGCTTATCATATTGGCTCTAAGACATGCTTTACACATTTGAAGAAACTTGATGCATGACACATGGCTTATTCTGTAACATGTAACATTAATTCAACTATTTTGCAGATCCGTTCAATCCTTAAAAAGTTTATATAACACGATGACATCTCAAATAATGGCTGCTGAGCAACTTTCTGACTCTCTCTCAAGACAAATGTCAGTGTTGAGTATTGAGTCGCCTTCAGTTAAGCAGAACGTTAAAAAAGAATTGTTTGATGAAATTGGAATTTCCTATGATGCCTCTTTCTGCTCCCCTGATGTGACTAAAGTTTCTAAAAGCCCTGGAGATAAAAAGATCACACTTTCAAATACCGTTGCTACAAAAGATCATTCTAGAAGAAACCAGACTAGTGCTCTAAAGCCTTCTGAACCGGAAACTGCCCGGAGACGGAGAGACTCTCTGGATCAGGTGATTATCTTGTTAAGTCCACTTTTCGCTTTTGTTGATACGATGGTTTAGAAGATAACTTCCATTTGATGCTTTCCAGAATAATTCTTGGAATGCTCTAAGTTGATTGAGTGGCTGACCAGTTAACTCAATCGATGTGTTGTGTACTATTATGGTCTGTAGCAGAATTGCTTCTGCTGCTAAGCTGTCTGTCAAATCACTTCTTCCTGATTATATCATGTCGTGTAGTCTTGTCTCCTGTTTGATGCAAAATTAGGTTAGAATTAAGAAAATGCAAATGAACGAGAAAATGAACATTCAGGAATTTTTTGTTCTTTTAAATACTGAGGAACATGGACCTTTCATTTGAAACTGTTGAAATATCATAAAACCATATGTTCATACATTCTAGAGAGTGCAGAGTAACAAGTCCATTAAGTATTCTATAGTTCAGAAAACAGAAGTGCATAATGCGCTGTTGAAATGGAACTAAGCATGCCATGCTGAATAAATGGTGATTGAGAAAGGGATATTGGAAGTAATGCAACCAAAAATTGTGTGGACTTAAATATACCAGTTGTTCCTTGAAGAATTTGGTCGAAGAGAGTCATGTCCTCTTAAGGAGACTAGTCAATGGTGCAGAACTGTTAAATTTTAGATAAAATGTGAAGAATATAGATGGATCCTCGAATGTGTAGTCTCTGAACCGAAAGATTAACTGACCTTGCTTTTCATATGGCACTCATGGTTGAATGGTGCCCTAAAAATCTTTGGCTATTACTTTGTCGATACAGAGCTGGGCAAGTTATGAGCCTTCAAAGACAACAGTTAAAAGGATTCTCTCACGAGAATATCAGAAGGATTGCTCAAAGTCGTCTTTGTTGATGGATGAGCCATATTTAAGCTCTTCAGAGAGATCGGGAGTTGCTAAGTCAAATCACACTATGCCGTCTACCTACACACGTCAAGCGAGAGTTAATGGTGAGTAATGATAATTTTAGCAGATTTTCTTCTTTTGGTAAGTTCAGTAATCTGAGGAATGGCTGTTTAATCTATTCTCAATAACATATGTTCTGCAGCCATGTATGAGATTTCTGGTGAAAAGGCATTTAAGAGCCCATCTAGTCCTTTCAGACAGGTTGATGGAACTTCAGGATCGATGGTTCCAGTGGCACAAAAAAGTAGTACTCTTAGTTACTCCTTGTCTGCATCCCAAGCATCACTTATTGATGGACAAACCAAACCGAGGAGTATGAGTAGCAGTAATGACAATCTTGCTGCAGATAAGTATACTGGTGAGACTGTTAATAAGTCAAAATTAGTTTTTGGTAATCAGATCAACCCCACAATGGTAGGAGACACCAATATTCTTCAGATGCCAGCTATCTCCATAAAATCACCCATGCGGACTCTTGATAATTCTAGTGAGACTTTTAGTTTGACTATTAAAGAGACTGTTCTTGCTGAGCCGACAAGTGGAAATGTGAAGCATGGGTCCCAAATAACTGAAAGCTCACTCTTTGGATCTCAAAGAAGTGGGAACCCACTGCTGGCTGCCACCCCTAGTGCTCCTTTGGCCAATTCTCATCCTGAAAAAGTCCCGGATGAACATCCCGTAATAGGCAAAAGCTTTCCTAGTGGATCACTATCGTTTTCAACGCCATTTAAATCAATGTCATCTCCATTAGGGTCAGTGGCCAATTCATCCTCCATTCAGCCTTCTCCATTGTCTAATGTTCCTTCAATCAAAGGGAGTTCGTTATCTGAGGTGTCATCAGATGGATCTTGGATCATTAGCAGAGCAACAACAGATGTTAATAAGGCACTTCCATTAAACTTCCCATCATCAACTTCATCATGGTCAGTCACTTCTCCTCCCCCTTCTACCTCGCTGTCCACCACTACATCTTCTTCTGTCCAGGCTTATAAAAATTCAGTGCCTTCGCTTGCTTCCTCACTGCCCCTGGAGAAAAGGTCGGAAAACCAAAAGCTGGAGATACAACAGGAGCCCAAAGTCAGTTTTGGTGCTCCTTCAGAAGCCCCACCTCTTCTGACTGAGAGTTTTACTGGTGGATCTGCTGTGAAAATAGAAGCTTCAGTCTCATCTACTCCCAGTGAGCTTTCTTCTGGACCGATATCGGGAGTTCAGGGTGTTGGTAACCGGATAGGTAGTCCTCAAATGACTGAAACACCAAATGCCCCTCCAGAGCAGCCTTCAGCTGGAAAGTTTTCATTTCCAACCTCTCCAATTTACACAGTTCAAAAGACTGAAAGTCTGGATGTCACAGCTACACAGGAGGATGAGATGGAGGAAGTGGCTCCTGAGACTAATGAAAAACCTGATCTTGGTCTGGAAAGTCTCAATGCATTTGGCCTTGGATCTACACCTAATTCGACCACACCTAAGGGAAACCCATTTGGTGTTTCTTTTGGTAGTGCAGCAACAACCCCAACGAGCTCTCCATTTGCTATGGCAGCACCTGGTGCAGAGCTGTTTCGCCCTGCTTCTTTCAATTTCCAGTCTCCACAATCTTCACAGCCATCACAACCACCAAATGCGAGTGCATTCTCTGGAGGCTTTGGTTCTCCAACAAATGCTCAAGTTCCCACTCAGAGTGGATTTGGTCAGCCATCACAGATTGGACCTGGTCAACCTGCTCTTGGATCAGTTCTTGGCACTTTTGGACAGTCAAGACAGATTGGCTCAGGTTTGGGAGGTGCTGGCTTTGCATCTTCTAGCAGTGTTGTTGGGGGTTTTGCCGCTGCTAGTTCAACTGGTGGTTTTTCTTCCTCCGCCACAGCAGGTGGATTTGCAGGGGTCGGTTCTACTGGTGGTGGGTTTGCTGCTTTGGCATCTTCTGGTGGTGGTTTTGGTGGAGTGGCTTCAGGTGGTGGTGGGTTTGCTGGCGCGGCCTCAGCTGGGGGTGGATTTGGAGGATTTGCAGCAGCTGCTCCATCCGGCGCCGGATTTGCAGGAGCTGCTCCCTCTGGTGCCGGATTTGCAGGAGCTGCTCCCTCTGGTTCTGGATTTGCAGGAGCTGCTCCTGGGGGAGGATTTTCGACTGGTGAGGGACTCTCTCTCTCTTTACCACCCCCCCAGATTGTGTCTACTGTCTTTTAAACATAGTACGTTGTATTGTACAGGAGCTGGTTTTGGGGCTTTCAGCAGCCAACAAGGTGCAGGTGGCTTCTCTGCTTTTGGTGGTGGTGGTGGAAATACAAAACCACCTGAGTTTTTGACACAGATGAGAAAATAGTTTCGGCAGAACTCACGGAAACTTCAGAATGATTTAAGGTAAATAGGTTAGCAAAGTCAACTAATTATCTAGAGGCAATACCTTTTGTTTTAATCCTGGTGCCACCGGGCTAATTCTCATGTACCATAATGACAGAATGATGGTCTGCCTATATTTTGGCTGTGGCTTGCACCTGTTGTTTTAAGAGCACTTTCCGTTGCGAGTTTTCCTGTATAGCGGAAACAAAGTTTTGTAGGGATGTTCTGGCAGGTATCCTTAATGTTGCCCAAGGCAGCGGCGCGTCTCTTCTTTTACAACCCTCCAATGTCATGGGTTCTCATCTCTATGTATGATCCCCGGGTTTTTTTTTTTTTTTTTTTCAAAAATTGCAATGAGAATTTCGTTGAATAATCATAATGACTTACTAATAGTTGCTTTACCGTGAACGAGATTGCATATATAGCTGCAACACCAGGAAAATTTAAATGAGTGGCTAATAATAGGAGTGAGTTAATGACGAATTCTGGACGAGTGCAACCAGCAAACTGACAACGCTAATGTTAGAAGATTTCAAGCATACAACACGAGCATCCTGCCGTGATCTGGTTGTTCGACCTAGTAAATGATCAGGCCTTGGGTTTGAATCCAAATTAGGTTAGAAACCACAATTATGGATCAAGGCTTTCGGATATGATAGATTACCGATGATCTTTTTGACAAATCAGCTTATTCGTTGAACGATGGATCGAATTGACTTGTAGCTGAATCAGACCAATGTTATTAACTAGTGCTTTAGTGCCTTTGTGTTGAATCATTCTGTATGTGAATCAAATCAAATTATACAATTTGAATCGTGAATCTTGTAGAAATCAACATTTCCTTAAAGAATGGAAAATAAAAACAGAAACAGATTGTTCATCACATCGACCATAGATAACGGGGGATGACAAAGACCAATCTGCCTGTTTTATGCAAGTCATGAGCGAACTGTGGACTTATGCTAAGCTTCGGATGTTCTTCAATACAATCCAGTGACTTGTCACTGATGACCACAATCGACAAGCCAACTAGTCCATCACAAAGAGTCGTTCATCCTCGTGAAATCAGTTGTCTTTCAGGCATCAATGTTAGAGTTTAGGTATAAAAAAAATTAAAGACCAAAAGAACATATTGGATACAAAATCCAAGCTTTGAAAAACTCGTTCACTGGTCAGCTCTTGCAAATAGTTGACAAGAAGGCAGGTACCCAAATTTTAACTCTGTCAACAAGCTTTCCTGATGCTCATTATGCTCCTCTACAATCAAACAGCGACCCCTAGTTCAGATATCTTTACTATCCGTTTCTCCATTGCAACTCTTTGTTGCTTCAAATTTGATGCCAATGAAGCAACCTGTAGAGAAAGAGAAGAGAGAGCAGACCATGACACTTCCCACAAAGTAGAGAAAACAAGAAGAGGCACACAAAAAACGAAAACATCAAGTTCCAAATGGACATACCTCAGCCCGAAGTTTCAGTGCCTCCCGACCAGGAATTTCACGTAGGTCATCCATTAGACCTGTCCAAAGAGGCAAGCAAATTAATCACTCATTTTCAACTCCCTCCCTCCCTCTCAATTGAGAGAGGGGTTACAATCACTACATTACAAAGTCTGCCAATGCACGAAATGAGAAGGTGGTTTCAAAAGATGATGATAAATGATTTGATGAATATGCGCTGGCTCCCATGACATGAAGTTTTGCAACTGAGAACTCAACCAAACAATAAGTTAAACATCCTATCGACACAGATGAATTTTCCACCTAAACTAAATAAAGTTCTTACTCCGGGCTGTGATGGCAACTGAGAAAATCCAATATGGAATTGAACCAAGTGGAGATGAACAAGCTCAGTCAAGTATCATTTGCTTATCCCAAATAACTAAAAGATGAATTGGAAGGCACAATTATGCTGGTCCCCGGAAGCTATTGGAAGTTGTAAAATCATCCAACTAAACCATTACAAGAACAAAAAAGGCCGAAAGATCTAATAAAAGCATGCATACCTCCTGCTTGTGATTCAACCTTGTAGATTGATTTAGCAAGACGTTGGGTTTGATTTCCTGTATTTCTGCAGTTATTTCAACAACAATATAGTGTCAGAGGAAAAGTAGAGCTAAATGTTAGGCGATATTAACAACGAAATGATGGTAATGATCCTACTTTAGGTCAGTAAGGCCACGTTTCATATCTGTTTCTGCTAGAGCTGCCCTTTCTATCAGCTTCTTACTTTCCTTCTTCATCAAATCAACAGAAAGATTAAGATCTTTCACATTTTTCTCAGCTCGAACAAATTGTGCCTGCATATTGGTGCAGCAGTAGAAATAAGAGTCAGAGATTAGCAATGCCTTAACAGTATCCATCTGCAAAAAAAGCAGCTTTCGTGGCAACTTATGCATAAATTGCATTGGTCAGCATCATAGATTACAATAAGCCTCTCTAGGAGCAATCAAGCAAGCAACCTCCTCACTCTGAAGTCGACCAAATGTTTGACGAATCAGAAACCTTCTAGGACCTGCACAGATGGAACAATATATAAGAATCAGTTCGCTACAAAGTGATGCCTACAATAATAAGCATTTGGAGCCAACAAATATGCAATAGTCTGTAAGTCCGGGTGGCTAGTATAGTGTGCCAGTAAAAAGAAAAAAGTGTCTTCCTCCTCCTCAAATGTGATAAGAGGAGAAGGATCTTCAAATAACATCCAGGCTTCAATGAGAAGCAGAGGATATACAAGGACAGAGGAAGGAGAAGTTAGAAATAATGGATTAAATAGCAGCATTTAAAATTGTCTACCGTCCTTTTGAAACAGTAACTCAAAAAAGTTGCATCCTAACTAGGAATCCTCATGCGTGAAAAACTTTTTTCTTTTCTAAAAGGGAGGGGGTAACAGTCACACAAATGGTCTTCGTATGCCAATATAGATAAAGTGTGACCGTCCTCATTCTCAAGACTTTGAATAAAACAACGAGAGTTTAATATATCATGATTAGATTTTTACTTACCTAGAAGCTCAACATAGACAATCCTTGAAATGACATTGTTCTACACAGTCAGCCAAAACCATGTTCCAAGACAAATGCTAACCTAAGTAATAGCAAACTAAATATCTCCATAGAAGAAGCAAATTCTCTGATTGAACATGAATCTGGCAAACAGATCTGGGAACAATAATGGTTGATTGGTTCCATCCTTCACATATGTCTGAGTAATCACTATTTGTGATTAAACAGATCCTTGGTTGTACAAACACGGAATGTATTGCCAGGAGAAAAATCTGACAGAGCTAGTGATAAAAGGATGTAGCATGGGTGAAAAGGACAGCTCCTTGAAAAATGACCGGTTTTAGAATCCCGTGCTTAACAAAAACTATGAAATTATTGCACAGATGATGACCACTCATACCCCGCAAGAGGAGGAGGGCAGCTGCAACAGAAACCCCAACAGTTGTTCCAGGATGTTCCCTTGCACTCGTGACTTCATCTGTTAAAAGGAGACAGTGCATCATGAGAATCAACAAGACTAACCCAATGACTGGCTCGTATATTATGATTTGTACAAGCTGCTCAATTATCTTATGGCCTATACAGATCATTTTCAGATGTGTCAATCCAGCATGATCCAACAAAAACCACAAACGCTTCATGGCAGATGTATTACTCCTTTACAATTTCATCTCATCAGCTACAAAATCCCAAATTAATTGTGGTCAAACCTCCTCACTCCTTTGAAATGAGTTTAATGATCAACGCCTATCCAACCAATTTTTCACTGGCTACAGAATTCACGCTGCAGTCCAACACTAAGTCCCAGAAGCAGATAAATAAAGCTCGCATCCTAGGCATGTCTCACACTGAATTTCCCAAAGTAAAACGTGACATACCTTTGACCTTATTGACGAAAGTATCTTCATATGCATGATACTGAGATCTCATTTTTGTCAGAAACTCCTGCAAAGGATTAAAAATAAGTCATCACGAGCAGCTTCAAAATCAAGAACCGAAAAAAGAAAAAACAGAAGAAGAAGAAGAACTCGAGCAACTGCATTAACTGATCATCCCTCCAGGAGGAATCATGAATTCTTCACCACGCTCCCACTAATCACTCAAAGCACACAAGCAAATCACAAATATCACTTGAAAAAAATCGAATTTTGATGAACTAACGATGCCCATGACTCGACTTTGCCATAAACCCCGTTCATCGAGACACGCACGGCAGTCAGAAATTTCTAGAATGAGAGAAATGGCAGGACCCATATCGGGATATCGATGCCGAACCAAAACGCACAAGCAAATCGCAAATACCACTTAGAAAAAGGATCGAATTTTGACAAGCTGACGGTGCCCACGAGTCGACTTTGCCATAAACCCAGTTCATCGAGACACGCACGGCGGTCGGAAACTTCAAAAATCCGAAAAATGGCCGGACCCAGATCGGAATATCGATGCCCGACCAAAAAGGAATAGGCGAAGAAGACGAATGAAAAGACCCAAAAAAAAAAAAAAAAAAAAAGGAGGGGACCTGGAGGGAGAGAAGATGGGTGGAGGAGTTCTGTTGGAGAGAACGGGCGGTTTGGATGGCGGAGTCTCGGGACTCCAGCACCGTCCGCTGCACGTCCTCCGCGATGTCGGCGATCGATTTCCCGTTCTGCCTCGGCGCCGCTGGCTCGGCCGCCGGAGGCGACGGAGATGCTTCCGCCATCGCCTTCTTCCCCTTTCCCGTCGCGGCGAGGTGTCTCTGGTCTCTTTCCGCTCTTCGGGAAGGGAGTACTCGAGGCCGGGACCATCTTATGAACTTTTCCGACGTTCTTTTGGGAAATTTCTTTTGGCATTTTTTTCTTGAAATTTTTTTGACATCTTCCATCAAAATAACAATAATGCCCAGTTTATTTTGAAAAAAATAAATAAAATTTTCAAAAAATTTTATTTAAAAAAAATTGATTATTTATATTATTCGCAAAAATTAATACATTAAAAATTATTTTCATCATTTCCAAAAATATCTAAATATAAATTGTTGTTGAGAACAAAATAATATATATTGATTAGTCACTTCAATTTATACAAATAATCATTTATAGAAAAATATTTTTTAAATTATTCATTTTTCACGAACAAACAAAATATCAAAAACCATTAAAATTCTACATTAATTTTAAATTAATAGGATTCCCAAAATTTCTGGTCAATTATGCTTAGTAAGGACTTCTCACATTTTTTAAAGCAAGAGTACCTGTTATTTATAAATTAATTGAGTTTGTATTACTATTTGAGTAAGCTAAAAGAATGCAATCCAAACATATATTTTATTACAAGAGATTTTATGAAAGAGCGTAATGATACCATAATTGATAGTGGTAACCGGGGCACGTGCATTTGAATCATTTAATTTGCCAAGGTATATGAATGGATTTGGAGAGTTTTTAATCATTTCTTTTTCTTTCCCTAAAACAATCAAATAAGATTGTTTGCAAATCATTCACCCCTTCATATCCGATTCTCTTTTCCTTGGAATCCCTTCAACCAAACGCATCTAGTACAATAAATGTACCCTTGCCCCATTCAATTAAGTTGAAATCCTAACCCTAGAGCACAATAACATTGGTGAAGTGAATCGAAAAGCTCGAGGCGTACAGAGGTTGAGGCGCAAGATGGAGGCATTCGAGGCTAGGTTAGAGGAAGAGAAGATGGAGGAAGAAGAGAGAGAAGAGAGCATGAGCTGAGTCATATTTTAAATGGGTTGGAAATTGGAAATTAATTCATTTTAGAATCCAATTATTTAAATATTTTCATTTTGTAAACTGATTATAACTTGTTTTCAAAATTTGATGTGACCCATATATAACTTACTTAAATAAATTTGGTTTAATAAATAGGTTTTAGACCCATTTTGACAAGTTCGGGACTCTAACCTATCATAAATTAGAACATCCATTTTCTCTCCACAAATTGTATATTGCACCATTCCAAGCCAAATTCAAATGACAACTTTGTTGAAGGTCAGACCATGGGACACACTGAGCCCCCAATTGGACTCAACATCGATGCCGCAAAGCTGCAACATTCTGCTACATATCTCACTAGAAAAAAGAGCGTTCAGAAAACAAATGACCCCCTAGACTCATCATTCAAACCACACAAAACATAGAGTGTTCACATTCTTGCATATGCACAGTCTATCACAAGTATGTGGTTTGTTATGTCCAACAATCCGGGTAATCGATTTTAGTCATGTTTGCGTTATGCCAAGTTACTTTTGGCTTTATATCTCTAGTTAAGTTCCGTGCATTTGTTACGAGGCTGGTATAAGATGTGTAACAAAATCTTTAAATCTACTAATCTTAGTGGATGTACATGCACAAACTGTTTACATTCATCAAGTAAGACTTTGTATAATAATGAACATAGCTCAAATATAATACATGTAACATTTGATCGAATGTTGTTCCGTTAACTTTTAAATTACCTAATTAAGTCCTTAATTACCCAATTGGACTCAACATCTCAGTTCCAACTTGTCTGCCCCAATTGGACTCAACATCCTAGATCCAACTTGTCTGTGATGTCGCAAAGCTTGCAACATTCGACTCCATACCTCACAAGGAAAAAGAGCGTTCATAAAGCAAATGATCCCCTAGACTCATCTTTCAAACCACACAAAACATAGAGTGCTCACATTTTACATATGCACAGTCTACCACAAGTATGCGGCTTGTTAAGTCCAACAATCCAGGTGGTCAATTCTAGATGTGTTTATGCTACACCAAGTTAATCTAGGCCAATGTACTTTTAGTTTTATATCTTTAGTTAAATTCCATGCATTTGTCACAGGCCGGCATAAGATGGGTAACAAAATCTTTAAATTTACTAATCTTAGTGAATGTACATGCACAAACTGTCTACATTTATTATGTAAGGCTTTGTATAATAATGAACATAACTCAAATATATCACATGCCACATTGGACCGAATGTTGTGATTAAGTCCATTAACTTTTAAATTACCTAATTAAATCCTTAATTATCCAATTGGACTCAACATCCCAATTCCAACTTGTCTGCGATGTTGCAAAACTGCAACATTCTACTACATATCTCACAAGAAAAAAAGCGTTTAGAAAGCAAATGACCCCTAGACTCATCTTTCAAACCACACAAAACATAGAGTGTTCACATTATTGCATATGCACAGTCTATCACAAGTATGCGGCTTGTTAAGTCCAACAATCGCTATACCAAGTCGACCTATGCCAAGTTATTTTTGGCTTTATATCTCTGGTTAAGTTTCATGCATTTATTATGGGCCAGTATAAAATGGGTAACAAAATCTTCAAATCTACTAATCTTAGTGAATGTACATGCACAAACTATCTACATTCATCAAGTAAGACTTTGTATAATAATGAACATAGCTCAAATATAGTACATGCCACATTGGACCAAATGTTGTGCAAGAATGCATGATTAAGTCCATTAACTTTTAAATTACCTAATTAAGTCATTAATTACCCAATTGACTCAATATTCTAGTTCCAACTTGTCTGCGATGCTGCAAAATTGCAACATTCTGCTCCATACCTTACAAGAAAAAAGAGCATTCAGAAGGCAAATGACCCCCTAAACTAATCATTCAAATCACACAAAACACAGAGTATTCACATTATTGCATATGCATAGTCTATCACAAGTGTTCGTAAAATTTTAAACGCATGTGAACATGTCGAATAAGTAATATAATGATAAGAAAGAGTATTGTTTACAAAGATCGATGATTAATAAACTAATTAAATACTAAAATAGATTAGTTCTAAAATTTATCTAATAGATCAAAATATAATTGAGAATAAATTAAAAACAAAATTTGTAGACTAAATGCAATAAATTGATAAGACAAATATGTTAGAGAATCCGATTTCATCATAATCACTAGATATGAATTTTAGATTATTGTGGGTACAAGAACGATATCAAACATGTGATAGCGGAATTTCCTAACCTATTTACTATCATATCTCTAGATATAGTAAATTTACTCAGTTTATTAATCCACTATATCTCTATGTGAATTAAAATAAACATAAATACATTAAAAACTATGAATATTTCCGGCTTACAATGAGTCCTTTGGATCACCTTATCACCAAAAGCTACACAAATAATGTGGTATATATCTATCCACATTTAATTCATGGTTATATATTATAATGAACAATTGCATATTATCACTTCTCAGTCTCAAACATGCACATAAGATCATTCAAGTGGTGGCCAGTCACTCAAAAACATTATACACAATAATATATAACTTACATGAATGAAATCAACTGTAAAACATAAAAATCATGATATTTACATCGACGTGCGGACCCCTGGAGTGCCTTAATTTTGCACAAAGGGACACTTAAGTGCCATAACTTACGAAATGTACATTTAAGTGCCAAAATCGGAGTAAAAAGGATCACTTGAGTGCCAATCTGACCAAAGTCCAGCCAAAACGTCGACGTGGCATTTTTTCGACGTAGCGAGCCCAAAATGACACCGTTTTGCTCGCCGATGTGGCCAAATAATGCAAAAACGGCGTCGTTTTTGCTGAAGTGGTAAACAAAATATAAAAATTAATTAAATTAAATTTAGTTAAAATATTTAAAAATAATTATTTTAAAATTAGAAAATTAAAAAAAAGGAAAGGGAGGGAGGCGGGCGAGGGATTAGCCCTCGGCCACCGCCGCCGCCGCCGCCGGGAAGGGCCGGTGACGGCGGGGGGAGGGTTGGCCGGGGTCGCCGGGCCCGGCTAGGGGCCGGCGACCCCGATCGATCGGTGACGAGGGCTCGCGAGCCCTCCCTAGATCCGGCGAGGGTTGGCGGCCCTCGCCCGGCCGGGCCAAGGGCCGCCGCCCGCCGGGGTCGCCCCAACGGGCGGCGGCCCCTAGCCCAACCGGGCCGGGGCCGCCGACCCTCGTCGGATCTAGGTGAAGGCCGCGAGCCCTCGCCACTCGGCCGATCGGGCGAGGGGTCGCGGCCCTCGCCGCCGGTCGGCCGGGTCGCCGACCCCCGCCAAGGCCCGTGACCCCGACCGACCCTCCCCCGCCGTCGCCGACCCTTCCTCGGCGCGGCGCGGCTCGGGCGATCCCTCGGCCGCCTCCCCCTTTCCTTTTTTAAATTTTAATTTTTTAAAAATAATTATTTTTTAATATTTTAACTAAATTTAATTTAATTAATTTATATTTTTTTTTACTACATCAGCCCAAAACGACACCGTTTTTGCATTATTTGGCCACGTTAGCGATCAAAACAGCGTCGTTTTGGGCTCGTCTCGCCGGAAAAATGCCACTCGGTGTTTTGGCCATACTTTGGCCGGAGTGGCACTCAAGTGATCCGTTTTTCAATGTGGCACTTAAGTGTACATTTCGTAAGTTATGGCACTTAAGTGTCCATTTATACAAAGTTATGGCACTTGAAGCGTTCTTATCCCTATTTACATCATCATGGTTAGGCTACATCGTACTTTAACAAAAAAAAAAATTAGAACATAGTAGAAAAAGAAATATAAATATAAATCAAACTCAACATCAATTATGTCACTACTTTTGTCTTCTCTTCAAAAATACTTGAAAAACTCTCAGAACAATGAAAAACAATCTAACCAAAACCTAACTGCTCTCTTTAGCTCTCAATGTTCTCCTCTTCATAAGATATATCCAAGTTATATAATCTCCCCACGCTTGTAGATAATATTAGGGAACAAAATCAAGGATTCCTTGATTTGATATCCATCTTCCACTGTTACTTGATTTAAATTCCTAATTTTTGCTATTCTTTTCCTTATCTTTTCCATATCTCATTATTTTGCATAAATAAGGAAAATTCAAATAATCAAAAGGAAATCCAAATATTTTCTCATAGATATTGCATTAATAGGTAAAATAACTCTATTTTTATAGAGTTATCAAACCCCTAAACTTAACCTTTTGCTAGTCCTCGAGCAAAATCAAGACATAACACATACTCAAAATAACAACATCCTCTATGACATCTTTCCATAATTGCTCAAATTCACAATTCAAAGAAAAACACAAATTTCATCTAAACATTGAAATTGATTTATAAGTTAAGATCAATTCTAACTATGTGATCCAAGTGTGTGTGTGTGTGCGCGAGAGTCCTCATCTTTTTTGAATTATATGCAATCTAGATAAATTCACGTTGATATGTAATCTCTAAAAAATTCTCAATAATTATGACCAAATTTCATAGGTTTGCTTTTCATCCCTCTCTCCACTAATGTAAGCTAATTATCCAACAAAAAATCACTAGGACTTTTCTTGGTTTGTAATGTAAGGCTAGGCTAAAAGTGAGATAACGGCAATTTTAAGCTCAAATCACTCATCAACACGTCGATTTATAGGATCTAATTAGAGCCAATGTCACTATCCAATTTCACTCCTTCAAGATAATTTTTCTGCAACCATATATCATCATTCCTTCTTTCTTTTTTTTCTTGAATTGCTTTATGGTGAAGTTTCTCCCAAAGTCCATCATAATATAACATGAAAATTTCCAACCTATTGAGTATCCAAAAGGCTCACTCAATTGAAAATTGAATAGGGAACCATAAAAGCAATTATTTTTGTAAGATAATACACCACAAACAACCGTGGCAATCACTTTTTTTATTTCATACTCCATCTTTCCTCCCAAATTTCTATTAAGCTCAGATAATTTTTTTTTCATCCCAAAAAGAAAATCAACGTGTTCATAGGGCATGGGACAATGATATAATTTGATAACGACTAGGCTAAACATATATGGATGTCAATAAAATAATTGGGTAATAATTAATGCTCAAAGGGGTGACTAGGGATAAATAAACAGGGTTAGCTTGAAAGGCTCAATTGATCCAAAAATTGTCTAAATCATTTTCTCAGTTAGATTTAGCTTAGGATTTTGCCTCAAGAGAAAATCAAACAAATTCTAAGTTTCGGGTGAAATTTCAGAAAATCACATATTTCACATAAATGTTCTTTAGATTTACACACAATTCAAAAATAAGGACTTTTTGTGCTCAGTAAGTGGATCAACATAATCAAAATTAAAATTAACTCACACATCAATTTGAAGTTTAAATAAAATTTAAATTTTCCTAAGAATCGTAAAAATTCACAACCAATAATGTAATCATGATAAAAAAAAAAAAAAAATTAGCCAAAAATTTTGTCTCCCCCTAAACTTGAATGAAGCAGTGTCCTCAATGCGAAAAATAGAATTAGGAAGAAGAAAACTCCCCTGGTTGTAGGATAAGTTCATAGATGACCTTGATGATTAAACTCTTGAAAGTTGATCCTTAAAAAGTTAACCTGGATAAAACAGAGAAAAGTTAATCTTTTTTTTTTTTTTTGCGAAACATAAACTTAACAATAAATAAATAAATAAAACATAATTAAAATGCTTGGGTTGCCTCTCAAGAAGCGCTTGCTTTATAGTTTTCAGCCAAACTATCTCAGATGTCGCTATTCTGGAGGATGAAGTTCAATGGTGGTCTTTTGCTTATTGTAACCACCTTCAAAGTATAACTTCAAACGTTGACTGTTCACCTTGAATGTGCTCTCAGTGTCATGCGCAACTTCAACTGTTCCATATGGGAATACATGTGTAACTGTGAAAGGATCAGACCATCGTGACTGCAACTTTCCTGAAAAAAGTTTAAGACGAGAGTTATAAAGTAAGATTTTTTTACCAATTTTAAACTCTCTTTTGAATATGTGCTTGTCATGCCATATTTTTGTACGCTCTTTGTATAACTTAGAATTTTCATAGGCCTCATTGCAAAATTCCTCAAATTCATTCAGTTGCAATAATCTTTCTTCACCTGCAGACTGCATGTCAAAATTCAGAAATTTTAATGCCCAATATGCTTTATGCTCTTATTCCACTAGTAAGTGACAAGCCTTCCCAAACACTAGCCTAAAAGGAGACATCTCAATTGGAGTTTTGAACGATGTCCTATAGGCAAAGTGCATCATCAAGTTTTATTGATCAATCTTTCCTAGAAGCATTCACTGTTTTTTTTTTTAAATTCTCTTGATTTCCCTATTTGAAACCTCTACTCGACCACTAGTCAGGGGATGATAAGGGGTTGCAACCTTATGCGTGACTCTATACTTACTCAAAAGTACTTCAAATTGTTTGTTGGAAAAATGTGTCCTCCTATCACTTATGATTGCTTTAGGAGTGCCAAATCGAGTAAAAATATTTTTCTTCAAGAATTTGACCACAACCTTAGCATCATTTGTTGGTAATGCTATAGTTTCTACCCACTTAGATACATACTCCACAGCCACTAAAATGTATAAATTTCCATAAGAAGGTGTAAATGGTCCCATAAAATCAATACCCCAAACATCAAATAATTCACACACAATAATGTTGTTTAAAGGCATCTCATTTTTTCTTAAAATATTTCTAGTTCTCTGACACCTATCACATGAAGCTACATAGGAGTATGCATCTTTAAAAAGTATGGGCCAATAAAATCCAGATTGTAAAATCTTAACTGCAGTTTTGGTGGCACCAAAATGGCCACCCGCCTCTCCATCATGACAATGATGAAGAATGTTTGCCTTCTCTTCATCTGGAACACATCTCCTTATGACCTAGTCTGCACATACTTTAAACAAGAAAAGTTTTTCCCAAAAATAATTTTTAACATCAAAAAAGAATTTTTTCTTCTGTTGATATGATAATTTAGGAGGAAAACATTACTTACTAAATAATTTACAAAGTCAACATACCAGGGAATTGTGGACTTAATGGAAAAAAATTTCTCATCAGGGAACTCTTCCAAACTTGGTCTTACCTCTTCCTTTAAATTTGAAATTCTTGATAAGTGGTCTGCAATTAGATTTTCGGTCCCCTTCTTATCTTTGATTTTCAAATCAAATTCTTGCAGCAATAGAATCCACCTGATCAACCTAGGTTTTGATTTTTTCTTTTCAAGCAAATACTTAAGAGCAAAGTGGTTAGAATAAACTATAACTTTTGAGCCAATTAAATAAGAACGAAATTTATCAAAAGCAAAAACTACCGCCAAAAGTTCCTTTTCTATTGTTGAATAATTCAATTGTGCACCTGACAAGGTTCGATTAGCATAGTATATGGTTCGGAAAATTTTATTCTTACTTTGTCCCAAAACAGCTCCTATTGTAGAATCGCTAGCATCACACATTAGTTCAAAAGGTAAATCTCAATTTGGTGCTGTCATAATTGGTGCCAACATTAACTTCTCCTTTAAAGTGTTAAAAGCCTACATGTATTCAACAGAAAAATTAAAAGGAGCATCTTTTTCCAAAAGATTAGAAAGAGGTTTAGCATTTTTTGAAAAATCTTTATAAATCGCCTGTAAAATCCTGCATGCCCCAAAAATCCTCTAACAAGTTTCACAGATGTTGGCGGAGGCAATTTTACAATGACCTCCACTTTGGCTCGATCGACTTCTATTCCGTTTCGAGAAATTTTATACCCGAGCACTATTCATTCCTCAGCTTTCACTACTTCTTGCATCTTTGGGTTCAAACGCCTCTGAGGTTGGATAATGGGTTTATATTGTTTCTCCATCAAAATTTTGTGCATGCAAATTGAATGACCAATTCCCTTGATATCAGCTATTTTCCATCCAATTGCACCCTTATGCTCTTTTAATACTCTAAGCAGTTTCTCTTCCATCAAATCTGTCAAAGAAGAAGATATAATTACCGGTAAAGAAGAAACTCCATCTAAATAAGCATATTTCAAATGAGAAGGTAAGAATTTGAGTTCAAGAATTGGAGGCTCTTCAATTGATGGTTTAGGCTTTGTAATTTGTTGTCTCAACTCCTCAAATTGAATTGCCTTTTGCCTTGAATATGGTGGAATTGTCTCTATGAAATTTGCGTACTCTTTTATCTCCTCATTCTGAATATTTTTGTTCCTTGGTTGAATCAGACATACTTCAAGTGGATCTTTAAAAATATTTTCCTGAAAAACCTTATTCACCAACTTGTCAACTATCTCAACTCTAAAATAAGAATTATCATCAGATGGATATTACATTGCTTTAAAAACATTAAATGAAACAAGATCATCTTGAACTCTAATGATCAACTTTCCTTATTGCACATCAATAAGAGCTCTTCATGTTGCTAGAAAATGGTGACCTAAGATAAGCGGTACCTCAAAATCTTCCTCCATGTCAAAAACTATGAAATCTGCAGGAAAGATAAATTTGTTAACTTTTACCAAAACATCTTCCACAATACCTCTCGAATATTTAATTGATCGATCAACCAGTTGAAGTAATGCTTCTACCTCACCTAATCATAATTTCTTGAAAACTGAATAATGTATCAAATTAATACTTGCACCTAAATCACATAATGCTTTTTCAAAGTAAGAATCCACAATAGTGCAAGGAATAGTAAAACTCCGTGGATCTTTTAATTTTGGAGGCAATTTGTTTTGTAGGATGGCTGAACATTCCTTGTTTAACTTTACAATTTCATAATCCTCCAGTTTCCTTTTGTTTGCCAAAATCTCTTTTAAAAATTTTGCATAACTAGATATTTGCGCTAAAGCATATGCAAAAAGAATGTTAATATGCAATTTTTTTAAATACATCAAGAAATTTAGAAAATTGCTTATTTATTTTGTGTTGCTAGAGTCGCTGAGGGAATGAAATTGGCAACACATATGGCTTGGGATTATTTGGAAAAAGTTTACTATTGCTTGTCTCCTTTGATTGTTTATTGATCACATCTTCCTTGTCTTTGAAAATCTCTTCTTCTTCCACTTGTTTACCACTTCTCAAGGTAATAGCCTTTATGTTTTCAATTAGATTTTTCTCTGTGTTGCTCGGCAAAGAACCTTGTTGTCTCCCTGACATCATGTTTGCTAACTGACCCACTTGCATCTCCAGATTTCTTATTGAAGTCTCTTGGTTTTGAAATCTCACATCTATGCTTTTGATGAAGTCATGAGTCGTGTTAGCAAGTTTGGTGACTATTTCTTCCAAATTTGACTTTGCCTCTTCTAATTGTTTGAACCCTAGTACTCTTGTCACATTCTGATTATTCAATGAAGAATTTGGATGATTGCGCCATCCTGGATTGTACGTGTTGGAGTAGGGATTATTTTGTAATATGTTAAAATTCCCAACAAGGTTAAAATTTTCACTAGATTGTTTAAAAGTATTACCTACTTGACACATTGTGCTAACATGTCCTCCACCGCAAAAATCACATATCAAATTCTAAATTTTCATGGCTGAAACACTCATATTATTTAGCTTTTTGTTGAGTGTTTCAAATTGTGTAGCAATTGCAGTAAAAGCATCCACTTCATGAACTCCGCTAACTCTTCGCATTGATAGTCTCTTAGTAGGCCACTGATAATTGTTTGATGCCATCTCCTTTAATAAATTGTAGGCTTCTTTTGGTGTTTTATTATTTAAAGTTCCTCCTGCAACTGCATCAATCATAAAACGAAGATTTGTACTAGAGCCATTATAAAAAGTTTGTACCTATATCCATACAGGTAGTTCCGTGATATGGGCATCTCCTAAGAAATTCTTTAAATCTTTCCCATGCTTCATATAATGATTCATTATCCATCTGCATAAAATTAGTAATATCGTTACACAACTTTGCAGACTTTGCAGGTGGAAAGAACTTATCAAGAAATTTCTAAGCTATATCATTTCATGTAATGATTGATCCTGCAGGAAGAGAAGAAAGCCAACTCTTAGCTTTGTCTCTAAGAGAGAATGGAAATAATCTCAATCTAATAGAATCATCAGTAACTCCATTATATTTAATGGTGTTATAAATTTCAAGAAAAGCATCAATGTGAGCGTTTGAATCATTTCTTGATAATTCTAGTGAGACTTTTAGTTTGACTATTAAAGAGACTATTCTTGCTGAGCCAACAAGTGGAAATGTGAATAATGGGTCCCAAATAATTGAAAGCTCACTCTTTGGATCTCAAAGAAGTGGGAACCCACTGTTGGCTGCCACCCCTAATGCTCCTCTAGCCAATTCTCATCCTGAAAAGGTTCCAGATGAACATCCCGTAATAGGCAAAAGCTTTCCTAGTGGATCATATAAGATGGGTAAAAAAATCTTCAAATCTATTAATCTTAGTGAATGTACATGCACAAATTGTCTACATTCATCAGGTTAGGTTTTGTATAATAATGAATATAACTAAAATATAGTACATGCTACATTGGACCGAATGTTGTGCAAGAATACATGATTAAGTCCATTAACTTTTAAATTACCTAATTAAGTCCTTAATTACCCAATTGTACTCAATATCTTAGTTCCAACTTGTCTGCCCCAATTGGACTCAACGTCCCAGTTCCAACTTATCTATGATGCCGTAAAACTACAACATTCTGCTTCATACCTCACTAGAAAAAAAAAAAAAAAAAAAGCATTTGAAAAGCAAATGACCCCCTAGGCTCATCCTTTAAACCATGCAAAATACAGAGTGTTCACGTTCTTACATATGCACAATTTGTCACAAATATGCGGCTTGTTAAGTCCAATAGTCCGAGTAATTGATTCTAGTCGTGTTTGCGCTATACCATGCCAAGTTACTTTTTGCTTTATATCTCTAATTAAGTTCTATGTATTTGTCACAAGTCGATCGATCTAGTGTTCCCTAACCCGTGTGGCCGCAGCCTTTCTCGCACTCAACTCACAAGGATCTGGATCCTATTTTTTAGAGAGAGAGACTCTAGGATCTTTTAGAGAGAAAAACTCTAGAGAGAAGTTCTGAACTTGTATTTCACTTGTGAATGAGATGATATAATGAGGGGGAGAAAACTCCTATATATACAAGTACAAGACAAACCGTATCCGTAAATCTCTCATCGATTTAACGGTGGATGTTGTATCTCCACAACTACCATCTACTCGCATTTATTACATAAGTGTATAATTACCATATCGCCCGCCCCCAAGAATATTCTAAAGACTCGAGAAAACTCTAGGACTCGGGGATACAAACCGAGGGTCGCTTGCTCTAAGGATGTGTCATGGCCGTCGTTTATAACTCTCTTGGATTGTGCTTTCCTTCGGGCCGTGACACATTAGATTAGAGGCAAGGAAAACTCTATCTGGCTGTGAATTGGCACTAGTGTCCTACAATGATCCTACTCACTAAATCATCAAAGCGAGTTTGTTGCTAAACCCGTTCATTTCCTTTTTATAACAGCTGAAACCTTGGCTTCAACCAATGTAGAGTCATAGATGACCCTTCTTGGTAATACCTCAACCAAAATCCCCTTGGGATGCCAATGATCATGCCAAAAAGAGGCCAATTCCAAATCCCTCTTATATACCTAAGAAGATGCTTCAAAGGATGCCTAGGTTTGAGCTATTTTCTCCATGAAAAAGCGCAATCACTCTACAGGTCACTATCCACAAGCACTTCCCCTTCAACGGGCATGCATTGAACCAAGCAACTCAAATTGAACCAATCTGAAGCAATCATAAATAGGGAAGCTCTCCCATTCATTTATATCCATCCAAACGTTTCAACAATACAAAAGATTATTTCCCATAGTTTCTTTTCTTAAACTCTCTCTCTTTACAATCTGGCTAAACAAGTCATCAATCTTTGGAAAGGCTTAGCTTAGGCGCTCTACTAATTCAAGAAAACCAAGTTGCTACACAATTTTGATCCCAAACGATCGGCCCATCACACATGGTAGTGGCACGTGCCTTCTTCAGCAACTTTGAAGTTTGAAAAAGTTGAACCGCACCTATTGCTGAATTAGGATTGACCACTGGTCATGCTGCTTTTAAAAGAAATGTAAACTAACCCCATCCATTACTCTAAGGGCATCCCATTCTCTCGAATCGGCTCGATGCATTCAAGATTTCTATCTCCCGAAATGCCATCAAAAGGATCTAAAGCCCATGACCCTGAACAAAGTGACAAACTCTCTTGTCAAATCTCTAGTTAATGTCGAACCTTAAAAGGGCGAAATAAGGACAGAACACCAGCACAACTCGTGACAAAATGCCATCAAAGTAAGGAAGAAACTAAAAAAGCCATCACGCACGTGCCCCGCACGTGCACTAGGGGACCGGGATTCCGCTCCTTAGGAACGGAAGCGCAACCTCTGGAACTGTAAAAGCCCAGCCAGTTTTCATTCCTCTCTTCCTCCTCCTTCCTTCCTCTCTTCTTCCCAAAGCTCCCATTTTGAAGTCACTGCGCATCTCGCCGCCATTGCAGAAGCTACCAGCTTCTCGCCCTCCGCCGTCTCCTCCTCCTCCTCCTCCCCCCGCGCGCGGCGCCCGCTTCCGTTCATGTGCAGCCACGCGCGGTTCCCGCATGGCCAGATCCACGTAGGCGAGATTCGACCCGTCCTCGCGGGCATATGATGCCTTGTTGCTCGCTGGGAGACCGCGTCCAGCACTTCCTCCGCGATTACGACAGCCTCCAGTCCTTGGCCGTCGTCCTCATTTACATCCAAGTCAGCTCCCTTCCTCTCTCTCTCTTCCCCTGAATCAAAGCTCGGTTTTTTTTTCCCCCTGGTTTTCGGGTTGTGGTCTTCGGAGGGTGTTTGATTGTTCGCTTGGAATTCGCGGTCTTTGTGGATTGAAGATTGCTTGCGCGCTGGTGGGATCGCTGGGCGCGATATACAACGGGGTCCTGCTCATCAACTTGGCTATTGCTCTGTTTGCTCTGGTGGCTATCGAGAGTAGCAGCCAGAAGTTGGGTCGAACCTACGCCGTCCTTCTCTTCTGCGCTATTCTGCTGGACATCTCCTGGTTCGTCCTCTTCTCCTACGAGATATGGTACGTTGTCTGTCCGATAGTTATTCCCAAATACTTCGTTTTTTTTGTTGAACTGGCGCTTTGCCTGTATGTCGTGCCGGGGGATTGATGTTGAAGCAGTCGACCTGCTTGTAGAAAATATCAGATGTGAAAGGATTACTTCACTGCCCATAATTGTAGTGATTTTTGTCCCGTGGTAATTAAGTTCCACGAACCCATCATTCTCGCCATTAGTTCACAATAACGGAATTGTATGTATGTGAAGATTGATTGTGACCTTTCCCACCATTCGATGCAAAACTTGGCTGCAGATCTTATGGCGTGCCACAAGTGCTCTTTGTGAGGTTTAGTCAATGTAAGAAAAGGAAAGGGTGGTTGATGCAGGACCACGAGTCCCACAAGTAGCGAGCACAAGTTGATTGAGAATTGAAAGGGGACTCACAATCTGAAGATTCTTAAGCATCACTCTAGGCTTCTTGGGCTTCATACTTAAGAGAATTATGGCATAACTATTATAGCAAACCTTGCTAGAATTCGATAATCTCCATCCTTTCTATTTAAAAGAAAGGTAAACAGTAATCCTACTCCAAGTTGGAATAGGAATAGGAAAAGGAAACTTCATGCATCCTCACTGAATTTTGGTATACCACATGACCTTATTCTCCACGCTAGAAGCACAAACATTGAAGCTTTCTTCCTTGCCTGTTTCTTTGGCATTCTTAATCCTTTCCCACTAATCCGCCATGTCATGTGATTCTAGTTCCTCACCCTCTAGCAAAGATTCTTCTAACTCTTGAAGACCATGAAAACTTTCTGTATCCCATGGAAGAGAGGCTTGGTTATTTGTGGTTCAAATTGGTTGCAATACATGGGCAATGGATATCTTGTTTAGTTGCTCAAAAATTTCATGGACTTTGTTTGCAAGTGTACCAAAACTTGCTTTATTTATTCATCTATATCTCTTTTGAGCAAAATATCTGTAAAAAGGGGTGGCCACAGAGGTACCACCCCTATACAAAATGACTTCAAAGGGAAGCCACCCATAGACAAATATTAAGAACAAAAGACTATTTATATCATTCCCAGCAAGCCATGAGTGTGAAATTGAACTACTCCACCAACCAAACGTGAAGAGTGGATGGACACTGATCTCTCTTCTCCTTGAAAAGCTCTCTGCATAAAAACTTCCTTTATATTGTCATGAACCTCGCAAAAAGCTTTTTGATTTCAATTTGCCAAAGTCATAGTTCAACTTACTTAGCCTAGGGTTCGATTCAGTGTGACTCACCATTTTTGGAGAAAATCATAAGTCAATTCTAGGAACATTTGCTTTGTTTCCAAAACCTGATATAGGACGAGTCCCAACTTAGTAGGCCAGGACAGAGAATTCAAGGAGAACTTTTAATGGACAATAATTAAAGACAATCACATTTTTCTTTTTGCATTACACTTAAAGTTTCCCAAGCATGCCACTAAGGCTTCTTATCAAGCTTAAGAGAAGAATTGCATCATACTATTCAAGGAAAGACTTGCTAAAATTCAATAGTTTTCCTTAACTTAATCTAAAACGAAAGAATTTTAACCATATATGTGACTCTTGTAAATTAAACTCCGAGTCAAAATAATAAACCTGAATAGGAAACATAATTGGAAAAGGAAGCCTGTCACTACTTACGACAAGAAAACTTATTATATACCTAATATAAGTTGCTGATCAATTCCCAATCTCCAATGTCAGTAATTGAAACCGTCCAAGGATGATGGTTCTGGAACCTAATATGCTGCCGTTCTATTTTTCCACCAACCCCTCATTCTAAAGTGGCCTGCCACAGTTATTTATGTTCCTTTAGGTTGATTACTTTACCAAGAGTTACTTGGAAATGAAATGTGACTCAAAGGTCATATATCCTGGCATGTGCTTTTCTTAACAACAATACCGTTAGGAAAATACACTTATATCAGTCTTTTAGATATTGATCAATATGCAAAGGCTTTTTAAGAATCTATACAAACTGTTGAAAGTAATATTGAAAATGAGTATTTATAGATGTCAAATGGAAATTTTAAGAATATTGTAGGGCCTAAAATATATTTTCCCTGTGAAACAATGATGGCCTACTGTAGTGAATAGTTTACTCCAGGGAACAATCTTTCTCTTCTTGCATTTCCTTTATGTATAATCTTGGAGTATTTTTATGTTAATGCAGGAACATTTCTTCTGATGACTATGGAGTATTTTTCATCTTTTCAGTGAAACTTGTGCTGGCTATGCAACTATGTGGGTTTTCTGTGAGGCTGTCATCCTCGTTTTTATGGATTCAGATCTACAGGCTAGGGGCCTCACGTGTAGACAGCACATATCCCCATGAGGTAGATTCTGATTTAAGAAGTAGCTTTTTAAGTCCGGTGACTCCTGCTACAGTTAGACAAGGCCCAGATCCTGATGAGATTCTTGGAGGCTCAATCTATGACCCCACTTATTATTCATCACTTTTTGAAGAGGGTCAAGACAGTGGATGCTTAAATAGGGTATAGTTTTTTCACCTATATTATATTAATTGTATTTGGCTTGCTCTTTTTCTGCACTAAAGTTGCTTCCGAGTTATTGTGATTGTCATCTAAATTGGTCGTATGGTTTTTCAAATGTTTCATGTCGTTTTACCTGATTTGTGTCCATACATCATTTTTTTGCTTAATTTTGGATCTTTTCCCTCACAGATAATATTAACTGACAGTAAAGTGTTATTCGTTCTGCTAAAATAGAGTATATGTATGTTATATATGTTGTTCTTGACTGATAATGTAGGAATTGGATGGCTGCTTTGATATGATGACTACATTATGCAGCAGATATTAGCTGTTGAAACTGTAATAGCAGTTGACATTTTGATACATTAAATTTGGAATTGTGAAGTGACATTGAAAGCATCTGGGCTACAGAAGGATATTTGGGTCGAATACTGTCTTCGATAAGTGAGTAGATGGGAGTACAAAAATCATTAGGGAGCAAGTTTTGGGAGAATATAGTTGGAGCCATTGTCTAGACCATATATGATCTTAGGGAGTGCCTCCTTTATCAACGATAGTAGTGCATCCCAGGTATCTTTTCCATTTCTGCATAAGAAGTGCTATCATAGTTGTTAATGTTGACCAGTAAAATGTCCATTTTACTCGTATAGCAACTTTATGACATGTTTGATCTCATGCTGTCATAATTTGCTTCCTTGTCTTCATGGTAGGGCCTTCCAAGTGGAAGCATAAAGTAGGGTTGACAGTCAACTCTCTTGATTATAAGTCGTGTATCCTTCATTAGGAGCTGTAGCAATGCTTGTGATCAATCACGAGCTTTTCAAGAGCTCTAGGAAATTCTCGACAAGTCCTTGCTTTAAAACCTTTGCCTTGCAACCAAATCAATGATGCATGGTTCAGCGCAAGTGCCAACTAAATCTCCAGTATGTCTATTTTTGTTTTATACACTTTTCAAGATCTCTTCAGATGAGCCAAGTTAATATATCACTTTTCCTTTTGTCCAAAAAAAATTATCACTTTTGCTTCAATGAACCTTTATTGAATGTTTAGTTAGTGTATAATGGCTGTGTCATCATAATGTGGTGGTTTATGCTTGTTTACACATCTTATTTTATATATGGAAAATCTGAAGATTTGTCACGATATGCTTGATTAGAAGCTAGTGAAGGCTCTCTCTACATGGCGTGTGAAAACCATTATTTAACTCTTCTGCATTTCCTCTTAATGCGTGCTTTCTTGGGATCAAAATCTGTTCTGGAGAGGTTGTGCTGCAAAGCTGATTTTGCAGGTTGTTTCATTTCTATATCTGACTATGTGTTTGAATCTAACTATCTCTGAGTTGAGAATACATTAATTAGATTGCCTAAGCATTATCCTTAGGCTCAGGTTCTCAGAAGCTGCAGAGTTCTTCGTGATGTGGTATAATTTATGAATTCTGACACCATCAATCTTGCATGCTGCATTTGTAGGTTAACCAAAGTGGCGCTCGTGATGATGAATCTTTATCTTCGGCAGAATTTTCTGAGCTGAAGACATCCGTTGGGAGGTCCTTTCTGGATGCAGATGTATGTGGCAATCTCTATATTTCTTTTTACTTGCTGCAATTATACTCGAGGATTGATTAGATGGAGAATTTAATATAAATAGTCCTTGGTTCACTTGATGAACTGGTTGGAAAAAAAAGGGAGGGGGGGATCTTGCAAGATTGATCTTTAGTTTATCTACTCATCACGACGTGCTCAAAACTAGGTGTGAGTAACCAGGCTCATTCAATCCGAGAACTGAACTAAACCAGCCTTACCTGACCAGTTCTAGGCCAGTTCACAGGGGCACCTGGTAGATTCTACGTAAAAAATTTGGGAACCTGCCTTGAGTGGTTAGGTTTCTGGTTTTATACTGTGAACATCGGTACTCAGGGTGAATAAGTTCTAAATCGGTTTTTAACTTTTTGTCTTTTGTAATTTGTTTGAAAGAAAAGAAAAGATAGTGTTGGAGATATGTTTTCCTAAAATAATAGAAGTAATACTTATGATCAGGCCTGGTTCTGAGTTGACCTTGGAATTGGTTTGTTCAGTCCTTGGTCCGACAAGGTAGGTTCTAGGTTCTAGGTTGTTGGTCTAGAATCTATCCACCCTGAAACTAATTTCCCTTACTCAGACCTCTGTGTGTGTTTGTGTCTGTGAGAGAGAGAGAGAGTAGTCCATGTAACTTCAAATACAGATATTTGCAGCTTCTCCTGCAAATGGACATATGTTTGCAAAAGCAAATAACTGATAGATAAATTTATAGTGGCACCATAAGGTACCAGAGTTATTGTGAATTTGTTGTCAGATGAGCACAGTTTTAGGACTACGGTACATGATTCTCCTTTTGTCCTCTGTAATTTCAATGTGTCTTTGCAGGTCAAGGGTTCAAGAACCCTATCTCAGCATGAGACTGCAAAGAAGCCTCAGAGTTTATAGGTAAAGGAAATATGAGAAATATACCCTTTTCAGGATCTAGTGCATCCATATATTCTGAGATTTCATCATTCAATTTTTCGATTGAGTTATTTTGGGATGGCTTTGTACATTTTCCTATGTTTGCCATTCTTTTTGCATGAAGAGGATGCTGAGTGTAATTTAGAAGGATCATATTCACGGCTCATGTGGAAATTGGAGTTGACTAATTGAATGATATTGTATTCATTAACTTCTGAGAGGGAACTTCAATGGAAAATGTTGGGTTTAACTACATTTGAATGCCACTTTTGCATTGAATATCATGTCAGACCTCTCTTGGCAGCGGTCGGAATTGTTGTGCATGACCATGATTATGTACAGATTATGCATAGATTCCTTGTCTCTCTCTTTTTAAAAACAATTGCATTACTTGAGACATAGATGTGGTCCTTTGTTGAGTAAAAGGGCCTATTAGTCTAGTTCTGATCTCAATTTATGTTTTGCTGGTGTCTTAACAGTGTTAGAACGGATTTTTGCTAGGAATTTTTGTCTCTCTCTGTCTCTCTCGAGCTATGTTTTGCCGATGTCTTCAGGATATTAGAGCTGATAACTGATTTTTCCTCGGCATGCCGAGCACCCTAACCTCTCTGCCTCCCTCCACATGCGGTGAGCCCGTGAAATGGTGACCGCTTGAACTAAAACAAACTCCTACCGTGACAAAAGCGAAAAAGGACCGCCATCGTGCAACCATGATTACAGCTGCTAAGGTGCATTATAGCTGGAGCATTTTCGCAACGCCTTTCAGATACAGTAGCGCGAGTCATATGTCGGAGAAAGTGATTTACAATGTCACGGCGGTTTGTCGTGAATCGAATTTCAAAGTGCAATCATCGCGCGCGTTACAACGTTGTATCTTTGGAAATTTCCCATTTCATCGGTGTGTTGTTGTTGTGTTGTGTGTTCAGAGAACATCCCTCCCAAGCATATGCCCGATATATTCCCTCCCTTTATGTGGTTCCATCACCTTTTTCACTTTCCATTTCCCTGAGGTCCCCAGTTCGAGTAGGACATCATGGAAACTACCCTGTACTGAAGGCATTGAGGAGCGCGCGACCTTTCGCTTTCTCGTTTGCTTTGCCGGACTTTCCACGGGAAGTGGAGACCACGCAGCAACTAATGAAGCGAAAGACTACCCGACGTTAACCTTGTTCGACCAGTCAAACGCACGTGACTCGGCCATCGATCCGCGAGTCAAGACCACGAGTGGTCACCTAATCTAATTCTCGGATTGCTAATCTTCCTTCCACCACCGCTCACCATCTTTTGACCAAAAATCCCGCCTCGACTCCGGGTCCGTGGACCGAAAATAGTCATGATCGTTAGTTGCGTGGGACCGACGTGATTAGCGGTCGTGATAGGCTTGGATTCGTGGGACCCGGATCCGGACAAGCATTTGCCCTCGATTGCTTTCATCTTGTGATATTTTTCTCAATTTCCTGGTCGTGATTGGCCAGGAAATTTCGCTATGATTGCAGCCGTATCGGTTGGTGCGGTCAACCATGACTAAATCAAATCAGAGGGTTTCAATTATTTGATACAGCGTATCAAATAATCAATTTAGTGTTAGATGTCCAGTGGCTGAAGCTTAAGCTCCTCTTCATCTAACCATTTGAATAAGGGAGACAACTATTCATTAAAATTTTAAAAAAAATATTTTCTGTTTTAATTGTTTAACAAGTCTTTTGGGATATTTTTAACAAAATTATTAATATTATGTCCCCATCGCAAATTAGAAATTCTTTTCCTATGCGGAAAATGATTTCAAGTGCCTGCTGCAAGAAATGCTACATTCGTTTGGTCTTCCAAGTCAAAATGCGATAATTTAAAAAAAAAAAAAAAATCATAGCTTTTTCTTCATGCATAATAGGACAAACGCGATAATAACAGACAAGTGTAATGGAAATTCGAATAATCATTGCCACAATACAGTCGAGCATGACCACGGCAACGGGAGAACCCGCACTCTACCGGACCACCACTCGCGCTAGGGTGGCAACTATAATGGCGATGGCGGCGTCAAGCTGCGACAGGCCCACACGACCGGTAACAACGGCAGTGCATAGGAAGGAAGAAAAAAGAGGAAGAGGGACAAGGAAAAAGATAAAAAAAGGTTTCTCAGCTTATTGGCAAAAGAAATGACCATTTGGTTCAAGTCATATTAAAAAAAAATGCGTGACGAGGACAGCACGAAGTCCATTTGTAAAAATTTGAAAAGAAGAAAAAAAATTAAACAAAGTTCCAACCACCAGACTGCACGATGAGAAAAAGGTCCCCATCATCTCTGTCATGTCTCTCTGATTTATCATTCAATACAATCATACTCTACGAGTCGTTTCACAAGACAGACAAAAGCGGTCGTACATCCAGCTGAAAGTTCTAGGTAGCCTCCGGTAAATCCCACGCACGTTCCTCCTCTCCGTTCCTTTCACGAAAAATAATTTTTAAGAAAATATTTTTCAAATTTTTCAAATGTTCGTTTTACGAAAAATAAACTAATCAAGGAAAATATTTTTCATCATAAAAAAAAATAACCTTTAAAAATAAGAAAAATGTCTTTCACATTTCAAAAATGGAAAACATTTTTCAAAACTTCTTCCACCTTGTTTCTTTTCACCAACACATTTTCGTTTTATTTTTATGCTTTCTTTTTCTTTTTAAAAATCGAGTTTAAATTTTTCTTTTCTTTTCTTTCTTTCCATTTCATCTTCCTCCCTGGCCGCGAGCCTCGCCCAAGCCAGCGAGGCTCGCCTAGCCCGATCTCGGGCGGCCGAGCTCGCCCAAGCCCGGCAAGCTCGAGCCTCGCCCGGATCGAGCGAGGCGAGCCCCGCCGGCCCGGAGCGAAGATCCGGCGAGCTAGGCGAAGCTCGAGTGAGATTAGCCAAGCCTAGAGCTCGCCGTCTCTCGGCGACCGTGTCTTGGTCGGTCGTCGGGCAGCCGGCCATCATCAGGGCTGCGGCGGCGGAGGAAGGAGGAAGGAGGAGGAAGGAAAAGAAAAGAAAGAAAAAAAATAAATAATAAATAAAAATTTCGATTTTTAATTATTTTTAAAAATATATATATAAAAATAAAATCATTTTTTTGGTCGATTAAAAATATTAAAATTCAATTCTTTGATAATTTTTCCCAAACAATTAAATTAGCTAATGAACGGTGAAAAATATTTTCCACTCAAAGTTTAGGTTTCAACTGAATACCGGAAAATATAGTCATTTTTCCCAAAAAATGATTTCTCAAAAATATTTTCCGAAAACGTGATATTTTCTGCGAAACGAACGGACCCTAAGGTGCATAGAAATCTAGAAATTTTATTATATTCTATCTATTATTTGACAAATCACAATAATAAAACTGAGTATTTTTACATCTCATCATATTCATTTATATAAATAAAAATAGTAAAAATTTCTCGCAACACTCTTATCTAATTCATTTTTATGTCCTTATTTTTTATTATTTTTCCCTCTTTATATTTTTTTTTTCTCGTTCGATCATTCTCTAATTGAATTATATTAAATAATAAACTATACTAATATACCTAAAATATAAATAAATATTAATGCATATTTATATATTGAATTTATAGAAACAAATTTAAATATATAAATAAAATTAAGAATAAATAAAAATGAAAGTCTTGTTATTTTGAATTTTTATGCTAGAATTCAAATATTATTGGGAAAAAATTGCCAAAAACCTCAAACTTTGTCCACTAACAAATTTAACCAAACTTTTTTTTTAGAGAAAAATTATAAACTTTGTCAACTATGATACATTTACTTCAAAAAAATTCCGTGATATAAAAAAACCTTAAACTTATACCTACGTGACACATTTACCTTAAACTATAGAGCATTTTCGTCTTTTATTTTTATTTTTTCTTTTCTTTTATTTTCTTTTTTCTTCTTCTCGCTTCCCTTCGCTGTGGCTAATGAAGGGAAGCCAGACTCAAGCAAGGGCGGCCCCACCAAATCCAAGGGCTGCCCTCGCCCGAGTCTCGCTTGCCTCCGCCATGGCTAGCAGAGGGAAGAGAGGAGAAGAAAAAAGAAAAAAAGAAAGAAAAGGAAAAGGAAAAATAGAAAAAGGAAAAAAAAAAAAAGATGAAAATACTATTGGTTATAGAGTTTTGGGTAATTGTGTCACATTTAGCAAAATTTAGAATTTCTTGTGTCACAAAAAAAAATTGAGATAAATTTATCACTCTAGGCAAAGTTTGGGATTTTTGATAGCTTTTTCCTAATATTATTTTAATTTTATTATTTTAAGAGGTTTTATTCGAGATAAATAAATTTAATATTATGAATATTAAATATCTTATCTACCTTTATCCCATCTCTTTTATAGGATAATTTTATTTGGATATTATTCTTTTATATCCAATTTTATCCTCTCTTGAGCAAAAACCAGTCACTTGATCGGATAATAAATTTTATCCTAACTACCAAACATAGCCCGATATTCTCTACAATTGGCCCAAATCACATTCTTGCAAGTATACTTTACACTGCAAGCTGAGCTTAACACAATTTTCTTCAATTCCATAATCAAATGCTATCTAAGACTTTCTAAGATTCAGCATTAAATCGACCAAGTTCTGATTCATGGCTTCTTCGTTCATTCACAAGTTACAGCTACATAAATAAAACCGGACAGAAAATCCTTTGGAAATATATTGCTGAGAGAAAGGAGTTCCGCGCATGCACATTGCATGGGTACTAAGCTATTTATTTACATCGAAGCAATCTAATTTCTATGGACCAAATCAAAAGAGGGAGCCGCGATGACATTGAGGCAACAGCCCCTGCCATGTAATCTTACCAGAATAAGGACAGCATTCCAGCAGTTGATTGATGGGTGTCTCGCATCTTCTCATTCAATATGAATTTTTGACAACTACATGGAGTAACTGAGATAGAACTCAGAACAGCAGCCATAGCACTGCATCTGGAGCTTCACTGAAAATTTTAGTCAGTAATTTGAATCCGTCCTCATATTGGGGGTTTCTCTTTTCTTCAACCCATCCCGAAAATGATGAAACTCAACATTAGTTCAAGATCAGCATTAAGTATGCTTGACACACTCCACCTGCAGCGTAAGATCGTTAATTCCAACATCATGCAGCATGCGGGAAACTTGTGCTTTTGCAGAAGCCTTGTCAGATTCCGTCTCAACATGAAGATGGATCGTTCCCACTACCTCAGTATTCGTAAAGCTCCACGCATGGAAATGTGGAATGCCCCTCACCTGCTTTATCTTTGTGACATTGTTTAGAGCATTAAATAGATCCTGTTCGTGAGCCCTAGGCACCCTTTGGAGCAATACCTCTGCCGAGTTCCTGAGCAACGGGATGACTGATGACACAATTAAAATGGAAATAAATATGGAGCTGGCAGGATCTGCAACAAGCCATCCCTTGTACTTTATCAACAGAGTCGATACAACGACTCCAACACTTCCCATTGTATCTGCTAGAACGTGCAAGAATATCCCTTCCATGTTGTGGTCAATGTGATGGTGACTGTGCTTTTTTGCTTCGCCTTCACTTGAAGGTAGATTTCTCTGGTGGATTTGACTAATGGATGAACTGTGCCCATGAGCGTGTGGGGCTGCTGTCTGAGTAGGCAGACATCCATCTGCATGACCTTCAGTGGAGTGATGATGTGTGAAGACCGGCTCATGATGATGATGGTCATGACCATGACCATGAGCATGGTCATTGTGATGAGCATGATCACAACCATGAGAACCTTCACTATGATTGTCAGCATGGTCATGACCATGACAACTAGAGCTCCCCAGAGTAGGATAAGCAACTTTAGCATTGCCATTGCTGTGTTGATCAGAATGATGGTGACCATGCTGATTATGATGACCAGAACAAGATTTTTCATGGCAATCATGCTCGACAGAAATACATTTCTGATCCTCAATGTGGCAGTCATGGTCATGTTGGTGTTGGGAATGGGAATGGGAATGGGAACCGGAGTGGGAAGGCGACTGAGAGCAGGATCCACCATGTGCATGATGATGCTCTTCATGGAAGAATATCAACCCAATCACATTGACCAGAAGCCCGCCAATGGACACGGTTAACAAACTGTTGGTCGAGATCTCCTGAGGGTCCAAAATTCTTTCAATAGACTCTAATACAATAAGTGCTCCAACCAACACCAGAAAAACTGCATTAACATACCCAGAGAGAACCTCAAATCTGCCACGACCATAATTGAACTGACCATTAGCAGGCAAGCGAGATATATACGAAGCATAAAGGCCTATAGCCAGAGCAGCACAGTCAAACAACATGTGGCATGCATCTGATATCAAGCCAAGACTGTTGCTCATGAACCCAACTACGAACTCAACAACCATGTAGCCAGCGTTGATCAAGAGGAAAAGCGCAATCTTGCGAGACTTCCTTTCGCTCAAAATGTGACGGATGGGCTTTATGATCGAGGTAGTAAATGGCTCCGACGATTCCAAACCCAATTCGGCATAACTCGAGTAAACAGGATCCAGCTCCGCAACAGCAACATAAAGAAGTATCCCACAAAGCAATAATCCCCAAAGCGAGAGCTCAGGGAAGTAAAACAACTCCAAAACCACCGTGCAGGCGAACGTAACCAAAAATTCCCTCCGAAAATCTTTAGAGCTAACGAACTTCTCATCACTGCAATTCTCACTCAACAGCACTCCAAAAACAACAGTATTAGCTAGAGGCCAACCTAAACTAGTAACCGAAATACTATCTCCTTCGTGCTCAAAGACGAGAATGCTAATAACAGCAGGAACAAGGAGCACAATAGATGTATAGAGCAGCGAAATCAATCTAACCCGTTTCTGCCCCAGCTCTTGCAGCACTCCCCGATTCATCGACACGCGCTCGTAACACCCCAAAAATCCGGACAAGAACGGCAACAGCATCGGCCATATCCTCAAACAATTCTCTCTAGGCAATACCAAGAACCTCCATTTATCAACAGAAGAGGACGATCCGGAAAAGGGGAAACACATGTTCCGGTCCCAACTTAGAGCCAAAAGAAACAATCCCAGAAACAATGCAATAAACCCGCGAACCCGGGAGGATCGATTCTTACCCAGATAGCCGGAATCCCTAATCCTCCCCTCGGCGAGGAACCGGGCAGCGACGTTGCCGGACAATTCAGCGAGGATCATGGCCGCGGCGCCGCAGTACCTGAGGGCCTGGAATCGGAGGAGGAACACGACGGCCAGGAGGACAGATTTCGCGGCGAGGACCTTGTTCTGCGAGGGGGAGAGGGAGGTCAGGACGAGGAGGGGCTGGCTCTGGAGCCTGGACTGGAGGGCGAAGGGATTTGGAGGAGGAGGAAGGGGAGAGGAGGGCGAAGGAGAGGGAGAGGAGGAAGGAGAGGAGAGAGACGAGGAAGGAGAAGGGGAAGAGCGAGAAGGAGGGCGGGGAGGAGCGGAGGAAGGGGAGGAGGGAGTAGAGGGATCGGAGGGAGAAGAGGAGGAGGAGGAGGAAGGAGAGGGAGGATCTACCGCCGCCGCCGCCGGCCGGCGGAGGAGGGGTGAGGAGAGGGAGACCGCGCGACTTCGACGGCGTCGCGGTCGGCGTCGACGGGGAAGGAGAAGGGAGGGTAGGGCCTCGAGGTAGCCGCGGCGGCGCGCGGCTGGACGGAGATCGGGCGAGGGCGGTGGTGGCGGTGGTGGTGGCCGTGGTCTTCCATGGCGACGGCCGGCGGCTGGGGGAGTCGCGGCGGTTAGATGCGGGAAGATGCGGGACGGTGATGAAGACGACGGCGCTGGACTTGCGTTTGCAACGCGACGTCTCCTAAGCTCAGTCAAGTAAAGGAGAGAAGACCATTAAAAATCATTTTCATAAAATAAAGAAATAAATAACACAAAATTCAGACCTTTGACTCCATTTGTTTTCTTTTTTTTTTTTTGGTCAAAGTTAACATTTATTTCTACACGGCTAAAAAAGATATGTTTTTTATAAATTATTATCGGTCGACTGTGGATGTAAAAAAAATACGATGAGTGACGTGCGTATTTGAAATCAGCTTTTTTAACCAAATCTTTTTATAATTAACCATTGAATGATCAAGATAATATATTTTTTGTACCGATGATGAACCTAATAAAAATCATATTTCTTTACTAGTAATCCACGCAATAACTAGAATGACAAGCGTAGTGTAAAGAAACCGTCACAAAAAACGTTAAATCGAATGGTTTTAGACAATTGATAAATTATATTTGTATATTTGAAATTTTCAAGATGGACCTTTGTGCTGGATTTGAATTTTGGTTTTCTAAGCATCATATCTAGATGGATGATTATTGATCCTGCTTGTCTTTAAAATTTTACTTGAAAGAGTTGATAGCCTCACACAATTATAGAACTTCAATTTTTAGATGGAAAAATTTGTACTCTTCTATGAACAAGTGTCAAATAGGTAACAAAATCTTCAAATCTATTGATCTTAGTGAATGTACATGCACATCCTGTCTACATTCGTCGATAAGGCTTTGTATAATAATTAACATAGCTCAGATATAACACATGCCACATTGGACCAAATGTCGTGTAAGAATACATGATTAAATTCATTAACTTATAAATTACCTAATTAAGTCTTTAAACTTGTATAATTATTCGAGTCTAGTTCTACGGTCTACCATCTCCAAATCCGGTTATTTGGAGTTGCATGTTCATCAAAGTCGACAAGCCCTAATGTGAGAAAAGCTTTTTCTCATCTTGGGCCATCAGCTAATGCATACAACTCAAAAAAATACAGAATAAAAATTACCATCAGACGTCAAGCACTGATATTTCTCGACACAAACAACGGAAAAATCAAGCTTTCCCCATCAAACTCCTGTTTGCTCCGACAGACACATTGTCTTTAACAAACCAAAATTGAGGTCAAAGAAACTTAATCACGATAATCATGTAAGTTTAAGGACTTGATTAGAAAATAAATTTGATCATGGATGAAGCAACTTGTGTTAGGCCCGGCTAAGCCACGAGGGACAAAGGACTTTCAAGGCGAACTTGGGTGAGGGCATTTGATGAGGAAGTCCGACCAACCCGAATATCATATTTTGAAAAATCGAGTCGACTTAAATAAAAATCTTCCGCCCAACCCAATAATCGCCTACGTTAGACAAATAAGGGTGTTTCCATCTAAGAGGGCCACCTGTAATAATATCTCATCAATGTGAGTGTTGTACCAAGTCGTGTTCTTTATTTTAACATCTTGGTACTTGGATGCCTCATACTCTTAGCTCTCACCCAAATTTTTCTTCGTGAATGAGAGAGAACGTGGGAGGTGACATTATAAGGTCTTTCATTCCAAGGTGGATCGTCCCGTCCAACTCTTCTCATATGAGTCTTTTTAACTATCTCCTCAAATTTTTCTTTTTTTTTTATTGGTTCTACTCTATTCCTATTCGAACTCTCTCTCTTAGACTTTCGCCCTACCTCCTTGCAAGGTGTGGGAGTCGAAATCCACTCCTAAAACTAATTCGTCCCCACCCCAACTCCCTGCCCCGCCTCCTCCTTTCATGTTGGAAATGTGGCTACCGGGTAAACCACCGTGATTAACTATCTCCTCAGGTTCGAAAAGGCTTAAATTGAAAAAAAAAAAGAAAAAAAAAAAGAAAGTGGGCAAATTTAGTAATTAGAAATGAAATCATTTACCCATTGAGAAAAAAAAAAAAAAAAAGACATCCTCTTCCTATAAAAAACGGGAAAATCCGAGGAAAAAAAAAGAAAAGAAAAGGAGAAAAGGACAGGCATGGGGAAAGTAGAGGAGAGAGAGAGAGAGAACGCGGTTAGTTTGTCCTTTTGCCAAGAATCTTCAACCATTTCTAATCCTCTGTCTCCCTTTCTCTCTCTCTCTCTCTCTCCTCCTCCCTTTCCCTTTTTCTTCCACCTCCTGCGCTTTGCTTCTCTTTCTCTCTTTTACTTTTGGAATTCCTGTTGACGCCAAAATCAAACATTGGCAGCAACGGGTCCGAAGCTGCAACGCCTTTGTCGGGTCGGTATCATTCCTCCCCCTCCTCCTCCTCCTCCTCCTCCTCCTCTTTCCTCGATCTTTCTCGGGTGGGTGTTCGATCTCTCTCTCATTTCATCTGGGTTCCGTACAACGTCCATCGAAACGTGCGGGCGTGTGTGGGCTCTGCTGCTGCTCTTTTGAATCGTTCGTGGTATTGGGTTTCTTCTTCTTTACGCGTCGGTCCGCGTCTGAATTCGGGCGGTGATGTGTTTAGGTAGAACCTGCGTGCGCTTGTGATTTTCTTGTTTCCAGATCGTGGTGTTTTTCGTGTTCATTTTGGGATTTATCCCTTTTCCGCAAAGTTGAGCGCGGTTGTCGCTTTTTATGATTTGTGGGTTCTTTTTTGTTTTCCCCCCTATTTTCGAGGTGATGTGCGAATTTTTGAAGCTGGGTTTGATGTTTGTTTGGGATCCTTCCGATTGTTGTCTGTGAACTTTGGTGAGCTTTATGATGTGCATCTTGCCTTCTTGGAATTGAAAGCAGAAAACTTTTTCTTTTGGAGGTGGTGGGTAAGTAGATTGAAAGCAAAACGTTGACTCTGGTCCTCTGTGTTTTGTTGAAGAGCAAGTCTGAGATTAACCCTTCTCTTCAGTTGAAGGATGATTTTCGTCCCCCCTACTGTATTTGTGAACGTTTCCTTCGAGCTACAGAGTTGAAGATGGACCCAATTGGAGTTCGGAAGGTAATCGATGGGGTTTGCTGAGTGATTTGGGATTTATCAGACCTTGGAGTGTTTCTTCTTTTTTTTCCCTGGTTTGTGCATGTTTAGAGGACATTTTGATGTTTGGATGTCACAAAATCATTGTCTGTGAGCAAGATCTGTCATGGTTTTGGAAAACGTGCAGTCTCTGTAGACTTGGGCTGCATATTGACTCGTCTAATTATTTTTAGCCCATGATGGTTGTTAATTTTACTGCTTTGGGCATGGCAGAACTGAAGGGGGAACAGGGAGACAAGATGGAGGAAGTAATGGGAGCAAGATATTGGTGTTACCAGTGCTCACGAATGGTGAGTCCCATTCTGGAAGCAGAGATCAAGTGCCCGTACTGTGAAAGCGGTTTTATTGAAGAGATGAACTCCACCGTGAGGGATTCACAGGACTCTTCTGATGGTGACTTTGGGTCAGACCGCGCGCTCTCTCTTTGGGCACCGATTTTGCTTGGGATGATGGGGAATGGCCGTCGAAGGCGTAGGTTGAGACGCTTCGGGTTTGAAGATGAAGAGGATGATACCGAGGAGGGTGAGTCACGTCATGGTGGTGACATGGAATTGGATCGGGAAATTGAATCCATAATTCGTAGGAGGAGGAGAAGCTCAGCCACTATTTTGCGATTGTTGCGAGATGCTAGAGCTGGAATTGCATCTGAATCAGAATTTGCAGATGTTGCTAGAGACAGAGATGGAGATAGGGACAGGCATAGGGAAAGAGAGCGTGTGATCTTGATAAATCCATTTAATCAAACTATAGTCCTTCAGGGTTCATCAGATTATTCGGGCCAGAACTCAAACCTAATTGGCTCACTGGGTGATTATTTCGTCGGCCCCGGTTTGGATTTGCTCTTGCAACATTTGGCAGAAAACGATCCCAATGGACACGGTACTCCACCCGCCAGAAAGGAGGCCATTGAAGCTATGCCAACTGTGAAGATGATGGAGAATGTGCAGTGTTCAGTATGCTTGGATGATCTCCAGCTTGGAGCAGAAGCGAAAGAGATGCCATGTAAGCATAAGTTTCATAGTGGCTGTATCTTGCCTTGGCTTGACCTCCATAGTTCTTGCCCGGTTTGCCGGTTTCAGTTGCCTATTGATGAATCAAAGAGTGATGCTGATGGGTCCAGGAACGGAAATGACACAGGTGAGAGGGAGCGGGAGAGGGAGAGGGAGAGGGAGAGGGAGCAGGAGAGGGAGGGGGAGAGGGAGAGTGCTCAGGGAAGTGGTGAAGAAGGAGAAGGGAACCAGAGAAATGAAAATGGCAGGAGGTTTCCATTCTGGCCTTTCACTAGTTGGTTTTCTTCCAACTCTGGATCACATTCTGGGGGAGGAAATTCTACCTCATCGCCATCGGGTTCATCATCAAACGGACGTGAAGATGCTTCGTCTTAAACTGGTGAGAATTAAGAACAATTCTTACTAGTTCTGGTATTTTCTTCCTTGGCTTGTTGCTGTCGAAATCTTACATTTCGCCTGTACAGAGTATTGTACTTGTTTATGTCGAATTTTCCAACAAGATATTGCTATTTTTTTTTCCCATTTGTTGGAGATTTGTATTTTCTTTTATGCTTTACAAAGCAGAAACGAGAAGGATTTACACATCCTTATGTGATGATAAAACAGCTATTGCAACTGCGACTGGCATCGCTGTCAATCTGCTACCCCTTTTTGTATTCAAATATATGATGCTTAAAGGGGGTCCTTGTTAACCTCTTCAATGATAGAAACTGAAATTATGTTGGGGAAAGTTGGTGCGCTCGGGGAGAACTCGGTACGAGCCACTGATCATAAGATGAGAAAAGCTTGTTGAAGTTATGCCGGCATGTGGGTGGGGTGGCAGCTTTCAGTGTTCCAATGAAGAAGAGAAGAAGAGAAGATGAGACCCTTCGACAGAGCTGGAGGTTGAAGAACAGGTTGACATAACCCGATCTTACAGAAGGCAAAGGCAATGAGCATCTGTAGCAGACAAAGATTCGTGCAAAAGCTGGATCTTTTCACTGCAATGTCTCTTTTGATTGCAATTGTTCCGAAGCTTGTCTTACTTACTAGATCGAAGCACCCTCTCGGGAGCGGTATCATGAGGTGTGAACATCGTATAACGGGGAATTTGGCCAGAGTTCCTGCTTGTAATTTTCGATCAGTTAATGAAATTCCCTTGTCATGAAACCGTGACCCAAATACAGGGAGACGACATTGTGTGTATGAGCCGGACCTTCTGCTTATGAAGGCATTAGTCAAGATAGGTTTTCGATTGTCAACCCCCTACGCTCCGATAGATTTCTCAGACACGGCTTTTTTATTCAAGCGGGACCGCCTACTCTTGAAAATAAACAATACTACACATCCTGCCTAGGCCTGCCCATGCGAAGCACAATGGTCAGCACGATTCTCGACGCTCCCTTATTGCAGGGAATCCGCGACGTGTTCGTGGGGTTTGGATGTTATAATGCTTGTTTGGATTGGTTTGAGCTGGGAGGAGTGGAACCACATCATTTGAGGGTGGACCAAAAGCCATGACTTTAAACGAACGTTTTTTTCCCAGAAACTGCTCCCCCCATGTGGTATCTGACTCTTTCCCATGTACTTTTTCCACACGAGAGAAGTGCGTCGAATCTTTCATGTGATCCACGACTCGTTTTCTTCTTTCTTGGGCCTGTCGTGTCTGACGATCAGAAGCGGACGACGTCAACTGCCTTCCTCGTCGTTTCTTCATGGAAATTATCAAATTGACGTGGACTTGAAGGCTGCATCATCACCAAACGCAACACATCATGCACCGCTGATTGATTTTCTAAATTATTTCGGGAACGACTACGCCCGGTCTGGCCGAGACATCGATGCCCGTACTGGACAGCAACGCAAGTCGCTTGTCCCTCTCTCCAGATCTTGCTTGATTGGTTGATCATTGCAAAGCTTTAGGGGAGATGCATTTAATTCCATGTGATGGTAAATATCGCATTGATAAGATTTAAGACCGATCCCAAGCTTATATCAAAGTCTCTCCTAAGATTTGAACAATTAAAGAGCCAGAGATTGTTCTTTTTCTTCTGTTTAAAGACAGTGGCTCGATTGTAAATGCTCGACCAACTTTTTCTCTTACACGGGCAGGCTCTAAATGAGATCTTGCGGTCGACATTTTAAGTTTTCTCATCAGTGTGGCATCTTTTTTCATCTAAAAACCCAAAATCAATTTAACAAAATTCATCTTCACTTCAAAGAAATCGATCTATCACTTAGGTGAAACTTTACATACTAAAATTACGTCATTTTAGATGACCCGCAGCATACAGGGCTAAGAACACTATACTAAACACTGCCGACAACGCAAACACTATAGGCATGGCCATATTATATCGCAGCACAATAAAGCATGAGAAACAGTAACACGAGCACCAAAGTAAAGCGACACTAAATGGAATCTTAGTAATATCAAAAGAGAACAGTTGACAAACATTAGGATCCCATGTTCTTCACCGAATAGATGGACCCCATCTAAAGCATAGCAGAAAGCCTCCAAATAATTCATTTTCACAAGTCTGAGCATCTCTATGTGTTTCACCATGCCATTTCAAGGTTATGATACCCTCAATTAGAAATTACAGAAAGCATTATAGATTCGTATCTCAAGATATTCCAGAGTAAAAATCCTCTCTCAAAAATTGCAAGAAAAATGCAAAATTGAACATCACCACCAGACCTCCACATTATTTCACAACCAAGATCTTGATCACTGAAGCATTTCCAACGCGATGTAGAGCCACCACGGAATCTCCATTTCTGCAGAGTCCTTTACCCTTAGCGACCTGAAGTGCAAACTCAATGGCTTCTTCCGTGGTTTCTGCAGAAGAAGCCCTGGAAGATCCTGCGCATAAAACAGGCACCAACCCCCTGAATATAAGGCTATGCCTTGCTGGAGCCTCGTCGCTGCAAAACCAGTCAAATGAATCTGTTGTGATCTCAGGAACAACAACCGACAATATGGGTAAGCCGGGCCTGTACTTAGCCACCAGTTTTGCAGTACTTCCTCCTCTAGTAAGAACCAGTATAAGAGCTGCTTTAGCAGAGTTGGCCGTTCTAACAGCAGAAGAAGCCAGGCTCTCCAATGGGCTCATGGGAACTGGTGAGTGTTCCATTATCCGTTTAAAAACATCTCCATGGTTAAGAGTGCTCTCTGCTTCTATGCAAATTTTTGCCATGGTGCGAACTGCGAGCTCTGGATAAGCTCCTGCAGCCGTTTCACCACTTAGCATCACACAGTCGCTGCCATCAAGGACAGCATTAGCAACATCAGTAGCTTCCGCCCTCGTCGGCCGGGGTGATTTTATCATGGATTCAAGCATCTGTGTGGCTGTGACCACTGGTTTACCTTGAATGTTGCACTTGTAGATCATCACTTTCTGTGCAAGGAATATCTTCTCAATTGGGATTTCCATTCCAAGGTCACCACGAGCCACCATAAATGCATCAGAATTTGCAAGAATGTCATCGAAATTTGCAACACCTTCTTGATTCTCGACCTACCAAATGTCATTCACAAAAAGGGACCGACCAATATTTAGAATGGAAATCTTGACTAATCTTATAAATTGCAACTCATTGGCTGCTAGGATACACCAAACCCAAGGGAGAACTATAATGCCATACTTATACATATGAAAGAATCCAAATCTTCAGAAATGCATTTCTCTATCCACGTAATTGTCATTTAAAAATTTAATCACTTAATACACCATTCATACTAGCCCAAATAAGTATCTATTCTCCTAGTTGTCACTTTGTAAGTTTCTAAAGGAGAAAACAACTCAATGAATTGCTTCCTGATAAATGCATGTTAGCAGCAACTTTGACAACATAAGTCATTGATCCAGATAGAGGCACAGATTCATCATACCTTTGACATAAGAAGAATGTTCTTTGCATGCTTCCCAAGCAACTTCCGTACCTCCACGAGGTCTGAACCTTTCCTAACAAAGGAAAGAGCAATCATGTCAATCTTATTGGGAATGCCCCACTGCAAGATATCTTCTTTGTCTTTTTCGGTCAAAGTTGGGAGGTCCACGACAACACCAGGAAGATTCACATTCTTTCTCTCGCCGAGAACTGCAGAGTTCTCACAGCGACAATGAACTCGACCCTGTTCTTTGTCACAGGATAATACAGTAAATGAGATTGTCCCATCCGCACAAAGAATGACACTTCCGGGCTTTAGATCCTCAGCCAACTTTTTGTAGCTCATGCAAATCATACTCTCATCCCCCTTTATGCTATAGTCAGTAGATATCGTGATCTCATGGCCCTGCTTCAATTGGATGGGCTTAGCATCCTTCAGAAATCCAGTTCGAATCTCTGGCCCCTGCAGCATTGAATGTTAGCAATCAGAATTCCGATCATGTTTGTCTTAACTGAGAGCTATGCATTTAGATGATAGTAGTGACATTAGCATATGCAAAGAAAATACTAATGGGAGAGATAAACATGCCAACATCTCATGTAAATAGAAGTTGACAGAAAGGTGCATTTTGGATAATCTTCATGCTGGGATTCTTGTGGAGCTTCAAACAAGATACAGTGGAACACATCAAAATCAATAGCTTACTCAAACCGACACATATATACGGCTTCTAATCAGGTATAAAGAGAAATTGGTTTACTAAGGTAAACATCAAATTTCCAGCTAAAAACAGATATCAGCAAGACCGTATTCCGTACAAGAAATAGCATCCTGAAGAAATCGCATCTATGAATCCCAGCAAGATGCATTTTCCTATTTTCAAACATCACGGCTCAGTTTTACTCCCATGGAAAATGAAAAGTTCACAGATGTTGATCCTGTGTCATTCAATTGTTACACCAAGTAAATTCCATTCTCACAATTAACAATTTCTTCTAAAGCATGAAAGTAAGTAAGTTTGGCTGTACTTCTAAAAGTTCAACTGTTGGTTTCTTGGCTAAATAACATCTAAGTCACTTGTACTTTGAGCGAAGAAAAGCTTATTTGCCCATTTGCATGGCATTTTGTTTGGCTCACATATGATACTTATCTGACACCAATTAAGCTCCATGTTGGCAATATTAACAAAAAGGGAGATCTCTCTTTCTATCTCCCCAAAAAGAATTTCATTTATTGTGAGCATGCCTCGGTGTGTGTGTGTGTGTGTGTGGTCACCACGCATGTCAAATGAATCATGAGGAAACGTTTGCAATCAGCCACATGAGCAGACAAAACAAACGCTACTATCGTTTGTGGAAGAGCTTGCTTGCTTCATCTACCTAATATAAGAATAAGTGGACTTGAAATTGAATCACTTACAACACGAGAGCAAAATGCAAATGCTAGAGCATCAAACATTGCGGTGAAGAGATCTTCACCATAAATGGCTCCCTAATAAAATTCTTTCCAAAGCGCATTAATCGATGCGATTCAAAGAGTTTCCATTTGTAAAAGGAAACACTTTGCTGAAGTAGTCAAGAAAATATACCGAAGAAATAAATATTAAACCTGCAGAACAAGCTCGAATTGCAAACCTACGCTAAAAAATCATGGGGCCCATCAAGACAACAGTCATCACCTAGATTTTCCGACTGTAACCGCACACATAAATGCAAGATCGAATTTTAACATGAATCTTGGCCGGGCGAAATCGCGGAACTAGCGCACAAAGAAGGATCGGAGTCGCCGATCCGCCCCAACACGGACAACCACCCGCACACAGCACAACGAAATCGATCAACGCGCAACGAATCGTGCATACCCCAGCCATCGTCGACCCATCCAATCCATACCCAGACGCATATCAGAGCGGAAATTCAGGAACTCGAAACCCCAAACGACAGAGCGCGAAAGCCCGCGGCCGGGGGGCGGCGGCGTTACCTTGGTGTCGAGCATGACGGCGCAGAGGATGCCGGTGGTCTCCATGGCCTGGCGGAGGTTGTCGAGGGTCTCCTGGTGGTACTCGTGGGAGCCGTGGGAGAAGTTGAAGCGGGCGACGTTCATGCCGGCCCGCAGGAGCTTCTCGGTCATAGCCACGGACCGGGACGCCGGCCCCAGGGTGCACACGATCTTCGTCTTCGGCCTCGCCTCCCCCGCCCCTCCCACCGCGGCCCCTCCTCCGACGAATCCGTTGACCGGCACCATCTCCGCCCTCGAACGCCGCCGCGCCTTCCGATCACGAGCAGATGAGAGAGAAAGAGGAAGAGAGAGAGAGAGGGGTGGTTTGATTCGCTGTGGAGGAAAACCGGAGAAGGTGTTTGTTGAATTCACGCTAGCAGTCGACGGGGGACCTTAAAGGCGACGCCTTTTTTTTCTTGACCAGCAAGCCAATAGGGAAATTAGGGTTTTTTTTTTTTTTTTCTTTCTTTTCTTGTTTTGTTCCTTTTTTCTACATTTCAAATTAATGAAAATAAAGATGGAATCCATTCCTGTTCTTTTAGGTGCTCTTTTTCTTTTTTTTGCTTCATTTTTTTTTCTCATTATTTCTTGAAAGGTCGAATTTAAGTAAACCATCCCTTGGTTCACAATCCAGACACATTGCAATTATGATGATATAGTAGAGTGACGGAATGACCGGAATTGTGGTACGAAATAATGCACGTACCCGAAAAGTTTGCCTGATGTGACGACATTCGCTAAGTTGGAGACAGATTAGATGCTGTCGGAAGCTGGATGGCGCCATTCAACTGGAGAGGCGTGCAAGTTAGGGGTGAGCAATCTAGGGTGGGTAGGCTCTAAATTTAAAAGTTGAAGCCTATCTTGTTGAAACCAATTCTCGATTTTTGGAGTTTAGAAAATACTTTGTAGACTTTGAAACTGAATCAAATCAGCGAGAAAGTATCAATTCAGTTCAATTTCAGGATCCACCTTAGAGCGGTGCTCTCCTCTAATCAATTCTTATGAGAAACCCAAATATGGAGGTGCATACGAGCAAGTGAGTCCCACTATTAAATTACGTGGCTTCACGTGAGTTTCACATCATTCAATCGCCCAAATTTATTGGGCTCATGTACACTCTGATTTGTGCAGAGTATTGGTCCACGTTTTGTCCCTATGATAATATGGTGCAATACCTCCGTTAAAGTCCATCGATGAAAAGTAAATCGAAGTCAAGTCAAATGGTATCTAATGAATGAAAATCGAAGTTTCCATGATCTAAATTTTGGGGTCCAACGGTGGAGATTACTAAGTGGCTTTGAAACACTCATGAAGGATCATTAATTACACTTTGGAAATATTGATATTTTTATTTAAAGTACGTGAATTTTTCAAAAGGCCTTATTACTCAATTTCCAAAATATATTCGACACACAATTATTCTCAGTGATCTTAAGGCGGTGTGGTTAGGACACTCGTTGATAAGATCCTTATATTTCTACCTATGTCATGCGTACCCGTTGCCTAAATTACACAAAAAGTTATATGACGATTCTGTCAACATAAGAGAAAATACCTAGAACATCTAATTAGAGTTATCAGAAATAAATCCCTTTTCCATTTCTTCCTCGCATGCTGTACACAAGTGGTTGTTCACGTTTTTTTTTTTATTTTTTTCCTACACAAGTGGTTGTCCACGTATTTTATTTTTTTTCCTAGAATGATATTATGGACTATAAAGCCATAGCCAGGAGATAAAGAATGCAAGAAAAGCTCGTGAATGCATGACAACACGAAAGCCACATACCAAAGTCAGAACATGGAATGCGGATCCACTAAACTGAAAGGGACAACACCCCCAGTTCGTCATCAATGGAGCCCCAACTTTTGTTTAATTGCCGTCGGTGTTGGTGACCCCTGGATAAGCACGAGAGGCACAGCACGCACGGCCACGGGCATGCCCGGTTCGGGGACCCGGGTCCGGCGAATCCGGCGAATCATAGCCGTTGATATTGTGGATCCCACGTGGGTCTAACCCGAGTCCGGCGAATTCAGCATATCACAGCCGCTAACACCGTGTGAATCCCACGTGGCGGCGAGGTCGGGTCGAGACAAGTATTTTCCCGGTTCATTCGGGTCCTTTGATCCTTTGTGTCCGCGAGGAGGAACACCCACAATTGTTTGAAAGTTGCACGCTCTAAAATTGGCTCTTGGAGAGTGTAATGGGTCGGGTCCTCTCCTCGAATTTCATTGACCTCTCGTCTATTAACTTACTTCATGTTCTGCAGTTTTAAGAAAGCCGCCGTCAGTTGACCATTTTCGTGCATGATGTACGAAAGTCTGTCAAGAAAACTGCTCGCGCCGCCCGCAGTTCGAACGTTCTCCGCCGTTCTGTAGCCCACGCTACAGTTGGTAGGGTTGATGGGGTTATGAGGAACTATAGAATCGGTTAAGACTCGACGACTGCCATTGTTCTCGACTATAGAATCGGTTCAGAAGGAGAGACGACAGGACCGTCGTGACCAGGTAAAAGTTTTAAGATCAACGCGCAGAATGAACTTCAGCATTCTAGCTCTTGGAGTAAGAAAGGAGACGATGCAAAGAAAACAATATGCAGCTGAGAGTCGGAATGAAGAATCGCCTGTTCATGGATTCCCTACGGGGCTGCGCAGGCACCGCATGGTCAACAGGGCAGGGCATTTGTTTTACCCTTACCCGGACCTACCCCCAGACACCAGTTTGTACTTGTCGTGTGCACAATGGTTTGATCGTTTTGACAAAACTATAAGCGACAGGCTTCGCGATATACAGCAAAAGTCGTCACCATTTTCATCTGCTGTGAATTACCTATTGTGTCTTCTGCACAATCTAACATTCAAACTAGTAAACCGCAGTTAGGCATCTGAAAAGCCCGATATTGATCTACAAAAGAGCTGTACACAGTCAAAAGAAAAACCATGTTCAGAGCTGTATACATTCCCATAGGGCCCTCTTATCTGTAACATGAAAATCCTTCTCATGCTGCGGTCATGTCGAAAGCTTCCTGTTCTGATCCCGCCATTTACCCATTTGACAGCTCTGGTAATCAACGTGCTCCTGAGAATGCTAAAGATTCCAGCCTGGTAACCACAACGAAGCTCAACTGAAGAAGGCTGCACAAGTCACTCCTTTACTAGATGTTACATGTAAGCCTCTTATGAACAAGGTGGAAGAAACTTGCACATGTCACTCCTTTACTAAATGTTACGTGTAAACCTCTTATGAACAAAGTGGGTAGTACAGGCTCGATAAGTCAGCATCCGAAAGGAATCTCCGACTCATTGATTCTGTCCATTTATTATAGTTCGTCATGGCCTTCCATCAGTTCTCTGCTCATTGTGTCTAGCTTATCTTTAAGTTCCTGTAGCATGTCATTGGAAAAATTTTATGCTACCATAAGAAACTACTTTAATTAAGAGGTGACTTTGAAACAGTGGAGACACGACAGAATCAGTACCTTCAGTTTATCTTCTTTACAAAGAGCTGGAGTGGATAGCATTGCTTCATATCTGTCACAGAAAAACCAGATTTTACACAAGAAAGAGACATACAATTACACAGAGGCAGTAATAGGAAAGAAATCCTTACTCGCAACGACTTGGTTCATCTACATCAGCAACCTCATTTTTCAGCCCACATCTCAGCTTCACCTGTAAACATGCAATAGCAGAAATCATAACAGCAATACATACTGCCACCTATCTCTCTCAGAGGCTGGCAACTCCGGACGCGTGATGATCAACTGAAATCGGCCTCATCTCAAAATTAAGGAAATTGAGCAAGCCTTGCAAAACAGCCAATATACAAGATATTTGATCCCATAATACTTCTGTCAACCATGTCTATGACAAACTCTAAAGCATCAACAAAAGTACCTTCATACTTCTGTCAGGACCATTCCAGCAATTGTCACCGGCTGAGAAGACCATGACTCTGTAACTGTCGTCAAATTTGTCCCACTTCCTAGAAACCGCACATGATAACCATCATACAGTATTATGAAAATAAAATCCTTAGTGCAATGGAGACTGTCACGGGCGAAAAAAGAAAACCTAGAATGACTAAATAATTATCCAAGGTGCAGGGTTTGAAATCTGTTTGCAAACATGTGCAACATAATCAGCTGAGAAGCACTAAAGAATATCCTCATGGTAATTCTATCAGTCAATGAGACCACAGATAAATTGCATGGACTTCGAGGGATGTTCCCTCTAAAGATGACAGATATCAATAAGGAATGGTTCAATTCATCTAATGCCAACGTTATGTCTTATTAAGAAGAAGACTACAATAATTTACAATTCAAATGCCTACAAAATTGTACATCTACAGTCTGGTTCGGTCATCTTATCATGGTGAAGTAAATTTTTCCTAAATATCTCAGGGACAAAAAAATTATTGGTGCTACGTGAGCATTAATTCATACATGCGGGCATTTTGGCATCTGCCAAGACGAAATAGCCCTGAGCTATTTTTTCTATTTGCATTTATGGCCTAAGGTTCGTTGGTTTAATTCATGATGGAAAAGGTCAGTACAGCCAAGTTCTATTAGAGTAATTTGCTAGCTACTTGTAGATAGACAACAAATTCATTTGCGTTAAAAACAAAGCTAACCTATGTTTGATCCATTGATAATTGACTAGACTGAGATTTTAAGATGCATTCCTTGAACCAATCATTAATCAAGATTTCTCGGCAATCTCTCTATTAAGTTGAAGAAAATTGGTGCCCCTATAAAGATGATGCAAGGAAAGTAATTCTCAGCACAACACATATAAGTAAACTAGCAACTCTCCTAACGTAAGAATAGCAATTGCGTAGATCAAAATATCATGACAAGTAACATTAAAAACATACCCCAAGCGAGTTGTAGAGCGCCCTTCCTGCTGGGAAGCTTCTTTAAAGGGGCACACTTTGTAAATGTACCTAGATCAACAGATGTGAAATTAGGACACTGACTGCTGAGAAAGCTTGATCTTTGCAAATCTTTCCTTGACTCAATTTGAAAAACGTGACGATCAGAAAGAACATCCCAGAAAAGAGAAGTAGTAACTTATTCTGTTTGCTCTCAAAACAGCGACCATAGTATGAATAGAACTCCTTTTCTGGGCCTGTAACATTTAATTCTGAGTTTTAATTCACAAGAGCATCATTGTCAAGATATTCTCACGAGTATAGACATATCTTCTCACCGAAATCCTGTTTCAGCTTTTGTGACAAGCTTGATATTCTTGACTGGATCTTAGATAATTTTGTGCTCAATTCATCATATTCTTTGCGTACATGAGCAGCCTCTGAAGAAAAAAGAAAAAACAAATGACGTGATTCTGTATAATTCAATCTTAAGATTAAAAGTCGAACTATAAGGTTACCACCTACCAGATATGTCAACAGGAGTCTGGAATATATTAATAGCTCGAAGAATTCCCTGCAACATTTTCTTCATCTTCTCTACCCAAGAAAAGAACTTCTGGATTGCGATATCTATAAGTTAATATTATTCCATGTAACATGATGCATTAGGTTACTGAAATTTTAGTGATCTTTTAAAACAGGATATTCAAATTCACAGGAAGCCGTAAAAGCAAACCTTCAAAGTCAAATTCATCGTCTGAGTCACTATCTGATCCATCTTTGTAATGAGAACTGAAATCATAATGATCGTTCACTGCAGAATCTTCATCAAACACATCTTCCACGTTATCATACTCATTCTTTTCGCTGTCAGCAGTTTCTAACGCATATTTATCATCAATACCATCATGCATGTCTTTTGGGATCTCCCTACTTTGTTCCTCATTATTATTATCTCTTGCAAAGCCTTCCCCGCTTTCCTTGTCTGTCTTCTCCCCTGTCCAACGAGAAGCAACAAGTTGACCCAATTCTTCCTTTGACAGTTCCTCAGCATTCTCAGATGCATCATCTCCCTACAAGTAATAAAACAATAATTCACAAGTTCTGGAAAAGCCAGCTAAAGTGAGATATCTGAGATTATTTCAAATTCAAAACCACAAGAACTTCAGAAACTCTATAAAAATAAAATGCTCTGAATTGGGCAAGAGGAAGAAAAGTAACATGCAATCATGTAGACACCTAGAGTAAAGATATTCATTCTCAAACCTATGATATCTACTTGATGGAAATTACACTGAGAAATAAGATTGTTCTTGCCAAATTTTGAAAAAAAACTGCATTTTCTATTAGAAGTCAAAAGTGTAATCAGAATATATTTTTTCATGTTGAGTTAAATCTAACAGAATTCTCCATGACATGTGAATTATGTTTCATACACTGCCAATGGCAGAAAAGGAGTAGGCTTAACCAATTCATCTGCAAGGAATGATGTCAGAGAAAGCAGAGATACCTGAAGCATCGAATGGGATCATATTACATGAAAACACGAGACAAGAGGAGTCCATTAATGAAGGTGACGAGGACGACTATAATTTCTATGGCCAACATGATTTCTATCAGACATTCACTTCCGCCAAGCCATAACATTCTCTGCTATGATTGGCTGAAATCAAAGTTTGGTATGCGAATATAAAATTTCATGCTTATCGCTGCATTGCAAAGGCAGTACTTGTGGTAAGCAAAAAGCATCTACGACAAATACTTGCTTATGATTGTGCCAGATTTTACCAGAGAAATCTAAGGGTTTGCAGTCACATTAAAGCAATAAAATCAAAAGAGTTGAGAAAAAGTACTTCTGCATCTATATAACCATTAGCCACCTTGCTTTCAGCATCAACAATAGGTTCAGATGATACAATTAACTCTTCCTCATTTGCCGGTGTTAAAAACTCATCTTTCTCTTCCACAGCATGCTATACAGAACAACAAATGTCCAGATTGTTGGAATCATGTTGACTACAGAGAATCAATTGCGTGTACTGCATGATTAAACTTTTGATGACTTACAGTAATTCCCTTATCTTGGACTCCAATCGATAGATGATCATGTTCTGCTGCCAAATCTTCTTCCAAATCCTATCGAAAGTGCACACATGTAAAGAACTGGGAGGAAGTTTATCGCATAGGAAGTTAACATACTAATATGCATCCAGAACTTTGTAAGCATGCCTTACTATTAGGGAAAAAAAGAAAAAGAAAAAGAAAGGCATTGAATCAACATGCATGTGCAGAGGCACAATAGCTATGATGCCAACGTAACATTATTCAATCAGTCAATAGGTAATTTTATTTCGACCAAAAAAAAAAAAAGTTAGGCCATTTAAGAAATTGTCCATGCAGATCATATTCTACATGCTACAGAACTTGCAGCAAGCAATATAGATCCCACACCAAAACTTTCAAAAATTAAGAAACAACAATTTTCTACAACCATTGATCTACAACTCGCCAAAAAGTTAATAGGATAGAGAAATTCTATTGAACCTGGTCAGATGGATAATCATCCACAAGTCCACTCCTTTCATCAAGCATACTCTCTGTAGTTGACGTATCACTTTCACCTCCTCCACCCTTTTCAATTATCTCTTGATCAATTTCCTCAGCTGTTTTGGTTTTCTCTTTGCCAGCTTTCTCCTCAGCTTCTCTTTTTTCCCTCTCTTCTTTTTCTTTTCTCATTCGTTCTTTCTCCTCTGCTTTCTCTATCTGTTCTTTGCGCTCTATATTGAGAGATGAAAAAGCAACAAAACAATTGATAGTAACACTAAAACGAACGCATGTAAAAGAAATCTTAAACTAAGCATCATAAAGTGCCAAAGCATGGAAGAAGGGTAGTCTAAGCACATGTACAACAACAGAGATAGCAAATAGAGACCATGACACTAAGGCTATTTTGGGAGCACCAAGGGCTGGAATTTGGAGAGAGTATCTAAAAATTTGAATTTTCCCTCTATTTCTCTCTCACAGAAATTTCAAACTTCTCCCGACTTTCCACCTATCCTGTCCATTTTCACTATTTTCCCCAAATATAGCTAATCTTCCAAACATCATAACACTACTAGACACTCGTTTAGAGGGATGAAGTAATTTCTTTAGTGAGGTAAACCAAATGCTTCCCAAATCTTCCATCCATTTACCTACAAGGCTGGGATACATCTGGCACATCAATATCTGATAGTCACAACATCCACACTCATTCAGAAAATGCTTCGTCGTTTGGTAAAAATACCAAACAGTTAGTACCGTAAAATATCTATATGGAAGTTATACTATGATGAGTTCATTATCATCAGAGTTTGAGTTTTTTCCAATTCTGTAGACCATAATATGCTGCTATCACTCCCTTACCAAAAAAAAAAAATATGCTGCTATCACTGGATGCAGTATGAACAAATATGATATATATGTGCAGTAGCCAGCAACTATGTTTTAAGGGCAAACTCAGATTTAATGAGATCATGATGACTAGATTCAAGTTATTTTACCAAGATACCACCAAATTAGGAAAAACCAAACCTTTAAGCTGTTCAAACTGCACTTTCAGTACTTTCTCCTCACTTTTCAGTTTTGACAATTCTTCCTTGTCTTTTGCAAGAGCTACTTTAGCCTGTTCCACTTCCTGTTTACGTATGGCAACACCCTCCTGGTACACAGCAATTTTTTTCTTCAGCTCATCTTGTGTTGCTTTTCCAGCTTCCCGACATGTATTCAGGCACTTCACTTTATCACCGTATTCGTCACTCCCATCACAGCAGTCTGAGTATCATGGAGCAGACAAAGAACATATGTTAGGAGTAAACATTAAGAGGAGGCAGAAAAAGAATGACCACCTGCTAGTTAGCCTTTGTCCAGCGGATGCTAAAATCAGTGTTTCAAGAACCAGAATGATTTAGTAATTCCATCAATTTATTGAGGTCAGATGATGTCAGCATATAAATCTTTTATAGGACCTTAGCATTTAGTAATTGTCCAATTGACAAAAATCCTAAACAATGAAAAGGGAAAATTAATCTAAGCATTAATTAGGATCTTATCACAATATTAGGATGTTACTTAATCCGCACATTCATCATCCATTTTACTAACAATTGATCACTCTGCAGATCCCTGCATATAACGATAAGCACATAGATTTTATTCAAAAATGCACCTTTTGTTTTCTCTCCAACCTTTCCCCCTTCCTGCAATTTTTCTTGTATTCTCAGAAACACTGTTCATTGACGAGCGTTAAGGAAAAGATCAATCCGAACAAACCAGTTCTCCATCTCACCTAGTTTTGACCACTTTCTTTTCACTGGATTGAACCAGACCAAGCATGCAAACTGTTCTCAATTGAAGAAGCCACTCTTGTCTAGCTTTCGAAACAATCCTTAAGATGTAAAGCCCGAAAAAAATGTTTCCATTCACTTCCCAAATGCATATATCTCACAATCAATGACCTTGTCCTCAAAAGTTGTAGAGTTCCTAAAAAGTAGTCTCAAATCTGTTCATCACTTGAAATATACCCTTGTTTACTTGTCTTCATGGTATTAGGGTTCATTAAATAGTCTGTAAGGTAATATTTTAACAGTGATGTTTGTCGGTGAGGAAGACAATCCAGGACATTAAGTTGCTAAAGCAGGTGAATAAATCTGTTGTTGCACAATTATGATTAATCAGTGCCCCATGACACTAAAGCATGGAACATCTCATTGCAGTGAAGATTAGAGATATCCTTGACATTGAAGCAATTAAAATCTGTAAAGAGGACTTCTGGCCCTGGCCGTACACGATATCATATCTTATATTTCCATGTCTAAGAAGGAATTGCAACCTTGTTGGGCAATTCAAATGCAGCAGGATCTTGTTCGATGGTACATGAACTTACAGGCATGTGTTATGTACAGATGATCAGAAGGGAGAATGAGGTCCACAATCAACACAGGAAAACGAATGCTTGGAAAGGCCAAGACCATGGAGAAAAAGTTCCGATGGACTACTTACCACAAATGCCATCATTTACTCTCGAAGAAAATAAAATAACAGGAAAATATCCTGCATTCCGACAATAAAATTTTCCATTTGGGCATGCTGATGTTCCTGCATTATTGAGTCAGAGAAAGTGAAGTTACAATTAGAAAAGTACGTAGCTTTAGTGGTGGACACTACAAGAAATCTGCAGACATACATAAGATGTTCTAAAGAAGGAAACAAAGCTTGGTGAAAGTAACAGTGTCATTAAGAATAGTCTAAGCATCAAAGCAGGTCCAGATATGGACACTACTAGGTGTTTGCACACATATTATGTTCTATAGGAAGAAATAAAGCCTAGGATTAGTAACAGTCTTTTTTGGATAAGTAATTTATTTCATAGATTATCTAAAATCAGTACAAGCCTAACAAAGAGAAACCCATGGTTTGTGATAAGCACAATACAACTGAACTAACATGAGGCTGGCTGAGCTTCTCGATGAACATCATTAATAAGATATCAATGGAAAGCATCACTCAACAATGCCAGTTTATGAAAGTTGGCCAGACCATCCCATATAAACTGAATACACATCTTCACTCTTCAAAAGCATTTATATCAAATAAAGCAAAATCTGCAGTTTTGCTGATCTATGATGCAAAACTGATTATTCATGAGAATTACCAAGCAAAAGAGTAAGTCCCCATAATATACCCGCCAAGTTCGTAATATCCGGTGAAATTGCTTAAGGTAACAATTCGCCTGCTATGTTCGGCAAAAAAGAAAACCGGGAGTTCTTCATATGCATCTTATCAAATGAACAAGACAGACATCAATGAAAAGAAGGGCGACAGTGATTCATGAATTTACTTCTATCTCCTCCCAGTTTTGCCCCGGGGTGAAGGTCTATGGCCCAAAAAAGTAATATTTATTTTACTATTTCCGTTGTTTATCCTATTCATAATCTCTGTCTTGATTTCTTTTCCGTCGCATCAACTCATCCATCTAAACACAATGCAAGACGTGAGAGCAACCAATAATTCAATGACAATAGCAAACTAATTACACAAAAAAATGGCTCAAAAAGGACCTGGCTCATCTGTGCCATCCGGGCAGTCGCAGAAATCGTCATTGACCTGGGCTCTGGTGAATTTCTTCGACCCATCCTTACACTTGATCCTGTCCGATGAACTGTAATATTTCACATCTGGGTATCACACAGACTGTCATCAGTCACCCAACCACAACCTCAAAAAGTCAAAAACCCCTCACCCTACCCCCACCCCACCCACTACAGCGAGCTCTGTCCAATAACAAACACTTTACAAACGAGGCACCCAGAAGAAAGCGACAGGCTCGAACCTTCAGGAGCTATCCCGAGAAACGGGTCTTTGGGCGGCGAAGTCGAGGACGACACGCGGAGAGAACCGTTGGACAGCAGGACCAATGCGACGACGGAGATGAAAACGGTCGGCGAATTCATGTCCGGAGGAAGCGTTAGAAAAGAGCTGGAACCCAGAAGTAAATTCTTCGATGTGCCGGTGCCGGTGCTCGACCGTGATCTTGGAGGTTCACTGGTCGCGGCGACGGGGAGGGAGGGAACAGGAACCTGAGGAAGGCGCTCCGGGTCGGAAACGACGTTGTTTTTTTGTTGCGTGACATGCGGGTCAACGATGTGAAGACGTCATGCCACGTGGAATATCAGGATTGCAACAAAACCAATGGAATTGATGATGGGTGCATTTTGCTCGGCTACAGGGCAGTCTTTTGCGAAATGTAAAGGTTTTAGGTTTTATTTGTTTTGCGGAATATAAATAATTTTAAAAATATTTTTTAAAAGATAATAGTTTGTTTGATTTGAAATAATTAGTTAATGAATAATATTTTTATTATCGATAATTATTTATAACATTTTTCATTCATGTTTATAAGTGATTTAAGCGATTATTTTTTAAGAATATTTTTCCAAATTATTCGTTTCTCTCGAAACAAATAGAGCTAAAAGGATTTTTTAAAATGTAAGTAATGTTTGTAAAGTGTATTATGAAAATACATCGAGAAACAACTTTAACCTAAATATTGTTTGGAAAATACTATATTTTATAAATGACTTTTGCTTTTTTTTTTTTTGGGTGAAATTCTCAACCTCACTAGCTAGCTTCCCTCGAGGTCACACAACCTCGGGTGTGGTTGGCTATTGCCAAACTAATTTTCCGGACAGTTAAATCTAGTCTCACTCGTGGCCTAAACCTTTACCAATGAAGCTGTGTGAGGTGGGGTATTTTATTGAATTATAAGAATTAAGCGAGGGCAAAGTTATAAAAAATGTATTTGTATTTTGGAAAGAGCTCAAAACACTTTTGGAGCTAGTTTGGGTTTAAGGCTCTTTAGAAATGTCATTACACCTCCTAAAATCTCTCCCAAAATCATTTATATTTGTCTAAGAGACTTTCTTCTTCTTCTTCTTATTTTTTTGGTCAGAACCCACAGGGTTTTAAAGCCCCAAAAAGGGCTTTAGTAAAATCGAACCAGACACACCAACGTGCATTAAAGTTCAAATTCAAAATCATATCAACAAACCAAATTAGTCTCAACGTTATTATGCATTTATTATCTCTACATGGTTTTAGAGGCAAATTAGTAATCTATGCGTTGCTACTTTCCTATTTCGATTTAATTTAAAATTTTCCTTTTTCATCTTTCCCAAACCTGGATGGATGAGAAGGATTTTATTTTTCATTCAAAATAAGCAAAAACAAAATCTGAACTCGTATTTAGTTGGAAACTTGATTTGGGATTTTAGCTGGTTTGTCTTATCCCGATCGTTAAACATACGGATTAGATAAAACGAATGAAAATTAAGGAAATATTAGATCAAGCGAAACTTTCTTTTATTGTTCAACTGTGAATAATGTTATCGATATCACTTATGAATCCTACCCTCAAAGGTTTTTCTATAAATAAACTTGAATGCACTTCGTCAAAATCACTTATAGAAACTTAGACAAAAAGAACAAATCAAGATTTCTAACAAGACAAATCAACAACATCACATCTTTAACAAATTAATGATTTCGTGATCCCAAAAAGAAAAAACCATTCCCAACCTTTGAAACATCGTTTTACTCAAAAGATCGAGGCTTTTTTTTTAATAAAAAATTTCACCACTACAAGAGACTAATTTTTGGTTAGAATTGTTAGCACAAGTATGGTACTAAAAGAGAGAGATGAGATCAATATTGAATTGATCGGTAATCGAGTCAACTAATATGTGAAAAGGAGTATGCCTCAACCAAAAAAAGAAAAAAAAAAAGGGAAAATCGACATCGCTGTCAAGCCGGTCATGTGCATTAATGCAGGATACAGACAAAAACGACGGAACGCGTTTCCGCACTGACGTGGCGCGCGGCCACTGGACGGTCACGCCGCGAGCCCCTGTACCCCGAGCTTTCCCCCACGGCGCATTCCCGAAAACACCCCTCCCGACAGGCCGGCCGGGGCCCGGGCGGCGAGGGCACTTTGGGAACATGAATATAAGCAAAGGAGGGCTGTCCCAAGAACCTACGCAACCTGCCTCGCCTCCATAAGCGACCACCACAGCCTCTTCTCCTTCACTTCTCTCACCAATCTCTCTCTCTCTCTCTCTCCCTCTTCTCTCTCCCTCTACCTCTCTCCCCCTTCTCCCTCATCTCTCTCTCATTTTTAAGCCTCCAGATACAAATCTTTCATCTATAAACATATAAAAGACGCGCCTTTTCGAACTTTTGGCGCTCCACCCGCCCGTTTTCTTCTCTAGATTCTGCTCGGATCTGTCCTCTCTGAGCCGATCCCAACGGTCGAAACCCCGGATTTCGAAGAAAAGGTCCGATCTTTTCTCGTTTCAGGATCTGGGTCTGTTCTCTTTCGGCTCGTGTCGGATCTTGAACAACTGGGTCGGTGATGGAAGCTTGGGTAGTTCTTTAAGAAATCGGGGGACTTGGGGTCGGGGAATGTGATTAGGGCTCGGGAAAAGAGATGGGTCTATCTTGTTTTTGCGTTCTTGAGGGGATATGAATTGGGTTCTCCCTGTTGTAGGATCTGAGGGGGATGTTAGGGTTTTTTTTTTTTTTTTGGTTTTTTGTTTTGTTTTTGATCTTGTTTATGCGTTCGTGAAACTCTGTAGGTGGACAGGGGTTTCTGTGTTGGATTGTGTGTGGAGATTTGGAGGGACGAGTCATGGCGGATCAGGCTTTGGAGGGAAGCCAACCTGTTGATCTGTCCAAGCATCCTTCAGGAATCGTTCCTACTCTTCAGTGAGTCTTTGTCATCCTCTGGTTTACTTGAGAGCCCGTTCCGACGTTGCTGTAGCTGTGTCGGTCTGGCGTGGTCGTCATATGTTTTCTTGTATGGATTGGCAAAGTCATCTTTTAACGTGATGGAATGATTTAAGGAAGTGAATGAGCTTAACTATTTGATTTACTTTATAAAATTAATTTTCAAGGATGAAAGTGGAAATTCTTTGAATGGTTTTGGTATTTCAAGACTGAAGAGTTGAAAGAAATCTATAGAAGTTGTATAATCGGAGCTGCAAAATACTCTTAGTTAGTTTCTGAGAACTAAATTTGGAACTGTGGCAGATCTTTCACCTATGATTTTTCGTGCTTTGGAATGCTCGCCGTGCATTCTTTTGGACCTGATGTAGCTCTTTGGAAGCTGAAGCAGCTTCTCAAAAATTTTCTTGGATACAAACTGGGCTCTTAAACGGTTATTCTATGCCCTGGGAGTATTTAAATAGATAAATAGAGCAGCTCCATTTCCCAAACTTTAATTCGCCCTTCCACAGATCTTTCAAAGTTGTGTCATACGTTCTTTATCATATTGGCTGGGTTCTCGAGATTATGCAAGGGCTACACTAAGTTAGAGGACGTAGGAAAACATGACTGCTGGTAACTAACAACAACTGAGGAATGACTGTAAATTATCTCATGCACAGAGGGGAGGCCACTTTTACTGGTTAAGTAAAATCACTGAATATGTGCCTGCTTGCATGTATGAGTATTAGTTAGGGTGGTGTTGTCATGGTTTTAAGCTAGTAACAATTCATGTATGCATCTGTAGGTGTGAGTAGCTCTAAGATCTGTTCTTTTGAAAAAGTAGATATACGTCCAAATCTTGTCTTTGCACAATATAATGCTAATGGAAGGTCTTATGTGACCTTATTTTATTCTTTTTGCATGCTCATTTGTTTGGCATAGACACGGGGACATAAATTATCTCATGGCAATGAGTGGGTGATATTGTCTTGCCTGGGAAACTATAATCTTCCCTTCCTGAGACAATTTAGATGCTTTACTTTGTTCTTTGAAAGTAATTAAAACACCGCCTATTCTTAATACATGCTGTGCAATGATAATAAGTAGTGTTGTCTTTTTTATCCAGGAACATAGTCTCAACAGTGAATTTGGACTGCAAATTGGATCTTAAGGCCATTGCTTTGCAAGCTAGAAATGCTGAGTATAATCCCAAGGTATTTATCTGAGGCATCACTCCCTTTTTAAATTGTTTCTGACCTAGTTCCTTTTAATTATTTTGGTGACATAATAAATTTACTTTCTTGTACTTATATGGATTAACGTTTCCAAATGTATATCTTTTGCAGCGTTTTGCTGCTGTAATTATGAGAATAAGGGAGCCAAAGACAACAGCATTGATATTTGCTTCAGGGAAAATGGTAAGTCATATTAGATTAGACTCCTAAGTTGTTTCTGTTGGCAGCTGACATTTCTATGTGTCATTTTTGAATTCATGGAAATCTATCCCCTTGATTGTGTATGCCTGAGTTATTTTTTATTTCAAAATTATTTACTCATTAATTTTGAGTATTTCCCTGATTGAAAGGAAAGCAAGCAATCACCTCTATTCATCTCTTCGTCCTTCCAGTACTGACTACATATAGTTACTAGCTGGCTCTATGGCTAGCAGTCTTTTACATCATAATCATTAGATTGCACAGAAATGCCAAGGGGCACATGATTATGAGGCCAACAATACGTCTCTTAATCATGAGAAGCTTTTTATTGACATTTGATGGTCGCCATCTTGATTTGAAAGACGTGTGTATATTCTCCTTGCCATCTTGAACATAGTTTAGGGTCCTACTTATTGCTTCTCTTTAAGGTCGTTGTCTTTGCTTACTGAGTGCACTATTCTTTTCAGGTTTGTACTGGAGCCAAGAGTGAACAACAATCGAAGTTAGCAGCGCGAAAGGTAACTTGATAAGTGGAATGGTGTATGGCCTCTGACAAATAGCACCATCGTACAAAGTCTCAGTTCACAATTAATTAGTTTTCTATGGAACTGTCGTATATTTGTAGCTGTAAATTAATGGGAATGGAAAAAGTATATGTGATGGTGTCATGAGAAGCAGTTAGTCTTTGGATTTGTCACAAGCAGTCTTCATTGGTACATGAATAAGAGAAAAGTTAGCAATATCTTCACAAAGCCATAAGTTCCGTTGAGGCTGCAACTTTTATCTTGTTTTGGAGTGAAACAACAATGCAATTTGAGACAATGATCATTTGAAGGCTAACATATTGTTTCTTCCTGCCAGTATGCTCGAATCATTCAGAAACTCGGATTCCCGGCTAAATTTAAGGTACACATGTGTCTCCCTCTTTCTTGTGACAGAATATTGTGGTTGACTTGTTGTAGTTACTGAGTTACTTAATGGTGCTTGTCTTTGCCAGGATTTCAAAATTCAAAATATCGTGGGTTCTTGTGATGTGAAATTCCCCATCAGGCTTGAAGGTCTTGCATATTCGCATGGTGCTTTCTCAAGTGTAAGTTGTAGCTGCACATCTTCTTATGATGTCAGGAGCCCTCTGCACTTTTATGGCCTTAGTATTACTAGAATTTCTATTTTAAAGTTACAAGTCATTTTTTGGAACTGTTGGTTGATGTGTCTTTTTGTTTGAATTTTGTGGCAGTATGAACCAGAGCTGTTCCCTGGATTGATATATCGGATGAAACAGCCAAAAATCGTGCTGCTAATCTTTGTGTCAGGAAAAATTGTCCTCACTGGGGCAAAGGTGATTATCTAGCTTGTACTCATGCATTTGGTTCTGCGGGTGTTTCTGGAGAGTCATATCAGCCTCGCTCATGCTATTTGATTATCCAGGTGCGAGAGGAGACGTACACTGCCTTTGAGAACATATACCCTGTGCTCACTGAGTTCAGGAAAATCCAGCAATGGTACAGCTCTTACTGTCTTGGTGTTGCGGCAATCTTTCTTCTTCATTTCCAAATTTGATTGGCTCTGCAAACGTGTGGCTTTTGGCATAACTAAATGGTCATGTGTCATGTGCATGTCCTGACTTTATCTGGTAGCAGACGAAGTTTGCCCCTTAGCCTTGCCTATGCTTGCAGCTATATTTGCAGCTATATTTGCAGCAGCTGCATATGCTATCTGAATAGGAGAACACATGCGTGCATTCATACATAATGACATACATTTGTACGAATATACATGCACATATACATATGGAAGCAAACGGATGCATATAAACAAACACGCCTATGTATATAGGGTATTGACAATCTTCAGTTTATGATTAGTCTTTAGTTTCTGATTGTGCAGAGGTTGTATTAAACAATGTTACTTTTTTACATAGAGGAGGATCACTAAACTTATGTTTTTTTGGGTCCAACAATGAGCTTATGTTCAATCGCTTATGTGGTCTAATGCTCTTATCAGCATCTGAGCTCTGTTGATCTTTATTTGGTGACAGATATCTGATGTCGAGATCAGATTGACGTAATTTGAGCAGTCGTGGGGGGGTGGGAAAGCTTGGCATCGACGACGGAGACTGGATTCAGTTGTAAATATTGGAGGATAACTCCACTCGAGGCCTTTTCCGATTTAAGATAAATTAAGGGAGAGAGCAAGAAAGACTAGTTGTTATGTGCAAGTATCTTGAAAGAAAAATAGTATTGTTTTGTTTGCTTGCATCCAGTGTGCAAATTTACAGCTTTCTCTTAAAGTCACCAATGAGAAATACTTCAAAAAAAAAAAAAAAAAAAAAAAAAAAAAAAAAAAATTAATGGTGCTGGAGTTGACTTTCTGGACCCTCGCTTCTCTTCCTATTCTTGGTACTTTACAAGTGTGTTTTTATCTCAAGAAAACATGACCGGAACTTGATCGTGTAAATTGAGTCTTTATTCAAAGCAGGCATCATCATGGGTTGGAGTAGAAATGCTTTGTTTATTGAAGTAAAGGTTGAGTAGAGGCAGGCTAAAGCAGATAAGCACCGGTGGAAAACGGATCCAATCCAAGTTCCCAGTCTAGCTGTCTCCAACAAAACCTTGTCTTGCCTTGTCCTCGGAAGGGTCTTATTTGGTGCCAATGCGACGCGATAATGACACGTGAGGAAACTTATTGAAATATGTAAAAGTCGATCGTAACGTACGTTGGGTAATATGATTGGACGATTATTATATAATGTCAGCTTTGTGTCATATCCATACGTAAAGACCTTGTCCGCTCTTTACTTTTCTTCATCAATCACAATGATAATATTGATGGCCATGAACTGCTCGTGGTTGGAAGCTCTCACGAGGGAAGGCGGCATGGTCGATTGCCTATTTAGTACTTTAGGTAATCATTCATGTACCGGCTTGGAATCTCCCCGCCGTGTTAAAAAAGAGCGGTTTTTGGTAAAATTGCACGGTTTGTGTACCATTGAAAATATGGTTTGATATCTTAAGAGATACTGATTTTGAGTATCAATGATTGATTCAATTAATCGGTAATTGGCTTGGTAAAATAGGAATTAGAATCATTATGTAATCAATGTATATTTCCGTTTGTTTCTTTCCCATCTTACACTTTACTCTAGAATTAAAATAGAGCAGTGTACGTGTACAAATGAAGATGCAGAAATACAGAATTGCAATCTTCCTCTCCTTTCTATTTCAATTTCTGTCATGTACAAATCTTTATATCTAGAGAAAATTGCTTAATAATTTTGCTAGCCTGGATTTTGCACTCGGGCAAGTTCCTTCACTTGGTTAGTAACCGTCAGGATGTTCTTCTCATCGTTTCAACTTAGCTCAGGAGCACTGAAGTCGGTTTCTTACAGGCTCTTTTGACCAAATCTAATGATAATCCCTGTCTATATTAGGGCGATGGAGATATTACTGTCCCAAAGGAGAACGAAATCTCTGGAACCACAACGTTTTTCTCAACTGATCCCAATATGCAACGTTCTCCTGATCAGACAAATGAAATGTCTATGAAACTCTCACTCTTTGCAACACATTTGACAACCTCAGTGAGATAGATACCAAATACATAATACATATATACATAGACATACTAGTCGAACTGTCAAGTGCGAGAATCTTTCATTTTGTTTTTTATTTGACCACAGTTACTACTCCATATAGAATCTACAGATACGTTAACAAGAGTTGAATAGGGTTAAACCAAAGGCAAGGAAAGAGAAACTCCTTATCCCAGCCATGTACTACCCTGAAAAATGATTCATGGACACTTCCACACACAGCCGGGGTTGATACAGCTAAATCTTCAGGCATGAAGCATCCAACAACTGGTTTTTAAAATTTTGCCAGTCTCAATTTGTTATGCACATCATATCATGGCATAGGACCGGAGTGAACAATGAGAGCCAAGTGCCCATTAGTAATTTACAGTTGATTTTATGGCATCCAGTATCTGCATCCAGAACAAAAAGTCACAAAATCAGCAAATACTTCATTATCCTTATGGGAAGGCAATGCAACAAGCCAAAAACAGATCACCTTATTTTTGGTGGGCAAATAGAATGGTTCAAAAACTAGGGGAAAGGGGGTGTCCAGACCACAGATTCTGGCAACTGGGGCTTGTAGCTGCAAAACAATTACCGCTTTTAGGGATTAGAAGGTTTCTTATTTTGCCATAAGAAGAAGAAAAATCCTTGAACCAGTATAGCCATAGAAAAGAGAATCAGATAAAGATGAATATCTTCAGGCTTACTCTTAAGAAGCATCTTTCAACAATTGAAGCAGAGATTTCAGCACCAAAACCTCCAGTTACAGGAGCTTCATGACTAATCTGCAAATAGGAATCTGACTTACTTCAATAATCTCACAGGCTATCAGAGGGAAAGCAGAATGTACCAGAAGTCTTCCAGTTTTCCTGACAGATGCCTCCACTGTCTCCTTATCCCAGGGTATTAGAGTTTTGAGGTCTATCAGTTCACAAGAGATCCCATCCTGCAAAGTTTCTTGATAATATGAGTTTGAGGACATTAGATGACTTCATACAATCAACCATCTTGAGGCTCTCTAACAGATGACCGTCATTAAAGTGTGTCAGTATCTGAAGTCTACACCTAGGGGATTGACGACATCAATATGTAGATGACACACACATTACACACCACAAGTGCTGCACAAGCTGTAGAAAATGTAATGGCATCATATCTATCTGCATTCATGGCGATAAAGAAATATATTTGGAAATCGGTCACAAGAATGGCATTCATTTTTCCAGAAAACTCCAAGAAATGAGCTGTTGGAAAAATGGAGTCGGGATCATCAATTCCAATGCTGAACAGAAAAAAAGATTATATTCCTGCACTTTGAAATTATGTTCAAGATGGCCCACAGCAGCAGGAAGGTACATCATTAGGAAAACAAGCTGGAAATAAGCTTACGTTTTCAGCATCAAGGCAGGCTTCTTCCATGACGGAAAGCTGAGCTCCCCATCCAACCAATGTTATGTCCGTGCCTTCACGAATCACCTATGACATTGGAACTTCATTAGAATCTTAAGTCTTTGACTGTGTGAGCTAAAAGAAAGGTACCTCTGCCTCTGACAGTGGCAACATGTAATCGTGTTCAGGAACCTCTTCGACAGCCAAACGATACAGCCACTGGAATCCACCAAAAATAAAATCTTAAATTGGGCCAAAGTTATTATTAGTTGTTGAGCTTAGATTGAAAGACGGAAAACCTTCGGTTCAAAAAAGACAATAGGATTTGGATCACGTATGCACGAGAGTAATAGTCCTTTGGCTTGACTTGGGCTTCGAGGGATGACCACCTATAAAAAGAATCTTTAATAAAGGTGTCGGGCAGTTTCTAAACCACAAACTATATAAGTAATGAAAGAATATCAGTTTCATTGAGGAAAAAGAAAAGGTTTCTGAATTTCAGTGAACATCTCAAGTAAATTTTAATGCTATACCATGGACAATTTAACTAACCACTGATCTGTTCTCAAGTGATGCAAATTTCATCAGTTTTAATCTTTAAAAACCGATCATGTCCATGATTTTGATGCACGTAAAAATGAAATCATCACAAACACCAAATTCCTCAGCCATTGAAGTCGAAAGATGCTTATTTTGGTGAGATTCCAAAGTAGAACATTGGTGATTTTGAAGAACTGAAGATTTCCTCAAGTTATAAGTATTAGATAAACATCTAGACAGGTTGCACTTCATTTAATTTATTAGTCTCCTGAACTAGACTTGCTCATGCAAAAAGAATTTGAGCCAGGGAAATAGACTACACTTTTCAGGTTTGTCCTATCCTTTTCTACCTCACCTACAATCACTCAGCAGAAACTGTAAGAGGCCAAACAATGAAATGGTATGTATATGTTCATGCAATGGTCAATACTCATAAAATAGATGTCTTTTCTTTCAGACTCTCCTGAGATAAGGGAAGAATTCCCTAGAGAAAAATGAATCTGAATGGAGCAATCCAGATTTTGGGAACGAAAGCCATACTTTGATACCAGGGACATGACAGAAGAATGCTTCTGGGGATTGTGAATGATAATGCCCCCCATGTCCTACTGCTCCATAAGGTGCTCTTATTGTTAAGCCTAAGAATATCACATTAAATCTCATCAGCGACAACTGGCAAAAGAAAATCTAATTTGATCATCATATACTGACTGATAATGAGTATACCTCCACAGTTAAACTGATTCCCACTACGATATCTGAACTTAGCAGCTTCATTAACAATCTACATAAACAAGATTTTCTGTTACTTAAATCTAAACATGTGGCAATACAGTATTTGCAAGATGGAATGCATACCTGATCAAAAGCAGGAAAAATGTAATCTGCGAACTGAATTTCCGCGACCGCCCTATTTCCCTAAATGTGGTATAAACAGAAAATTTTTAATGGGAGATCTTAAAATACAAATATGATTCCATAATCCTGAATTGCACAAGGGGAAAAAATAAGTACTGACCATTGCAGCCAGACCAATACCAAATCCAACAATCCCCTGCATGAATTGTTTGAGATTAAAAGCTTATGCATTTGTTTACAATGTTTGAAACATTGTTAGAAAAACAGAATTAGCTAAGGCTCAGTCAAACAAAATAGAGAAAGAAGCCACAAACTAAACATTACTGTGAAGTATTTCTCATTTGAAAAGAAGATCAAGAAAGAGTGACAGACAAAAAATGCCAAGAAATGTCACACTTTGGTATTGATCACCAAAAGCAGACACCTTTTTGCGGAAAACAGTCAATACGTCATCAACCTGGCAATCGGGGATGCAATGTTTTTCTTCCAAGAATTGTGGGATAACTTTGTTTTCCCTTCTGAAAAGTCAGAATAATCAATAATTCGTGGGCAGCAGCTAGAACAAAGAATACCTGCTCACAGAGAGGGGTATTAAAGACCCTGCCTTTACCAAATTGGTCAGCTAATCCCACTGTACAACGGAAGACCCCGCCAAAGCTCACATCCTCTCCAAATACATAAGAACTGAAGAGGAAATGCAAATGATGAGTTTCGCTATCAAACACTCGCGAGCTTGACTTTAAGGACACCAGAATATCAGCAAAGCAGCAGTTAGCTCAACTTTATCCGGACCGATCACATCTAAAGCACTAGTGTCATAGACATAAATCAACAACAAGAGACATCATTCATAGACTATTTCCATATCCAAAATTTGACTGCACCCCACGAAATCATATTTAACTAAATGTCTAAATCCTGATGCTGCCTACGGTACTAAGAGACCATAATTTAGCATAAATTTCACTTTCTGGAGCTGACCGATGACCCATTGCGATCCATTTTACAGTGGGGAAAGAAACAAGAACAAAGCCCATCATTTGACCGAACAGCATTATCATCATGCATGGACCGGAAGACAGTTAAGACCTGCGCGAACGAACACCTTTCTCTCTCTTTTTCCTCCTCACTTCTTTCCCTCGTCTCGCTTAGACTATGCAAGAAACCCAACTCCTCCATCACAGGACGACCGAACTGATTTAAAAAAAACAAGAACCCACGACTCAAAACTCAACATCGAAATGAAAAGCTCCGGCACGAGAACCCGCAAGCGCAGAGTAGCAAAGGGTCGTCACCGGGGGTCGGTGTCGAGGGCGATGTGGAGAGCTTGATTGATCGCGGAGCAGAGGTTGAGCGACGGGTTCTGGGTCCGCTGGACGGCGCTCCCGGCGGCGGCGGCGGCGGCGGCGGCGGCGGAGGACGAGAACCGCCGGCGAGGGACCGAAGAGGCGAGGCGTCTCCCGAATCGCTGCGCAGCGGAGGTCGCCATTGTCGCGGAGCTGAGTTGGGGAGGAGGATTGAGTCAGCGAGTCAGCACTTTTTTGCTCTAATCATCGTTCTGAGATCACATGGAAAAATTAAAACAAAAAAATAAAAATAAAAAAGGATTATTGGTCGGCTGACGTGGCTCATCTTCTCTCAATTTTTTTTTTAATTTTAATTTTTTTTATCATAGAATATTCTCTATTAGCTCCGGATGAAATTTGTAAGAGAAAGGATCTCCGGATCAAATTGACAAGCCAGTCACGGCAGCCCAACAAGATGCCTTGTTATTACAAGATAGTTCAATCTCGCCGGAGAAGAAGGTGACAATGATCTCTGGCCCTTTTTTGCTAGACTTATCTTTACTTTGACAAGACTTGCAATTTCCATGTTGTGCTACACGTGCACGTGCGCGTGCATCAAGGTTGATAGGGCCTTGTTTGGATCATTGGGGGATTGGGTTCTTCAAGAGATAGGATTCCGAATCCTGTAATTTTCATGTTTGGGGAGAAATCAAAATGCCAAATTGGATTTCACAAAAAATAAGATCCCTCCAAAAAATTGCATGAAGAAATGATTCGATAATAGCTATAGCGAGATTCTAATTTTAGATTCTTAATACCACTAAACCATCCCAAACCAATTTCATCACTTTGTCGTTACTATAGTTGACCGGTCGTTGTCGCCGCCGCCGGCGAGAAGTATTCCTTTTTAAATGGGTCAAAGCTCTTACCAATTACCATTCAAGCAATTTAAAGGGAGAATGATATTCCTCAATGTGAGAACCCATCGGAGGATTACGTGTCATGGGACTAATGGAGCCTCAGCGTAAACTTTGGGTTCGAATATGAAAATGCCTTCCGACAAATTTTTATTACAATCCCAAGATATATGACCAACTTTTCATTTTGGCATACACAATATAATTTTTTATTAATACGAAACCCATTGCATTTTTATAAAAATAAAAATAATTCACAGTAAGCTTTTTTAATGGGAAAAAAAGAGAGAGAGATTAAAGGGCAACTTAGAAAAACGTGTCCATCTTCTTTCTATATAATAAAAGTGGGTTACGTGATTCCTCTGTCTTGATTGTAAGATTTTCAAAGAGAGGCTATCTCAACACACGTCTGAAAATTGTGACGAAAGAAAAAATATGTGTCGTTTTTGAAACTTTGATAATTTTTTTCAATCTTAATTCCAACCAACCAATCGAGGGAAAATTAACCATCTTCGTAGTCCTAAATTTTTGTGCTGACTTCCCACAAACTCCTCTGATCATTTTTTGCTCAAAATTGCTCATATGGTGATCTAATCAATGTCGATCGTTTGATTTTAGCATGGTTGATGACCTGACATGGATAACTTTAATCAAAATGACACTGTTTTGCAAAGATTTTCTGATTTTTTTTTTCTCATCTTTGGACTTTGTACCGATTATCTCCTTTAACCCATCAGCGTTTCATATAATCCGCTTTAAATTCTACAAGTATGATTCTCCAATTCGATTCTCCGAACCACACCGGCTGGGTGCGACTCTCTTTGCTGTATTATAAACACGCAAGAAACGAAGAAACAACCATCGCTACTGCCGCCATAAAGAACATCCAGATCAGCACGATCGCTGGCGTTTGGTAGTAGACCCCACTCTTCACAGTCCCAGGATCACAATCCTCCCGTTGATTAACTCGAGTTGGATTGCTTACTCCGCCGCCGTGGGGGGCGGAGGTGCTGTGAGAGGGACGGAGGTCTTTCAATTACCAAGAAGAAAAAAGGTATTAGGAAAATCCTATTGATGGTAGCTTTCTCCGGACCTCCAGAAAATCATGAAAAAAAAAGGCTGGCCAATGCCTACACAGTACCAAAAGGTCAAGGAAGTTAGTGACCTAATGACAAGGGAGCCGGCAACTGAAAAAAAGAAGAAGTAAATATAAGCAAGACTTTTATCCCAAGATTTGTTGGTTAGTCATCTTGGCTTGAAGTGAGCTCAACTCAAAAATCAATCGTATAGAGTTTTCACTATGGTTTCTATGTATTATCATAACGGGTGAGCTAAAGGGAGTGGCGATGCCATATGCAAAAAGGAAGAGACTCATAGAATGGAGAGGTAAATAGAGCATTCCCTAAGAGTTCACATCGACGGGAATGTTTGGCACCTCGATGTTGACTCCCCGTCGATGTTGACTCTTTGCCACCTGGGGCTATAGTATGTTCCAAGGGTTGGGCCATGGTTCCTTACCTTGATAGGGTACAAATATCTAAATTGAATTTTTTTAGATACTTTTTAAGACCTATTGGCGATACTAAGTAGTAGTAAAAAATTTGTATCCATTTTTCATGATATTATACATGAATAAGATATATCATGGCAAATTCTTCAAAAAAAATTCTATCTTCCACAATGAAACCTGATAAGTGAGATTTCAAGTAATTGTTTATGTAATATTCTTCTGTCCGAAGAAATGATTCATCGAAATAATAAGTCACTATTGATATAAACCCATCTGAGATATCCAAATGTTCGGGAGTTCCTCTATTCAATCATTTTCCTTCTTCTTGTTGCTACATATATTGTTCATACACATATTCTCTTTGTTTCCCGAGCCTATAGTGATTTATAGACAGAGTTTGAAAATGTCAAATCTTGGATGATTCCATCATGTAGAGTGGTAGTAAGGGTGACTTATCTATCAACTTTTCCACTTTTACATCCTAAAAACCACTTGAATTTACATATAGTAATGTCCATCTTTTACCAAAAACAAGCTATGGATACTATCAAGGGGGAAAATGCCCCGAGCCAATATTTGAGTACTATGGCGTTGAAATAACCCATGCCATACTACCAAGAAAAGCTCAAACAACCTTCAATCAAAATGGTATCTATACCCATTCGCTCCCCTAGCTTTCACCTCTTAGTGTTAGTGTCAGCCCAGTAGAGTGCTTTCACCATTGGTGTTCTGCGATTCACCATGGAGTGGTGTGGGGCTATGTCATATGACTTTTCAAAGCATTCTAATTTTTAATGATAAGTGTGTGCAATTCATTTTCGATGGAACAAACATATTGGCTCCGCGAATCAGATTCTGAGTAAATCACGAGGCCTATGGATCGTACGTAGCTTTGGAATAGCAAATTTTAGAAAGAGCAAAGCAAATATAGCGAAAAAAATAAGTAGCTGATGTTGCGACCCTCCCTCAAGGGGGATTTGTTGGACGCAAATTGCGCAATCCCAAGATCTCCATAACCAGAACAAGAACATGCATAATTGAGTAGAAAGATTAACACACCTGTTTTGGAATCCATCGATCTTGAAGCGGAAGCGGAAACACAATGTTCCATGCGCAAGTCCTTCTCCTCTATTGCCCTCCGTATCACTGGCTCAATGAGGCGGCCCCCCTCACATTTAGCGTTAGGTAAACGCCCCTTAGGTGAGGATACGTGTGAGAATTAAGGTTAGAGGAGAGACTTAGCACTATTTATAGAGTTTCCAGCTAGGCCCCCTCATTACGGGCCGAGCTCAACTCTACCCATACTAGCCCCCATATTAGACTAATTAAGAAATCTTCTATCTCACCTTAGACCAATCCCCGTAAAACGGTAAATGTTAAACGGTAAATTACAATATCAATTAATGTAGTCCACATTAGGAAAACTCTTACATTCTCCCACTTGGACTATATTAATTGAAATCGTACTGTATGTGCGTACATTGGTCTAGAGATAATTCTTAATAGTCAATCCTATCCTATAAAGTCTCAAACACCGAATCATGGCGGTAACTGCATGTATACACACAAAGCCTTCCATGGTCACGAGTGTTCTCAACTCTATTGATATGGATCCAATATGGTAGTGTGTCAAATGGATAACATCTCTTATAGAGAGATCTCATTTATCAATCACCATTCTCTTACCTTAAGCGTCACAAAAACTTGTGCCACTAGAGAATGTCCATTCTCTTACCTTAAGCGTCACAAAAAAACTTGTGCCACTAGAGAATGCATTTATGGTTCCATGAACCCACATATGTCTTGTCCTTACGGTTAACCATTCTTTATGTATAACAAGACATATGGACAAGGCTAATAACCGGATGCCCCTAGCCTTCACTTAAGGTTTATACAATACCTTGAGACTTTATCAATATGTATTCAACATAATAACAACACATTCAAAAATACTTTATTGAATGCGAAAGTTGATACATATCAAACCATTACAAAATGTAACGAACACAGAAGAAACCTTTATCAGAATAAAGCCAAAATAGCTCACACTAAACAGCAGCATCTCATGATGTTCTTAGACCCATGCTAATGACATGTCGCTTAAAATACACATGGGTGTAGACCTTTAGTTAGTGGATTTACTACCATATCATATATGGAAATATGTTATATTAAAACGTCACCTTTCTGTACCGTTTCCTTTTGGTCAAAAAATTTTGACCACCATATAATTAGACCCTTTGAGACCTTTGTAGTAAATAAATAATACTACAAATGTGTTATCTCAATACAACCGTATAGGTCTATCCATAAAATTAAAACGATTAACTCTTTCATGAGGTTCTGGAGCCCAATAGCCCAAGTAACAGCCTAAAAGAATGTTACTAACACTGCTTTCATAGTAAAAGATGACATAGAACTTTATTTACTGCACTTCCTGCCAACATAAATATGTATTTCGTTATTGATATTATATCATCCTAATAGCCAACAAAGTTTACATCTAAATATCTTACTAGCTGCAAGAATTGAACATATCCACATATTAAACATATAATCTCTTGTCCTCTTTAAGTACCTTAAAACCTTCTTGGCAGCAACGCAATAATCGCGTCCTGAATTTGATTGATGTCTGCCTAGAAGTCTCGTCACAAAGACGATATTTAGTCTAGTGCAAATTTGAGCATGCATTATACTTTTAAGTGCACTGACACAAGGTACACCATTTAATTAGATTTTCTCAATATCTAAATAAGGACAATGTGATAGATTCAATCCATCACCCTTAACAACATGAGCAATTCCTAGCTTGCAATAATGTATATTGAATATTTTCAATATACAATCAGCAAATGTCCTCCGAGAAAATCTAATATAATATGGCAAAAACAATTCTTACAAACCTTAGTACAAAGGATAAAAGATGCCTCAAGGTCATTACTTGTAAACAAAATATCATGTACATAGTGAACATAGTGTATGAGAAAAATAAATTTCCTCCCACTGACCTTGCAATATATTGAATTACCTTGTTCTTAATTGAACAAAATAACAACACTATGAAACTTTAATAATATTGTCTGGAAACTTGCTTAAGACCATGAATTAAGACTTTTCAGTATATACACAAGTTTACTTAAATCTGCTGCAAAATTCTCCAGTTGTACTTGTATAGATTTTATATCTCTTTGATGTAACTCCATATAAAACTATCAATGCCACGTTCACTCTGAAAGAATTAGTAAAGAAATAATTATTTCTTCACTAACTATCCACCCCTCTTTCAGAGTAAAAATATTATTATCCTTTTCTTTTATTGCATCTAATCACATACTTAATTAAGAGCAAGAAACGACATTTATATAAGTTGCTAAAACAACCATGTAATGGATATTATAATCATGCTCTCACAAATAGACTATATAGTCTGATGGTATAAGTAATTGTCTTTCTCTAACAAATCTCCTTAATAAAACTACAACCACTTCATTTTACACTTGAGAGGTTTAAGAAATTTCATTATAAACTATATCAAGAATAGTACCTTGAACCTCAACAAGTTTAGTCTATGGTATAGGAGATTCCATAATTATCTGTATAGGTAAAGACAAAAACACAATAACCCCCATCATACTATTATCTTTAATAGTCTAAGAGCAGCTATCCTCTATAATTACGTCGATCTTAAGAAATTTTAGAGTATGTGATTCCATAATTCTTGTATCTTCTTTAGGGTCATAAGATCAATACCCCTTTAACAATCTGGATAAGATACAAAATAATACCGAGTGGATCTGAATTGCAATACACTTAAAATTTGAAGCAGTAAAAACCTCAATAATAGTGGAATTATTAATTACAGAAAAGGTGACTGAAAAACAAGTAATGTATATAATTAGCATCATGTGAGCACTATGTAACTTGACATACAAGTACACATCCAGAGAGTTACATGCGTAATCATATAATCACCTTTGGGCAGAATACATGACATGCAGTTGTACACTCCCCACATGATAGCGGTTATGAGAATATATTCCAATTCTTCGTGAATTCATCACCTTTGGGCATATGAATCACTAGAATCAGTCACTCCTCCACCATACCATCATGTATCCCTCCATGAACTAATACACAATCACCTCCTTTGGGAGTATGACTACACATTAGACCCGGAGACATCCCAATCAATATACGAGACCGAAATTTCTCAAACCCAATCAAGCGTGCCACTTTGGCGGTCACTACTCAATTGAATCCTTGAAACTCTCTCATACCAGGGATATAAATTTTACTCCTCACATACACCATATACATGTGATTTTAGCTTTAGTGATAGGGGCAGCATATCACCAAAATCACATATCATGCTATTTACATTGCTTCATAAAAATAAAATTTATTGTAAAATATTGATGAACAACACTCACAAAGATCATGACATAACATACCAGTAACCCAGCACCTGTATTTCGAAAATCACTGAAAAATACAAGAAAAATATGCAAAAATACACTAAAAATGCGCGTATTTAGGGCTTTGTATGTATTTTAACATCCATAAAATCATCAAAAAATTAAAATAAATACACCACGACGTAGGAAATCACCATACGAGTTCATCGCCGCCAGCCACGCGCGAAACGGAGCATCCACGCTCCCGCACGTGCCGCCTAAGTGCGCGGCGCGTGGAGCCCACGCGCGGGCGTCAAAGGGCCGGTCAAACCGGTCCGACTGGTGGCGGTTCGACCGGTTCCCGGTCTGACCTTCCGGTCCTGCCACCTGGTCCGACCGGTTGATCGGGTCGGGTCGGGTCTGGGTCGGTCGAGTCGGTCGGTCGCCATCCGGGTCGGGTCGGTTGGTATCCGGGTCGGGTCGGTGCGGTTCGAGTCGGTCACGACGCGCCGGGTCGGGACCCGGCGTGACGTCGGCATCGCTACGTCGTGCGTCGGCGTCGACGCAGCGGATCGAATCGGAATCGGAATCCGAGTCCGGGTCCGGGTCCGGGTCGCTGACGTCAGCGTGACGTTAGCGCCCGCGTGCGCTGCACGCGGGTCCAACGCCCCGCGCGTGGGGGCGCGTGAGGGCGCGTGAACGCGCATGAGCGCATGTCCTCGACGCCCGGCGGCGCGTGAACGCGCGTGAGCGCACGTCCTCGACGCCCAGCGGCGCGTGACTGCGCGTGGGGGCGCGTGGGGCCTCCCCCGGCGACGCGCCGCCCACGGTCTTGATCGTCTCGTCGAGCCCAAATAATATGTGATTTAATTTTACTTTTACAGTCTTTAAAAATTCGAAAATCACAAATTAGGGCAAAATTCAATGCGTTCAAGTTCTAGGGTTACGGAGGCTCTGATACCATGTGTTGGACGCAAATTGCGCAATCCCAAGATCTCCATAACCAGAACAAGAACATGCATAATTGAGTAGAAAGATTAACACACCTGTTTTGGAATCCATCGATCTTGAAGCGGAAGCGGAAACACAATGTTCCATGCGCAAGTCCTTCTCCTCTATTGCCCTCCGTATCACTGGCTCAATGAGGCTGCCCCCCTCACATTTAGCGTTAGGTAAACGCCCCTTAGGTGAGGATACGTGTGAGAATTAGGGTTAGAGGAGAGACTTAGCACTATTTATAGAGTTTCCAGCTAGGCCTCCTCATTACGGGCCAGGCTCAACTCGGCCTACACTAGCCAGCCCATATTAGATTAATTAAGAAACCTTCTATCTCACCGTAGACCAATCCCCGTAAAACGGTAAACGTTAAACGGTAAATTACAATATCAATTAATGTAGTCCACATTAGGAAAACTCTTACAGGATTAGGTAGTGAGCAGATTCGGAGCTAACGTGGAGCGGGAATGAATAGTCCTCATATTCGAAGTCCTAGACCTCGTTCGGTGCGAATTCTTTTTTTTTTGGTCGAAAACATTGATATATTATAAACTTATATTAGAGAGTACATTGAGAGGCATTTCCAAATTTCTTGCAAAAAGGAAGGAGGATGTTGTACCCAATTGAGAAATTGCTGCCTTTTGCACTTTGATTTGCGAATAAAGCCCTTAATTTGTGCAATATTGAAAAATTACGATTTGATTTTAAATTGAGATTATATTATATTTTATTTGGGAGTTGTCCCGAGTCTATTGGGGCCAAACATGAGTCGAGTGGGATGCGGGAGGATGTCCCACTTCCTACGAACTATAGATTCAAAGGTTGGGGACTTGACTACATTAATCATCTAAATTAGTGCCCTTTCAAGTTATAAACTTGTTTTGTTTGTTTACTAAGTGATTCACGCAGTCTTTGGTCAAGTTATGAATTCTAAGTTTTTTTCCCCCTTACGTGTCCACGCAAGGTAGTTTGATTGGGGTTGTGCCTTAGTGTGATCCGTTCGCCAATCAACATTGAAGGAGATCAAATCATCATATGGCTGTAATGAGCACGCCACATCAAAGGTAAGTAGAAAACATATAAAGTAATGCGCGAGGAAAGTAAATCGATATGAGTTGGTAAACAATATTATATGACTTTGTTCTAAGCCACAGAATATGGTCTTCAATCTTCATGAGCTTATTCAACCCGATAAGAGTCAAACAAAAAAAATATTACATGGCCTTGTTTTAAGCCCCAAAAGAAAAATATGATCCCATGAGCTTGTTTATTTAAATTTCGACCTAAGTCTATTTCCTACACTGGAGAAAAGCATCTATAAAAAAAATTTCTAAATGAGATTTTAACTCAAAAACGGGTAACATGGACGCTTCAAAACCTCCAGTGAAATAACCACATCAATCATTAATCACTTAGACTTGAGTACCTATCCGATCTAGGATGATCTATGCTCCTTGGGATTATTCTAGCCTTGCCTTAGGATACGACATATCCGACGTCACATATTCAATTGTTTAAGGTGAATTTACGTAATCTAAAAGACTACCATTTTGTTTTAAAGAGATTACTATAAATCATTAAACTAGACTTAAGCCTAGGTGAGGTTAAGCTAAGCCTAATCCTAGGATCATTGAAGAATACCCAAGTTATGAAATTAGACCCACATCTAGTGCCTAATAACATCATAAATCTGCTTCACAATATGGTTGGCCATCTCATTTTGTTGTTCTTCGAACGAGCTCCCCATGGTGGCCACCATAGTTGGACTCAGCTCCACTTCTCTCCTCCGCACCTCCGTGAGATGCCTTGGAATGTCAGTATTCCCACCTTGGTCCTTCTTCAGTGCCGCTTGGAAGACTGATGACTTGAAACGCTTAGTGTGACGGCCTGAGCGGCGGTGCGCGGGGAGGAGGGTCAGCAGTGTGTCTGCGCCTCGGTCCCCGGACGTGCGCAAGGAAGGGGTCCTCTCTCTTGTCTCACATCGCCTAGGGAGGGAGTTCTGGGCCACCTTATAAGGCAATGGGCCCTCTAACTGTACATACGCGTTTTCTTGGGGTAGTATGGGCTGTCCCGAGAAGAACAAAACCGTGAGGACTTAGTGTCCAAAGCGGACGATATATGTACAGTTGAGACCCGGGGCGTTACACTTAACTATAACATTATCATGATGACTTAGCTATAACATTATCATGATGCAACGACTGGTTGTTGCCAGGCTCTTGTTGGTTCCTAGTTCTTGCCATTGCACTTTCTCAAATTGAACTGTAATGGTCTCACCAAGTGTGCTAAAAAAATATTTCACCAAAAATGGGCGTTGACTCAAGTGGAGAAAGAACTTCCATAAAAAAAAAGTTGAACTTTTGTTTTTTATGAAATTGGTTTAGTGGTGAATTTGGATGATAATTCAATCAGCATAACAAAGAAGAAGAAAAATGAATTCAAAGGTAAAAAGTTGTTAACGATGGAAATTGAAAAGACTTTAACATTAATAAACTAATAAAAGTACATTGAGAGTACGTCTTTTGGATGATGGATCCTATTCTTATAATTACATGTCGCCTTTTATAGTCTATTAAACACAATTACTTATGAGCAGAATGATACTCTAAATGTGGTTGCAATTGCATCTATGCAATTCTAGGCTTCCTATTTGCAGACCGATCTTATTTGCAAGTGCTACGACTCCTAACTCTTGAGGTGCCACTAGGTCACGCCACCTTTTTTTTTTTGGGTCGGAAAAGGTAATAAATTTCATACACTATTAGCAAAATACAGGAGTTTAACGCTTCGGTACTTAAAAGATCGAAAAGAGCGGGAGGGGGGAACTTGGCCCAGTTGGAGGGGAGAAGATGATGGCCATGGGCCTTTGCGGCCCAGTCGGCCACAAAGTTTGTCTCTCTGTTGTAGTGTGTCACATTTGCAGGTTAGGGAAGAGAAGAATCAGCGCTGCCGCCTCAACAAAGAGAGTTTTGTTCGCCCATGATGTGCGACTGGGATCTTGAATCGCCTCTACCACTGCCAGACAGTCGGATTCGAGAAGGAGATGATGTTGATTCCATCCTTTGTCGAGCAAATACTGAAGAGTAAAACTGAGGGCTTGTATTTCTATTTGCAGGGGTGAAACAGAGGAGGTGCGACGGGCAAAGCCATCAATTAGCTTACCGGAGGAATCACGACAAACACAGGCGACAAAACCTTCGTTTAAGGCCATAGGGAAGGAAGCATCAATATTTATCCCTTCAATTGACATTCTCACTCTATTTCATTCCTTTTTTATCCTCGTATCAAACGCTTAGCCAAATTTTAAAACTGGCTATGTATTGGTTTTGCCATTGTGCATCGACAGGTGTATTTCATGATCATCGATAATTATTGTTCATAGTCAATAATTCTACCAACGTTGATAGGCACATTATGTATTTTTCGATGACTGTCACATAACTTGGAATTAAGTGAAGAGACTTATCTGTAATTGGAATTAATGTAATAAATGCATCAAATTGTGAACCTTACTTTATTTAGTAACACGTTGCTAGTATTCCCAATAAAAGCAGTTAAAATGAAATAAGAGATTGCAAAGAGTAATTCACATTTTCACTTAAGTTTGTTTCGGCGAAAACATTATAATAAAGGAAAATGTATCATGTGGAAATCATTTTCAAGGAAAATGTTTTTCCCTTTTTTGATTAGGAAATTCATTTTTCTAATTTTAAGCACATATATTTGATCATAAATGGTCTTTTGTCAATTAATAATTTTCAGCAAATCAAATATATGAAAGTTTTGAAAATTAATTCACAAAAAGACTCTTCACTCTAACAAATACACCACTAGTTACAAAAAAAAAAAAAAAAAATGTAACAAATTTTGAGTGCTTGACTAAGCACTACCTTGTCAGATAATCATTTTGTGTTAACAAGTGACAAATAAATCGAATGCTTTTTTTGATATCACCAACTGCATGGTACAAGTAATGAAGATCTTTCATAAAGATATAGATCACAAACAAGAATGGAAGACAGGATATCACAAGTTTAGACATAATGACACTATATAAAAGATGTGGACAATATCCAATATATTTTTTATATTTGATAAATCACGGAACATATCAAACCGGATTATACAAAATCAAATCAAATGTATCTATCATTCCTCTAAAAAATAGATGATTGTAGTTAAACCAACTTGAGTTTGGAAAAGTTGTGAAACAACCTAGATAGTGTTGAGGAAATTTCCCAAATTGATTTTGAAGATTAACAAAACATTTCTATATGTGTTTAATTATTTTAATGATAAGTTTTCCGAGCGTTATTCTTGAAACAGATACATTCAGATCACACTCAAAGGCTTATTAGAGATTCTTGTTCTCTATGATCTTGATTGTGTTTTGTCGAGGCAATGTTATAAATTGTACATGGATTGTCTAGATTATACATATTATCAACTGATATGAGAACATCTCCAATCTTTGAATCAAGTTTGGAATATATGAAGCGCAATAGCTGGTATTAAGGCATGAATTTCTTTCTATATATATTGATTGTCCAGGATGGATGAACATCCACCTAATCTTTCCTTATTGAATAGTTTATATCCATGCGACAATCAATTGGAGATGAGATGCACTTTTCAAACGGAGTAATCAATTTATGGAAACCTTATCTTTGTTGTATGGGCAGCAGAATCAAGGGAGACTCTATTCTTAGCAACCTAGAAGCAATCGGATCGTCCTGAATCATTTAGGTCTAATGAGTGTATTGGATGAATGATCCTTAGAGTTTATGTCCAACAGTCATTTTGGACAATGAGGAGTATAAAATGAGATCGGGATGCTGAAGGGAACAAGAGACTAGTAGTCTACAAATTCCAAAGTTCAAATAGAGTTTTGTCTTTACATACTCGCTTTTGTGAGCTTAATTTGTAATCATTTGAGAGGTGCAATCAGTGTCATAAGTGTGTGTTTAGGTGTAAGATAATGAGTCATATTGGCTTGGATATAAATAGCACTAGCTTTGCATAGAAGCACTTGGATATAAGCACCACAACTTGATTGTAACCTCCGATTGATTCGTTTTAGTAGAATCTAGCCAATAGGCTATTAGCGCAGAAGAGTGGACGTAAGCTTATTATAAGCCGAACCATTATAATTGTTGTTTGTAATTTTCTCTATCCTTTGATAACTCATTTATTCTGTTTATTGTACATAGTAATGTCTGATCACTACAATGTTTTTCATCAGACTTTGTTATTTTGTAATATTGAACTTGGTTCTTTTAAATTTCACTTTAATTTTGATTGAGTAATTATTTGGAAAGCACACAAATTCCAAATTATGGTTGCTCGCTAACCTACTTCATGGTGTGAGGCGAGGGAAAGCAAGTCAAAGTCTTCACAATCTTGCTTGCTTAGTTGCATTTTCCAGTTTTTTTTTTTTTTTTTTCAACCCAACCCAAAAATTTAGTAACGTCTATGCTCCAAGTTCATCTTCCTATTATTCTTGTGTTAATCTACTTCATGGCATGAGGTGAGGGAAAGCAAGTTAAAGTCTTCACCATCTTGCTTATTTAGGTGCATTTTTCATTTCTCTTTTTTTTTTTTTTTTTTTTTTCAACCCAACCCAAAAGTTAGTGAAGTTGGGAAAAACAGACAAAATTTTAATCTATGCTTTGAGTTCATCTTCCTGCTATTATTGTGTTAACCTACTTCATTGAGTGAGGCGAGGGAGAGCAAGTCAAAGTCTTCACCATCTTGCTTGCTTGGTTGCATTTTCGAATTCTTTTTTCTTCAACCCAACCCAAATATTAGTAAAGTTGGGGAAAACTGACAAAATTTAGTCTATGCTTTGAGTTCATTTTCCTATTGTTCTTGTGTTTACCTACTTCATGGCGTGAGGCAAGGGAAAGCAAGTCAAAGTCTTCACCCATCCTGCTTGCTTAGTTGCATTTTCCAATTCTTTTTTCTTTTAACCCAACCCAAAAATTAGTAAAGTTGAGGAAAACTGACAAAATTTAGTCTATGCTCTAAGTTTATCTTCCTATTGTTCGTGTGTTAACCTACTTCATGATGTGAGACGAAAGAAAGTAAGTCAAACTCTTCACCATCTTCCTTGTTTAGTTGCATTTTCCAATTCTTTTTTTTTCAACCCACCCAAAAATTAGTAAAGTTGGGAAAAACTAACAAAATTTAGTCTATGCTTTGAATTCATCTTCCTCTTGTTCTTGTGTTAACCTACCTCATGGCGTGAGGCGAGAGAAAGCAAGTCAAACTCTTCACCATCTTGCTTGCTTGTTGCATTTTCCAATTCTTTTTTTTTTCAACCCAACCCAAAAATTAGTAAAGTTGGAGAAAACTAACAAAATTTAGTCTATGCTCTAAGCTCATCTTCCTATTGTTCTTGTGTTAACCTACCTTATGGCGTGAGGCAAGGAAAATCAAGTCAAAGTCTTCACCATCTTGCTTGCTTAGTTGCATTTTCCAATTCTTTTTTTATTTATTTATTTCAATCCAACTCAAAAATGAGTAAAGTTGGGGAAAATGACAAAATTTAGTCTATACTTTGAGTTCATCTTCCTATTATTCTTGTGTTAACCTACTTCATGGCGTGAAGTGAGGGAAAGCAAGTCAAAGCCTTCACCATCTTGCTTGCTTAGTTGCATTTTCCAATTCTTTTTCTTTCAACCCAACCCAAAAATTAGTAAAGTTGAGGAAAACTGACAAAATTTAGTCTATTCTATGAGTTTATCTTCCTATTGTTCTTGTGTTAACCTACTTCATGATGTGAGACGAAAGAAAGCAAGTCAAAGTCTTCACCATCTTGCTTGTTTAGTTGCATTTTCCAATTCTTTTTTTTCAACCCACCCAAAAATCAGTAAAGTTAGAGAAAACTAACAAAATTTAGTCTATGCTTTGAGTTCATCTTCCTATTGTTCTTGTGTTAACCTACCTCATGGCGTGAGGCGAGCAAAAGCAAGTCAAACTCTTCACCATCTTGCTTGCTTGTTGCATTTTCCAATTCTTTTTTTTTCAACCCAACCCAAAAATTAGTAAAGTTGGGGAAAACTAACAAAATTTAGTCTATGCTCTGAGCTCATCTTCCTATTGTTCTTGTGTTAACCTACCTTATGGCGTGAGGTAAGGAAAAACAAGTCAAAGTCTTCACCATCTTGCTTGCTTAGTTGTATTTTCCAATCCTTTTTTTTCAATGCAACTCAAAAATGAGTAAAGTTGTGGAAAACGACAAAATTTAGTCTATGCTTTGAGTTCATTTTCCTATTGTTCTTGTGTTAACCTACTTCATGGCGTGAGGTGAGGGAAAGCAAATCAAAGTCTTGCATTTCCAATTCTTTATTTTCAACCCAATCCAAATATTAGTAAAGTTGGGGAAAACTGACAAAATTTAGTCTATACTCTGAGTTCATCTTCCTATTGTTCTTGTGTTAACCTACCTCATGGCGTGAGGTGAGGAAAAGTAAGTCAAATTCTTCACCATCTCGATTGCTTAGTTGGATTTTCCAATTCTTTTTTTTTTCAACCCAACCCAAAAATTAGTAAAGTTATGGAAAAATGACAAAATTTAGTCTATGCTCTGAGTTCATCTTGTTGTTATTCCCGTGTTAACCTACTTCATGGCATGAGGCGAGGGAAAGTAAGTGAAAGTCCTTGCCGTCTTACTTGCTTAGTTGCATTTTCCAATACTTTTTTTTTTCAACCCAACCCAAAAATTAGTAAAGTTGGGGAAAACTAACAAAATTTAGTCTATGCTGTGAGTTCATCTTCCCGTTGTTCTTGTGTTGACCCACCGCCGTCGGTTGTCGGCAATCGGTTCGGCGAGCTTGCCAAGCCAAGGCGAGGTTTGGCGAGCTCGTCGGAGGCAAGCCTAGACACCGGTGAGGCTCGCCTAGCCCCGCTTGGCCACCGGCGAGGCCGAGCCTTGGCAGGGCTGGGCAACCCTCGCGATCCGGCGAGGTTGAGCCTCGCCGGTGGCTAGGCGGGCCTTGCTAGTGGCCAGGCGGGCCTTGCCCAGCCCCAACGAGCCTCGCCCAGCTGCCGGCGAGGCTTGGCCGATGAGGACCGGCCTCGCCGAGGGCTGGCGACGCTCCGGTGAGGTCATCGACCACTTGAAGAAGAGAGAAACGAAAAAAAAGAAACGAAAAAAAAAGGAAAGAAGTAAAAAGTTATTTAAAAATTAAAAGAAAATGATTTGGAGTAGAAATTTTGAGCACGGTACCAAATGCAATTCTATTATAGAATCATAAATTTTGGACAGTTACCACACGGTTTAAAATGCTTAGAAATTGTTCCCGAGAGCAAAATAAAAAAGAATCATTCTTGATCAGAAATTGTTCCCGGGAACAGAATCGTTACCAAACGCATCCTTAATAAATGCTAAAGAATCATAAATGGGGTTTATTTTTTCGTTGATTGATCATAATTGGATTTCGTTGAACTCTCAAATTATATCCGTCTAGGTTGAGGAAAATTGATAAGTCTAATTTGGCTAATGAAAGAAATATTAATAAGTCTACCTTACTAGTCACTGATTATTTGTCTTGGTCTTTTATTTTGTCAGTCTTGGTCTTTTATTTTGTCAGTCTTGGTCCTTGTTGTATCTTCCAACTAGGTCACATATGGAACCTTAATAGTTACGTTCTCCCTACGGTTAAGACTCGATAATTGCCTTTTAAAAATTAGTTTTGGTTAATGGTAGAGAAATTGGCTATTATTTAAATCAATTAAGGGATCGTGAAAGCACAACAACTATAAAATAATTTTCAATTTAAAAAACAGAATTAGGTAGGAAGACTACTTTAGTTTATGGATGTGCTTACGCAATACCATCATTGGATTACTATTATTGGTTGTAATCTGCTGAGTTAACTCACTACATCCGTCGTTTCATATGTTTCTTTCGAAATGCAGCCGACGCTCGAATGACCATAGAAACTTCTTGTAATTGTGACAAAAGGGAAAATAAGAAGAATAATTTAATATTTGTGTGCTCAGAAATATTCTATTTTTAACAACCTTTAACTTTTGAACAATGGTCGCAGGTAGAGGTGATCGGTCCTAGGGTAAGTAGGTTTCAAACCCGAAATATGGAACCTATCATGTTAGAACCGATTATTAGTTGCTTACTGAGGAATAGAAAGGGAGGACAGGTTGGTTCGAGGACCCAATTGGAAGAAATTTCCCACAAAGCGGGTCAGCCGGTCAGCCATACGGCAGTGATATTGCTCCAAAATATAAGAGCAATATAATGATTCAAAGTTAATGATGAACAATAGAAATCCTTATATCAAAAGCAACAATCTATATGATAAACATGTAATGATAAAAAGTTAAAACATATAACATAAAACGTAAATTATAAAACTCTATCCATTCATCCACAAAGATATTGCTCCAAATTTTTTAACCACTTAAAAGCAAAATAAAGAACTTAGCTAAATTCACAATAAATTTATATAAAACATCATCTTTTAGATTGGACACAGAGAAACTAGGATTTTTAATATTTTTAGCTTTATGAAATTGATTTTGAAATTGGTCCCGTCGATCTGGTTTCCTAGTGGGTGTTCACTCAAAACTAGGAACAGGACTAGACCCGAGAATCAGATCGGTGCCCACCGGTTTCAAATTTTTGGAGCTGAGAATAGGAGCTGTTTTTAGGACGGTTCCGTCCGACTCCTGGGTATAATCAGTCTGTTGCACACTTCTAGTCCTGAGAAGACAACCACAAGTAGATGCTAATCTCCGAAATAGCCAAATGACTATTGTCCATCTTCTTCTAAACTATATTAGAAAAGCTTCATCGAATGAGCGAGTATTCCAGACCAGTTGCAAGGTGAGGTTTCTCCCAAAATGAATCGATCACCTTGATTCTTGCAATTTTCGTGATTGTATTGGTCAATCAATGAGTTATCATTCAAGAAGTTTTCTTGTCCCATTCATTTGATATCAAAGCTACAAAACTGATAACACAAAATTATAGTTTCTCAGCTTAAAAAGTAGAGGATATAAAGTGAAATGGAGATAGAACGTGAAGAATGTTTTTGACCTTATAATTATTTTGGTCATATTAGAGAAAATTTTAAAATCCTCACAAACTCCATATCTATACTAAACACGCTTCTAAATTTTTGACATTTGCTGCAATGCTCATTTTTACGCAAAAATCCCTAACTAAAGAATCAAACTATCACTGTATTATATTATAAATGTTTTGGTTAGTAACTACCACTATACTATGAAAAATTTATTTTATGTACCCGTCACATAATTGCCCGTATAATATACATGTCATCCTAATTGGCACATAAATATTGGAGAGACTTGCTTCTCATTGGCTTGTCACACCACATGTCACTCCAACGTTTAATGACTATTATGTGAAATCATTTCCAGTGTACTGCCGATCGGCATGCTTGTTCCTGACGAGCGCTGCCACACCCTCGAACGACACCACCAATGCCCTCATCTCTCTCTCTCTCTCTCGAACATGGCTTGACTCGAAATTAGAAGTGTCAAGCAAGAAAAGCAGCAATGATGCTTGACTAGATCTAGCGTTGAGTTTGAGCGATTCTGATGCTTTGGAATGTCAATGGTGTTTTACTTAAATTTTAATTAAAAATCATATTTTCATTTAATACAACAATGACGGTCATAATAATTAGAATTAAAATTAAGTATATCACAGCTATAAGACCCTCTTCTACCTCTTCATGTCACGCCACTCTTTACCTTCAGTACAATTTGTTAGGCCCTATCAATAATTCTCAAGGAAATTGGTTTGATTCCAATTAAAGTGTATTAGTCAAAAGTAAATTGAAGCTCATTGGGTAGCCAAACCGGAGTCAAGTCCAACGGTCTCAATTGTATGTATTGTTGCATGTTTCATGGCCAATTGCGAGGAAACTCCTATACAAAGTAAGAACGAAACTTCGTCAAAACATGACTTTAGTGGATTAGTTAGAATTTACATAGAAAAACCAAGAGAACGCCTCCTTTAAACACCAAGCATAACAAGATAGGACTAAAAAAAAAAAAATCAATTGTACAAAAGTGGGGAAAAACCGGTTTATGAGTAGATTTCATATTTAAAGAATTTACAAAACTCTGATTTATAATCTGCAAAAGAAATACAAGTTCACCTATTGCAAATTGAGAGAACCAAGTCCTTTTAATTTGAATATTAGGCTGGAGCCAAATAAGTCCTTTGTAACCGAATGAGCGCAAAGCACTGAAACCAAAGAATTGCTTGTGGATGAGATACCAAACCAACTCAACCCACTACAAAACTAACATCCTTTTCCCCCTAAAATTGGTGAATCCTTGAACATCCTAACCTTATGTACTAAAATTAATCTAGGTTGTTATATTTGATGGGTCCATGTGGAACTCGCCATTATCAACTTTAAGTTTAGTTTAGTATGATTTCTACAGTCACACTAATCTACATATATTTATCTAGAAAAAAATATACAATAAGTATTATAATTTTCGTACGACTCTCACTTAGGGCCATAATTTTCTTTTTCAATCACATGAGTGATATAACTTATGTAAAATTCTCATTTAAGTATTATAATTTTTTTTCCAATCACTTAACTACCATATGACTTTATAATTGATTGTTTAAGTGCCATAACTTTTTAAAAACATTTACTACAAGTACTATGCCATGTCGGATTTTCAACACTTGGGTGAATGTTTTTAAAATTTTATGACATTCAAGTGATTGATTTATGGTACTCAAGTAAAAGTTTTTTTAGAACTCATGGCACCGAAGTAGCCAAAAAAAAAAGTTATAGCACTCAACTTATGTGAGTGCTGTACAAAAAATTATGGTATTTATGGTGGCCTTAATCTTAATATATCTATATCCAAGATTGAGTCACGTGGCATGCTTATGATCTTTACCTGATAATTTAGGATATATCTGATCTTGGCAAATCTCTAATTTGCATCTCTACTTCTTATGCATATTTTGGTTATAAGTTTCTAGAATAGCATTATGCATATTTTGATCAGCAATTTTAAAATTGGCATCTGGATTAAGATGTAATGTCACTATTTTTGTTAGGGGCCCAGAAAGCAAAAGCAAGGAAATTAGTTTGCTCTTAATGAAATGCATGGTTATCTTTATGGGTAATAGCATAAATGGTCCATAAATTTTAGTCCAATATACAATGTGGTTCATGAACTTTTAATATGTGTAAAGTGAGCCATTAATTTTGTTCTAATGTGCATAGTTGTTCCTAAATTTTTAATTTGCTCAATATTATCTCTAAATTATTAGTAAATGTTCAATGTCATCCCTAGATTATATTAGGGATTGCATTGAACATTGAACCAAAGCTCATGAAGCACATTAAACTAATTAAAATATTTAGGGACGGCATTTAACATTAGACTTGAGTATATGAATAATTTATATCATTTTCTCTTATCTTTATTGCACTAGAAATGTAAATTTTCCAGATGCACTGTAGAAAAATGTGATTACAGTGGGTCTCAGTTAGGGTTGACCGCCGTGCCGTGCCCGACGCCCCACTTGATAATGAAACTTCTTGGTTGACGCCTCTTCGACTTCTTGACTTGAATGAATTTGTTTCGCAGACGATCCAATCTTTTCTGAGTCCATATATATCCTGCCTCCTCCACGCTCAAAACCAAGCAATTCTTCCCCGTTCCCTCTTCTGCTTCTTTGATCTCTCTTTGCTATCAGTTCTATGAATACCTATCAAGTGTTGCTGCTCATTCTCGCTCTTTTGCAAGTGATGACCAGCAATGCCAAGCCGAGTAATCGGCAGTGCATCGCTGCATCCTGCGGTAACATTCACAATATAAGTTATCCATTTCGACTGAGGAGCAACTCGAAGGGATGCAGCGACGCAGCGATAGAGTTGGCTTGTGAAGATAATCGCACTGTCTTATACCTCCGTGGAGGCCGGTACTATATACAGTCCATCAGTTACTCCACTCATGAAATTAGATTGGTTGATGATGGGCTGCAAAAGGGCAATTGCTCATCTCTCCCTCATCATTTGCCGGTCCGATATAAATTCAGGAACGGTCGCTATCCATACAACCAATACTACATGGACGTTGGCACATTGGTCATTGTGAAATGTTCAAAGCCGGTTAGTTCTCCATTATACATCGCTACTAGTCCATGCATCGTGTGGTTGTATTCATCCACTACATCATTGAATTGGAGCTCGTATGCTCTGATCAATCCAATAGCATCGGATGTTAGGGACTTTTGTACCATTAGCAGCTGGACGTGGGTACAGTGGCCGATGGAGATTAACAGTAGCTTTAACTATGAGCTAATCCATAACATCATGGCCGATGGATTTGTTATCGGCTTTGACATATTTTCGGTGAAGAGAACTTTCTTCTGCTTCTTTGATCTCTATAGCATCTACAGAGGCCAGGCTTGCGGATCCAAGTACTACTATGGCGGTAAGCATCAGCCGGCAGTGAAATTTTACGACTACTTTGCGTGATTCTTATACACTCTTTTACTTGCTACTTCCTCTTCCGAAAAACTTAAAATCCAAGAAACTTAGGAGAAAATACACATGTTGGTATGAGTCAAGATTTGTTTATATGAAAAGTTTGGGGAGTTTCGCGTTACTTATTAAAAATCAACTTGTAGGAGTTGCTGGACTATAATTCCTAGCTATCTTGATGTAAAAATAAACAAAATATAATAATAAGAAAGGAATATCGTGCGAGCAGCCACATGACTAGTTTTTTTTTTGGCATAAAGTTTAGATTTTCTTTTTTTCTTATTCACCTCCTTATTTAGTTACTTAACTAATAGCGTAAGAGACATTTGTCAAAAATTTCCTTAAAAATTCTATTCATGTATCTATAGGAGGAACTAATGATTAATTAAGAATGAGTATCACTGTTCCTCTATATTTGTTGACTCGCAACAAAGAAAAGGAAGTTTCTTGCATTGTCTATCATGCATGTGAAACAAAACTTATTATTTTCATTTATTTGGAAATGCACGCATCCACTTCTCATATTCTTTTGGACAAACTTAAACTTAAACAAAGCAGCTTGCTACTACTCTGTTTTCTCGTCAGCTCTGTAATCCCAAAATCTTTTCCTTCAATTTTCTTTTCACATCATTCATCCCTTTCGCAGGTGTCTTGAATGATATTGTAATTTGGATAATTGGAGCTATTATCGTACTCCTAGGTAAGCCGCAATGATTTGTTCTTAATAATTCAAGAAAATAACTCATACTAACCTATTAATATTTTCCTCAGTGTATTTTTGTGTAGCAAAATTCGTAATTGGGATGCCATTTGTTGCGATATTTCTAATCTACAAGTACAAAAGGAGGCACTTAGCAATGGATACAAACATCGAAGAATTTTTGCAAGCTCACAACAATTTTTCACCCATAAGGTACTCTTACTCGAATATTAAGAAGATCACTAGAAATTTTAAGCACAAACTAGGTGAAGGTGGGTATGGTTCTGTGTACAAAGGAACGCTCAGAAGCGGCAATGAAGTGGCCATCAAAATTCTAAAGCAGTCCAACACTCGTAGCCAAGATTTTATTAGTGAAATGGCTAGTATTGGAAGAATACACCATGTTAATGTAGTGCAACTCATCGGTTTTTGCTTTGAAGGCTCGAAACAAGCTCTTGTTTATGATCTCATGTCAAATGGATCTTTGGATAAGCACATTTTCGTTGAGGAAAGTGATAAATTTCTTGATCACCAAAAATATATGAGATAGCTCTTGGGGTGGCGAGGGGGATTGAATACTTACATCAGGGCTGTGACATGCAAATATTACACTTTGATATCAAGCCTCATAACATTCTTTTAGACAAGAATTTCACTCCAAAAGTTTCTGACTTTGGACTTGCAAAACTTTATCCCACTAATCATAGCATAGTCTCATTGAGTGCTGCACGAGGAACCTTGGGATACATGGCGCCTGAGTTATTCTACAAAAACATCGGTAGTGTATCTTATAAAGCAGACGTCTATAGCTTCGGGATGTTACTCATGGAAATGGCAGGTAGAAGGAGAAATTTAGATGAACATGCAGAACACTCAAGCCAAATTTATCTTCCAGAGTGGGTGTACGACCAGCTTAATGAAGGAAAATGTGTGAAAATGGAAGGAGTAGTGGAAGAGGAAAGGAAGGTGATAAAAAAGATGACAATAGTTGCACTTTGGTGTATACAATTAAGCCCTGACCATCGGCCTTCAATGAGCAAAGTCTTAGAAATGCTCGAAGGAGATATTGATAATCTTCAAATGCCTCCAAAACCACTTACTTGCCTATCGGATGTGCCCGTCAACAACAACAAAGCCAAGATGGAACTAGAAACATTCTCAACCTCATTAGTCGCTCCAATAAATTTCGTTAGTAATTCATTTCGAGATAGCAATGACATTTAGAGAATCATGTAGAGTTTGATTGGAAAAGCTTTGTGTATTTGTCAAATTTCTTTACAATAGAGTATTATGTTGGAAGGGACCTGAGCTAGTTTAGTTCGACTGTAAATACATTCAAGATCGTGTTCTCCTAGCTTGTAGGTCAATACTGTTTTGTTGTATATCATATCGTTTTACTCTCTTGCATCCTCCTCCGAAAAGATAGCCAAATTGGAAAGGGAGCAAGGAGACGGACAATGAGAATTTTACTTCCTCATCACGCGATTATGGTGAATTTAATTAACGGGCTTTTAGAATTTTGGAGCACTTTCAATGAAATTTTATCAACCTCGCTTATATACTCGACATCAGCCACGAAGGGAAGGGGAAGAGGGGAAGGCGCCACCCTCCCCAGATTTTTTTTTTTTTTTTAATAAATAATTTTTTTATTAATAGATTTAAAGAAATCGAACCAATTATAAAAGCATCGCCTCCCCCGAAGAAAAAATAAATAAATCGCTGCTATTTAAAATCAATTTCATCTTTGATTTCCCGCTTCAACTTTTTTTTCCCCAAAAAGTTCTACGGAAATCCAAGTCAATTTGCTTTAGGTAAATTGCATTATATTGTATTCACTAGGTAAAGATGCAAACTGATAGCATAATTGCCTCTTAAATTGGCAATTCCCTTGTATCATCTCGCTCTCTCTTCGTATAATTTTGCAAGAAAGGAATTGTAATTTTAATTAACACTAAATATGTGCCTCGTATGAAAAATATATGTTGTTTAGGGATATCTTTTCATTTAAGAAAAAAATATTGATGAAGCCAACCTTAATTAATTGAATATTTTAGTGGAAAAGTTCTAGCTAAAAAGTGTATTTTAAAATTTAATTTAATTATGACCAAGAGTCATCAAGAAAAAAGTATTCCCTTGTCCCAATACTTATTTAGGTTCCTATAAAGAATCAAGAACAAAATCTACAAGATATAGTGTTACTTCATTCAAAATTCCATAGTAAACAAATAATAATAATAATAATAATAATAATAATAATAATAATAATAATAATAATAATAATAATAATAATATTATTATTATTATTATTATTATTATTATTATTATTATTATTACAACAACAACCACAACAAGAAGAAACCAAACAAGGCTCGCATCAATTAGATTATCATCTATTGTTTCTGGTGACTTTGAAGTCTTCTAAGTTCTAACCCAAACAAGGCTTGCATCAATTCACTTGGACTCAATTTGATTAAAGATTTACTTCGATCCTTAAGACAGCTTCCGTATCATCTTAAAGAAAAGAAAACCCATTAATGTCATAAATATCTCCGAGAGCACGAAAATACTTACTTATTTAAGAAAAATAGTCCCAAAAATAAGAAAGGATGTCATAGGATGGCAAAACATATGGTTGTCATTTCTCATGTTTTCTCGCCGGAAAGAAATGGGGATGAATGTTGGGTTTGCACGCTACTCCGGTGACACTCTTGACTTGATTGATTTTGTTTCATTGATTGATATGGGCTTTTCAAAAGACGACCCCAAGTGTTCATCTTTAATATCTCTCTCATTCGCCACTTCGGAATATACATTCAATCATTGTTGATCCTCCACCAGACATCAAGCCCCAAATTGTCAATATTGTACGTGATCCCTAAATTTTTTATACATATTTAATTTAATTTCGGAACCATATGAAAATGCTAAATACTGTATGTAGTCCATAAACTTTTGCTTTTTTTTTAATTCAATCCCTGAACTATATAATTGAGGAACCACATTGAATAAATTAAAATATTGAGCATTTTTGTGTAGTTTAAGACCAAAAGTCTAGGGACCACATACAATATCCAGCATTTTCTTATAGTTTATGGATTGAATTGAATATGTGCCAAAAGTCTAGGGACCATATATAATTTTATTTTCACATAGTTTGGAGATTACTTTGAACATGTATCAAAAGTCTAGACACCACATACAATATTGAGCATTTTTATATAGTTTAGGACTAAATTGAATATGTGCCAAAAATCTAAGAACCATATACAACATTGGGTATTTTCATATAGTTTAGGGGCTAAATTGAACATGTACAAAAAATCTAAAGGCCATATTGAATAAATTAAAAATTCAGCAATCATATTGCATATTGGGCCAATACCTCAAACCTTTTTTTTGTGTGTGTGTGATTAGTACCTTAAACTTGAACGGATATGACCAAAAGACCCTCCATCTACTTTAAAAACTCTAAATTTGTTCATTCTAACACCAATAACTCATTTTTTTTTTCATATCATCAATACCCCAAACTTGGACTCGTATGATAAAAGTACCCTCTTGTCTACCACCAAAAACTTTAAGCATTGATCTTAATTGAATAAGATATATAAAGATATTGGTATAAATAATTTTTGTTGCTTGGATATAATAAGCTTAGTATCCTCATGTAAAAATTCTCACTTTAGATTCTGCTATAAAGACATAGCTTTACATTGGACCCACGGGGTACAGGCAATATTTTCGCTTATTTTCAATTGATTATCTACAAATTAAAAAGTTTTGATTGGAAGTAAATCCACGTTCAAGGAAAGTAACCAAAAAAAGAAAAGAAAAGAAAAAAAGACTAACGGCTCAAAAGAAAGAACATTGTTTTCATCTTGAGAAAATCAAAAGAGATAGTTATGCAAACTGTCCATAAAATTTGGCTCAATATGTGATGTCGTCCTTGAACTTTTAATTTATTCAATGTGGTTCATGAACTTTAACTTAATGTATAATATTATTTTTCAACTTTTAATTCGTTCAATGTTGTTTATGAACTTTTGATAAATGTTGAATCAATCCCTAGAATATATGAAATTATCTAACATTATCCCTTCATTTGTTCAAGTTAAACGGAATTTGTTAATTTGACTTTCAATTTGGGAAGTTTGAATGGTGGACAAAAAATTGAAGTTACGGAGGAACAAAAACTAACCTTTTTTTTTTACACTATTCGGCCCCAATTGCCTCATTCAAAGCCCAACTCGAAAGTGTTGGGCCTCATCCAAAGGTAAATTGAGGGTTACCGTTGGTGTTGATTTGGTATGGTTTGTAAGCAGGATGAAAAACCAAATCAAACGTTTGCTCTTTTCTTCCAAATCAATCCAATGTTTATAAAACCGTGTCGGATTCCATGCCGGATTACTTGGCTCAATCGATTTGACCGGTTGAACGAGTTAATTTGGCCGGTTCATTGTAAATATTATATCTAACTTCGAAATTGATTAGAGTCACTATTCCCACTGGTTTTAGGCAATATTCATCTCTCATTTTCAAGCAAGAAGTTTTGGTTTCTACAAATTAAAAAAATTATTAAAATAAAATAAAGAAGTAACGGCTGAAAAGAAGAGTGTTTTTGTCATCTCGACAAAAATTAATTTTCCGAAATCCAGACTTTGTTCATCCCGAATCGTCTCATTCGAAGCCCGACTCGAAAGTGTCGGGCCTCATCATGATGATTCGGTATTAATTTGCAACCCGGATGAAAATCAAATCGGACATTTGCTCTTTATTTCCGTATCAATCCAATGTTTTTAAAACCGGGTCGGAGACCATACCCGATTACTCGGCGGTATGCTGTTCAACTAGTTCGAAAGTACCGACCAAAAAAAAAAAAAAAAAAGTTAAAATAAAATATAAATATTTTATATATATTTTATATAATTTTAAGTAACTTAATTAAATATTTCATGTACAATTGAGATAGTGAGGCTGCTTTTCTCTCATTTAAGAGGGTCGCGAGTTCAAAATAATCAATAGCGTGAATCGATGCCTCTTTTTTTATATTAAAAAAAAAGCAAGTTAAAAGGGGTTGATAGATATATTTCCTACATATAGCATAGAGTGGTCCTATTATTTGGCTAGTAAACCGCCCATAACATCTTTGATGTGCAAGTGGTCCAGACCGATTCCGATTTGTCGGGCTGTTGAGTCACGTCAAATCTAATCTTTTGACGGGTTTGATGTGTCCTCCGATGATTAGCACAAAAAATTTAAGACTAAATTTATCTATAAAAAAACTGTCCATTGAGGACAACTAAAGAATAGTATGCAAAACCTAGTATGGTCGCGTTTATCTAAGGAGAAACATGACCCACACTAATTCTGCAAACTATTCTCAAATGGGAAATCTACGGCTTAAATGTAGCGATTCACCATAGACACCAGGTGGCACACAAGCACGACCTCAATCTGGTCATACTTCGCCCCCACAAAAAAAAAAAGTTTCAAAACAAAGGAAGAAATGGGGCCACTAGGGTAGGAGCTGACGGTCGGCGGTAACGACAGAGGGACAATCGGTGGCGATGATAATTGAGGTTGATGCTCGCGAGGCGGCATGTGGTCGCGGGTCCTTAGGTTACGGTTAGGGATTGGGAATTGGAAGCTGAATTCTATAGCGACCGAATCGAGAGGGCTAAATTTCTGTGGTCAAAAGGCCAGCTCTGGCGACCAGACACCAGCCCTCTCAATTTGGCCGCTAGAACTGGTTCTAGCAACCGAATTTTCGTTCGGTTGCTGACCTTGTCTTCATACAGAACGAAAAAAAAAAAAACATTGGTGTGCATTTTCTCTGTAAGCTAGTACATGGCATCAGCGGTCCGTCAAGTATAATTACAGTCTACTTTGCATTTTCTCTTGAGCAGGGTTATGGCTTTTCGGTTCTCGTAACGGAGACACAGGGGGAAAGAGAGAGAGAGAGAGAGAGAGAGGGGCCAGGCGCATGCGGAACCAAAGTGGGGCTTACAGGGATGCTTTTTGGGTCTTCCATCGCTGTCGCTGCCCCACGATCTTCCATTCCACTTCCCAGCGTCAGTTAGAGAGAGAGAGAGAGAGAGAGAGAGAGAGAGAGAGAGAGAGAGAGAGCTTCCATGGATGATGAGGACTGAGACCCCACCACCACCACCACCACCACCGCCACCACCACCCCCCCCCAGATCACTCCCTCCCATTCACATCCCATCTCGACCACTGCCACTTTTAGTTTCCTGAGCTCTCCAAAAAGTCGAAACCTTCGAAACCAAGAACGGAAAAAGATGAAGAAGATCGAAATAATATTCAAGTCAAGATCATGGAAGGTGGGACACCCACTCCATCTCCACCTTAGCCTTTTCATCCGGGTATCTCTCTCTCTCTCTCTCTCTCTCTCTCTCGGGTAGCGTCACAGACTACTATAAAATAATATTATTCAAATTCACTTCATCTCCAAGATTACTACTGTTCAACATCATAAACTTTCGCTGTAAAAAAAATAAATTCAAGAGTAGGATGCAAGTAACTACAAAACCATCTGCCGACATGGTTTGAATCTTTTAAGGATAGGAAAGCTGTCCAGCTTGAAGTTACATGGGGACAAAAACATTTTGATTCTTCCCGAAACCCTGGAAGCTGAATAACACCACCGCCTGAATAAGACGTAACATCTGGACCTGTGCATGAAAATCGACAAATCCAACCCGCCTGTACCCCGGCTCGTAAGTCAACCCCCGTGTTAACTTTCACAGCTCAAAAGCGGCAAAACTCGCTCCTTCGTTGGAACGGAGCGACCCCCATTTCGTCGCTCGTCACGCTTCTGATAGTTTTCTCTCTATTCAATCATCTAGGGTTTCGATATTAATATGTATAGGATACCGCCCTAGCTTTGTTGAATGAATCTCGAGGTTTAGACAGGCTGGTCCATGCTAATTGCTAACCAAGCAGAGAGTACTTGTAGCATGTACCATCAATGTCATTATTCAAGGAGACAACAACAATACAGTCCCGATACAATGCGAACACATAGAGAAGAATTCGAACACGACACCATTAACTTGAACCACCATGAATCAATACGGTTTTTGTTGTTTTCAATAAAACAAATTGGTCTGCAATTATGTTACACCATATTGGTGACCACACGAATGCGAATATGATGGTACGATAGGAGTTGTCAGCTCTCCATTATAATTACGACGAAGATCATGCCTCGAGGATGAACAAATCATGGGGATAGAAGGGCTTGCGCATCATAGCATCTAGGAATCTTCTTTGGTCCGACATGCCTTCTTGTACAAGAAATATCGGAAACAAGATTGGCACGCAAAGATAGAAACAACAGAGGACACAATAAAGTGAACGTGTAAATCTAATTCTTTTTTCTTTTTTTCTTTTTTTGGGCTTACAGGACCATAGGAAAGGAGCCACTACGTACAGTGAATAGCAACAGCGGAAGCGTAATTAACAATTTATGTACTCATTTCAAAAGGGACAACTCCTCCCGTAACATAGTGAACTGCAAATTGATAAAGAAGTAGTGGTGGGTAATGGTGGTTGCAAATGCTGGCGTGGGAACATGGGAAGGGAATGGCTGGGGAATAGAAAATATTTACTTACCTCCGTTTGTTTCACGAAAAGTAAATGATTAAAAACATGATCGCTTACAAAAGAAACAATTGAAAAATACTTTAATTGTTAATGAAAATATTTAGATATTAATTATATTGTTAACGAAAATATTCTTTATTAACAAATTATTCAGTATTTTTCGAGAGACAAATGCATCCTATTAAGTGCTAATCTATCCTCCAAATCATATTTTTTTCTGTAATTTTATTCTATATTAATGTTCTAGGTCATTGTAGTTCTCATCTTGCTCGATCGATGCGATTGAGTCGTATTACTGGTGTGACATGTAAGGTTTCCCTCCATCAAGCATCGCAACCTTTGCCCGCAAGTAGTCAATGCTTGACGTGGTGCCTAATTTGTATTGCATGAGGAAAAAGCATGAATTTTGTGCCAAATGCCATAACTATTATGTGATTGACGAAAGTAAATATGATGATACAAAAATCTCAGTTGCACTAAAATTATGTTTGAACTGAATTTTTTATTTTTATTTTTTTGTTCTTTTCACTAATCAAAATCTTGGAATGGATGCATTTTTGTCATTTGAATCACCTAAAATTTTTGAAAAAATTCCAGATCTTGACATGCAATTTTACTTTTTAACTTCTTCATATTTTTAAAAATCTAAATAATATATTAAATTTTGACCGAATAAGAACAGAAGTTATTCATTCAACACTTCAAAAACACCGAAAAACAGGTCCAAGAGACGTGATGGTAGTTCGACCCCATGATTTTTTGGGCATATGAAATGTTGTAAATCACGATCAATGTTCACGCACCATATTAATTCATACATCTCACCGAACAAATGCATGATCGCACGGTCACCAGCGACCTAAAACAAAGGGAATTTCGTGGATAATGATGAAAGGGATTGGCGGTCGGCTCCGGAATTGAAACGCGCCCTATAGGCGCACTCAAATCGACAGCCCACGAAGCCAAAACAAAGAAGCAAACGCGAATTATCTCTTGGACCGAAAACAGACGAGAAATTCGGAATAAAAAAAGGAAACTAGCTGCCGCTGCTGCTGCTGTTGCTGCTTGTGGGTCCATCTCCGCCATAGCCAATGAGTTACCACCCACCTCAACACTCACTGAAACATCATCATTGCCACCCAGAATCTCTCTCTCTCTCTCTCTCTCTCGCTCCCACCAGCGCTCGCACCCAACTCTTTCTTGTCATTCCCCACGAACCCACGAAAGGAAAAAGGTCGCGTCTTCCCAATTTGTCTGGTGTTCTTGTGGTTTATGGCGGTGCTGAGGTTTCTGCCGAGGGAGTGAACGAGAAAAAGCTTCGATTTTTATGATGGGCAGCCGGTGAAAGGAGCTGGGTCTGGACTATTTTCGGGTCTTGGTGTCATGGGAAATTGCTTGTGTAGATGGGAGCCTTCGATTTACAGAGTCTCCTCCAATGCTAAGTCAGGTTGGTATTCTCAAAACTCTCTCTCTCTCTCTCTCTCGGTAAATCTTTTGCAGCAAATGGGTTCTGTTAACGTTGGATCATAGAAGCTTCTTTGATGAGAGATCAGGTGAACTGAGAATAAATTTTGGTGCTGGTGGGTATATACTCTGTTTGTCCCTTTTTTAATCCTGCCTCATTTGTTTCATTTCTGGTACTCTTTTTTTCCATTTTTATTTGCGGTCGTTCTCTTTGCTGTCTGTCTTGTTAAGTCCTTTCTTGTCCCAATTTAATTTTTTCATTTCCTAGTTCATGAAGTATTGTGTGATTGTTCAAATTTGTCATCTTTTGCCATCGTCCTCTCGAAAGTTGGCGGGCCTTTTGGAATCAGAATTGGTATTGTGCAAGATGTGCCTTTTCCAAACTTTATGTGAATCTTCTTAGAGCATCGTAGAATTTTACTTTTCTTGACCCAGATAATACAGTATTTTTAGCCTGCACATTGATTGACAGAATCTACCTTTTCTTTCTATTTTCTTTGCCCATTTTAAAATTGTACCTCGAGAGATTTCTGCTTGTATAAAGATAGAAGGTTGGTTTTGCACCTTCTTTCATTTTGATGCATAATTGCATATGAGGCTTTCAAGTCTTGTCCCATGCATGAAGTGATTTTGCAGTCATTTTTGCTGTTATTTCCCTCCATAAAATTAGTTTAGGATCCTTTACCATTCGAAAAATATTGGATTCGATTCTTAAGATCCTTTACCGTCCATTTTTTACCTTGTTCTTTCCAGATGAATATGGCACGTAGTTGTTTGGAAATGTTGGTTCTGTTTCTCGTTGTCAGGGCAGAGTATGGACTTACTGTATTAGGCTTTTGCCTTTCTGTTTTCAGAATCCCCTAAGAACGGGAGCCCATCCGTGAAACATAAAAGGGATGAAAGTAAATTACCATCAAATCCTGCGGAAGTGGAAGATCTGCGCCGTGACGCAGCTGCCAATCCACTGATTGCATTCACCTATAATGAGCTGAGGATCATCACTGCAAATTTCAGGCAAGATCGGGTGTTGGGTGGCGGTGGATTTGGAAGCGTGTACAAAGGGTTTATCTCAGAGGATTTGCGGGAGGGGCTGGAGCCTCTCCAAGTTGCTGTTAAGGTTCATGACGGCGATAACAGTTATCAAGGACACCGTGAGTGGCTGGTGAGAAAATTTGCCCTTTCCCCAGCTTAATTAAGGAGTGATTGATTTTAAATTGCTTTAACCTCTTTTCGATGGATATGACAGTGTGTCCTGCTTTTTCCAGTTGGTTTGATTAATATTTTTCTGGAATTTTAGGCAGAAGTCATATTCCTGGGGCAGCTTTCTCATCCGAATTTGGTGAAATTGATCGGGTACTGCTGCGAGGATGAACATCGAGTGTTGATATATGAGTACATGGCTCGGGGTAGCGTGGAACATAACTTATTTTCAAGTAAGTAGTCCCTTGTAATTCTCCTACAAATGATGAAAATGAACAGAGAGAAGTGATATTAGGAAGAGATGTGTCAGATGCACTAGAATAAGAGGATTTAGTTAATTGCTCAATGTTATTATCCCCTCATTTTTTTAGTAGCTCTCTCTTATGAAGAAGAACACAGGGAAGTGATTTCAGGAAGATATATTTTATTTTTTTAATGCCAACTAAGGAAGAAATTTGTTAGATGCACTAGAAAAAAAAGGTTTTAGTTTGTTCCTCAATCATATTCATGCCTCATTTACTGTTAGCTCTCTCTTACGAAGCTTCAACATTCACCTTGATGATCAATCTTTCTCCTTTAGATTAACTCACATGTTTTAGATCTCAATCTTGAGGAGATTGTTGTGTAGGACAGTTTCAATTTCTAAACTTAAGAAGTCAGTTCATGGTAATATATGATTGAAATGTAGGTTCCTTGGGAAAAAATAATAAAAAGAATGTGTCAATTGCCCTCTGATAATTGGTATCCTTTAAAAGCCTTACTATCTAGTGGGAGGGTATGAAATTTTCTTTCATGGTTGCTTTCGTGCAAAGGAAACCCTTCAAATTAATGCCTAGTATTCTCCGCCCTGATGATTTTTTTTCTGTATCCCTATTGTCAGACTCTAGCTTGTTCATCTGAAAACTTAGTTCTCAGTAATTATTGTTGAGACATCGATTGTTGTTCTTTGAAGTCTTACATATGCGCAATCTCTGATTTCTTGTTTTGTGTTTTTCTTAGGAGTATTGCTTCCTCTTCCATGGTCTATCAGAATGAAAATTGCATTTGGTGCTGCCAAAGGTCTTGCTTTCCTCCATGAAGCTGAGAAGCCCGTCATCTACCGTGATTTCAAGACGTCTAATATTCTCTTAGATGAGGTCAGTGGATCAACTGCTCTATAACTTTTCTACCTTGAATGAAGGAAGAAGTTTGTGATGGAGCAAACAACGATGCCAGATCCATGAATGGACATAATTTTGTTGACAGTGGAATTTGTAATCCTCTAAGGTAGTTTGCTAGCATAAAGCATGCCCATTCATTGGCTACAAATTCTCCAAATCGCACATAAAAGCTTAAATTCATTTTCGGGTTGTACCATTTTGTTGAGTGAATTACTAAATGTTTGGGTCATGGTTAAAAGTCAAAATTGCGGATCTGAGTCCTGGACTAGAAAAATGGTAGTTGGTGGACACCGAAATAGTTGTTTCCTACTTGGCATTTGGGTGTGTTTAGCTCACAATTCTAGTTTAATCAAACAGGAGTACAATGCCAAGCTCTCTGACTTCGGTCTTGCGAAAGATGGACCTGAAGGAGACAAATCACATGTTTCCACTCGCATAATGGGAACATATGGATATGCTGCACCGGAATATATAATGACAGGTCACAATTCTATATCTTGCACTTTTAACTTATGATGTAAATCTTGTTTGTGTCTGTTCTAGCATTTGAACAAATTTACTTCCTGAAAGAACTTTACGTCTGCTCTCTTGTAATCAGTCATCTCTTTGTGCATTTGTTTACATCACAAGAATCCATTTCTGTGCAGGGCATTTGACTCCACGGAGTGATGTATACAGCTATGGCGTAGTCCTTCTAGAACTTCTTACGGGGAGAAAATCCTTGGATAAGTCTAGGCCTGCACGGGAGCAAAACCTCACAGATTGGGCCCTTCCTTTGCTTAAAGAGAAGAAGAAGATACTCAACCTTGTGGATCCGAGGCTGGATGGCGATTATCCCATCAAAGGAGTGCACAAAGCGGCGATGCTCTCCTACCATTGCTTGAACCGGAACCCCAAAGCTAGGCCTCTCATGAGAGACATAGTAGATTCCTTGGAGCCTCTTCTGGTAAATGATGAGGGTTTGACTGAGACTACTGTGACTGTGATTAGTAACGAGGTTCCTGCTGCAGATACAAAACGATAGGAAGATTTACAATAGGATTGCATTCGGTCTGCCAGTTTTCTTGGGGTCTTTTCCTTTTTCAGTGATTTCCATCTGCAACAGAAACAAAAAGGGGATTTTTCTTTTCATTTAGATAGCTTTCTTCTGTGTATCTAAAGGAAGGAGAGGAGGATGTGGTTTTTTTTTAGTGCGGAGGCATACTTGCGAGACCTTTCATTTGAACTGGAGTACTGTACCGAGCACGTAAATATTGATCTGACCATGAATGTATGTACACGATTGGCTTGCTTGATACAAACTTTCATTCCACACTGCACTTGGCTTCTTGAATGTAAGCTGCAATTTCGAATTCTTTACTTATGAGGGTTCTTCTGCCATCATAGTTTTTAATCTTCTACAAGGTGAACATTCCAAATAACTTAAGAGCTCTTGAGATGAACTGGGGTTTGATTTTCAAAAAGAAGGTAAGGTCTGGATTTCATCTTCCGCTTCATTCTAGGCACTTTTCTCCTGGTAGTATAAGGGTGCTGCTAGCGTGCGATCTCTGCACTGTAAGATGCCGCAAATCCCATTCTCACACGCGTTTGATGCGGATCTCGTGGCTGTCGACAGTCCAGATTGCACAATGTGTTGCTCATGACCGTGCGTGGTACTTTCCAAACGTAATCTGTGAAATAGATAACAAATGTCGAGGGTGGAAAAAACTGCACAGCCAGAAGGTAGAGCTTGTGGAGTTTCTTGAAGGGTTGATTCGCCATTGCTCCATAAATATTAACAAGAACCCCACAATCCGTCTCGAAGAAACCCATTGCTGTAAGGATCGAGAGACCTGAAAAGTGCTGCGGAAGTTCATATCGCCATTACGAACGCCGTGGTTTTGGTGTCTTGCTCTAGGATTGATTGTGTCGCATCCTCTTAGTCCCCTGTCTTCAGAATTAGAGAACATAATCTACTCACTTCACTTCACGAAGAAAGACGACGAAACGAGCATCCAGCATCCATAGAAGACACGCTCCCCGTGCCACCCCGTGGTGACGGCTTGCGCCAAATCGATGGGCTCATCATACCTGAAGAGGGTTGAGCTTCTTCACCCGCTGCATGTAACAAGAAAAGTGGTCCTACTGGGACTAGGAGGGCATGGCAATAATGGATTGGAACTGCAAGGAGAACGTCTTCTATATGGTTTATAATTTGGGAAGCAGAATGTGTTGGAATATAAGATGCGGAAATGATGGGATCTTGCAATTTACGTCAATGCAAAATCACCAAAAAATAAACGAGAAATAATAAAGACACCAGAAACTTACGTGGTTCGGTTTAAATATCGGTACTACGTTCACGGGAGAGTTAGCATAGTAAATAATCCACTATAATAAAAGAATCAGAATTTACAATTACTCACACGCTCGAGTGTTTTCCACACCTAAATTTACCCAAAATCCAAAATGTTTATAAATAAACAACTCACTTGGATATAAATTCACGGCACAAAATTACCACGAGTTCAAGCTTTAAACAAAATGCTCTACGTACGCCAAAATCAGGAACTCCATCGTTCGTATTTGTTCCACGTACGGTTTCGCGATTTTATTCAAGACTTCGCACGGTTTCTCTTCTTCTACATAGCGGCTCCCTTCTGCGGTTTGTACGATGCGGCTGTCCCTCGTAACGGCTTGTACGTGCGACTGTCCCTCGTAGAAAGTAAAGAAAACCTTCTGCGTTTGGGTGTGTGTCCAAGGTCAAAAGTTTGACCTTGGGCCCCACCATATCAACAAACCAACGCCTACTTTTGCATTTTTATTTTACCTTTTACTTCTCTTTTGTATTGTTTTTGCACGTCCAAAAGAGAAAATCCAAGAAGAAAATTGTTTCTTCTTTCTTCATCCAATTTCTAATCC